>OZ009953.1:3970771-4643985 GCA_963932025.1 Erebia epiphron | reverse complement strand
CCGCATTGGAGCAGCGTGGTGGGTCTAAGCTCTAATTCCCGCTCTCCTATGAGAGTGGAGGCCTGTGCCCAGCAGTGGGACGTTAATAGGCTGTAGTGATGATGATGATGATGATATGTATCAGTTGATGTTATTTTTTGGGGCCGCGTCGGGCAGTGCATCTCCGTGCTGCGTCTCTTAAGTAGGCCCAGCTCCATACAACCTCATACAAAGAATACTTGCCGCTACGTGCCGCGCCGCGAAGCCTATGTATTGGGGCTAAGCCTTAAATCTGTATGCCAAATTTCAGCCCGGTCCGTCCAGTGGTTTGGACCAGGTGTTGATAAATCAGTCTGTCACCTGTGAGTCACCTGTTTCTTTTATATCTATATGGATATTATATATTTTTATTAATAAATATATTTTATTTTAATCTATTAAGTTGGTCAACGAATTAATCACTATTTTATTTACTGGCTCTTGAAACACTTTAGTGTTAGATTTCTCTACAGGTAGAGAAATCTAACACTAATGCTTGTTATTTCGTATCTTAAATCCATCTTTAAGAATGCATGGAGTTTAATTTCATGAATAAAATTTGGCTTTACAAATCTGATGTTAAATAAAACTGTATCTTTCGAGTTTTTATTACTTTTAAGTAATTAACATCTATAAATTATTATCATAACATAATATCTATATTAAGATTAATGCTTGTTCTTAAATTAATTAATTAAAGTTTCAAAACGATTTAAAATCTTAAATAAGTAATTTAACATAAGATTTAGTAGAAAAAAAAGCATTCAACCATTTTAAAAAACGACTTTTTGTTTTAAAATAGAGGTTTGTTCTTTCCAGGCAAAAGTTTTTATTTAAACGTAGCAATACTATATAGATATCATCGATATATATGTAGGTACTAGATGGGCCCTTTCATAGAAAAAGGTTGGGCGACCGACTATGAGAGCGCGTTCCTATCCTGTCTTTGTCCCCATCGTAGCGCTGTCACGGTCGCTCGTCGTGTAGATAATTTCTTAGGTTAACATCTAAAGTCTTATTAATTTGGCACTGTACAATTTTTATTTTAAGGCAAGTGTTTCAAGTCACAATTATACATTTCCAAAAAACGTTCTTCCTATTTAATATTTTTATCCATTACGCAATCATTTAATTTCCGCGGCAAACTGTATGATATATTTTTTTTACTAACTGGCCTTACGGCTTCTATGGCTATGGCCTATATTATCTATGACCGAGTCATACGTTTTCAAGCTTTCGTTCAAGATGTTACAAGCAAGTTCCCGCTTTTTAGACTAGATGGCGTGGATGGCGTTGCTAAAAATACGCCCACATTCTTTGTTTGACAGGGCCCGTCTATGTAAATTATTGAGTTCGTTGATAGATATAGACCTCTTAAGCCACCTATCTTAAACAGCTGTCCTAAAGTGGGAAAAATAGATACATAAACGTAGATTTTAATTAATAAGTATGTTATTTGACATGAGTAAAACTGTCATTTGGAAATGCAATTTGACATCTTCATACTTTGACAGATTCAAGTAACTCAGGGAAAGCACTTTCTGACATAATTATATTCCTCATTTCTGAGAGTCATCACACCTCTATATTTGATAATGGTAGGGGTTTTATTTTTCATATAGTAGTGAAATAAAATTGCCTGTTGCATAAGCCCGTCCACGCCGAGTGGCGGAATAGCTGTATTCGCCAAGGCACCATTTCTTAGTGCTATGCGTTCTATGCCCGATATTTCTTTGTACTCACCGCCCGTGTATGTAGAATGCCGTCCTTATAGGTATGTCGGTATTGCATACCGCCGTCCCCACGGAACGGACTCGGTGAAACCGGGCAAATGTACTCCGAGAGCTAGTGGGAAAATTGAAAAGTTTATATTAAAGACTTCTTTCTAGCTGATGCCCGCGAATTCGTCCGCGTGGATTAAGTTTATTTGATTCCCGGGGGAACTCCTTAATTTTCCGGAAAAAAATAGTCTGTCTTTCCCCGGGATGTACCAAATTTCATCAAAATCGGTTGAAAAAATTGGCGATGAAAGCGGAGCACACTAACAGACACACTTTCGCATTTATAATTGGATCATCTTGGCCAACCTTCCTGTTCGGGAAAGAATGTTTTTACCTGTGAAAACTGTCACGTACTTAGAAAACTCATTTTTATCTGGTTTTTCCGACTTCATCAGCTTAGGTGAAAAATAATCCGTTTGGATGGTTTTTTTAAATCGTAGGAACTCTTTGTGGACCGCTAAATCGCTTGTCAGCATGGCTTTGTTGGTAAATAACTGTCACAGCCGAAGTGTTCTACCCATAGAGTTACCTCTATGGTTCTTCCAGTACTAGATTGAATTTAGATATTTTAGACTTGATGATGCACGTGATTTCGTCCGTGTTACCAAATTTCATCAAAATCGTTCAAACGAATGGGCCGTGGAAGCGTAGCAGACAGAAGAAAACACTTTCGCATCAATATTAGTAACGAATTTAAAATTATTACTGGCTGTATTTGAAATCAGGCCTTCCCAGATAAAATACCATATCAATCATTACTGCGTAAAAGAAATCCTAACTAATGTCATAAATGAAAATTTTTATATGTTTGCTACGCTTTTGTAGCCCATGTTTTCAATCGATTTTGTTGAAATTTGGTACAGCAGTTGTGTCCCAGATAAATATAATTAAGGAGTTCACTCGGAAATTAAATAAAACCTTAAACTATGCGGACGAATTCGCGAGCATCAGCTAGTCAAGTATAAAATTTGGTAGATAAGTTTTTCCACCAGCTGCTATGCTATATCGCAAAAGGCCTTTTGAAAAGTGAAATTTTTGTGCTCTGATTATTTTAGATGAACTTTTGATAAGGATTTTAACTGTTTTATGTGAGAGTAAGTACTTGTTTTCTTAATGTTTGATTTTTATTATTTTACGATCTTATAACACCCTAATTACACTCTTATAACACTTACTTTGGCTCGTGATTTCGTTTGCGTAGAGCTAGTGAACTTATTTCAATCTTATAAAAGCATATTGAAACATTCCTTTTGAAACGGGTATCTTCTGACGATTCTACATACCTACTTAGTAGAATTTACCTTCCAAACCGTAGTAGCTAGTTATTAAAGGTAGGCATTTAAAGGAACTCAAACTCAAAAAAACTACTTCACTTTTGACTACTATCCAAATTAATTACCTACTTTTTAGTTATTATTAAATAGAGGATCTCCAAAAGTCGTAATATCCACGTCCCCTGTTAGTTTTATGTAAAATGTAAGAGTTCCCGCGGGAACCAAAAACCTCAATCCACGCGTACGAAGTCGCGGGCATGAGCTAGTTCTCAATAAAGCTTTCGTTTCAAACGTACGGAAAATTCGGACTTTTGGAGTCTGAAATATTTATTTAGATGTCTAGGTACATAAGATTAGTAGACAATTTTAATTAAATACTTACTGAGATGTTACATAAGTACTTTCATAATAAACGGTTGAAATGTAGAAAATTCAAAAAAGTTAAAAAAAGCAAAAAGCTTGAAAAAGATATAAAATTATAATATTAACCACAACAATTAATTTAAAGTGAAATAAAAATTAAAAATGAATTCGAAACTTGGCTGAATAGCACCATACCGTTGCATGACAATAGCCCTAAAAAAACAAAAAAAAGAAAGATGGCCGCCACCGCAGTCCGCAACATATGGACGACCGCAGCTTTTTTCCAATAATTCAAATTCCCATGTATGTGAGTACAACATTGTTTAAAAACTATAAAAAAACTTTTATTATATAAAGCCTTCCAATGTGTTCCAAAAAAGGTTTTATTGTACTAATATTATAAATGTGAAAGTGTGTTTGTGTGTTTCTTTTCCGGTTCTGTCGCATAAAATTGCTAAATTAGGTATTTTCATTGGGTAAATTATGTTTTAGTGATTATAAATAAAGGTTCTACCAAAAAACGTTATATTCAAGACTCCTGTTAATTTTATGATTGACAACCATTTTAAATTATCGATTAAAGTAAATAAGTTCCTTGACTTTTGATGAAGTTCAGTAGGTATCTCATACCTACAGCCTAAACGCGCATTTTGAAATTTGGAAAAATTACCTGTCCCCCCGATTGTGTAAGGAAATTGTATTCGTTTGTCAAACAGATAAACCGAGCTATTTAAGGAGTTCGTAGATGACTGCACGTCAAAAAGCATGTATGAACTCCATAAACAGTTCGAGTAGGTAATAGGTTTTATGACGGTCAAATGATTACGTTATGCGACATTTGGGCCTCTGATTTGACTAAGTAGTTGTCAAATACCCAATTATCCCAGCTCAAAATCGTACTTTAGGCTACCTAGAACTATTACCTAGAACCTATACTAAGATTACAGGTCGTCAAACTTAAAATATTTTATAGATGCAATGATGTATTCAAAATCAAAATTCAGTTATAAAGTAATTTCGTGATAGGTAACTTTGTAAGGGAGTCAATAGCAGTAGAATACCAATAGAATAGGTTAGGCAGGTTAAGGAATGGCTCGACCCCGCTAATCGGGGTGGGGTGCAATTGTGGGGTGTAGTGATGCGACACAATAAATACATCGATAGAACTTTCGAATAATATTTAGACATTATTCTATCGGGGCTGTATTCGTTTAAAATGTACCTGTCAGTTTGTTACCTGTTAAACTTTAACTTAAACTTTCTACAAGTTTATTTAGTAAAAATGCTCACGTATTCATCCATGTGGCTTTTAATAACTTTTTAAACAGATTAGAGTTTTTTAATAACTCCAAGGAAACTGACTTTCTATTATTGTATACCGGAAAATCAACGTTTCCAATAAATTTTAGCTAACCTTTAGTCGTCTATTGGGATGCAAGCTATTTCTTTAAGCACAAAAGCGAATGGGTAGTGAATTTAGACTTATTTGCGGAAATACCTACGAATTAACGCATGATGAATGAAAAGGGGTCACGATCCTCAGCAATGAGTAATGAGATGCAGACCATATTAGGAGAAATGAAGCGAGTACAGCAGGTAGAAGTTTCTTCCAGCACCTCCCGAAAGCTCTTAATACTGCTATCTCTAATAAATACACAATCAGAAGAATGACCCAATGTCTTACCTCATAAGTATCTCTTTCTCATGAACAACTTACTTGAACTTTAAACCATTACCGATTTATAAATATCGATTAACAATATCTCAATGTAAACTGTAAACATTTTATGTAACCTCATAACGTCAGTCGTTATTATATAAGTTTTGTATGCAACAGGTTTTTAATGTCAACACACCAACCTGTTACTGTGAACGTAAATAATTTGTCCTGATGTATCGATTATTTATCGATAATACGGCTGTCGCACCGTTTAAAGTACAGTTCATTTCATTGACCAACCGGTCAACATAAGTAATAATTATTCAATTAATCTCGGCTAAATAATCATTATTATCGCATTTTTCAGCATTATTTTCATCATCTCAATTAATATTTCCGGCATAATACTGAACATGACTCTCCTTTTAGAATAAAAATGGTTTACGTCATAGTCCACCAGCCTGTTTGAGTGTAGATTGGCAGACTTTTGACACCATTGAGATCATTATGGGAAACTGATATTTTATACTTACATTACAACGTAATATACATATTTAAAATTTTATTATTTAGGCGTTACAACACTTTAATAAAATTAATCGGTTAATTTCTTTTTTCCCTTTAAAAAAGGGCAGAAAGTGGTGTATTTGATATTGTCACACTCGACTTAAGCCTCGTTTTAAGTTTACCAAGTACCTTAATCATGACCTTGACCTAATTTACCATCAGCAAAGGTCAGCATACGGTAAAATATTTTTTAATTGTTTTTAATAGACCAATTTACTCTGAAAATCTGGTTTTTAATGCATTTTTCGTTTTATTTACGTCTCTTAAGAGGTGTTCCGTTCTTTATTACGAAAATCGACACCTTTTTGTTTCGCATAAATGTGATATTTATGTCTTTTAAAGGGTTATTAATTAATTTGACAGCTATCGTTAAATAAAATTATACAATATTTTCCGTAGTAGGTAGTCAAATGTCAATTTTTTTTGTAGTCGTTATCGTGTTTATCAAGCTATCGGCAGGATTTTCCTGAACTTTATTGTTTTTAGAATGCAGTAAAATATAATTGTATGTAGTACCTAGCGTACATCACTGATGTTTTTCTCTGACTCATTTGCATAATAATTATGGTTTTTGTTCTTACACAGCATACTACCTACTGACTGATCAATTGTTTTGTTTCTTTTTTACTTTTTTTGTAGTTCAGAAAAATCTCAGATTATAAAATTTCATGTTAAATTAATGTAATTAATATTTATATTAAATAATTAAAATTAAAGTTCGGTTACTACTTACTACAAAGGAGCGGAACTTTTCATCAAATTGTAAAGAAAGCAGTAATATCTATGAGTAACACCAATTGCTATAACTGTCACTGTCATGTCATAGTGATGTGAAATGACAATCGTATATAATTTTCGATGACATAGATCGCCACTACTCTAGCATGTATCTAACGGTGAACTAACGGTTCTAACCTTACTCCGCCTTTAGTCTGTATGTAATCTTTTTGTTCGCTTGTCAGTTACTGTGAGTTAGTACCTAACAGTAAAATACGTTTTTGTTTATTTTGTGAGAATACTTACGCTATATGCAGCATTCACAATTAATTCATGATTATATCAGGATTTATTTATTAGAACCGTCACGCAAATCGAGACTAAATTTCAATCACGCATGTTATGGTTTAATACAGGTTGAATACCACCACTTTCATAATATATTATTATCATTTTTCAACATAGTACAAAAAAATTCCTTGCGTTCTGGTAGTCTTAGAATAATTTACTACCAAGTTGCAAGGCCGCCTTTTTGTATCTTTATGCTTCCTTAGCTTTTCCATGTTTTATTTACAATTTAGCAGTTTAAAAATGAAGAAGATTTCAAAGAGTTTTGTTATGCAAATTATTTACAACTTGTATCGATATCGATACTTGAATCGTTTGCCATCACTACGCTAACGGTACAGCAACGGTTTCTCCCAAGCCCCGCCCACGCTCACGCCACCCTATGCGTGATAATACGACTTTTTTTTATTGCCGCGTAGATGACTGAATGGCTGAAATTCGTGCTTACCAAGAAAAATATTCATGCCCCATAAAGTTACTGAGAAAAAATTGTTAACTTGAAAATTATAATTTTTATCCCTAAAAATTACAAAACCGTATAAAATATTACCTAAGTGATTCAATCAATCAAAAAGTAAATTTATTTTGTAAAAATTTAATACGAATGCAATACAATAGTCGAATTATAATAATCTGAATTCTGAGTATATTCTGAATATAATATTAGATAATTTCATATACGTCTTATACTCAACCATAGATAATGATAAAATAATAAATTTTATTTGGATATTGCAAAGCTTAAAAAAAGTATTAGATACCTTTTGAAAATTTGTTTGCAAACAAATATCCTTTGTACATGATATCAGTTTAGCTTGGCTGACCTACCTATTCAACTCAACAAAATCTTGCGCCTGTTATTTATACATTTTCTTTAATTACTATAACCTACCCTTCGTCACAAACACAATTTAACACGATGTTTTTTTCTTCAACAGGTGAAGATATGGTTCCAGAACCGGCGTAGTAAATACAAAAAGATGATGAAAGCGGCGCAAGTAGGCGCAGGCCCCCCCGGCCTCGGCCTACCGCCCGGCAGTCCTCCTAACAACAATCAGCTATTACATGGTAAGCTTGGCATCTATTTGTTTGTAGCTTAATTATATTTACCTACAAACTTTCTCCGTTCTACCACAGAACAGCGAGGAAACCGTCAGCGTTGGCATCCTTATGTGGTTGTCGTCCAATCTGCTCGCACGAACCGCTAAGGTGTGGAACACCCTTCCAGCGCACGTATTTCCTGCCACTTATAACTTAGGTACCTTCAAGGCAAGAGTGAATGTTCATCTTCTAGACAAGCGCGTTCCGACCTAGATCTCATCATTGGTTGGCATGATCGTCGTCAAGTGCAAGCCTATTTCGCAATAAAAATAAATAAAAATGAAACCTACCTGAGTGATCTCACTAATATTATGAAGGCGAAAATTGTACGTGTGTATATTATGTTTGAAACTATTTCACGCAAAAACTAATGAATCGATTTTACTGAAATTTGGAATAGGAATAGATTATACCCTGGATTAATATAAAGGCTAGACGTTTTATTCTGTTCAGTCCAGTGTGTTCTTATTTGCGCTTTCAATTTCTATTTCTCTGTTTCATAGTAATATTCATTTTTCACAGGCGGAGGTGGTAGTTCCAGCGGTTCCCAACATTCCCCATCGGCGTACCAGAGCGGTCCCACGCAGGCGCACTCGCCCACGCCAAGTTCCACGCCCGTGTCCGAGCTCTCCCCCGGCCTGTCGCCGACCGGGACACCGTGGGACGTGAAGCAACCCCCGCAACCCTCTTGGGACGTAAAGGTTGGATATGTAAGAGATTTCATCACTAAATATAGATTAAATTATGTTTTACACATTTTACTTATAAAGTGTATAAGTTGCATTATATTTTGAAGAAACCTGGGCATTGCATTAGGTTGACAACTTTAGTATTGTCGTTATCTCGATAGACGGATCGATAGCTAGTAGAAATTTCAACAGCACACCGTTTTTGTCTTCGTGGCTCCCAAACTCACTTGGAACATCACCCAATGAAGAGCCCATAAAGTAGTCTCACCGCTTGGAAACCCATATCCATCCATATTAGGCCGCTTCCATCTAAGGCTGTTTCACCTGAAAAGATCGAAAAAAACAGTCAAAGATTTCTTTAAAATCCACCAGTAATACCTACTATTGCTTGTACTTCTCACAATTATAGGACCAAAGTTATAAATCGTCATCAAGTGGCAAATTCTCTTTATCACAATCTCTAAACTAAATTGACAGCTTTTTAAATCTAGTTTTGTCCCTTTCCGCAGGGATTATTATGAATGTGTTAGCATTATTTTTGATGCTGTCATCAAGGTTTAGAGATTGTGTATAATAGAATCAGGCCCACTGTCTTTACGTATGTCACATTCTTATTTATGTTTGTTTGTTACAGCCAAACGCAGGCCGTTCACCGGACGGCACCTCGTGCGATGTGAAGCCTCCACATCAGCAGTCGTGGGATCCAAGGGTCGGATACGTAAGTGATAATCTATATCCTATCCCCATATATTCAATCTATAACCTATCCCTGGTCAGCTTTATGCAAGCTAGCGTGCAAATCATTGCTACAATGTAAGCCATTAAGGATCACAATTCCTCTGATTGCATTAGTCCAATTTTAAAAGTATCTTTATAAAATTAGTATTTTTTATGACACTTATAAAAAAATCATGGCTACGGTAAGAGTGAAAAAAATCACTCAAAAGTGTAAAATTGGTAAATGTCTTCCGCACGAATGAGGATTTCACTATTACTAGCTGATGCCCGCGACGTTTTGGTTTCCACGGGAACTCTTAAATTTTCCGGGATAAAAAGTAGCCTATGTGTTATCCCGGACTATAATCTATCTCTGTGCCAAATTTTATCCGTTCAGCGTAGCAGATTTATAGAAAAAAATCTTTTTTTTGCATTATTCGATTAGGAAAATATCACTATATATACCTTTTTGCTATAATTCTTTTTTTTGTTATAATTCTTATATTTGATCGCGTCAATCCTTATACTATATATAATATTATAAATGGGAAAGTGAGTTTGTTTGTATGTTTGTTCCACTTTCACGCCGTAACTACTGAACCGATTTGGCTGAAATTTGGAACATAGATAGCTTATAACCTGGATTAAAACATAGGCTACTTTTTATCCCGGAAAATTAAGGAGTTCCCGCGGGAACCAAAAAACCTAAATCCACGCGGACGTAGTCGCGGGCATCAGCTAGTTTTTCATAAACAATCGATAATGTACACCACTCTCTGTCACCGTGAAATCATTTAGATGTTTTAAAGGTCCCAATAGAGTCGTTTTTTTTAAGCATAACTCAACTAGATGTCATTTGTAAACCACACAGTTTATTTGAATAACAGCCTATTATTAAATCGGCACTAATTCCATTAGCAAATAACCAAAAAACCATTTTCCTCCAAAAGTCTAAATAAAAACCATTCTCATAGATTAAAATTGTTCATTACCCAAGTCTCACTAATACAATAAACTACAACTCATGTACATGGCCAGGTGTGGTGGGCACGCCTTTCGCATACTTATGTAACAATATACAAACACGCATGCGTTATTATTTATTTACAGTGTCACGCAATGTCTGATGACAATTTAATTTCAGGATTAAATTGTTAGAACACTTTTAATTATTATGATTTAGTTGATTACATATAGACTCGTATGACGAGAATTATGACTAATAGAAAAATCTAACTTCTAAATTAATAGCCATTATCTAGCCTGTATCTTGAGTCAAACGAAATAATTTGTACTTGGTTATTAGATATTTTATTTGATTTCCGTGGGAACTTTTATAATTTTACGGGAGAAAAATCCATCCAATCGGGAGCAACCTATGTGTTAATTCAGGGTATTAAATATCTCCATTCCAAAGTAACTAGCCACGGCTGAAGCCTCTCATCAGGCCAGACCGGGGAAAATTCAGAAAATATAAATTCGCTAATTGACCCTGCCGAGGATCGAACCTGGGACCTCCGCACGTTAAGACAACAATAGCTCGGTCACCCAGATATTCAGGATATTTATTATGTATTGTCAAGCTACCAAGCTACCCCAAGGGGTACCCTACCCTAAACCTTTTCGACAAACCGAAGTCTATCAAAATGCAAGCGTGAAGTCGATTCACTCGCTAATAACATTCTTCTGTTTCCAATACCTCTACCTTCAACTTACCTTTATCTTTGTCAACAGGGCGCGCCACCCGGCCCTTGGGATATGAAGGGCGCGCATGCGCACGCGCTACACCACCAGGGGGCGCCACAACCGCACCCCCCATATGTACCCCAGTACTCTTGGTACCAAGCTGACGCCAACCCTGGCCTGTTAACGTAAGTATTCTGAAGAGAATATTCAATATCATCATAATTTCAAAGTATTATACAAATAATATAGGAATAGTTATTCTCGATAGGTCTTATGATTGGAGTAAACTGAAACGATCGGGTATCTGTGTATTAGTTCAAATTTCGATGCTGAATCTATGAGGCAACATAATTTTTTTAAATCCCAAATCATTCGTCGTGTTTTACTGACAGTTAATCATGAAACTAGTGGAGTGATATCTTGATGCTTGTTATGTTTAGTAATTATTATTATTAATCATAAATCATAATACATTAAAGAATTTTTTTAATATATTATAAGAAAAATGTAGCCTTTAGATTAAAATATTCTAATTTATTTACAGCGAAAACGGCTTAGCGTTATTTCACCGGATGGGGCTGAGAAGTCAGTTTTTGGGATCGAATGAACAAAATAATTATGACAGCTGAAGATTTTATTAGTCTAGACTTAATAAAATATAATGCTACGATAGTAATTACAACATATATAAAAACATTGTGACTGTTACAATTGAGCAAGAAACCATACACCTGCCAAGTTTTCTCTTGAATGTTTTTTATACCCATACCTACCTAGCTCGAAATAATGATGTCAAACTTTATCACTTTTTTAAAATATGTTTCATTGTTACAGTCATAATATTTAAACTTTATAATTTGTACAGTTTACCAAATACTATACTTTAATGGCATATACAGTTACTTTGACAGCTTGCGATATATTTTTCAAGATGGTCTTATATTATTCGTTTTTAATTCTCTTGATGTGTTATTTATTTTGTTACACGTTATTTTATAGAGAGGACGTAATTTTGTTCTCTGACATTTGTGCTCAACATTTTTATTTCAAACTTTGAAAAAATTATTGGTTATTTTTATATTATTACATTTATTTCAATGGACCCCCCCCCCCCCCCCCCCCTATTATGGCAAAACGTAATGTGAATATAGAAATAAACTTTGCATAAAAAAATTTAAAAAGTATACATTTTAAATTATGTCCTTTCTAAATAACTGGTCTAGCTATTTTTCAAAATCATTATTAACAGAAAATTGTTTGTCAACAGGGTCTGGCCTGCCGTGTAACGACCATCGGAAAAACAAAATGAAACACGCTAAATATTTAATACATTTGCAAGTATAAATCACTTAAAAATTTACATAAAATGGCGCACAAAAATGGCGTATCTCCTAAAAGATATGAAAGAACGGCACAACCAAGATTATTATTAAGAAAATTATTTAATAGTATTAAAAATCATTGTACATTTTTTTATTAACAATAAACTATAAATAAATAGGATTTAAATGTCTATAACGGTTACTGTAAATTGTTAGGATATAAGTATTGAAAGAAAATATACAATTAAAATAGTTCCAGTGGCCACGTTGGTCAAACTATATAAACAATTAGGATTTTAATTTTTTTTGAAACTAAAAAAATGCATATGATTATTTTTTGTCAAAGTTGTGTATGCCATTAAAGTTATGAGACCCATTTTAGAAAATAGTTAATCGTTTCAAAACTGCGTATGCAATTTTGACTGATGTACATAACAATAATATTTGAAAGGTGGTTGTATCCTATATTATTTTGTATTTTTAAATTCCCGTTATTGTAAATAGGTTATATCGTAATGGAAAGCTAAGCTGTAAATTTCTGTATTTGTGTATAACTGTTCAATTGTGCAATAAATTCCTGTAATTTTAATACAATCTTCTTCATAGTTAAAATATTCTTCATCGTAGTTAATCCTTATATTTGGGTACTCAACTTAGTATTTCTGGCATGAATCATTTATTTGTGGTAATAAGCAACGTGGTCACGGAATATGAGTTGAGAAATTTTCCAAAACCCGACGGAAAGTTGAAAATATAAGAAAAACCCAGGAGTATTAAACTTATTCATTAGGTCTTTGCTATTTTTATTTCCATAAGTTTCCTTTTTTCATGCAGCCGTCATATTTTTACAAAAAACAACAATTTTAGTTGTTCTTTCTTTTATTTTTAGCTAACATTAATTTAACGCTATTCTTTGATTTAATATTATGCCACCTGATAGGAATTATGGTGCTGAATAATAATTGCAACACAATTTGAAATAAAGTTATGTTTGAATATTAATATAACAAATCTAACCAGTGATTTTATTTATATTCTGTAAAAAGATGGCTGCTGGAGTGCTACCATTTTTATTTTTTGAAATATATTTTGTTTAAATAACTAAGCTTTAAAACATGATTGTGTTTATTTATTTAGATTTTAATCAATAAATTAAACGGGAACACAAACCAGTCTGTTGTGATAAATAATTTTAAGTTTTTTATAGACAAAATATAATTTTTTTGGTAAACTGATAAATAAAAGTGTATTTATTACATAATGTTTGTGCAAAAATTGTGTTCTGAATGCAAATCTATTTAAGCTATTTTAATTTCTATTGCAATTTGAATTTATTTTGTAAACAATTATACTATAGTCTATTACAAGTTACAAAAAAAATAGCCTTCTAGTACATACATCATAGAACATGGAATCAAAATAATTAAACTGGCGAAATATATCAAAGCCAACCTATTGTATGTATTATTATAAAAAGTCACTCATTTACATAATTTTAAAATACATAATATTATAATTGAATATATGATTTAACCTACAGTGGTGTAGGTACATTTCGTTTAATTAGTATTGTAATATGTATTTAATGGAATTCTGGAAATAATATTACGTCTTAATATTCAGATATTATATTCAGAATATTCTTTATATAGACTATAGTATAATTTAGAATGGGTCTTACGGGATGACTTTGTAAATATGTTTTGTAAGATATAGAGAGAATAAAAATATACATAACTATAAATATAGAATAGATAGTATAATTACTTTATAACTACAATGTATTATAAGGAAACTGGAAATGAGAAAAAAAGTGAATAAATTTCTTTTGTCAAATAAAAAGAGAAAAAGATTTCATTTGGTGTTTTCATTTGCAACATATTTATAATATTAATACTTTTCATATAATAACCTTTGGCTAATAGATGGATAATATTCTACGTGTAATATTCTACGTGATATTAAGGGGACTTAGCGCAAGGATTAGATTTTCCTAAAGCTTGCACATCCATACTTCCATACTAATTACTAATATTATAAATGCGAAAGTGTGTCTGACTGTCTATCTGCTACACTTTCACTGCCCACCTATTCAAACGATTTTGATGAAATTTCGTACAGGGATAGGTTACATCCCGGGGAAGAACATAGGCCTTTTTATCCCGGAAAATTAAAGAGTTCCCGCGGGAATTTAAAAAATCTTAATCCACACAGACGAAAAAATGGATTTGAATATTTTATTATCGAGCCTGGCCTGCCAATTGTTCCGACATTTTAATATTTTTGCCAAATAATGGCCGATTATAAAACCTGTATTAATTCATCAATAGCAGGCATTAATACAAGGAAGTATTATACTATACAATCTATACTTTAATACTAATAATATTATAAATGCGAAAGTTTGGATGGATGGATGGATAGATGGAACTTTGTTACTCAATCACGCCAGAACGGCTGAACGGATCTTGATTAAATTTGGCACAGAAGTAGAATATAGTGTTGAATGACACATAGACTACTTTTATCCAGGAAAATTAAAGATCTCCCGCTGGAACCGACAAAACCTCAATCCACGCGAACGAAGTTGCGGGTATTAGCTTGTAAGTATAAATATTGTACACCTTCAGAATATGAGTGAACGGTCAATAATAAAGAGCCTTGGACACATTCGCCCAACGCTCCAAGCCAATCTATTTGGTGATGAAGTGATGATGTAGTCTAGGATGGAAGCGGGCTAACTTGGAAGCATAAGGCAATTTCATTAAACCCATACCTACTTAGTGTCGGTTTCTTTAAATGATAAATAATAAATTAATTTATTTCACATTGGACAACCTGTGTCACTTATGAGAAGTCAAACTATACCACTGGCTCGGAAAGATTTTCTACTGAGAAGAGCCAGCAAGGTCGGTTTCGGTGCGGCAAAAGGCTCGGTGGAGCGTCTTTGCCGGTGGGTAGCAGCCTGGGCCGAAGCCGAAACCAGATCAGACAAGAGACAAAAATAATCAATTCCAATATTCCCTATCCGCGAATCGAACCCGAGACCTCACAGTTCACACTTATAATACATCCTAAACGGATTTGATAATACAATATTTGTTCGATCTTGGCAGCGTATATACATTGACCCGCATTTGCCGAATGTTGCGGTCATTGTGTACCAGTGACTTCAAACCTGACATCGATATCGATAAAAGTATATCCATATCAATTCGGTGGATTTCAAAGATGATTCCAGACGCTTACTCTTATAGGTTCTATATTTAGATAAGTAAATAGGCAAAAACTAATCTTGATATTGAAAACTTTCACGTAAGGTAAAACCAAACGTTATCCCAAAGGATACGAAATAAAAACTAGGAAGTATGAACACATTTGCGACTTAGGTATTGTTTCGAGACTTTTTGTCGTGTTCCCTATTGATTTTAGGACACAAACTTCTGACGACCACACGTAGAACTAGAGGCATGCCACTATAAAGAAATGTTTGGCAGTTCAAACCCAATGTGGTAAGTCCGAAAGTAAATTATTTCATGATAGGATTTCACAGTGCACATGCGCGCATTCATATATACGACTTACGCGTTTTAATTTAAACGAGCATCAGTAAGTTACTCGCACGGCTATCAAACTGATGAAAACTTATACAGGTATATTTTTTTATACAAAACCAATATATTATGAACAAAAAATAATTATTTCGAGAAAAATGAAACAATTTTGACATAAAAATTTGATAAAACAATGTAATTTAGTGACAAGAATCACACTACAGAATGTGACAGCCGACGGGCACTGCGCGACAACAGCACAACCTTTTTTCGAGCAACTTATCGCTAGTGTGTTCTACCCCTGCCGATCTCATACTACTTTGCATACCGATTGCGCTACCCAATTTGTCATTCCTGCTTGGGAATTTAGACGTAAGGCTGAGTGCAGACTCTCGTAGCATTGTTTTTATATAGCTTTGAATAAAATTCCGTGCATTTTAAAATTACGATATTTAAATTGTTTTTAAAGCATTTTAATGATCTCTTTGTAACTACTATTGGAAAATAAGGCCTTTTATTACAAGACTAGATACTTGATTTGCACGGCACGTAAAGATGTAAGTACTGCCTTGTTGATCTGGTGGTTAGCATGTTCGGCTGCGGCCGACGAGGTCCCGGGTTCGAGTCCTGGGTCGGGCCTTAATTAAGTATTGGGTTTTTCTGACTAGAAATTCTCAGTACAAGCCCGGAGTTAGGAAGTTGGCGATGTTTCACCCCCGTACCTTGCAGAACACGTTGAGCCATCTGTTCTGGTTATTATCACTAACATGATAATAGTCGTTAAAGCCCACCAACCCGCATTAGTGCAGCGTTGTGGGTCTAAGCTCTAATTCTGTCTTTTCTATGAAAGTGGAGGCCTGTGCCCAGCAGTAAGACGTTAATCTTGTAGTGGAAAAGATGTACAATACTAGGTGCTAGATCTGGTTACAACGAAACCGCTACATCACTTTCTTCACAGTGTTTTTAGCTTATTACTCACAACTCATGCTACTTATTGATTAAAAAGCTACTTCACGCTACTTCAGTGTACACTAAGCCTAACTATCATATTCAAATGAGGCTACAACTTCAAGTATAGTAGGATTCTTGAAGGTTTTTTCAACGTCCATCCGTCTCACCGTGCGACTTGATTTTTTCCACAAATTACTAATGAAGGAATTCTTGTAAATGCAACCTTTTATTTGCCGCGCATCCTCCGCGAAGATATAATAAGATTAAAATTGCCATCTTCCTTACACATATAGTTGGCGCATTATATCATTCTAGCCACCCCTCGAAATTCCCTGTAAATCATAAATAACCGGCCTAAATCCTTGTCTACATCTGGAGGTAGATAACCTCTGTGCAAAATTTCAGCTTTCTAAGTCCAAACTAAGCATTTGGGCTTAGCATTGATGAGTCATTCATTGACGGAGTGAATTTTCCGTTAAAAAAAAAAGATTTTTTCTTTTTTCTTTATTTTACGCCGCAACATTTAAGTTAGCCCTTGACTGCGATCTCACCTGATGGTAAATGATGATGCAGTCTTAGTTATATCAAATCGATACCCCTATTGATTTCTATACGGCATGGTAGGCTGGTATCTATTCCGGTAGTGTGGTAACTAGTCACTACCGAAGCCTCCCACAAGACTAACTAACCTATACCTTAAAAATCTATGTAGTTGAGGACCTGGAGAGTGGCATAGGCTACTTTTTATCCCAGAAAATTAAGGACTTCCCGTGTGAATAAAAAATACTTATTCCACGCGGATGAAGTCGTGGGCATCAGCTAGTTAGCCTATATCGGTAAGCTATATTTCGCTTTTACCGTCCTGTTAACCCCTCCCCCCTCACCCCGTAAACAGTAGCAAGTACGAACTGTAATTAAAATGGCGATCGGCAGCCAATTATATGTGCCTTTATTGAAACGTCGCAGATGGGACGTTGTTGGTAGGTTTTTTACCCTTTCGGCATCAGCGCAAAGGGATTTTTCAGCTTTTTGCACTTAGCTCCATATGTGAGGAGTATGGCTGACATTACTCACGACTCGCAACAGCGCGTGACTACGCTTGGACTGTGTACTGGGTCCTTATAATGTCAAAATGATTGCCACAGTGTAACAATCGCAATCACCTTTGATTGAAAAAAAGAAAGAAAAACAGTTTATTCACCAGTGGTGTCACAGACAAAATATGATACAAATGTAACACTTTCGTCTGGGACACCACCTATAGTCTAAGATCCGTATATAACCACGACCTTCACCGAGCTGTTTAATGGATGAAACCTACTTTTTATTTTTATTTAGTAATAGATATTACACCTAAAATAGGTTGCCTATCAAAATCCGGTCCAGGCTATTTTTAAATTAATTAGTTTTAATTTTTAAAAAAATTGTCAAGTTTATTGTAGTATGGTAATTACCATAGTCCATAGGTAACTTAACGGATCGGAACCGCTTGAGTTATATATGTCACCGTAAGATTGTAAAAACCGTTAGATTATAATCTAACTCGCGAAATTGTAAACTGTCGAATGATTGCAATATAACGCATTATTTTTCGGTAGATTGTAATCTGTTAGGTTTATTAACCCGATAGAACCTAAATGCCCGGCCTGCGGCCGGGCACTGCCTGATTATTTATGTCGAACCCTAACCTAACCTACCAGAAAGAGGCAAGAAAACGTAAATACAATGAATATTTCAAAAATTGACACTTAGAACATTGAACGATTCACAATCTTTCGACTGTTTACAATCTATCGAAAAAAAAGCGTTAGATTACAATCTTACGGTTTTTACGGTGACATATATATCAAAATATAAGTAATTTTATAACAAACGCGATGGTATAGCATTAACTACAATAAATTAGACAAAAATTAATTAAACCACTAGTCTATCAACGCTGTCAACCGTGTAATAAAACAAAAACGATAAAAAGTTACATTTAAATTAATAAAACCAGCCATATGCGAAAACGCCCACACCGAAAAGTGTCGCATTCTAACAGAAAAAATTCAAAAAACGGCCCCCATCGCCGACTGAATGCGGACGGAAGTTGACGCCTACGGAACCCCTTTTCGAAAAATAATAAGACCCCATTGATACAGAAAGAATTTTTTAAAAGAGCTCGCTTTTTTGTCGGACATCTGTCTTTTCGACCGGTACTCTGTTGCTAGAGTGAGATGTTAGGTTTTTATATGAAAACTAGGGTGATGCCCGCGACTTCGTCCGCGTGGAATATTTTTTTTTTATTCCCGCGGGAACTCCTTGATTTTCCGGGTTGCCTATGGGTTGCCTTCCCCGGGATACAACCTAGCTCTGTACCAAATTTCATCAAAATCGGTTAAACAGATGAGCCGTGAAAGCGTAACAGACACTTCCGCCAAACGTGCTCCAATACGGCACGGGAAGTTTATCCAGTCCGTAGTGTGTTTTCGCCCTAAGACGTGATTTTCCACCCGCCGACATCGGAGTTCAAAAGGATTGTTGAGATAGGTCGATTCAGGTTTTACTCGTTCGCCTTCTGGATCAAAAATCACTGGCATTCACTGATCTTTTCCCAGAGAGCTTTAACTAAGGAATGTTATAGCGTTCCGGTACGATGCTGTGTAGAAATCAAATATGGGTATGGGTTAAATATAACTGCCATGCCCCTAACAGGTTAGCCCGCTACCATGTTAGACTGCATCGTCACTTACCATCGATCGCAGTCAAGGGCTAATTTGTATCTAGTTAAACTTTCTCAAAGTCATAGAGTATCAATTTTTATATTAAATATTAATACGGAAACTTATGTCCATCCAGTAATTCTTGAGAGTAGCCGTTTAGAAAAATTATGCTTAATCGAGTAAAAGAGTATCGCTAGATGTCTCAAATTTTTGAGTGAGTGATTTTAAAAAATGTGGTACTTAAAGCTACCTACCACTTTTATGTTATGTGTAAGAAGACGGTAAAAGTTAAAAATACTGTAAAATAGTATTGTTATATTTTACAGCCATACATTTCTCGGTACCAGGGTATCATGACGCTCTAACAAGCGGGCACTGATCAATGGCCAGGCCACTAGGGCGTAATTTAAACTCTAATTACTTTCTCGAAGTCATAGAGGATCAAAGAACTAAGTTCATTCAGTAATTTTTGAGAGTAGCCGTTTCAAAAATTATATTCGAGTAAATGAGACTCGCTAGAATTTGTCAAAATATGCGGCACAAGCGACCGTATCTTTTGATTGCGTTGACTTAGAAACTTGATTTTTTTACCGCTCCAAGAGAGCGTAGACCTTATTATTCGATGTTACTTTCAACTTGATAAATTCACACGTTCCCGAGAAAACGTGGTTGACAGCCAGACGGACAACGAAGTGAACCTATAAGGGTTCCTTCGTTCCTTTTGAGGTACAGAACCCTAAAAATATTGTACCTAAAGCACTGACCTACCACATTTATGTTCTGTCTAGGTGAAAGGCGGTAAAAGACAAAAATACTGTAAAATAATATTGTTATATTTTACAGCCATACATTTCTCGGTACCAGGGTATCATGACGCTCTAACTAGCGGTCTCTGATCAATAGCCCGGCCACTAGGGCGTAATTTTAGGGCGCAGGGCGCAACTCTATAAAATTTATTGTCGCGTAAATATCAAGAACTTTAGTGAGGTACTGGTTTTTAAGGAGCATGGAATGCTTTGGAGGAGGCAGATGTCGGCAGGACCTGCGTTGGATTTTAAAGCTTGTAGCTCTTTTCCGAACGAAAACTCAATTTTAAATCTTTTGTGAGAGTAGATTTATTCTTTTATCTTGTTCGGCATTTTAATTTTCAAAAACAAACACCAAAATATCATTTTCCCAGCTATCACCTATAAAGCGTGACTCCTCCATTCTACGCGTCATTGGCAATTGTACCCATTTGGTACAAACGCAAGCCATAAAACCAAGAATTGACTATCATTCAAAATGAAACTGTAAAAGTATTTAAATAAAACATTCATAAGTTAATGTCCAGTTCGCTGGCCAAGTGCGAAAGTTAGAGATGGTAAAGATAAAAATGCTTCTCGTCTCGTGTTCTCTTTTATTTTGTTTCAAGCATAATATTACTAAAATGATATCTATACTAATATTATGAATAATATAATAATAATATATAACATCAATATTATTTAAGTAGGTGCATTAATGTGAACTGTACGTTTTCACGACCGATGGTCATATTCATTAATTATCCTTGGTAGTACACAGATAGCACAGAGCATAGAGGTAGCTACTATATTACCTCTACTCGTGTGCAGATAGGTTGAATCCTGGGCATTTGGGAAATGACTAGTTACTATTAATAAGGCTTCTTTCATCCCAGAAAATAAAAGAGTTCCTATAGGATTTTTATAAAACTATGGCCAAAAGTTTTCAAATTACCAGGCGGCAAAGTTAGAAAAGCAGCGAAATAAATGCCCTCTCCATTGCACGTCACACGGTTTCATAGCTCCCGTTTTCATTCTGTTCCAAGCACGCTTTGAGGTCGCCGCGCAAGATGCAGTATTTCTGCGGTTTTTTACACTAAGACAATTCCTGGCAGAACTGGCATGTTATGTCAGCGATCTCTTGAGTCCTTGACGGCCTCTGTGGCCTTGTGCCTGAAGAGGTCTTAGCTTCGATTCCATTTTATCATCTTCTGATACATAAAAATCAATTGCTGTTCGTTTGTCTCGCTAAAACTCAAAAACGGCTTGACCGATTTTGTTGGCGTTTTTTGTGAGTGTTTGTGTGGATCCCGGGATGGTTTATATTCACAATTGGTTCAGGGCAGGACTACGTCTGCCGGGCCCACAAGTATATAATTATTATTCATTGCATTCATGTACATATATTTTACACTAGCTGATGCCCGCGACTTCATCCACGTGGTTTAAGTTTTTTTTGCCGGGACCGACGGCTTAACGTGCTCTCCGAGGCACGGGGGTGAAACACCGTCAACTTCCTAACTCCGGGCTAGTACTGAGAATTCCTTGCCAGAATAATCCAATACTTGTTATAGCCCGACCCGTGACTCGAACCCTGGACCTTGCTGGCCGCAGTCGAACACGCTAGCCACTAGACCAACGAGGCAGTCGACTACTACGACTATATTACTACTACAAGTAGGTATATAATCATAATCGTCTTCAACTTGTTTCACTTGATCTGTGTGATAATAAAATTCCCGTACTTGTTTTTCCTCTGTCAGAAAACAACGGTTTTACTGCGAAAGCGACGTGACGCCAGGAAACCGAGTGGGTCCACAAAAAACTGTTACATTCCCACTGTAGCGTGCACCCACAGGTATTCCGCAAGACGACGCGAAACTCCGCGGGATGCGGAATTAATGTAGGTACCTACTATAAGTAAGTTTAAATGTATTTTTATCAGCGCACAACGAGATATCTCGCGACAAGAGAGAGAGATGTTGTCGTTGGCGGCTATTATATTTTTCGTTTACCCTAACATGCACAAAAAGCGGTATATTACAAAAAAAAATTGTCGAGGGTTCGTAGGAGAAAATACCGCAGATAACAAATATTACTTTTATGTCTACTTTTGTCTCGAGACAAGTAACCATGTTAGCTTCGGTAGACAAATAGAGAGAAGGAAGAAACACAATTTTACTCACAAATTATTCATCATCATCACTCACTAATCATTGTGCGCATGCTAGCCCTACAGGTTAGACCAGAGAAAATTCTGAAATTATAAATTCCCAATTTGACCCCGCCGGGGATCGAACCCGGGACCTCCCGCTTCAAATGCCTAAAATGCCAACTAATGAGAGTCGCGTGGCATAGATGTTGCCCGCTGAGCTGTTATTGGTAAATTACTGCTCCCTACAAAGAAACGGCGGCCCCTGAGTTTTGCTAACTATCTAATTATATAATTTAACAATACAATTATATAAGTTTGTGATTGGTAAGATAAATTAACTAAATCCCTTCTTAACATATTTATACTGTACTAGATGATGCCCGCGACTTCGTCCGCGTGGATTAGAGTTTTTTGAATCCCGCGGGAACTCTTTAATTTAATAACTTTTAAGGACATAGGATACTTTTTACCCCGGAAAACCGGGGTAAAAAGTAGCCTATTTCCGTCCCTGGATAACTATCCCTATACCAAATTTCATCAAAATTGGTTGAACATGTGGGCCGTGAAAGCGTAGCAGGCAGACAGACAGACACGGTATCGCATTTATAAGTATAGCCACTAGAATGAGATAGGGCTATGCATCCAAAAGAGATAAGTACATAGGTATGCAACTCCATCCTAAATTGATTAATGACCTAGAACAAACACAATGAATGAATTGCTGGATTTTCTAATAGCTGTTACTTTCATATAATATTTTTTATTTTAATTTGTTTTCTTTCTTTAAACTACGAGCCTTCCAAACGCGCCCCGGTCTGAGAAGAGTTCACAACAAACTCAGCTGTTTTTTTTTAGTGAGTACTAAAATTCTACTTAAATAGCAGTCTCACAAATATCGTAAATTAATTAATTAGATTTATAACAATTACATAGCCGCTGGAACAATAGGGAATATGCATAAAATTTAAATTTGTCTCAAATATTTTTTTCTAGATTCTTTATTGTCTTTACATTATACTTACTTAAAAGGTATTTTTTATTTAGTTATTATTTAAACCCAGAAAATATTAAATAGAAAGTGAAAAATAAGGCAAATTCAAACTTGCAAAACGCGTCACCATTGGTCGAAACGAAATGTGACGTAAATGGTCACGTCGGTGGGTTTATCGGCGTCGATATTCATACTGTGTTAGTAGTGTTTGTGAGAAAAAATTGTTTAAAACTGTATTCCTGTGTGATTACTTGTTAAATAATAATAATTATGAAGTAACTGAACTGAATCGCTATAGTAAACAAACACGGGACATAACCAATGACGTCATCAAAAGCGCGCGACTAATGGTGGCGTTTGAACGGCTCAAATTTATACTTAACTTTGAAACACCAATTAACGTAATTATTTGACTATTTGCAAACCTATTTATATTTTTTACTGTGTTATAAAGATGTAAATGATTGATTTAAGAAATAAAAATAAATCATGCATTATCCCTGTTCTGTATATTATGATTTTCCACTACTTAAATATTTTATTTTGTATTTAACTATTTTAAATCACTATTAATTATTAGCTACCTAACATAAAATTAAAATGAACAATACAAATTGTCGCCTAGTAATCTTCGGATCATATTTGGACGCGTGTCCCCGTGTATGGTGTTGTATGGAAAATGGCATTGCATGGGTTTAACGCTAATGCTATGGTATGGCGTTTAATGCCATGGTATTGGGTTTCATATAACGATTTCTACTTCTTTGGAAGTGTGCTGACACTTTGAAAGTCGACTGTAAGTAAGTATGTACAATGTAACTGCCTCGTTGGTCTAGTCTAGTGGTTAGCATGTTCGACTGCGGACGACGAGGTCCCGGGTTCGAGTTCCGGATCGGGCCATAACAATTATTAGGTTTATCTGACAAAAAGTTCTCAGTACTAGGCCTGCTAGCCCGGAGTTAGGTAGTTGGCGGTGTTTCACCCGCTTGCCTCGGAGAGTGTCTGATGTGATGTGTTATATCATATCCTCTCCATCTTTTTTCAACCGACTTCAAAAAAAGAGGAGGTTCTCAATTCGACTGTATTTTTTTTAAAATTTTTTTTTTATGTTTGTTACCTCAGAACTTTTGACTTGGTAGACCGATTTGGATGATTCTTTTTTTATTTGAAAGGGCATACTTCCCATGTGGTCCCATATAAATTTTATCGAAATCGGTCGAGCGGTTTTTAAAATATTAACAATAAAATAAGTACCTACTTTGTATAGCGTGTGCTTGTTGTTGTAAAGTTGGCGCGGGAGTTTGAAGTCGGTTGTTTAATAATTTAATATAAAAAAATTCTTCTTAAACAACCGACTTCAAACAACACACCGTAATAGCATCGTCAAAAATGTCGTAAGTAAATTTATTATGAGTACGATATAAATATACAAAAAAATCCGCAAATACGTTTGTCAAACGCATTATCCGAAGCACAATAACAACTTACAATGGTAACACTACACCCCTCTTCCTAGTTTGGTGGGCGTGGTTAAAAAAAATGTATTATACCGCTTTTGATAAAACTCTCATAGCCAGCTTAGAGGTCTATTGTGCGAAATTGTAAGAGTGTGTATAGTTGTTTTGTATGAGAGAGCCTGGGTTCGAAATTAGGTTTTAGTTAAATACATATTTTGTAATTTCATACTAGATGATGCCCGTGACTTCGTCCGCAGAAGACAGACAGACACACACACTTCCGCATTTATAATACTAGACTAGATAATAATATGTCCTCAAGAACGAATTTTGGCCACGGCGGCCTATCTCCAGAGAGATTAGTCATCTGCGCATTATAGTGCACAAGGGTGTGTTCAAACACAGGTGCGTTCTGTGTTCCTTTACTCTCTTTAGAGATCAGGCGCAGGACCGATGGCTTTACGTGCTCTCCGAGGCACGGGGGTGACACAACTCCGGGCCTCCTCCTAGTGAGAATTTTTATTCAGAAAAACCCAATAAGTACTTCATTATGGCCCGACCCGGGACTCGAACCCGGGACCTCGTCGGCCGCAGTCGAACATGCTAACCAATAGACCAACGAGGCATTTTTTAAAAATATTTGTATGTATATGGATGGATGTGCCGAATATCGTCCAGTTGCAGATGTATTTTAAGTAAGTATGGATAGATTGCAACTCTACAGCTTTGCATGTTATATTATTCCTTAACAACACGAACATAGAAGCATTGTGGAGTCTCCTTTCAAGTGGATTTTTTAAAAGAGAGACAGGCCCGCCCCCTTCCTCTATGAGGTAAAAATGTGACCCCCTACGGAAGTAAGGTGTGATCTGACAAAAAATATCCATTAAAAAGGTATTATGCCGGTCTAAAAATTTAATTTTACATTTTATTACTTACTTTATTTTGAACAATTTTGAGCAAGGATACAACGGTAACAGAGAGTAGGTACCTACCGACTGCCAAAATTGGGATGTTGTCTAGGTACGTCAAGTTTTTTTTTTTTTTCAGTGGTTAAAAAAAAGAGGATCTTCTAAAAGACGTAATATCCACAATATCTTCTGTTTGATTTATGTTTGACTAGCTCACGCCCGCGTCTTCGTTCGCGTGGATTGAGGTATTTTGGTTCCCGCGGAAACTCTTCAATTTTCCGGAAGAACAAGTAGAATAGGTATGTGTTACATACTTATATATATCTCTCTGTGCCAAATTTCATCCAGATCCGTTCAGCCGTTCTGGCGTGATTGAGTAACAAATATCCATACATCCATCCATCCAAACTTTCGCATTTATGATATTATTTGTATAGAGTATAGATTCATGATTCAATATTATAGGTGAAGTAGGTAGCCGTTTGCTGACGTATAGAAGCAAGGTTATTAATGCGCCTAATCCGGAATCGATGTGATTCTGTTAATAATATAGTTATAAACACCTTTTCACAGTGGGACACCATACAATATTAGGGCCGGCGTATTGTAAAGCCGGTAGCACAAAAAGAACAACTTTTGTGGTGTAAAGTATAAGCTTTAGTGGAGGCGACGGCCAGATCAGTAAAACTTCAACACCAAGTTAAAAATACCATCAAGCAACCAAGGTCTCATTAAAGTTCGGGAAAGATCTGTCTACTGGACGGTGGCTGCTGGCGAGACTAAAAACCGGGTGATGTTTTTGCTATTGCGAGATAGGCTTGCGTGACGCTTGACGACAATCATGTTTAGTGCAAAGCAATGATGAGGTTTAGGTTGGAACGCGCTCACCTGGAAGATGCGTATTCACTCTAAAGTAGTCTCATTTCATCTAAACCTGAGATCACAGGAAGGTGAAGGACACTACACAAAAACCAAAAAAAGTTTGTTCAGAGACACGAGAGCCAAATCGATCTGACACTATACCACAACAAAAATACTTACGTAGACCATAAATTGAGACGATCACATCAATGGTAATTACAGCAATGATTGATGCAGTTTTGCCGTCGGTTGTTTGAATCAATTTCAAAGAACAGCGCAACGCAATGCTTCAAAGTATGAGTCCAAGCTCTTTTCACTTGGACCACAACGTAAACCCGTGTTCACACGTCGCGTCGCCTGCTTACATTAGCTGTCCCGGCGCCCCGCTGTCTCTCATTGTGACCTCTGCCTAATCGCGATTCCTCTTTTACCGAAACCGCCCCTTACTTCCTTTGTCGGGTTCCGTATTAAAAAATATCGACTATGTACTTATCCAAAACTAGCTTTTCCTGCGCCTTAGTTTTTTCAATCCTCAAAATCTACTTTTACGGCCACCTTGGCGCAGTGTCGAGCGCTGTTGTCTCAACGTGGGAGGTCCCGGGTTTGATCCTCGGCAGGGTCAGTTATAGTAGCGGAGCCCAAGAGGGGATTTTTGGATTTACTCCAGCGCGGCAAATTAATATAAAGAGGGAATCCTTGGACCCTGTAAAGTACCTTCACCATACATGAGCCCTGTATAATGGTGGGTCTGTCTAGGACAGCAGATCAAAATATTAAATAAATGAAATCGATCATAAAAATACTCGAACGCGTCGGATTAAGGATTAGCGAGACCTAAAGGAGTTGGAGAGTTACAAACTTAAAACTCCAACTCCTTTAGGTCTCGTTCAAATCGTCAGATTATTTGAATGTAGTACACTTTTCAGCGTGTAATTAACTGACTCTACTTTATCGATTTTATTTATTTCATATTTTGATATGCTGTCCTAGGACAGACCCACCAATATACAGAGCTCATATATGGTGAAGGTACTCTACAGGGTCCAAAGAATCCCCCTTTATATTAATCTGCTGCGCTGGAGTAAATCCAAAAATCCCCTCTTGGGCTCCGCTACCATCAGGGAATTTATAATTTCTGAATTTTCTCTGGTCTGGCCTGGTGGGAGATTTCGGCCGTTACTAGTTACCACCCTACTATTAAAGACGTGCCGCCTAGGGAAGCGTTTCGGTACGACGCCGTGTACGTAGGGGTATGGGCATAATACAATGTAACTGCCATTCTGCAAACAGGTTAGCCCGCTAGCATCTTAGACTGCATCATCACTTACTCGCAGTCAAAGGCTAACTTGTTTAAATAAAATAAATAGTGACGTCCACGTCATCAGGGTTTCTTGATCAAAACAACTCGTTTGCGGAACCCCAAACGCCGCCAAAAACAAAAAGGACACATTTCAGCTCCTGTACAGCGGCCGGCACATTAATTTACTTGATGGTGCCTTTGATATATAGAAATGTGTTTTTTGTGACGCGCCGTGTCTTCAATGCGGGATCGCTTTTCGGAACGACACGGGAAGTTATGGGAGGTACGTTCCCCTTTGGTCTATAAACAATACAGTACAAATGAACATGGTAAATTTTTGCTAGAAACATTGTAAAAATTATGACCTACTAGATGATGCCCGCGACTATGGTAAGGATTTTTGATTCCCACGGGAGCTCTTTAATTTTCCGGCATAAAATGTAGCCTATGTCCTTCTCCGGGATGTAACCTACCTCTATACCAAATTTCATCAAAATTGGTTGGACAGATAGGCCGTGATAGCGTAGCAGACTGACAGAATATAGACACAACTGTCACATTTTTAACGTAAGTGGTTTATGTAGAGAAGCGATCACAAAATTTTATCCGCTACCCGGATGCCCGCGACCAACCACGATAAAAAGTAACCTTAGATGTCCTTTTTTTCAGATTCAGATTCATTTATTTGCATTTAACATGAACACACCCCGTTAGAGCATTTGTAATTTGAGTGTCAGGTAGGCACTTCCTTCCCTGCGATGTAACCTAAATCTCAATATCAAATTTCATCAAAATCGGTTAAAAAGATGGGTCCTTAAAGCGTAGCAGACTGATCGACAGACAGATACACATTCGCATTTAAATAATATCAGTATGGATACGTCACAAGCAGGCGATGGTGAATCCAGGCGGGTAGAGTGGTCATATTAGTATTTAAAGATTTTTCGTCGCTCGTGAACTAAATTAACAATGATAATATCTCATTTCATTTTGAGACAAAAATGCAATTATAAATACCAGTCCTCAATACCTCTTATGGGCTCAAGATGAAAACTGGAGCGAATCCATATAGCACAAGTATAATGAATGTACTGTTGCAAGGACATTTTTTTTGTTGGAAATTCATTATCTGTGGAAAGTGAAAGTCGAGTTATGACAGTAAGCTTATACTTGTACATATTACCAAAACTTAGCATTCTTGCCAAAACTAAAATTCATAATATTTTTTATTCATATAATCATAATATCATGATAAAAATCGGTAGACCCTGTTGGTTTGCTTTTTGATTAAATTGCTTTAGTGGATTAAACAAATTATATTAGAATGAGGCAAAGGCAATGAATGAATGGTGATTGATAGATACTACTAGACCATAGACGAACTGAAAACTAAAGCTTTAAGGGCTCCAAAAGCGCTCCGGTTGTAGTGGAATAAAATAAAATACTCAATACTCAATTTACTTATTCCACGACACACAAGTACATGCAAGTGTCTCTTATGTTACGTCAGGGGTATTGAGTCTGCCACCGGTACAGAAAGAAAATTCGACTTAAAATAGCCGACTAGAAACTCAGCAGTTGCTCTTTTCAAAAAGCAAAATAATACTTATAGAAGTTATCTATACCACGGAATAATAACTAGTAGGTACTAGGTATCTATACTAATATTATTAATATTGTGAAAGTTTGGATAGATGGATGGATGGATGGATGGATGGAGGGATGGATGTTTGGATTGATGAATGGATGGATGCTATGTTATTCCATCCTTCGATGAAATTTGGTGCATTCATCAAAATCGGTCGAACAGGTGGGCCGTGAAAGCGTAGCAGACTAACAGAATGACAGACGGACAGGCAGACAGACACACTTTCGCATTTATAATATTGGTATGGATTAATATAACAGAATGGAAATGCTGGTCTTGGATCAAGTCCACAAGCGCCAAATGGAAGGTATCCGGCCAAGGTCACTTTTTACATGAATTCAATATCAACAAATTCGCCGCAACAAAACAATTCTCCAACCCGTGTTTCTTAGGATTATGATTGATTAAAGCTTTTTAGTGTCAATCTGATGATACCGTGATTCCGGTTTGCATTTGAGTGTCATTGTTTTTAAATTATATTTTTAATACTGGCTGATGCACGCGACTCCGTCCGTTTATAGTATAACTACCATGCCCCTAACAGGTTGTTCCGCAACTATCTTAGAGTGCATCATCACTTACCATCAGGTGAGATCGCTGCCAAGGGCTAACGTGTAGTGGATTAAAAATAGAATTATTATATTTTTTATTCAAATTACCTAAAACGTTTGTAAAATATTTCACAAGAATGTTAATCACGTGACAATTTATAATTTGATAGCGGATTCATAAGCCCCGGATGTTCTCTCATATTGTGTTTACAAAATATCCTTATACAACGCTGGGCTTTTGAAAACGCACCGGCTCACACGGGGTGTAAATTTTGTTATCCACTACAAGTTACCCTTGACTGCGATCTCGCCTGATGGCAGTGGCGTGCACGACATAGAGGCACAAAAGCATTGCTTACCCTTGTTAAAAATCCTAATGCTTATTTTTATCATGCCCTGCCTGAAAATAGATATCTACCTAACAAATGCCTACCCTCGCTCCAAATACTGTGCACGCCACTGCCTGATGGTAAGTGCTAAGTGATGATACTCCTGTTAGGGGCATGGCAGTTAATAAATTTAAGCCATGCCCATAATCAGTTTGTACCAATTATTAAAACCTGAGCGCTCACCACTGTCCCTAATGTCATAATAATATGGGAGACCGTCAAAATGGTTGTCAATAGTCAAATTGAAATTTACGTCGGTACATCTTTACCGGTAAAGTGGAAATTATAGCCCCACCAACATATCTGGCCCGGTGGCCAAAATTTAAACCAATTTTTATGACTGTTTAGTTTTTGTTTTTATTTTATTTTTAATAGATAGCAGCGACGCTGTCAACGGGTCAGGTAAGTTAGTGGGACTAGGTATACTTGTCACAAAGCCACCCATCAGCAGGGCGACCGCATATCTTTTGCATCAATCATTGATACATCGCAATCACCTCTAATTGGTTAACACTCTTCCACTATTGGACGAAATCCATTGACGCAGCAAGAATACCATAAATTCAGCCAATCGGAGGTGATTGCGATGCATCAATGATTGATGCAAAAGGTACGCGGTCGCCCTGAGGAACAGACGTAGAGAGAATTTAGAAATAGCCCGACGTCTCGCTGCAAAAAACTTTTCTAACAAGATACACAAATTAGCTTAATGTAAACTAGCTTTTGCCCACCACTTTGTCCACGTGAACCACCCAAATTTGAGACTCCTATTTTACCCTCTTAAGAGGTGAATCTTCAAAAACCCTTTCTTAGCGGATGTCTACGTCATAAATCTTTAACAGCCCTGTTCTTCCAATGGTTTGAGCTGTACGTTGATAGATCCGTCAGTCAGTCCGTAACCTTTTCATTTTATATATTTAAAAGAAAAGATGTAAGTACTTAGTGACACTGAACTATAATTTTTATGTGGCTGCCTGTACTGGTGGTGGTATGAAATAAAACCAACCAAAGTGACCATCGAATTTCGCGACTCAAAGGATTATTATTCCCCTAATGTGGGACGCACAGGTAGCACAAAGTACGGTTCAACAAAAGGTACTCACTCGAGCGAGGCAGCCCTATTGTTGCCATATTGTTGATGTTATGGTTTGAAGCGAAAAATCAGCGGCCACTCATACAGGGTATGTATTGACTACTGTACCAGTAGGTAATGGTGAATGCAAAAGTGTAATTCTGGTTTAAGAACCTTTTTCATCCATTGTTGGACATAAGCCTCCTCATGTGCACGCCACTCTTCCCGGTGTTGGGCAAGCCTCCTGCAAGTTTTCCCCTCAAGCTTGGTCCAACGAGATGATTGTCTTCCTAAGTTTCGTTTGCCGGTACGTGGTCTTCATTCCAGTAGCAAACGAGTCAATTGATCCTCTTTGGTCCTACAGACATGCCCAACCCACCTCCAAAAAGCAAGCGTTAATATTCACTTATTGAAGTAAAACTTCTTTAGCATGCTTGACTTGGGAGTAAGCTGGTGAATGACAAGAACGTTACGAAAAGTGTAATCGGGCGAGGCGAACGGAATTTGATAGGGAGATATTAGTTAGTGAAGATAGAAAGAGAGAGAGTTACGTTTCGTATATTACTGTAGGAGCAAGAGAGAGAGAGAGAGTTACGAGCGCACATTTTCTTTCTCTCTTTCTCTCATAACCAGTTACTAAGTTTTACTTCAAAAAAAAAAAAAAAGCGCACTCATTTTTATCATGATCAGAGAGTATTGTTACCTATTGTTGCCATATTGTTGATATTATAGTTTGAAGCAAAATATCAGTGGCTGGTTTAGAAAGGCATGCACCATTACCTCTTCCCGCTACCCTCTTCGACATAAGGTTTCTTGAAGAATGGGATACAATCTCAGTTTCTGTTTCATTCAAAATCGGTTGGAAAAATGGGCCGTGAAAGCGGAACAGACAAATAGACATGTAACACATAGCATTCATAATAATTGTTATTGTAGTATGGATACTAGCTGATGCCCGCGACTTTAAGTTTGACCGCGTGGTTTAAGTTTTTTTGATTCCCGCGGGAACACCTTAATTTTCCGGGATGAAAAGTAGCCTATGTCACTGTGCAGCTCCTCAACTATACCCATACCAAAAATCACGTCGATCCGTTGCTCCGTTGCGGTGTGATTAAAGGACAAACCAACAAACTAATAAACCAACAAACAAACACACTTTCGCATTTATAATATAATAAAAGTATGATGGATATTGGAACACTCTTTTTAAATGTATTTATAGACTAGAATAACGTTTGGCTGCAAAGACTTGCTGGCATCAGTGATGCAGCCTAGGGCTGGGCACGCTTGCCTAGAAGAAACTTTAAAATCAATTTGATATCCTTTTCAACGATTTTTGTTCACGACTGTACATTTATACCATGCTATGAACAGATTATGACATATTTCTGATGGGATAAACAAAATCGCGTGGACAGCATTGTTTGGGATACAATTAGGGTTAAACCCCCATTGTTGGGTCACAGTTGTAGCCCAATTGTAACCCAAGGTTTAGGGTTATGAATAGAAATTTATTACCTACCAATAGGGCCTTAGTTTACTTAAAGTACGTAAATCAATGTAGGTATATCTTCTTCCGCGTGGTTTAAGTTTTTGTTATTCCCGCGGGAACTCCTTAATTTTCCGGGATAAAAAATAGCCTATGTCACTCTCCAGGTCCTCAACTATACAACAAAAAAAGAATTAGCGAAATTGGTCCAGCCGTTCACGCGTGATGCCGTGACCAAGGGAAATAGGGATTCATTTTTATACCTATATTGAAGAATTAAATAAATAGGAAAATAATATTGTGATGGTGATATTGTTATAATACCTACTCATAGAGCTACGAGTATATATGTAAACAAAATACCTCTCTCTCTCTGCGTCGTATTCCTCATTACTGAGGGTCGTGACCCCTTTACATTAATCAAATAATGGTAGGAGTTTTCATGGGTTATTACCACGTCCATCCGCATACGACTCGACTAAAAGTATTTAAACTCTTAGGTTTTTGTAACGATTATTATTAGATGTTATTGATCATAACCGGGACCAAGAAAAATTCAAAGAACCTCCCCATTCGGTCACCCATCCAGTTACCGACTTGGGTCAACGTTGCTTAATAATCGCAATCAACTTTTCGACGACCCTCCGTGGCGCAGTGAGTAACGCTGTTGCCTTAACTTGCGGAGGTCCCGGGTTCGATCCCCGGCAGGGTCAATTTGGGGAATTTATAATTTCTGAGTTTTCCCTGGTCTGGCCTGGTGGGAGGCTTCGGCCGTGGCTAGTTACCACCCTATCGGCAAAGACGTGCCGCCAAGCGATTTAGCGTTCCGGTACGATGCCGTGTAGAAACCGAATAGGGGTATGGGTTTAATATAACTTCCATGCCCCTAACAGGTTAGCCCGCTACCATCTCAGACTGCATCATCACTTACCATCAGGTGAGATCGCAGTCAAGGGCTAACTTGTAGTGGATAAAAAAAAAATACGTTCCCACAACTAGGCCACGCGTCCCTCCGTTAATTATTACTTACTAACTATAATACATATATAAAAGTTTGAAGTGCTTAACTACCCAAAGCTCGAATCCCTGACCACCTGCATTCCGAACCTTTTGACCACTAGTCCATCGCCATTCACCACTGTCCATTAGGCTATAACAATCACACAAAAATTGGTTTTAAATAAAACCCTAACAGATGTGAAAAAGTATTTAAGTGCTTGGAACCTCTCCATTAGAAGTTACTTGACAACATACCCATCAAAACAACATCAATTTTAAACCCTGTTACAGTGTGTTAAAATCGGATTTTCAATGGCGATAGTTGTCAAAAAGTTAGAAGAGTCGCATTGTATAAAACTTTTTTTGATAAACTAAAAAGGACTTTGGATATTTGGGTTTAGATTGAATTTGCGTTGAATCAATCGAATTGAGTAACAGTGAGATGTAGTACTATTGTAAGATTCAAGTATACTTAGGAATTGTTAATAAATAAAGTGATACTTATTTGTTGGTGATTTGTGAGGGATTGGATGACTGTATTCGGTTTTTAACATTGTTAATTGTTGAACCAAAATATACTTAAATAGGGTTTTAAAGTTGCATGAAAGTAATCGGTTTTATGTTCTATAACTACCTACTTTTTTTTTATTCCACTACTAGTTAGCCCTACGGTATCACCTAGTGGTATCTAAGTGTTAGTGGGAAAAGATGGGCAGTTAAAACGTAGCAGACAGACAGACACACTTTCGGATTTATAATACTAGTAGGGATTAAATCTCTGCCCATATTATTGCTGATCGGTTTCCACACGGCATAATTATATATTTATTTATCCGCTATAAGTTAGCCCTTGACTGCGATCTTACCTGAGGGCAAGTGATGATGCATTCTATGTTAGGGGTATAGCAGTTATATTAAACCCATACCCCTAATCGCTTTCTGCACGGCATCGTACCGGAACGCTAAATCGCTTGGTGGCACATTTTTGCCGGCAGGGTGGCAAAGTGGCACTAGCCACGGCCGAAGCCTCCCACCAGGCCAGACCAGAGAAATTCAGAAATTATAAATTCCCAAATTAACCCTGTCGGGGATCGAACCCGAGCCTCTGCACGTCAATACAACAGCGCTCAACACTGCGCCAGGGATGTCGTCAAAATCTAAAATAAAATACATAAATACTTACATACTAAGTTTTCTAGCCCTGAATTAGGAAGTTGAAGTCAAATTATTTCGAGAATATCCAATCCAAAACACCACCAAAATCCTGAGGAAGTAGTCAATATCCTACTAATACATCTAGGAAGTCTTGAAGTCATGAAGTGACGGCCTTCACTACTACATCGGGGGCTACCAAAAATCCCACTGTTTGTCTAATTCAACAGAATTGACAGTAATTGGGTCTTCCTTCCAATTTGGCTGCACTTGATCCTACAACATTTAAAACTAAACTCTAATAATTTATACCTAAAGTCGAAATTCAATTGCACGTATTTATTTGACTTAGGATGTTTTATCTTTGTAGCTATAAGACAATAGGTCAATAGATATTAGACTTTAAGTTGAAAGGTCAAAGGTTTTGTTTCGTGTGAGGGATAACGTATCGTTTGACCTCTGATGCAGGAAAAGGGGTGCAACACGGCGATAAATCAAATCAATTTGATTAATTTAAGATGTTACCAAAGGAGGTTGATCGGTTGAATTGTATGGCACGGGTTTTGAGTTCAGGTGTTTTGACCCCATTTATGTGAATACTAGCGAATGCCCGCGACTTCGTCTGCGTGGTTTGAGGTTTTTTGGTTCCAGCGGAAACTCTTTGATTTTCCGGGATAAAAAGTAGTCTATGTGCTATTCCAGACTATAATCTATCCCTGTGCCAAATTTCAGCCAGATCCGTTCAGCCGTTGAGCCGTGATTGAGTAACAAACATCCATACATCCATCCAAACTTTCGCATTTATAATATTAGTAAGATGGAAGAAAGAAAGAATAAAGAAAATGGTTATATTCGATCACAATAATATGTAGTTTAAGAAACAATCTATGCTTATTCTATACTTTAATATTATAAATTCGAAAGTTTGGATGGATGGCTGGATGTTTGTTACTCAACAGCTGAACGGATCTGGATAAAATTTGGCACAGAGATAGATTATAGTCTGGAGTAACAAATAGGCTACTATTTATCCCGGAAAATTAAGAGTTCCTGCGGGAACCGAAAAACCTCAATCCACATGGCATGGCATTAGCCAAGTCAAATTAATTATTAATAACGACAAAGTTGTAACACATTACACAACTTACTAACAGGGGCCGTATTGCCAACGCTGTTTTATTATCTTTGACTTGTTAGAATTATTATAACCCTTATTTTAGGAACATCAAGGTACGTGACATCAAACTGTCATTTTGAGTAATATTGCTTAGGTAAGTATGGCTTTAAGCGTTGGCAGTATGGCCCCTGGACACCAGCTCAGCATCATAAAAAAAAGACGAATGTAGAAAAAAAGAGGTTGCCACTTGAACAGTCTGTTGAAATTAGGAGCCAGTGTGATAGCCTAGTAGTTAAGACACCTGACCTCCAATAGGGGGTCGCGGGTTCGATCCCCGGGCGCACCTGTAACTTTTCGGGGATATGTGCGATTGAGCAATGAAACACTTGCTTCAAAAGTTTAAACGGTGAAGGAAAACAAGAGTTCTATAAAATGCACTCAAATTATGAGTGAAATCAGTGGTAGTAAAGATAATATTCTGTAGGTTTTAAGACCTTCGAATCTGTAAAAATAACATTTTTTTTCAAAACAGAGATTTAAAGTCCTGCTTGGCGCAGGGGTGAGCGCTGTGATCGTACGAGTGGGTTTGATTGGGCTACAAGTTTAGTAATTTATTACCTACTGATGATAATTTCAGAATTTTCTCTAGTCTGGTCTGGTTGGTGGCTTCGGCCGTTGCTAGTTACCACCCTACGTGCCGTTAAGTAATCGCATTCCGATACCATGCTGAGTAGAAATAGATTAGAGCTATGTATAAACTTATCTTATGGGTTTAATATAAATTACTGCAGTCTAAGGACTGCATCAAGAATTATCATCATGAGATCACTAATTACTTCCAATCCAATCCATAAGACCCATAAAAATGAAAATGGACGGACCTGGGACTCGAATCTTTTTTTTTAAATTTCTATTTCACTCTTAGTAAAATGTGACTATTGAATCTTAGATCCCAATGATGCAGTCCAAAAATGGCTCACGGCGTGCAAGTGATGTCGTTCGGTCGTTCGATATCTAATAGCGCCATCTATAAGGTAGTAGCGGAACTAAATATCAACGTAGTGATGGCACAGAGATAGATTTTAGTCTACACGCTACTTTTTATCCCGGAAAATTAAAGAGTTTCCGCGGTAAACCAAAAACCTCAATCCACGCGGACGAAGTCGTTGGAATCAGCTAGTAAGAGCGTCGGATGACTGAAAGAGTAGTAGACTGCGGTAATAATTGGGATAATTAGGTAAATGTCAAAAATAAATTATTTTTAGTGATTATTAAACAGCCTCGTTGGTCTAGTGTTTAGTATGTTTTACTGCGGCCGACGAGGTCCCGGGTTCGAGTCATTCGGGCCATAAATATGTATTGGGGTTTTCTGACTAGAAATTCTCAGTAGGTACTAGCACAGAATAGGTAATAGTACTACTAGTAAGTACTAGCCCGGAGTTAGGAAGTTAGCGGTGTTTCACCCCCGTACCTCAGAGAGCACGTTAAGCCGCCGTTAAACCAAAGGACATCAAAATCGGTTAAAAAGACTGAACCGTTAAAACGTTGCATGCAGACAGACAAACACACTTTCACATTCATAATATTAATATGGACATGGATTGTAACCTATTAAGTTTCAAATATTGACTTGAAACACTTTGGTACGTAATGCATAAAAAAATTAACGGTTGAGTGTTAAACCCGTAACCTTTGGATCTTTAATCCACCCTCTTAATCTAGTTGTAAACTAGGCGTTGATAGATCAATCAGCAAAGTCTAATGTAGGTATTTGTTCTAGCGTCCTACAAAGTAAGCTTATTAATTAAAGCGACACTTACTTAATTACTAGATGATTCCCGCGACTTCGTCCGCGTGGACCAAGCTTTTTCGATTCCCGCGGGAACTCTTGAATTTTCCGGGATAAAAAGTAGCCTATTTCCTTCCCTGGGATACAACCTACCCCTGTACCAAATTACATTAAAATCGGTTGAACAGATAATTTTTTTGATTCCCGCGGGAACTCTTGAATTATCCGGGATAAAAAGTAGCCTATGTCCTTCCCCGGGATATCACCTATCCCTGTACCAAATTTCATCAAAATAGGTTGAACAGATGGGCCGTGAAAGCGTAACAGACAGACAGACAGACAGACACACTTTCGCATTTATAATATTAAGTATGGATTTATTTATCAAGTAATAATATAAATAACTTTCCTACTCAGTGTTATTATCGCCGGCGGGCGGAACTTGTTTTCGCAACTTTGTCTGCAATTCATCCAAACCAAATGTCACATGGTTACATAGGAATAAAAGTAGATAGATATATAGACAAATTCTTTATTGCCATACATAACATAGAATTAACTTTATTATAAACAAAATACAGAAAACAACGCGTGCGCAAAGGAGGTCTTATCACTTAAACTGAAAAGTAAAAGTATTGGGTTTTTTCGACAAGAAATTCTCAGTAGGTACTAGCCCGGAGTTAGGAAGTTGGCAGTGTTTCAACCCCGTGCCTTGGAGAGCACGTGAAGCTGATCTCTCGGGTCGTGACGTATTTTCGGTCCCATCGGCTATGAGAGTAAAGGAACAGAGAGTGCACCTGTGTATGCGCACACACTTGTGCACTATAATATCCCCCGCGCAGATGGCATATCTCTCTGGAGATAGACCGCCGTGGCCGAAAATCGTTCGGGAAGACATTATTATTACGTTAAAATGATTGCTACAGTCAAGAATGTAACGCAATCGCCTCTGCACTCTTCCGTTATTGACCATAATCCATTGTTGAAGTTAATAATTATAACTATTTTACTCACTTGATGCCCGCGACTTCAGCCTCGTGGATCGAGGTTTTTTTTTGTTATCGCGGGATCTCTTTAATTTTCCGGGTAGCCTATGTGTTATTCCAGACTATAATCTATCTCTGTGCCAAATTTCATCCAGATCCGTTCAGCCGTTTCGGTGTGATTGAGTAACAAACATCCATCCAAACGTTCACATTTCTAATATTAGTATAGGAGATAAGGTTTAGGTATAGGTTATCCTACAGTTATTTGAGTGGGCCGAAAACTCATTGGTTGACTGTAGAGCAAATTTCTATCCGGAGTCATAGATAATTAATAAATTGGTTAGGTAGAGATAGATTAGTCTGGAATAACACATAGGCTGCTTTTTATCCGGGAAAATTAAAGAGTTCCCGCGGGAAATCATAAACCTCAATCCACGCGGACGAAGCCGCGAGCATCAGCTAGTTATTACAAATGGTCACTCACCTGGACCACTGAATCATCAAACATGACTCAAAATTCAAATAAAAACTATGCAACAGTTTATCATAAAGCCAACTTATCTGTTACTTACATTACAACAACTGTTTACTTAAGTGCCCATTTCCAATGATCATTACGACCAATCCTTATTTATTATCGTGCAAATAACTATCATAATGTTACTTAACAAGTAAAAGATAGATATCTTTATCTAATTACTGAATCGAACATGTTTTATTATAGTATAAGTGTAATAAATTTCTTTAATTCGATGCTAAGCTGTCCTAACAATTTACTACAATGATCATGACCGTCAATTTGAGGTTTTATTAAGCCACCGCTGCGTGATGTGGCGCTGGTGTACCTGATAATGCTATTCGACGATAGATGGCGCTTGTAAAATCGATTTAGAGTTCGTTTTTTGAGTAAATAGTTTTGTTTTAAAAAATAATAACTTTTCCATTCATGAAATATTTTATTATGAGAAATTGGTTAAAAGTACGTCATCATTATTTTAAAACGGTACCAATCGAAATTTCTAAATTCTCTAGGTAGTACTATTTAGTACTACTATTTAGTATTTACACTACTCTGGTATAACCATGACAGTTTACCTAACCTTTAAGTACCTACCCCTATGCTTATTCCACTGACTACTATAAATTCTACCGGAACGCTAGATCGCTTTGCAGCTGCTGGAATGGTAACAAGCCACTGCCGAAGCCTCCTCAGACCAAATTTTAATCCCCAAAACCTAAAAAAACTTTTCAATTTTCATTTTGGACGTAGAATATAATTATTGACTGCGTTCCCGGTATATGATGTGGTTTTTAATCTGTAAGTGCCCCGGTAATTTGGAAATGCCTCGCCGTTTTCCCATATCCTACACCGCGTTTAACGATTTCCAAGCGATGTTACCGAAAATATAACGCTTGGGTCCATTTAAAGCTATACGATAACATTTATACTGATTATAAATGCGAAAGTGTGTCTGTCTGTCTGCTATACTTTCACGGTCCACCTGTTCAACCGATTTGGTACAGGGATATGTTGTATCCCATTATTTGATTAATGGAAAGAGGTAACGACCCTCAGTAATGAGGAATACGACGCAGAGAGAGATAAAGAGTCGCTGATTAATTGACTAGTTGTCAAATTATATATCTACCCAATTATGGCCAGATTATAAATTAATGAGTGCAATACGAAGTTTCAGGTGAAAGCTATTGTTTTTGGAGTTTATTGGAGTTTACCTCCAGTTCGCGCGCGAGTTGAGTGCAGAGCTTATGTATGTGTCACCATACATTAGCTCTGCATTGAACTACTATACTATACCTCCTTTAGAATCGATTTTCATATATATGCCCGGGGTATGAAAATTTATGGGGAGTAAAATGCAACTCTCCGTTACGTTATTGACTTTATGTTTCCAAACTTTCCATGACTATGTATTTTGATGAATATAAACTATAAAATTAATATAAATGAGATGTATGCAGCATGTTTTCAGTAATATTAAAAATGCGTTCATTTACCCTCATTTACTAATCTATATCATACTAATATTATAAATGTGTTTGTTTGTTGGTTTGTCCTTCAATCACGCTGCAACGGAGCAACGGATCGACGTGATTTTTGGCATGGGTATGGTTGAGGACCTGGAGAGTGACAGGCTTCTTTTTATCCCGGAAAATTAAGGAGTTCCCGTGGGAATAAAAAAAATATATTCCACGCGGACGAAGTCGCGGGTATCAGTTAGTATTTTATAATCGTTCGTAAAGAGTAGACTGTCGGAGCTGACACACAATTTTATTTTAAAGCATAGCACTCGCTACTCACATACCTTATGATCAAAAACCGTAACACAATCTGTACTACATGATTATCATTAAAACACGGCTAACCATGTCCGAATATAGTGGATCGAGTATAATATACATAATTTTGTGTGCCCGACATCGTGGGCTCTTATTATTATGTGTTTTTACTTTATTTCTTTACTTTTGAACATATAGTGCCTATACTAAGCTGACATAGAGTCAAAAATATAGAGTAATATGTAGGTAGAGAGATTAGCTGCTCTTACTATTTTCAAATGAGTTACATGATACCAAAATTAAAAAAAAAAAAAAATTCATTACTATCTATTTATCTGATTTTCTTCTTATTTTATAACTTTCTGGTACAAAAAATAAATAATAATAAATGCGAAAGTAACTCTGTAGTATGTGTGTAACGCAATCACGCCTAAACTACTGTACCGGTATAAATGAATATTAATTAGTATAAAAATAGTCTAGAGCCTGAGAAAGGACATAGGCTACTTTTTAATGCGAAAAAAGGCGATTTAAGTAGCGGATGAAAGTTTGTATGGAAATTACGTCATTATTAAAGCTTGAAACATATTTTTTAGGCTTTTGATTAGATAAAAATAAATACGGCATTCAAAGTTTGTAAAAATTTTACCTTAAAGGGGGTAAAAATAGGGGATAAAATTTTTGTTTAATGACGTCGACCAAAAAGCTTACGGCCCAGAAAATTATAATTAGCCTAAAAAAATGCTGCCGAAAGTCACTATTCCACGCGGACGAAGTCGTACAGCTAGTTTAATATTATATATTTCTACAATTAGGTACTTGAAATCTAGTTACTTAGTCAAATCAGTAACTTTTTTAAACGTCCAACGCGCGACAAGTACGTGGGATTTTGTATACTTACAACTATGACGTCATCGAAGTTCGACGCACTCTTTTACTTTAATCGATAGACGACCTCCCTGCCGCATGTTGAGCACTGTTGTCATATCGTGGGAGGTCCCAACCCGTCTTTGTTTGGGTGGTAACTAGCCACGGCCGAAGCCGCCCACCAGGCCAGCCTAGGGAAAATTCAGAAATTATAAATTCCAAAATTGACCCTGCCGGGGATCGAGCCCGGGACCTCCGCACGTTATGGCAACAGCGCTCAACACTGCATGCAGGTATCCTCAGCCGCCTCTGTGGTTTTTATAGTCTGTAGTAATAAACGATTATGTTAATGCGCTCCAAACTAAGCTAGTCTTTGACTAATGTGGGATATCTTAATGATACACATCTGTCCCAAAAATCGTTTATAAGAAGGCTCTCCGAAGGTTTTTTTGAATAAATTAATACTTACATCGTTTAAAGATCGAAATATGTACATATAAGTAAATATAGTAACGTAGGCAGACGATTTTATAGACCAAAACATACTACGGACGTAGAAATATTGTTTGACGGACAAGAAGGACGGTATGGAGCTACACAGAATACCACGACAGGGCAAAAATTAACAAATCTTTATTTGAGATGTCAGAAAGTCAGGACACAGATAATAGTAGATTATGCACCACGGGGGTAATGCGATGTATTATGTCACGGGCGCCGGGATAAATCCCAAGCGGAACGAGGGATTTTAGAGTAACTCCCGAGCGTAGCGAGGGTGTTGCATCTAGAATCCTGAGAGTAGCGCGGGAATAGGCATGATGACAGTAACCAAGAATCAATGAAATTATGAATTTATCTAATGAAATAGGATTCATGGATCATAAAAAACGTATTTATTTTTCTATTTCTATTGAGATTGCTATTTATTTTGATAAAATAAAACTATAAAATACAGCAATCCGCCATATTGCATAAAACACAAAGAAGCGAATGACGTCACAATTGTTTGTTTTCGAGCTTTGAAAATCACACTATTGCTTACTGCACACTGCACAGAGTACATTGGTAAAAACAATAGTGACATCACAACGACGCCATGACACCGCCGAACGTTTTGGCGTGAATTTTAAAATTTTTATTTCAAATGCTAATTTTATCTACCAACCTTTATTTTTCTGCTGAAATAAGATATTTTTTCGAAATAGTAGATACTTCCGAACATAATCTGACCATTTTTCAAAATCAGTCATCATGCCTATTTAGGGGCGCCCAAGATTAATACAGCATTACCCCTACGGTGAATACTCTACTTTTCACACCTCGCGATACAACCACTTCTTTCAGCTAGCGTGGCCTACTCGATTTGACAAACAAATGTCGTCAGTGCGAATCTAGTGGGCCACGGCTTCGGTTTTCGAAAATCGAGTTGGCCGCGCCTGCTGAGAACACATTCGGTTTACCGAAATTAGACTTTATAGATATAGCAATAAGAATTATGAATAAAACCTCTTAGGAATGAATAGAATTTCCTTCAGATCTTGTTTCAGATGCGCGATGATTCTAAATTCAAATCACATTATAACCCTAGGGAATAATGGATTTCAGTACAACATTATAACCCTAGGTATTTAATGTCTTACTTTAACCTAAGATAACAGGCCATGTAATAAGGCGTTGTTGAGCGAGTGGTGTGAAAAAAACTTTTCACTTAAAGACGTTCCGATGCGGATGTCTGCTTAGTCCTGTAGGGCAACACAACGAGTAAAATGTTGTATACCCGTTATCTCTATTTGTCTACCGAAGCTAACATGGTTACCTACGTGATGGTTACACATATAAATGACTTGTCTCGTTACGTCAAAAGTAGAGATAAAAGTAGGTACCTAATATTTCTTATTTGTGGTATTTTACTCTACGAACCCTTATATGCTGATTATTTTGTTCTTGTAATATACCGGATTTTGTGCATGTAAAGGTAAACGAGAAATAAGCATCGACAACATCTCTTTTTCTCTTCGCGAGATATCTCTTTGTGCGCATGCTAAGATTGCCGATCTATCCATAGTGTGTTTTTGCCCCAAGTCATAATATAATTCAGTGTGCACTGAATATTAATTTTGGAAGAAAACAAATCAAATTATTTAAATACTACTACGGAGTTAGGAAGCCCTGTTCTCTCTCCGGTCGTGTCGGATTTTCGGTCCCATCGGGCTATGAGAGTAAAGGAACATGAACAGAGAGTGCACCTGTATTTGCGCACACACTTGTGCACTATAATAGGCCGCCGTGGCCGAAATTAGGTCGATAGGACATTATTATTATTTTCAGACGTTCGAGTTAAAAGTACATTTTCGTAGAAAACAATAAATAATATCGATACTTCCAGAAAAAAATGCATCTCGATAGAGCGTAGCCATGAGCTATTCAACCGGAACAAACCTACATTTTGTAATACAACTCAGAACCCCGACGTTATTCATTACCATAAAAAAATTAACGTTTCATATAAGGCGCCGCTGTGATATGCTAAACTAGTTAGAATTATTAACTTTACATGCAATTATGTTAAGTACAGGCTTTGTTTGTTTTTTTTAAACTTTGGAAAATATTTTTTTCTACATGAATAGAGTTAAAAGCGGCGATAGCCTAGTGGTTAAGACGCCCGAATTCCTTTTCACATATACCGGGGTCACTGCTGAAAACCAGCGAATTGCTGTGTATATGTCACCGTAAGATTGTAAAAACCGTAAGATTGTAATCTAACGCTTTTTTTTTCGATAGATTGTAAACAGTCGAAGGATTGTGAACCGTTCAATGTTTTAAGTGTCAATTTTTGAAATATTCTTTGTATTTACGTTTTCTTGTCTCTTTCTTGTAGGTTAGGTTAGGGTTCGACATAAAAACCAAGTAGTGGCCGGGCACTTAGTTTCTATCGGGTTAATAAACCTAACAGATTACAATCTACCGAAAAATAATCCGTTATATTGTAATCATTCGACAGTTTACAATTTCGCGAGTTAGATTATAATCTTACGGTTTTTACAATCTTACGGTGACATATAGCTTTGTGGGCATAATAGCTGATGCCCGCGACTTCGTGCGCATGGATTGAGGTTTATCTCTGATTTTCCGGGCTGAAACTAACCTAAGTGTTATTCCAGACTATAAATAATCTATCTCTGTGCCAAATTTCATCTAGATCCGTTCAGCCGCTATGGCGTGATTGAGTAAGAAACATCCATCCATCCATCTATCCATCCAAACTTTCGTGTTTATAATATTATAATATAGAAGTATAGATGACGCCTAGTTGGTCTAGTGAAGCATACCTATAGGGTCCCGGGTTCGAGTCCCGGGTCAGGCCATAATTAAGTATTGGGGTTTTCCAACGAGAAATTCTCAGTACTAGCCCGGAGTTAGGAAGTTGGCGGTGTTTCACCCCCGTGCCTCGGAGAGCACGTTAAGCCATTGGTCCCGGTATTATCACTAACATGATAATAGTCGTTAAAGCCGCCAACCCGCATTGGAGCAGCGTGGTGGGTCTAAGCTCAAATTCCCTCTCTCCTATGAGAGTGGAGGCCTGTGCCCAGCAGTGGGACGTTAATGGGCTGGTAGTGGATAGATTACGCAGGGCAAAACGCTGAGCTCCTTCGTGGGTCCAGTTTACACGTGCGTATTTACTTTTCATTTGCTTTCATTGAAAGGAAACACCGTGAGGAAAGTTGCATGCCTGAGAATTTCCCATATTTTTCATATGTCTAAGTAAAATCTGCAAGTTTGCACTTTAACAGCGTGGTGGAATATTGCCCTAACCTTTCTCAATCTAGAAGACCCCTGGACAATAGAGATGAGATCAAACATATCTCAGCCGATTCCCTTCCGGCTACCTGAATCGAGACTCAAACTAGGGACGTCATGAGTCGTCGGCTTCGGTGGGTGGCTTCGGCCGTGGCTCAGTACCACACTACCGGCAAATCAAATAGCGTTTCGGTACGATGCCTCATTGAAACCGATAACAGGTTAGCCCGCTACCAACTTAGACTCCATCACAGGTTGACTTGTAAAGATAAAAGCACTCCCATGGCACGGCAATGTGACACGACCGGAGAAAGATCAGGCGCAGGACAACAGATTTACGTGCTCATTTAGGCAACGTAGGTAACACAGTAGACTTATCTTTCTTCTGGGCTTACTGAGGATTTATTGATACATCCCGCCTACCCGGGTATCGAACCCAGGACCACATGAACGCACCCAAATGCTACCTAGAAGAGATGTCAGAAACCATCTGCGATTTAATTCTGTGGTCACAAGAAATACAAAAGGAATCGATTTATTCACCACGCTGTCACAAAATCGATTTTTATCGATTATTCAAACCACAAATTCGAAATACAAATTATCCCACCCCCGGACAAAAGAACGCACCCCCTTATTTACTTTTCCCGGAAACTGGAATGACTATATTTTATTCTATTTTTTTTTCGAAAAAACCGCAGACAAATCGCGTCAGTCGCCCGGCGCGGCGCCTGCGCCGAAAATTTTGTATTCGAAATTTGAATTCAAAATTGGAACGTAATGGCGTCCCCGGCGGCCATCATTAAAAATAGATCATAGGCTTGGCTTTTCTGACCTTTTGGACAATTTTAAATCGTTTAATGCAACATTTACATGTAATCGAAACGTCTTAGAATTGTATTTAATTTTTATGATTAGGTAGGTATATTATAGTTCTTTTAATTCTCAGAGTATTAAGGATTATAGGGATTAAATATATACTTTAGGATTAATGTCCTGCCGTCCAAATTTCATGTCCGCATGAGAAAAGCCTGCGTGGGAAATAATAGGGTGTACCTATTCTTCTCTCTTAAGGATGCTCTGGTGTCGGAGTGAAACGTACCTTGTACCTTGAGAGGGCTTTGGCAGATTTGTACTTACTACTTATGGTACCTACTTACCTATCTACGACCTGCGAGTGCGTACCTACTACCTACTTAATGTAAGAACGATGCTACGGCGACTCCTTCACCACAGTATTGGTGTAGATATCAATACTGTGCCTTCACTGTTAAAGCTGCGATTCTCTGGAATGTGCTATCGCGGGATATCCGACAGCCTGTGTCGGCCGCAATCGAACATGCGAACCACTAGATCAATGAGGCAGTCATTACAATCTCAATCAAACAATACACGTAAATTATATTATAGATTTTCCCACATCAAAGCTTCAAAGGCTACTAATAACATCATCCAGCTAGAGTGGTCATAAAAAACAACAAAAGGCCTAACAAGCGCGATGTTTCCACTAGTTTTAACGGTAAAATTGTCTTATTTCATTGTTAAGTACCAATTGAGGGTAGTCCGCGAATCAAGCGCCATTGTGCGTGCCCAGTCGAGCGTGAAACGCCGCGGGGGCAAGACGTGGGGGCGGAAGCGCGAAATGTTTTATAAAATAAAATACTTTTGTGTCGAACTCTACAGTAGAAACGTCTGGAAGTGTCGAACTGACTGGATACTTTTCTTTCGGTAAGGCACAGTTTTCATTAGTTTATTGTAAAGTAATGTTTTTACAATCGTGCATAGAGTCAACATCTCTTGAGGATGCTTCTGTGTCGGGGTGAAACGTATAGTTGAGAGTAATTTGGAAGATTTGTGTGGTGTGGTGTGAATTGCTGTTGGGCGGGGTGCTTATCGCAAGCTACACGTTGTACCCACATAGCTTACAATTTTCAATTGTTATATTCATTTGACTAGCTGATGCCCGCGACTTCGTCCGCGTGTAATATGTTTTTTTGATTCCCACGGTAACTCCTTAATTTTCCGGGATAAAAAGTCCTAGCCAGCCTATATGTCATTCTCCAGGTCCCCAACTAGGTATACCCATTCCAAAAATCACGTCGATCCGTTGCTCCGTTGCGGCGTGACGGAAGGACAAACCAACAAACAAACACACTTACGCATTTATAATATTATTGATATAACTGCCACAAAAAGCCCTTGTACTTGTAGCCCTGTACCTTGATTAGGTAATAAATGCGAAAGTGTCTGTCTGTCTGCTAAGCTTTGAAGGCCCAACTACTCAACCGATTTAATGTTTTTTGGTACGGCGATAGGTTACATCCCAGGGAAGGACATATTATAGGCTTTTAATCCTGGAAATTTGAAGAGCCCCCGCGGGAATAAAAAACAATCAATTTATCATCTTACTTACCCTAGTAAGTACTTACTTAATAAAACTTATGCCCGTGCTAGAAAAAAAATAAACTAAAAAAAACGTAGGTAACTATAAGCCCTAAAACTACCCCTAACACACGTTATAGCTTATAACATTAGCTCTATAGTAGCTACATAAAAGTTATGTATAAAGAAGTTTTTGGAGGGTAGTCGCGTCAATCAGTGAAATTGTGTGAATTCAATCGAGCGTACAATATGGGGTATAGGTAAGTAGACGACTCACAGAGGGAGCGAGGTAAATATAGGTACCTACAATATAAATATTTGAAGCCTAGTGGTTTAGGTACTGGGTCGCGGGTTCGATCCGGGCACTCACCTCTATAACTTTTAGAAGTTATGTGCGTTTAAGAATTTTTTTTTACGCCACTACAAGCTAGCTCTTGACTGCGATCTCACCTGATGGTAAGTGATGATGCAATCTAAGATGGTAGCGGGCTAACCTGTTAGGGGCATGGCGGTTATATTAAACCCATACCCCATTTCGGTTTCTACACGGCATCGTACCGGAACGCTAAATCGCTTGACGGCACGTCTTTGCCGGTAGGGTGAGAACTAGTCACGGCCGAAGCCTCCCACAAGTGTGTTCTCCAATATTCTCAAAGTAATGCCAAACCGCACTTGGCCAGCGTGGTGAACTGTGGCTGAACCCTTCTCATGCCGAGAGGAGACTTGTCCTCAGTACCTACCTATTGAGTCGGCAATGTGTTGAAATTGTGATACAAAATGTACTTAGTTTAAACTTATTAATTTTGCTACCTCACTTCAAAGTTTAGTACCTATAGTAACCAAATTGTTTTGGAGCTTTTTTAATATAGCCTAAAACCCTTTATTTATAAAATGAATATTCATAATAATAAAGCCTTAAAACCTTAAATGGTTCATAAAATCATTCCCGATCTTAATAAAAAAATATGGTGAGTGGAATAAAAGAAAAACGCTGCATATTCCATACACAAGGCAAAATAAAACATAATTCAGTACTCTTCAATGAAAACCAAGCACGAACTTCACCAAGCAATAACATTTTCATACTAAAGTTCTCGTATTACAAATTAGCTGTCTTACTCACACATTGCTAAAATAACTAGAGTGAAAAAGAGATGACAATAGTTTGTTAAGTTCCACTGATGCACGTTAATGATATGCATGGCGACCCTCTTAACCGCCCCACACTGTCTATTACAATATTTATACTATATGATAAAAAGAGACAGCTGTATACTTGTTTATACGTATTAAAAACGATATAATGCTGTGTATACAAAACGGAACCATTTTATTAAGAGCTTTAGGTGTAAAGCCTTTCTATATTACGCGTTACAGGGTAAAAAGTTCAAGTTACAATGGATGGAATAGGGTAATTTTTCATGGTTTGTAAAATGACGGATGGCGTATAATAAATTTTATTTACTTTGAGTTGACAGAAGATGGTTGTAAATGTTGTTTTAATGGTGTTGCTTTATGTGATTTATTAGGTTTTGCTTTCGGTTACGAGTATGGAGCGATGGCGGTGTAAAAATAGCCTAACGTAAATAACTAGCCCAGTAATAGACATTAAACATTAGTGCCCGTAGGCTTTTCGAAACCGTTTTATAAGTAGTTTCTATCTACGCATTGCACGTACATATTGTACCTAAGTACTTCACACACACTACAGCCTATTAACGTCCCACTGCTTGGCACAGGCCTCCACTCTCAGGAGAGCGGGAATTAGAGCTTAGACCCACCACGCTGCTCCAATGCGAGTTGGCGGGCTTTGACGATTATTATCATGTTAGTGATAATAACCGGGACCGACGGCTTAACGTGCTCTCCGAGGCACGGGGGTGAAACACCGCCAACTTCCTAACTCCGGGCTAGTACTGAGAATTTCTAGTCAGAAAAACCCAATACTCAATTATGGCCCGACCCGGGACTCGAACCCGGGACCTTGTCGGCCGCAGTCGAACATGCCAACCACTAGACCAACGAGGCAGTAACGGGGGCCATACCGCCAACGGTAAAAGCCATACATAAGCAATATTACTCAAAATTCCAACTCCGGGCTGGCACTGAGAATTTCTTAATTGAAAAACCCAATACCTAATTTTTATGCCCGACCGGGAATTCAACCCAGGACCTCGTGATCCGCAGTCGACTATGCTAACCACTAGACCAACGAGGCAGTCCTAAGTACTTACTAGCTGCCATTCCAGCACTTTGGGACCCCAACGTCCATCGGTTACCTACTATGTGCCCCGCCCATTGCCACTTCAGCTTCGCAACTCTTCGGGCTATATCGGTGACTCTATGGTGACTAAATTTGCTGATGGCGACCCCGCACTGGAAGGCGTAGCGTTGGCAGACCCCTCAGTCCCCACACGGTGGACGGACGACATTAAGAGAGTCGCAGGGAGTCACTGGATCCAGGCGACGCAACACCGTGGCTTGTGGAGGACCATACAGGAGACCTATGTCCAGCAGTGGACGTCCATCGGTTGACGACGACGACGACGACGACGACTTACTACCTGCTGCGCTCAGATTCTCTTAATCATTACTTAATTAAGAATAAGTTTAAGTTTCAATACAAAATTTTCACTAAGCAGTTCCTTATGTAATGATTTAGGCATGTTAGGCCTTTTTTTTTTTTTTTTTCGTTCCTATTAATGAGTACCAGTGAGATACTCATTTAACTACGATCTAGCCTAACTAATTGGCTAATTAGTAGTTTAATTTTAACCTAAACTTATAATAGGCCTTTATTAATAAACCGATATCTGCTAAGAATATTAACAAATTTTTTTACAAACAAAATCAATTTCTCAATTTAACAATTAGGGTACTTAAAAAAAATTAAGTTCTCAATTAGTATTGGTCAATCTATGTTAAAGACCGGTCTAGTCAAGAAAGTAGGGTCTAGAATCTAGACCCTACATTCTTGACTAGACAGAGCAACACTTCGGGGTGACAGGGACGTGACGGAGGAAGCTGACAGAATTTTCAATACAAAATTATTTCACTCTTATGTCAAACTAGCCGATGCCCACACAACAGGTAAGTTAACAGTTACCCACGGGAACTCCTTAATTTTCCGGAATAAAAATTATCCCGGGAAACTAAGATATAGATAGCGTAACTCTCCAGGTCCTCAACTGAACCCATGTAAAAATCATGTTAATCCGTTGCTCTGTTGCGACGTGATTGACGGATAAGCCAACAAACAAACGCATATTTCGCATTATCTTACTATAATACCTATTATAAATGCAAAAGTTTGGATGGATGTATGGATGGATGCCTGGATGGATGTATGGATGGATGTATGGATGGATAAATGGATGTATTTTACTCAATCACGCTCCAACGGCTGAACGATCTGGCTGAAATTTGGCACAGAGATAGATTATCCTAGTCCAGCTAACACTTAAGCTATTTTTTATCCCAGAAAATTAAAGAGTTACCGCGGGAACCACAAAACCTTGTCTCGAGCTGCCAAAAGGTAAATAAATGATTGAACAGAGAATACCTACTAAAGATATCGTGGCTACTTTTACCTATTGTTGAGAGAGGTAGAGAGGAAATTTGCATACATAAATAAATATTACATAGCTACTTTAAATCTATTCATCATACTATAATATTATAACATCACTAGCTGATGCCCGCGACTTCGTCCGCGTGGTTTAATTTTTTTGTTATTCCCGCGGGAACTCCTTAGTTGTCCGGGATAAAAAGTAGCCTCCCCTCAACTATACCCATGCCAAAAATCACGTCGATCCGTTGCTCAGTTGAGGCGTGATTGAAGGGCAAACCAAAAAACAAACAAACACACTTTCGTATTTATAATATTAGTAGGTATGATTTATTTAAGGATGTCCTTGTTTCTGGCCACGTGGAGAACCTCCGAGCCCACAGAAGAGCTTTTTAATGAGGCCCAATTAGTTAGTTACAGCGATAATACATAATATATTTTTTTATATTTTTTTTATATTTTTATGGAATTAATTTTCGATTAACTATAAAATAAAATTTTAAACTAATCCTTAAATATACCTACTAACAAAAGATAAAAATAAAAACCTAATCAAAAAGACCACCCCTGGTTGCCCCTGGACCAAAGGTACCCATCAAACTTGCAGCATTGCCACGCTGAATGGCGATGGATAACCTTTGAATATATTTAATATTTTCATTTTCGATTTGTTTTTTTTTTTTTTTAATTAAGTTGACACTGTTATTGAGTATTTATACGTTTAATTGATTGTATAAAATATTCAATATTGCAATGCCCTGACGGGGCCTCATGTCTATGTAATTGTTTTATGAGCATTGTACATGAAAGCAATAAATAAATAAATAAATAATATTCGTATGTCATAGGTAAGTACTTACAGTTCACGCGTGAGGTGAATGCAGAGTAAATGTACCCATGTGTGTCACCATTATAGGTATATTTATTATTAGGCTGAGGTACGACTTACACATAACCGCTTAGTGATAGATAAAGATAGATAAAGTATCTACTTTAAAAAAAAAACCGGCCAAGTGCGAGTCGGACTCGCGCACCGAGGGTTCCGTACAAACCTGTAGTAAGTTTTAAATTAAATGTTTTTTTTTAAATATTTGAGTTGATTGAATGAAAGGTAAATTGCGATTTACGATTAATGACGTATTAAAAAAAAACTACTTACTTGATCTCGTTCAAACCAATTTTCGGTGGTAGTTTGCATGGTAATGTACAACATATATTTTTTTTAGTTTTATCATTCTCTTATTTTAGAAGTTACGGGGGGGGGGGACACACATTTTACCACTTTGGAAGTGTCTCTCGCGCAAACTATTCAGTTTAGAAAAAAATGATATTACAAACCTCAATATCATTTTTGAAGACCTATCCATAGATACCCCACACCTATGGGTTAGATGAAAAAAAAATTTTTGAGTTTCAGTTCTAAGTATGGGGAACCCCAAAATTAATTGTTTTTTTTCTATTTTTGTAAGAAAATCTTAATGCGGTTTACAGAATACATCTACTTACCAAGTTTCAACAGTATAGCTCTTATAGTTTCGGAAAAAAGTGGCTGTGACATACGGACGGACAGACAGACAGACATGACGAATCTATAAGGGTTCCGTTTTTGCCAAATTTGGCTACGGAACCCTGAAAAGGTACCTAGGTATATTTATTAGCAGAACTTAAGATTAATTGATTACATTATTAATATTTTATAGATTTTAACAATAATTACCAGAACGGAAATGAAATGAAATGATTCATTTATTTCATGTAGGACAACAGTTGTGTCACTTAAGATACAAAGATTCTACCACCGGTTCGGAAGGCTGTTTCTACTGAGAAGAGCCGGCAAGATACAGAGCAGTTGCTCTTTTTTTTAAAGAAAAAGGTTATTGTAACATTACCGGATTGAATACCGTAAACAAAGACAAGTAGTTATATTTCCCAACTCAGTACCGTAAACCGTATGTAGGTACTAGGTACACAGGCGTATACCTAGCTACAATAAATTCCAATGAATCTCAAAAGTGAACGAGGAATGTAAGCCCGCTTTTCATTTCACTCAAGCATCTCGTAATTGAGTAGGTATGACCTAATATTATCAGCATTCAATAAATAAATAAAAATATTTTATTTCAGACATTTGTCCATATAGATCAATTCATTCAACAAACAAATGGATTCATTTTTACATTGAGCTAATAATTTTTACTATTGTAGTGAAGATCATTATAAATTATAAATTATTTTATTTATCATGGATACACTGAAACTAAATATATAGGTTATCTACAAATATCACATTTCCCAACGCAGTACCGTAAACCGTATGTATATAGCTACAATAATTTCCAATTAATCTCAAAAGTGAACGAGGAACGTAAACCCGGTTTTCATTTCGCTCAATCATTTGAAATAAGGGCGGTGCTTACGCTGAAATGCGGCTCGGAACACGGGAATTCCAGCACCTTTCAGCGCTAATGATTGAGGTAGGAACTGAATCTTTGGATCAATTTATTATTATTTATTTATTCAATCAATCAAATAAATTTTTATTCAATTTAGGTTATACTACACTTATTGACGTCCACTTATTTATAAAATACTAGCTGATGCCCGCGACTTCGTCTGAGTTTCGACGACGTCGAGTGACGACGTGGATTGAGGTTTTTCGGTTTCCGCGGGAACTCATTAATTTTCCGGGATAAAAAGTAGCCTATGTGCTATTATTCCAGACTATAATCTAATTAAGTGCAACTTTCTGTGCCAACCCTACCACGTTTTCCTGTTATAATGAAATGCATCTAGATCCAAGTTAAAATGAACAAGATGTGAACGCGTCAAGTATGGTAAAATATTATAATATTAACATTTATAAATATGGGTAAGTACAACAGCTAATACTCACTTAAAATGCATATCGAATATCGAGTAAGTTATAACATAAACATTCAATATGTTTTATCATTTCATTGAATGAAGGAATGAATGAAATTAATAGTTTATTAGCTGATCCCCGCGGGAATACTTTAATTTTCCAGGATAAGAAGTGGCCTATTCCAGACTATATAATCTATCTCTGTGCCAAATTTCAGCCAGATCCGTTCAGCCGTTGGGGCGTGATTGAGTAACAAACACCCATAGGTACATCCATCCAAACTTTCGCATTTATAATATTTATATTTATTTGATTTGATTGATAATGGTGATAATCAGTAACGGTATCTTAAAACTAAATCTACGAGGGTTCCAAACGCGCCCTGGTCTGAGAAGATTATCATCATCATCACTACAGTCTATTAACGTCCCACTGCTCGGCACAGGCCTCCACTCTCATAGGAGAGCGGGAATTAGAGCTTAGACCCACCACGCTGCTCCAATGCGGGTTGGCGGGCTTTAACGATTATTATCATGTTAGTGATAATAACCGGGACCGACGGCTTAACGTGCTCTCCGAGACACGGGGGTGGAACACCGCCAACTTCCAACTCCGGGCGAGAAGTTTATATTTATGATTGATGTGAGAAGATTATATTTATAATTATTAGTCTTTCTACGGATGTCCTTGTTTTTGACTTGTTTACCACGCAGAGAACCTCCGACCTCTTCATTGCTCACTGAAGAACTTTCCAAAGATGCCCAATTAGTTACATCGACAATATTCGTATGTCATAGGTAAGTACCTAGGTTTATTTATCCTCAAAAAAAACTTGAGAGGTGTCAAGAGACACCCGGTTGGAACGAAGTACCAAAAGTTGTAACGACACTTTTTGCTATAGGTAGTTGTAAGCCGTGCGGCGTGCGCGTGTTTCTCTGTGTAAATTTTATTACAATTCCTTTTTTAATTAATCGAAAGGAACTTCGTTCCATCTGGTAACGAATAACTAGCCTATGTAACTATTGAAAACATAATTCTTTAAAATTATTTCGCCTTTATATTTTCAACAACTTGAAGTCAACAACACAAGTAGTCATAGTGACCAAAATCATCTTTTCATAAAAAGTGTCGTTACAACTTTTGGTCTTATTATAAGGAACTTCGTTCCAATTATCATTAATTTATGACATTAATAGGAGAATTGATGATGAATCAATGAATCTCAAAAGTGAAAAAGGAATGTAAACCCGCTTTTCATTTCGCTCAAGCATTTGTAGTTACGGCTCGGGAGTTTCAGCTATCATGCACAATGGGGAAACTGAAATTTATGAATTAATATAATATTTTTTATTTAGGCATTCACTAGATACGTTATTAACCAAGCCCAGACATCGTCTTCATCGTTATGAACCGATAAAAATCGACTGCTAGACATTATAGACCTCTTGTGGGAGCTTACTCGTGCCGCGGTCTTTCACTGCCTTCATTGAAAAAAAAACATCGCTGCCACCAAAATTTTGTTAGTCGTTATCAAGTAAACGGTTCATATAGGACTATCAATACAGCTAACTTTATTAGGCACTGATTTCACGACATAACACACTAAAATTAAAAACAAACATTATATGATTATTATGAGGTCAGTAGACGGTTACACTACTCGCTCCATTCTTTAAAGAGACTGCAGAACTTCTTACCTCTGCCTACTAGGATAATGCTTGCAAATTCTCTTCTCCTACCTCTCATCGACTACGCTGACGTATGCTACTTGGATGCGACAGAGGAGCTACTCGACAAATTAGAACGGCTTCAGAATCTGTGCATCCGTTTTATATTCGGATTGCGCAAATTCGATCATATTTCCGATTTCCGACGTCAACTGAAGTGGCTCCCTATTCGCCTTCGCCGGAATGTTCACATCCTAACCTTGCTCTTTAAAGTTTTCCAATCTTCTACCCCTCTCTACATACGGGAACGCTTCCAGGTAGCTCCTCCCAGAGCTCGTCCGATGCGTTCCTGTGTAACACTGAGAACTCTCGATGTACCTTCATACAATACGATCTTCGCCTCTAAATCCTTTGCTGTCCAGGCTGCACGTCTCTGGAATTCTCTTCCGGAGAACATGCTTCGGGACAACCCTTCACTTGGAGTGTTCAGGTCAAGACTGAAACAACACTATCTTTCTTTGGAAAATAATAATTAGTTCTTCATACACCTAGGGCATCTGGAAGAAATCCACATTTTGTAGTGATAAGATGTCCTTGTACACGTCCTTTCTATTTTTAAGTTTAGTTTTAAGTTATATTTGTGCAGAATAAATAAATAAATAAATATATTTCCCCACCGTAAACCTTAGCTACAATGAGTTCCAATGAGTCTCAAAAGTGAACGAGGAATGTAAACCCGCTTTTCATTTCGCTCAAGCAGCTTGAACTTCAGTCTGGTGGCCGGTTTCTGAATTGAGAATTTCATGTTGAGTCTGTCTCAAAGACTACTTAAGGACTAATTAAGCAAATTTTTGTTTATTTTATCATGGATACACTGAAACTAGATAAGTATCTACAAATATCATATTTCCCAACGCAGTTCCGTAAACAATGAGTTCCAATGAATCTCAAAAGTGAACAAGGAATGTAAACCCGCTTTTCATTTCACTCAATCATTTGTAGTTACGACGGTGCTTAGGCTGAAATACGGCTCGGGAGTTTCAGCAATCATGTGCAATAGGGAAACTGAAATTATTATCCAATATTTTTTATTTAGGAGTGTCATTTCACTCCTCGGTTGATAAATTCTTTTACAATCCGTTTGAATTTCTATGGTAATAGATTGGAATCAGAAACACTTAAGTATTTCCTGCATTAGTTTGGCTTCAAATTCTGAACTAGTCTCAAACAAATTATTTTCAGGACACTCAATTAAAAAACATAATATTATGTAAACTGACTTTTTCCAATACTGCTTGAGACTGCTTTAGTAGATACTTTTCTAGAACAAACTGACTTAATTCCATTTTATAGAATAAAAAAAAAATATTTTTAAGGAGGAAATAAGTTAATTTATTTCTTCCTTAGGTGATAGTGGGAAGGAAATCTCCCGATTACGACAACGCAAACTACGATTTGTATGGAATTATCAAACAGTGATGGAAGTAAGGTGGAACGCGCTTCTCTAGGAGAAGCCTATTTACTCTTGATTTGAAGGTTCCAGTTCTGTTTTTTTTAATTCCCACGGGAAAAAATCAATTTTCCGTTAAAAAGTAGCCTATGTCATCTCAATGGATATGCAAAAAATCACATCAATCTATTGCTCTACCTATTGCGGAGTGATTGAAGGATAAACCAACTAATAAACAAACAAAAACACTTTTAGTATGATAGGTAGGTGTACAACTACAAGAGTAGGCATAGCAAAGGAAAATAACTACAGAGTTTCGACGTACCACCTCCCCCAGCGAGGCGCCCGCCCTGTCGGTCCCCATGGCAACGAGGCGTCGCGGGGTAAGGGTGGGGGGTGGGGGTGTCTCCAATTATGTATTTGTTTTGTAAGATATCCAAGAATTGTGTTGGTACGCGCGCTTTCCTTTTACGTACCTATACATAGTAGCTAAATACTTACATTAGACATATCATAATCTTCTCTTCAGTCTGAACTGTATGACTAGGTAATTTTTTTTTAATAAAAAGACCATAAAAATTACATAAAACTAGCTGATGCTCGCGACTTCGTCCGCGTATATTAATAAGGTCTTTTGGTTCCCGCGGGATCTGTTTAATTTTATTATTCCAAGCTATAATCTACTATAGCGAATGACCGCGACTTCGTCTGCGTGGTTTGAGGTTTTTTGGTTTCTCTCTTAAATTTTCCGAGATAAAAAGTAGCCGATGTGCTATTCCAGACTATATTCTATCTCTGTGCCCAGCTAGATCCGTTCAGCCGTTGGCGCGTGATTGAGTAACAAACATCCATACATCCATACTTCCAACTTACTAATATTATAAATGCGAAAGTTTGGATGGATGTATGGATGTATGGATGTATGGATGTTTGTTACTCAATCACGCCCCAACAGCTTAACGGATCTGGCTGAAATTTGGCACAGAGATAGATTATAGGCTGGAATAGCACTTAGGCTACTTTTAATCCCGGGAAATTAAAGAGTTCCCGCGGGAACAACAAAACCTCGATCCACGCGTACGAAGTCGCGGGCATCAGCTAGTACATCCATACATCCATCCATCCAAACTTTCGCATTTATAATATTTATTTGACTAACTAAGTAATTAAATATACCTATCAAACAAGAAAAAAAAGCTTCGAGTTGGACATAATTTTAACTAAAACTGTAATACAAAGTTACAGTCATACATTTGCGATGCCGAATGAAAAATACTTATCTCGAGAATAAATTTCAAAACACAGCAACGTATCGTATCGAACGTTTCAAATTGCTCGAGTACTCTCAGGCCGGCTCGAGTACTCGCCTGAGTACAGCCTGAGTGCTCTGGCGCTCTTTTGTTCCACGGGCATTGTTTTAATTTTGCGCGCCATCTTGGTTTCCTGTTACAACCGCGAGTTAATTATGCCATCTGGTTAGTTTTTTTTCGATGGGGGATGTTTCTGGATTATTTTTTAATGTAATGGTGTCTTTTTTGGATTGTTGGATGTTTTAATATGAGTACTAAGTAAGTAGGTACCTAAATAAATTTCTTATGAGGATGCGTGGTCGAGGAGTGGTTAGCATGTTCGACTACGGCCGACGAGGTCTCGAGTTCGAGTCCCGGGTCGGACCATGACAAGCATTGGGTTTTTTGGACAAGAAATTCTCAGTACCAGCCCAGAGTTAGGAAGTTGGCGGTATTCCCCGTGCCTCGGAGAGCACTTTAAGCCGTCGGCCCTGCCCCTGATCTCTGTCCGGTCGTGTCGGATTTTCCGTCCCATCGAGCTATGAGAGTTGCTGTTTTTCTCGTTGGTCTAGTGGTTATCATGTTTGACTACGGCCGACGAGGTCCCGGGTTCGATTTGTGTGTTGGGTTTTTATGGCTGGAAATTCTCAGTACTAGCCCGGAGTTAGGAAGTTGGCGGTGTTGCACACCGTGCCTCGGAGAGCACGTTAAGCCGTCGGTCCCGGTTATTATCACTAACATGATAATAGTCGTTAAAGCCCGCCAACCCGCATTGGAGCAGCGTGGTGGGTCTAAGCTCTAATACCCTCTCTCCTATGAGAGTGGAGGCCTGTGCCCAGCGGTGGGACGTTAATGGGCTGTAGTGGTGGAGCTATGAGAGTAAAGGAACAGAGAGTGCGTCTGTGTTTGCGTACACACTTGTGCACTATAATATTTCCCGCGCAGATGGCTTATCTCGCTGGAAATAAGCCGAAATTCGGTCGGGAGGACATTATTATCTCAGAAAACTCAGAAGATTCCGACTTACTTAACCGAATTTCACATTTCACGCGAACGAAGTAGCGGGCATCGTATTGTTTATGATATTAGTAGGATTTACCAAACAAACCTGCAGCGCATTGTTTACAAAATATAATCAAAAATATCGCATGTCCGAGTGGCGTGAGTGTCCACACCACACCTAAAAAAAATGGAAGTCCAAAAAAATGCACCGGAAAGATCTGTCGACGTCCGAACAAAACGTAATTACGTACAAACAAACAAAAAAATGTCCAGAATTATAGTCCCAAATTATAGATGGCGCGCATCCGAAGATATAATTTTGGATTTTCGAACCTTTGCGTGTCATTTAGAAACCGAAAAATCGGCAAAAAAATAAAAAAAATCTGGCGAGGCGATTAGGCGGTGGGCTTTGGTTGTTTGCAGATAATAACAGAGTCTAGTCTTAGGTAGGTAGGTACTTTTGAAAATTGAGGTGGGATTTTGAGAGCTAAAAAAACTACAGATTTCTCGACTTCCATGTGTGGTGCCCACTGCTGGACTCGTTTTTGAAAGCATGCAACATGATTTCATCATCCATTCACCGTCACTGAAATGAAAGTAAAAAATAAATGTGTATTGTAATCCATACTATATATTTAATATTATAAATGCGAAAGTGTGTCTGTCTGTCTGTCTGCTACGCTTTCACGGATTTTGATGAAATTTGGTATAGCGGTAGGTGAACTTACATACCGTGGAAAGGACATAGGCTACTTTTTATCCCGGCAAATTAAAAAGTTCGCGGGAATCAAAAACCGTAATCCACGCGGATGGAGTCGCGGGCATCATCTAGTAAAGAAATTTTTTTCTTGATTGTGTTACAACTAGAGGGATTTTTCAAGTTTTCAGTTACTGCCACACCCTAGCTGATGCCCGCGACTTCGACTGCGTGAAATAAGTTTTGAATCCCACGGGAACTCCTTAATTTTCCGGGATAAAAAGTATGCTATGTCACTCTTCAAGTCCTCAACTATACCCATGCAAAAAATCAAGTCGTTGTTCTGTTGCAGCGTGATTGAAGGACAAACAACTAACTAACACTTTCGCATTTATAATATTAATTTGATTGCCCGCCAATTTACTCTCTCAACTTTCCCTATATTTAGGGAAAAAAAAAGTAAAGCCACCTACCATAATAACTAATAATAAGTTGAAACACTCGTTTAAACATTTAATCATACTTTATCTAGCAATTTACACACAGAAACGCGGCTGTCATTATATTTGCTAATTCATAGAGTTCCCAAACCAGTGTTGCCACTCTACAAAACCATAGCAGTGATGCTATGTAGGTACGTTTTATTTGTCTTTCCTTCTAACACTAAATACTCCTAAATATTCGTGTATCAAAGCATCCCTCTACTAATAAAATAATGACAATCATTTGTCCATCCATTCACACTTACCACTGAATCACAATACGTATTCAATCGTTCCCATCAACTGACATGGAATAAACCCATAGGCCACGTGGCGGGACCTATGCGTTCATTGGATTAGAAACACTATGACCCTAAACAATAATAAGGTAGATAACAATAGAGAACGAGTACAGAAAGAGCTTTTAACGACCTCCCTGGCACAGTAGTGAGCGGTGTGTTCTTATAAGTGGGAGGTCCCGGGTTCCATCGCCGGCCGGGTCGATTTAATAATTTCTGAAATTTCTCTGGTCTGGCTTGGTGTGAGGCTTCGGCCGTGGCTAGTTACCACCCTACCGGCAGAGAAGTACCGCCAAGTAATTTAACGTTCTGGTACGATGCCGTGTAGAAGCCGATGGGGATATGGGTTTAGTAATTAGTATAACCACAAAATAGGTAATGGCATAACTGTCATTCTCTCAAGAGGTTAGCCCGCTACCATCTTAGACTGCATCATCACTTACCATCTGGTGAGATTGCAGTCAAGGGCTAACTTGTGGTGCCGTAAAAAAAAGACCTTTGACAATGATCGTTATAGTTTTACGTTTATCAAAACAAATGTAATTCAAATTCAATAGAAAATGGGAATTTATAATTTCTGAATTTTCTCTGGTCTGGACTGGTGGGAGGCTTCGGCCGTAGCTAGTTACCACCCTACCGGCAGAGAAGTACCGCCAAGTAATTTAACGTTCTGGTACGATGCCGTGTAGAAGCCGATGGGGATATGGGTTTAGTAATTAGTATAACCACAAAATAGGTAATGGCATAACTGTCATTCTCTCAAGAGGTTAGCCCGCTACCATCTTAGACTGCATCATCACTTACTATCAAGTGAAATCGCAGTCAGGGCTAACTTGTAGTGGATTTAAAAAAACTTAGAACTCCCTAACTATTCGATCATTAATTAACTCCGGAACGAGCCCTAAAAAGCTTGTGAAATTAAATTAGGGCAGATTACACAGGCTCATACAGCGTCCCACGAGACGCGCTGATATGTGCTAAGCCTATTAGAGTCACCAATGTACGAATATTGTGCAATGGTGGGTTGGAGGAGGCATCGATGGTTGTTTTTAGAATGAAATATTTGTATCAATTCCGATATTTCTCTCAATGCATTTGAGTCCTTTTCCGTCATTTTTTAATGCACATTAATATACACAAAACACACTTATCAAAATTAGGACGTAAACAAATGAGTATTAAATTTCAATGATAATAATCATACTTCATACTTAATATTATAAATGCGAAAGTGTGTTTGTTTTTGGTTTATTGGTTTGTTGGTTTGTCCTCCAATCACGCCGCAACGGAGCAACGGATCGACGTGTCTTTTGGCGTGGGAATAGTTGAGGACCTGGCGAGTGCCAAAGGCTACTTTTTATCCCGGAAAATTATGGAGTTCCTGCGGGAATTCAAAAAAACTTATTACACGCAGACGAAGTCGCGGGCATCAGATAGTACTACATAAAACTTTTTAAATATTGGCAATGATTTGAGGGTTCCTCTTTTCAGATTCAAAATATACGCCGGATCTTGAAGAAATTGACATCAAGCCAACCTGGAAGCACCTGGAGGAACCTTTGAGAAGTAACATATTATTGTTAAAATCAGATATGATGTGGCGGAGTTAACCATCGTTAACACTATCATTCGCTATCCCGAAGGAACCCTACTATTTTTTGGGTTAAGTAGGTACCTATGCTATCCAAATCAGAATGACAAGTTTACAGACAGGCAATTAAAAAAATCCTATTTTGGGCTCTGAGTTGATAATAAAGCTTTTTATGCTTTCCAATTAATGTTTTCCGAATACATCATACCAACACACTTATCGTTAAGTTACAGTTTTATTACAAATCCGTAAAGACAGATCCTTTTATAAGAATCTATCCCTTTCATAATCCTCCCTGCGGAATGGGACAGAACTAGATTTAAAGCTGCTTTACTTACAGAATTGGCCACATTGACTTTCGTGTTTTAGAATTATAATCCTTGTTTTTGGCACGTCAAGGTACGCGACATCGAACTCATTCAGTCATTTTGAGTAATATTGCTTAAGTATTGCTTTAAGCGTTGGCAGTATAGCCCCTGTAAAGACAGATAAATAATTCTGTAAGAGATACCACGTCCAAAAGCTACTAAACTGTTTTCTACCATCAACGACCTCGTCGCGTCGCCCTAAACTAAATATTTTGACTGCCCCCCGCGGTCAATTCGCTCATTTAGCTGAGAACGCGTGTCGGGAGAATAACTACAGCTTAATCGCTAGTCGCTTCTGATTTATTCATTAAAATCATTGAATCGATTTTGATGGAGTAAAATAACTATAGGTTAAATAATATAATGTGCTTGCTTACTGCAAATGTTAATTTGTCCTATTATTTAGTTATCCTATTCCTCTACAAGTTAGCACTTAATTTATATTTTAAACAAGTGAATATACCTAATTAAAATTATTAAAAAATACGACTGCTGTCTGCCGTAGCCCGCATTGAATTTTTCAAAAATTTATAGCCCGTGTCACTCGGGATATTGAAGCATAGTGTTATATATTTTTGGAATCTACTCATCATTTTCTAGATGATGATCATATAGTTAATCTTATTTTCGATATATTTTTTTCAACTTTACTCTTTAATGCGGGACCATGGTCACCCCATCATTTTTTTTTTTAAATTTTACTATCCTATGTCACCTGGAATAAGCTAAGGATTCTAACGATACCTCATTTATCAAAATCGATTCAGACGTATAGAAGTTATGGTGGAATATACAAACTCACATAGTTACATACATGAACCCTGAAAACAATATATCCTTTTTTGAGGCAGTCGTATAAAAAATGAAAACAGAAATTGTGTTTGACTTATTATATTATATTCTTGTCAACACCTATAATATATTATGTCATACCCCTTACAGGTTAGCCCGCTACATAACTTACCATCAGGTGACATTGCAGTCAACGGCTAACTTGTAGTGGAATTTTAAAAAAATCTACCTAAGTATCTGCATTCTGCCAATTCTATACTAGACTGTTGATACCTACTTGATAATGGGATCGTAAATTTACCACGAAAGTAACGATAAGATGAAGTGGACTATGGCCTAAATTTTAGGCCATAGTCTCTAAGAGGATATTTTTTTAAATCAACAGTACAAGTTAGCCCTTGACTGCGATCTCACCTGATGGCAAGTGATGATGGTAAGTGGTCTAACCTGTTAGGGGTATAAAAGTTAGTAGGTACATTAAACTCATACCCCTAATCGGTTTCTACATGGCATCGTATCAGAACGCTAAAACGCTTGACGACTAGGGTGTTTACTAGCCACAGCTGAAGCCGGTGGGAATTAGACCAGACCAGTGAAAATTCAGAAATTATAAATTACTAGATGATTCCCGCGACTTCGTCCGCGTGGACCAAGTTTTTTCGATTCCCGCGTGAACTCTTGAATTTTCCGGGATAAAAAGTAGCATGTATGTCCTTCCCCGGAATACAAACTACCCCTATACCAAATTTCATTAAAATCGGTTGAACAGATGGGCCGTGAAAGCGTAGCAGACCCGCAGACAGACAGACACATTTTCGCATTTATAATATTAGTACGGATTTATCGGTACTCAGTAGTAATAGCGATGGGTGGAAATGATTAAATACCTAATACCTACTACCCCCTATTTTCAATACATAATCAACGTACATACATAGCGTGTACATTTATGTCCCCAAAAATCCCTAATTGTTTTCCCCTCACCAGTTGCCCCTGACGTCATGACACGTGACGTCACGCCACACCGCGCGACTTAATTTGATGAGGCTATTGTTAAAAAATTGATCTCCATAAAGAAAATTGTGAATAGGTACATAATTATTGTATGTATTTGATGTCGACATCAAGTTTTACATTTTACGTAGGTAAGTAGTTACCTATAATGTCCTCCCGACCCAATTTCGGCCACGGCGGCCAATCTCCAGAGAGATTAGCCATCTGAGCGGGAGATATTAGGTATTATAGTGCACTAGTGTGTGCGCAAACACAGGAGCTCTCTCTGTTCGTTTACTCTCATAGCCCGATGGGACGGAAATCCCACAGACAGAGATCAGGCGCAGGACCGACGGCTTAACGTGCTCTGTGAGGCACGGGGGTGAAACACCGCCAACTTCCTAACTCCAGGCTAGTACTGAGAATTTCTAGTCAGAAAAACCCAATCCTTTTAGGCCCGTACCTATTGTCGTCGTCGTCGTCTCAACCTATAGACGTCCACTGCTGAACGGAGGTCTCCTGCATGGATCGCCACAGAGCACGGTATTTTGCCGCTTGTTTCCAGCGGCTCCCAGCTGCACGCTTGAGATCATCCGTCCACCTAGTGGGGGGTCGTCCAACGCTGCGTTTCCCGGTGCGAGGCCGCCATTCGAGCACTTTGGGACCCCAACGCCTATCTGTTCTACGAACTATGTACCCCGCCCATTGCCACTTAAGCTTGGCGACTCTTCGAGCTATGTCGGTTACTCTGGTTCGCCTACGGATCTCCTCATTTCTGATTTGATCACGCAGGGATACTCCGAGCATAGCTCTCTCCATCGCCCGCTGAGTGACCCTGAGCCTTCTTATGAGGCCCATAGTTAGCGCCCATGTTTCAGAGCCGTAAGTCGACACAAATCCCACAAAGCTCTAGCCTAAAGCTCTAGCTAGATATGAAATTTAGCCAAATTTGTTGGAATTGCCGTACATCTCTACAAAGTATCATACTAGTATGCGAAAGTGTGTTTGTTTGTTGATTTGTTGGTTTATTGGTTTGTCCTTCAATCGCGTAGCAACACAGCAATGGATCGACGTGATTTTTTGCATGGGTATAGATAGGGACCTGCGTGAGTGACATAGTTTACTTTTTATCCCGGAAAATTAAGGAGTTCCCGTGGGAATTAAAAAGCTTATTCCACGCGGACGAGGTCGCGGGCATCAGCTAATCCCACATAAATCTCTAGCCTAAAGACGTACCTAACCTTAGAGAAATCATTTGAAAATACTCGTAACGAAAAAAGCTACAATTTCACTGTTCCCATAGGTTTTATTTATACTCACACAAGTTAAATGTCCATTTAATTGAATCTAGGGCTTCTAGGCGATCTAGGTGTTTTTGCTGTGTAGCTGTAGGTACAGCGAAAGGGAATTGCGGCGGCAAACTACTTTGATCTCATAGAATATTATGATGTTAACAGACGCACCACGTTGAAGCGAATCATGTTTTAATGCCTAAGATCTCTTCCACGCGTATCTTTGATGTACCTTTATGATCAAAATAAACTGAACGCGTATACCTAGATGCTGGGAGCACGGGTAATGCAGAATGGTAAAACTGTTTTTTTTTTAGTTATTTTATGCGATATATTATAAAATTTGTAGTTAGACATATCTATTTTCAAAAGATAAAATTATAGTTTACAATTACTATTCTCAAGATTCATATTTTCCAATATTTCCTACATTTAATATAAAATTATTTTATAGTTTTTAACCCCCGACGCAAAAGGAGAGGGGTGTTATAAGCTTAACGCGTATGTCTGTGTATATGTCTGTGGTATCGTAGCTTCCAAATGGGTGAACCGATTTTCGTTTAGTTTTGTTTGTGTGACAGATAATTTTATCTCGAGTGTTCTGAGCCATGTTTCATGAAAATCTATTCAGCCGTTTGTTAGTTTTTAGAGTTTATTTTTTGTGTCGGGGGGTTTTTAAATTTTTTTATTTTAATTTTTATTTGTTAAGCATGTTATGGGATTTTATTTTTATACCATCCATATAACACATTTTATCCATATTTTTATACCACTGCCAATATTATTTCCGAAACGTTGAAATGAAATTATACATTTTATGAACAGCAATTAAGTATGTCACTTATAGACAGAAAGTCAGGAGTCAGGACTCTACATCCCAGTTCGGAAAACAGATTATATCCAGATTTTTATACGAATGCCTGAAAAAAGGAGTATATTGTTTTTTTCAGGGTTCATGTATGTATGTATACCTACATGTATGTATGTATGTATGTATGTATGTATGTATGTACGTGAGTTTGTATATTCCACCATAACTTCTATACTCCTGAATTGATTTTGGTAAATGAGGTATCGTTAGAATTCCTAGCTTATTCCAGGTGACATAGGCTAGTAAAATTTAAAAAAAGATTTATCGGTTGACCATGGTCCCGCATTAAAAACTAAAGTTAAAAAATAATCGAAAATAAGATTAAATATATAATCATCATCCAGAAAATGATGAGTAGATTTCAAAAATATATAACACTATAGTTCAATATCCAGTGATTCACAAAAAAATATCATTTAATAAAAATGTGGATAAAATTCCAAAGGTAATTAATGACTGTGGTATCATTACGTAGTACCTAGATAGTTAAGGGCTACCGCAGAGCAGTCGTATTTTTTAATAATTTAAATTATTTTCACTTGTTAGTCATAGTAGAAGAAAATTTTTTTTTGCTTTTCCTTGTTTAAAAGTACCAACGTCTTAAAAAGTTTCTGCATTATCGATGGATGGATGGATGTTTGTTACTCAATCACGCCAGAAAGGCTGAACGGAACGTGACGGGCACAGAGATAGAATTGTGAAATAACACAATATGGCTCCTTTTTATTCCGGTTAAAGGTAGTTTAAATTCCGGTTAAAGTTAAAGGTAACCCGCTGGAACCAAAAAACCTCAGTAAGAAGTTAGGCATTAAACAGTAATAATATACACCTTCTATTTTCAATCTCTTATCTATGCCCGCCTCCCAGCTATGCTTGGCTCGCTGACCGCGCAGGTTTCTACCGTCCCTTTCCTCATAGCCCGTCTCAGTCTAACCAAACGGACCGCGGGGAGTTTTTGCGGGCGATTTCGAGAGGCCTACCCGTCGTCACCTCGTCCGTTCGAATTCGATCATGCGCGGTATTGTGGTAATTTTTATGGGGTTCCTATATTATTCCGCAGTTGGCGTTTAATCGAATTCTCTTTGCACAAGCTTTACGATATAACCTTACCTTTCATGTTCGTTAAAACGACGAAATAGGTGCTCAACATTTTTGTTTTTGGTTTCGGTGTTAACTTTGTTAAGTTATTGGTTGTCTGCAATCGCACATGTTAATTATATAATCAGTACCTATTTATAAAATAAAATAACGTAGGAAAAATCAGAGGTCAAAACATGACATTTGCTACTCCTAAGTAGGTAGGTACATGGAATTATTATATTTAGTATTGGGTATAAATCCATAGGTAAGTACTAATATTATAATAAATGCGAAAGTGTGTTTGTTTGTTGGTTTTTCCTTCAATCACGCCGTTAGGTACACCGATTGACGCGGTTTTTTGCATGATACCTACGATGCCGTGTAGAAACCGATCAGGGGTATTGGTTGCCATACCCCTAACATAGGAACTAAAATATTATACCTACATCAATGCCCCTAACATCCTAATTAGCTCGGTACAATCTTAGACTGCATCATCGTTTACCATCAGGTGAGATCGCAGTCAAGACAGCTTTGCGTTTTAAATTGAATTGAAATTTTGGAAAAGATAAATGATTGTGAATTTGTTTACCGATTAAGGGTCCTACCCTTGGCCGACATCTAGGCGTAGCTGTCAGCCGCTGTCAATTGTTTCTATACACATACAACCACAGTCTACGCAGGCACACATAGAAGGATTCAGCCCCTACCACGGGAGCACACAATATGCGATCAACTATCTCACTATGGCACAAATAATATTATTTATTGATTGATAGCTAGATGATACTTACGGCTTCCTCTGCGTTCGTTAATTTATTTTTATTTCTGCGGGAATTTCTCAATTTTTCGGGATAAAGGTAACTTATGTCCTTCCTCGGGATGTAACCTTACTCTATACCAACTTGGTTGAAATAATGGGCCGTTCAATTACACGTCTTTGGCATTTTTAATATCATAGTATGGATTGTAGAGGTGCTTCTTGATAATATACCAACCGGCTGATTCCTGCTAACTGATTTATAACTATGAGTAGGTATAGGTAAAGATAGGTGTTTATTTGATAAAGGTTGTATGCTTAGGTAGAAAAATAAATTAAATTAATAATGGCGCTTAGTATTAGTAGTAGTTCTGCATGAATAGTATAAAAACGGCGTAAGACAGCACTAGGAGATTCCATTTCCATCTGAGATGTGCGATGTAGATGAAGTGGTTTGAGAAGTAACTAGTCAGCTTCTGTGTTCCATACTTCAACTAGTATAATGTGTAATGTAGGGAACATTATGGACGTAAGTAAGCTGCGTGACTGTCATGCTGTCATTCCCTCTCTCGTAATAAATACTTAGAAGGACGTGTTTCCTTTCCTCATTATGTGAAAAACTTCGTTGCTTAGTTGAAACCCTTTCCCCTAGAGCTAAGCTATGAAAATCAATTGATGCTGGTGGGTTTGAGACATATCCGTAACAACTAACGTAGCATCAACAGATGATTTTCCTAATGTTGCATGGAAACTATCCACTAACAGCCCACTAAATCAGAGTAATACTTGATACATTATGTATGTACATATATTTATGTAGCTCCCTATATATTGTGTATTATTTTCTAGGTACATTATTGCAATTTTTTTTCTTTTTATAAACTGCTGAGTTATTGTCATCTCTCCTCAGTAGAATCTCCTTTTCAAGCTGGGTAAAGTCCCGTTGATTCATCATAAATGACACAACTCATCCTAAAAAACCTATTTCCATTATTTATTTAGTTTTTGATGTGAAACTTTTATAGCACTTTGAAATGGAAAATAAAACCGCAATTTATTACTAAAATATAAAGTTTATTAGTATAAAGTACCTAATATAATTGATATAAATTATCCTTGTCACATTTTGACAAACCGAAGTTTTATGACAGCAAAAAAACGTTTATAATATCATGTAGGTACTGACTATGAGATAGCTGCACTTTTGGTAACTATCGCCAGGAAGGCTGATTCAGTATTAGGTGGGTGTAGGGCTCTCCACTGATAACGATAGTGAAGGTCTGCCTGCATGCAGATCAGCCTTTCACTAGATATGGCCGCTCAAACACGTACTATGGTTACCAAAAATGAACCATAACTAGGAAGGCTGATTCTTGTACAGTATTAAAGTATGCGCAGTACCTATGTAAACAGTATAAAAACTGACGCTATTCATCGGGCCGTTCACTAGACACGGCCGCTCAAAGATGTGTTAGCCTTCCTAGTCATTGTCAATTTTAGGCAACCATAAGACGTCTTTGAGAGGCGATAAGTAGTCAGACCCCATCAACATGCGGGCAGTCCTTCACTATCGTCATAAGAGGAGAGCCTACACCTACCTAATACTGAATCAGCCTTCCTGGCGATAGTTACCAATAGTGCAGCTAGTTTTAAATAAATAAAAGGTACTCTTTTATTTATTTCAAACCTTTATAATTGTAATTTTACCCATCAACTAAACCGACAGATATAATTTGGAAACAACAACAAAAAATGAGGTTCTTTGGTTCCCTTAATTTTCCGGGATAAAAAGTAGCTGTTTTATTAAGTAGTAAGTAGTATGTGTTATTCCAGACTATAATCTATCTCTGTGCCAAATTTCATCCAGATCCGTTCAGCCGTTCAGGCGTGAAAGAGTAACAAACATACATGCATACATCCACTCATCCATACTCACAAGCTTTCGCGTTTATAATATTAATAGTAAGGATAAGGATTTATACCTAGTTTTGTAATTTACCTACCTTTTAGTTATTTTTGCCGAATGCTTTTTACCTTGCTGTTCAGAGCTCTCCAATTTATATTCTATAACTTGATCATCGTTTAGAATTTCAAAGCTGCAATACGTAAATAACCAAAATGTTTAGATAGGAAAGATGAATGTCTTTTGTTGGTATAGTCTACTAATTATAAATTAATATTTTTTTACTAGTGTACAGACTATGGTGAGAGTAGGTACATGAAATGGTATAACTCTGATCCTATGATAATTAGCGGAAAAGTGTTGTAGGTACAATGAAATGAAAATTTAGTTGATTTGTATTGAGAAACGAATAATTGCATTTTGCGATAAAGCGCGAAACTTGTACAGAAATTATGTAGGTAACTAATGCATTTATTTGCTTCTTCTCTGCAATCTGCATGTGATATTATGTGGAAGTGATATGGGATGACAGCTTTCAAGATTTCTGGAAATAAGAGTATACTTTTTGTTTGTTTTTTTCCAATGCAACGGCTTATTTTCTTTTTTATAATAGGCAGACCTTCTTTTATGTTTTTCCATCTGCAAAAATAATGAATCACAATAAATCATTGTAGATCATGTCTAGATAATTTAAAAAATACATGGACTGATGAACTTTGCTGAGCTTTGATAAAAGCCTCAGGTATATTAACGTCATTATGTCAAAAAATTAAAGTGTCGGCACATGGGTTTTACTGGCGTTGCACTCTCCATTATATTATGCGCTGGCTGTAAAAGTACGTGGTGACGTGTCTGTAAAAGTTTTACTTCAACAAACGTCAAATTTGAAATCACACAATGATACAAAACCCAACAATCAGCGCAACAATACGAAAATCACCGCGGCCGACGCCATATTAATTTTTTTTTGAAGGGATCTTTTATTTCAAATATTACAAATAATCACACTGACTATTACTGTAGGTAACTAATAAAACAAATTATACTTACTTTTTTACAATAGTCACACTGCAGAAGTAAATTGTTTTTGTACTCGACAGAAAGCAAGATTATCACTTCAGATCAGACGAAGCTATTTTGACAGCCTACGTGCGACTGAAAACTGCGAAGCAAGTTCTGCGCGTTCAGTAAAATACTGGATGAAGCTAGGCGGCGTGCGCACGTTTCTTTGTTTTATACAAAACAATAGAGAGGATTGGAAAAATTGTGCCTTTATGAGGACTTTTGTTTTGTTTAAGTTATGTTTCATTCTATCTATCTATATAGGTACTTATGATAAATCTTTGGAGTAATGTTTATTATGTATACAGACCCCAAAAATATTTATATAGAACTAGATGATTCCCGCGACTTCGTCTGCGTGGATTCATATTTTTGGATTCCCGGGGAAATTTTCCGGGATAAAAAGTAGCATATGTCCTTCCCCGGGATACAACCTATCCTTGTATCAAATTTCATCAAAATCGGTTGAACAGATACATTTTTTTGATTCCCGCGGGAACTCTTCAATTTTCCGGGATGAAAAGTAGCCTATGTCCTTCCCTGGGATGTAACCTATTTCTGTACCAAATTCCATCAAAATCGGTTGAGTAGTTGGGCCGTGAAAGCGTAGCAGACAGACAGACAGACACACTTTCGCATTTATAATATTAGTATGGATATGGATATTTTTATATACTTAGGTACTGCTACAAAGTTAGCCCTAGTTTCCGATCTCACCTGATGGTAAGTGATGATGCAGTCTTAGATTGTAGCGGGTTACTACACGGCATGTTACCTGAATGCTAAATCATTTGGCGGTACATCTTTCCCGGTAGGGTGGCAACTAACGACGGCCGAAGCCTCCCACTAGACCAGGCCAGGGTGAATTCAGATATTATAAATTCCTAAATAATTGACCCTGCTAGGAAACTAACCTGGGTCCTCCCACTAGAAGACTATAGCGCTAACCATTGCGTCATGGAAGTCATCGGAAATTTGATGAAATAGTCAACTTTATCATGGAGTGATTAACATTTGATGACGACATAAACTCAAACTAATAATATATTTATTAAAAACTAGCTGATGCCCGTGACTTCGTCCTCGTGGATCAAGGTTTTCGGTTCCCGCGGAAACTTTTTAATTTTCAGGGATAAAAAGTACCCTATGTATTGTTCCAGACTATAATCTATCCCTGTGTCAAATTTCATCCAGATCGGTTCAGCCGTTCTGGCGTGATTAATTACCTAACAAAAATTCAAATTCAAAATAATTTGAATTTGAATTTCAATCCATCCATCCATCCATACATCCATCCAAAGTTTCGCATTTATAATATTAAGTATAGATAAGTAGGTACCTACACAGTACACCTGAACGTCACGTTTACAAAGTATAAGACGTGATGGACAACGGTATCAAAGCTACGAGGGTTCCAAACGCGCCCTGTAGGTATCATACACCTTTACACTGTAATAGGACTTTTCAATAGTTGACGTTTTACAAAAACTTTGAACTTGTTGGCATCTCAAATATTTCTTTTGGGAGTTATTATAAAAACGCATACTGTTACCGACAAATGAATACCTAACTAATTTTACAGAGTCTAGAAGCACTAAAAATTCATATATTTTCTTGAATGGTTACTTTTTTTCATTCTTGAATTTATTGATGTTTTTATGCACATTTTTTTTTTAAATCCACTACAAGTCAGCCCTTGACTGCGATCTCACCTGATGGTAAGTGATGATGCAGTCTAAGATGGTAGCGGGCTGACCTGTTAGGGGCATGACAGTTATATTAAACCCATACCCCTATTCGGTTTCTACACGGCATTGTACCGGAACGCTAAATCACTTGGCGGTACGTCTTTGCCGGTAGGGTGGTAATTAGCCACGGCCGAAGCCTCCCACCAGGCCAGACCAGGGAAATTCAGAAATTATAAATTTACAAACCCTGCCGGGGATCGAACCCGGGACCTCAGCACGTTAAGGCTGCGCAAAGCACTGCGCCGCACGGAGGTCGTCAGACCTACTACACACATATTATACTTAATCCATAATATCCATAATCCATACTAATATTATAAACGTAAAAGTGTGTCTGTTGGTTGCTTGTTTGTTTGGTTGTATGCTTTCACGACTCATCCGTTCAACCGATTTTGATGAAATTTGGTACAGGAGTAGGTTGTATTCCGGGGACGGACATAGGTTATTTTATCCCGGAAAATGAGAGTTTCTGCGGAAATCAAAAACCTTAATCCACGCGGACGAAGTCGCTAGCATCATTCAGTCCATACTAATATTATAAATGCGAAAGTGTCTGTCTGTCTGTCTGCTACGCTTTCACGGCCCATCTGTTCAACCGATTTTGATGTAATTTGGTACAGGGATAGGTTATAGTCTGGAATAACACATAGGGTACCCGGGGAAGGATAAAGGGTACTTTTTATCCTGGAAAATTAAAGAGTTCCCGCGGGAATCAAAAATCCACGCGGACGAAGTCGCGGGCATCATCCAGTTTTCAATTATGTATTGGTCGTGGACCGTCATAATTTCAACTTTTTTGAATTTAGTTTTGTATATGGCACGAACAGCCCTTTTCTGCGAGACCAAAACAGAATGAACATCAGCATTAGGTACCCCATAGACCCGAAATTGATATTTCACCAGTTTCCCCCTTCGGACGACTGTTATAAAAGAAAAAAATCTACTTAGACTGAGCTATAAGAACCAAAATACCCATTCAAAGTTAGTTTTAGTGGAGTTCGTGCACAAAACAGGCAAAATAAGACAGAGAATAAAATACCGTTTTGGGCTCAGTGAATAATAAAATAACCACCAATTAAAGTTTCAAAATAAATATTTTATATACAGAAATCGTCCAGTTACATTTTTTTTATACGTATAAATATCGATGATTAGTTTTGTTCAATGGTAGTGGATGCATTGACGTTTGTGTACGGATACTAACAGTGACAAACGTCAGTTCAGGAGCAACGGGACGCAACCTCACGCCTTGAGAGCCCGCAGGCGTATGGGAAATGACTGCCGTATTTCATGAATATATAACGAAATTTTGTGATGCGCGCGCCCGTACTAAATTTGTATGAAAAATTCGTGCTGTAAAAATGAGGGATGTTTGGAACCAGATTGTAAAAAAACTATAAGTTTTATTGAAAATATTATTTATTTAAAGTGTTTTTTGATCTTTTACGATCAATTTAAAATAACTTTTGTCTAAATAATGTCTCAAATTAAATCACAATAGTCGGAACGCGATAAGACCTTTTTTGAGATTTCCATGAATTTCCCAATCATTTTCTGCCGTTACTATACGATTTTTTGACCACTTTTTTTAATTACATCATAATATATCTCAATGAGTAGCGAATGGTATTTATTCGATAATGAAATTTTAATTTTTGCTATACTAAAATGTCGGAACAGAAAAGGATGTTTCCCCCTATTACAGTACATCCGTCCTTAAGGTTTAATTTTTTTGACGACCTCCGTGGCGCAGTGTGTAGCGCTGTTGCCTTAAAGTGCGGAGGTCCCGGGTTCGATCCCCGGCGGGGTCAATTTGGGAATTTATAATTTCTGAATTTTCCTTGGTCTGGCCTGGTGGGAGGCTTCGGCCGTGGCTAGTTACCACCCTGCCGACAAAGACGTGCCGCCAAGCGATTTAGCGTTCCGGTACGATGCCGTGTAGAAACCGAATAGGGGTATGGGTTTAAAATAACTGCCAAGCCCCTAACAGGTTAGCCCGCTACCATCTTAGACTGCATCATCACTTACCATCAGGTGAGATCGCAGTCAAGGGCTTACTTGTAGTGGATAAAAAAAAAAATAGGCTAATATTGACTCATTCGATGTATTTCACTCGGTTCGTTCTTTGGCGGGGATACGCCATATTGGAATAATTAACATAAATACGAGTATTTTGACGTTTGAAAGTCAGTCTCCTACCGGCAGATCTCTCGTGAAACCGCTACACGTTGTGACTTGTGACCATTCGCTCTTCAAAGTTTTAAAGAGAGTACAAACATATTTTAAAAGTAATTTTAATTATTTGCCCACTTCTGGAATTATGCTTACACTTGTAGTGGATAAAAAAAATATTGCTGGAAGTTGTTACCGTTGATGATACAACCACATTTTAATTAGAACATCTCATAAATACGGACTTTTACAATTTTAACAATTTTAACATAGTGAGCGTTAAATTAACCTTTTTAACTAACGATCTGTAGACACTATTATTTAACCATTTAAACCACCCCCCTAACGATAAACTGTAAATAAATGGCCGATTTTAATTAGGACATCGCATTAACTAAGATTAATTAATCGCAGTTTTGACATAGCGATGTCAAATTAACCTTATTATCCATGTAAAGCTGATCGCATATTAGCGGGCGATCCGCAGGAATGAAAACCGCAAACAACGCATTATTTTATTATTTACGTTAGTAAGGCTAGTCCTTGTCAAGGTGATAGCTTGTATTTAATTAAAGCCTCCTATTCAGGAGATCTGAGTTACAAATTTAGAGATTTATTATGCAATTTTAAAATCTGAATCTAAAGAATTTGAATGCTAGACACACACGTGAAAATCACGTGTATTTTTATAAATAATTTGCTTTAGCGTTGAAAGAAAATAATGTAAGGGTATATCCCCAAGATGTTCTCGAAATTCTGTGAAGTCTGCCAATCCGTAATTTGAATGCGTGTCTTTTATTCCACTACAAGTTAGCTCTTGACTGTGATCTCACCTGGTGGTGAGTGATGATGCAATCTAAGATGGTAGCGGGCTAACCTTTTCAGGTATGTTAGTTCTATTAAGTCCATACCTACTCCTGATCGGTTTCTACACAGCATCGTTCCGGAACGCTTAATCGCTATGCGGCAGTAGGGTGGTAAAGCCACTGCCGAAGACTCAGAGAAAATTTCTAGCAAGAAATTCTCAGTTACTAACTAATATGGCCTAGAGTTAGGATGTTAGCAGTATTTAATCCCTGTACCTCGTTGAGTAGGTATGCTATGTCATTGGTCCTATATCTGATCTCTAAGGCCTTACTTCATAGGATCATTTCTATAGTAAGCTATTCACGATATATACATCTGGTCTCTCTCACACACCTTCTGCATATTTAATTGGAGTACTGCGGGCCTAGTGGGAGATTTGTTTTACCTGTCCAATCGCGTTAAAGTTAACTGCGATTTGTATGGAACTGAGAGAGCACCGTCGGACATCTATCATCAAGCGATTGACAATTCTATACTAATCGTAGTTAACCTTAACGCGATCGAATTGGTAAAAAGATCCCACTATGCCCCCTACTATACTGAAAAATGCTTTGAATCAGCGCGCGCAACTCTTGCGGTTCGTATTTAGTGCGTGTACACCTTTACCCCTTCCTAGTCGAAAACCGTAAACAATTCCACCATAATAACTCAATAGCTCATGGAATATTGCATTTTTACCGCTTCGGGTTTCGAAAAAAACCGGATCGACCGCTGAAGCATTCGCGTTAGTCCATTTAAATGTAATTAAAGTGGCAAAAAAGTTGGTACTCAATAAAATGGCGTCTGCGAAGCCGACTAGTCGCGCCATCTTTTGATGAGTAGCAGGAAACTTACACCTTTTAAATAAAAATGAAAATATTATTACGTTTTTTTATCAGCATTAGGGATGATAGAAAATTATTATAAAATTATAATATAGATTCGAGCCCTAATAAAATTTGAATAAGATATTATCTAAAAGTAAAAATAACTAATTAATCATTAGTAATTACGTTATAATATTAAACTTACCTATCTAAAAATGTAAAATATTTTACTACCTATTACTAGAAATTTCAGGACATTTTGAAAAATAATTTATTTTGAATAAACGTTTGGGAAGGAACTGGTACCTAAGATACTGGTCTTCCTAGTTTAGAAGCCAGGAATTCATTGTATTTTTGTACTTTAGTTAATTTCATTAATAAAGATTTATATTTCTAACCAGATGATGCCCGCGACTTCGTCCTCGTGGAATAAGGTTTTTGATTGCCGCGGGAATTCTTTAATTTTCCGGGGAAAAATGCCTATGTCCTTCCCCGGGATACAAACTATCCCTGTACCAAATTTCATCAAAATCGGTTGTATAGATGGGCCGTGAAAGCGTAGCAGACAGACAGACAGACACACTTTCGCATTTATAATATTAAGTATGGATACAGCCCTACAAACTTATCTGACCCGGTGACAGTATATCTATAAGTATCTATTAAAATTTAAAAATAAAAACTAACTTAACAGGCTATAAGAATTAGATCCAATTTTGGCCACCGGGGCAGATAAGTTTGTGGGACTGTACCAGTTTCCATCCCAGATCCTACTGATACATTATCTAGGCTACGTTTTAACCCAGAAAATCAGAGGACTCCAACTAGTGTTTCAAGATCTTTTTATATTTTACTAGCTGATGCCAGCGACTACGTCTGCGTGGATTAAGGTTTTTTGGTTCCCACGGGAACTCTTTGATTTTTTGGGATAAAAGTAGTCTATGTGTTATTCCAGACTATAATCTATCTCTGTGCCAAATTTCATCCAAATCCGTTCAGCCGTTCGGGCGCGATTGCGTAACAAACATCCATACATCCATACATCCATCCAAACTTTCGCATTTATAATATTAGTATAGATTGACATTCAAAAAGTGTACCATGTACCTCTATGTATTAGAATAAAGATTGAATTGAATTGAATATTCCAACATAGTACCTACCTACTATGGTTATAAAGTTTATAAAAAGCTCCTAGAGACAGCTTTACTGTCGTCATAGATATTGTCACACGCCACACCCTGCAATACAATAAATAACCACATAGAAGCTCCGGCGTAGGTGTGGTGAGACGCCATATTGTGACAGTCATAGATCAAAATAAAATGTCACCAGACGGGATAATTGAATACCTCTTTGAATTCGGGTTATGCAGGATTTCTACCTACTAAAACCCCCTCGGTGGCCGGCTCCGAGATAACTTAAGAACACTTGGGTCCCCCCCTTGTGCGATGCCGATAGGGCGCATCCCGGACTCCTGGAGAAGTCCTCTCATTACCCGGACCTATACATGTCGTATGGCTGCTTGTTGGCCACAGCAAGCTGCCGTCTTCCCAGGGTCGCATTGGTATACATACCTACCTAATTTTATTTTATTTAGTTGAGAATCGTTTAACTTTCTTGTACTTGTAAATAAAGTAGTAGCAAAAAGCTAGTTTGTTGGTCTATTTATTGTATATTTCTTGTATCCCTGGACCTGGTCAAGACTACCTATCTACAATTACTATCAGGTGAGACCGTAGTCAAGCAGTACTTAGGTCTTTTTATTCTGCTACAAGTTAGCACTCGACTGCGATTTCACCTGGTGGTATGATGATGCAGTATAAAATGGTAGCAGGCTGACCAGGGGTCAACTAACTTGTTACTCAAAATTGCAGTTTGATGTCACGTACCTTGATGTTCCTAAAATATGGATTATAATTCTAAAACACGAAAGTCAACAATAATGAAACAAATTGGCAGAATGGCCCGCTACTACTTATATTAAAATTAAATTGCTGCAATAAGTACCGCTCGGTTTCTACGCGGCGTCGTATCGGAACGATAAATCGCTAGGCAGCATGTCTATGACGGTAGTGTGGTGCAGCTATAAGTACCCCTCGGTTTCTACGCGCCATTGTATCGGAACGATAAATCACTTGGCATCTTTGTGTAGTGTAAAAAGCGACGGCTGAAGGCAGCTCCCAAAGAAAATTGAGAAATTATAAATTTCGAAATTGGCAATGCCGGGGAACGAACTTGGGACCGCCTACGCCATATAAATCCACACCACTACGCCAGGGACGTCGTCATTGATGTAAGTAAAAGATAGGTAAAAACGTATAGAATGACTGAAATTTCAAATTACCCTTCTGATACAATTTCTTACTCTACATTTCCACCACGTTATTTTAGTGAGTACTACTTACCCACAAGGTAAACAGAAATATTTTTTGTACAAATACCGTAAGTGTATAATTTTCTTTTTGGGTGAACAAAGTACCACATTATTAAATCAGAGTATGTATTTGCCTATGTAATATTGATATGTAACTCACTTTCGTTGTAACTTTTTATTTTTCTACATAAGTAGAAAATACTAACTCTATAGTGTAACAAGAAAATGTACCTATCAACTGTACTGTGACACACCACCTATACTACCTCTGTGCACACCACATAATATCATGGAACACAGTCCTTCCTAGTTGTAGAAGTTCCTAATAGTACTTAGTAGAAGTCCTAGATTCGATTCCCGGCTGGGGCAACTTAGTAGCTTTATAATATTGGATTCATATCGTAATCAGAGACTTGGTCGCTAACTATGGGCCTACAAGGAAGCTCAGGGTCACTCAGCGGGCGATGGAGAGAGCAATGCTCGGGGTTTCTTTGCGCGATCAAATAAGGAATAAGGAGATTCGCAAAACAACGAAAGTAACCGACATTGCTCGACGCGTTGCGAAGCTGAAGTGGCAATGGGCGGGGCACATAGTTCGAAGAACCGACAGACGTTGGGGTCCCAAAGTGCTGGAATGGCGACCTCGCACTGGGAAGCGCAGCGTTGGCAGACCCCCTACTCGGTGGACGGACGACATCAGGCGAGTCGCAGGGAGTCGCTGGATCCAGGCGGCGCAAGACCGCGGCGTGTGGAAATCCTTGCAAGAGGCCTATGTCCAGCAGTGGACGTCTGTCGGCTGATAATGATGATGATGATGATCGTAATCATAATGTAAACACTGTAAAAATCTACTACAATAATATTCCAAAATTGTTTACTATTTAATGACCTGACATTTTTATACCTAGGTATATAAAAAAAAAATTTTTGTTATTCCGTTTTAATTTAATTTAATTTAATGTCAATTATATTATCAATTTAATTCATAATGCTCTTTACTATTTTTACTCATTGTAAAAATGTCAATTAAATATGGACAAAGCTGTCTGAAATAAAATTTATTATTAAATTCCATTACAAGTTCTAAAGCAGGGATGCACAGACTTATTAAGACTAGGGGCCACTCGGGCAAATTATGAACTGATGGCGGGCCGCCAGAAGTATAGGTAATTAAAGACAATAAAGAATTGATAAATATGTATTAAAATTGAAAAAGAATTTATTAATTTGAAGCGTGGCACTGCATAGTGCTTACAATCTTTTTTATATTTGGCTCAAATTTACTTGTAGCAACACGTAAAACTGCTTCCAAACTTTCATTTGCAAGGCGGTTTCGATTTTTTGTTTTATTATTATTTAGTATTGAAAAGGTTTGTTCACATATATAGGTAGAACCAAATAAGCTGGCACATTTCAGAGCGTTTATACGCAACTCTTTGTACGTATTTTTATCAATGCAGCGGTAAAAGTTCAGCAAGTCTCCTTCGTTGAATTTGTTGCGTAAATCTTGGTCGTTTTGAATGTCGATAATTTCTAAGTGCATTGACTCTGGCGCATTTTCAACTGAAATCGTGAAAGGATTGCTGAATATGTCCAACAGAGGTTTCAATTTTTTAAACTCCGAAAATCTGTCTTGAAAAGATTGAATCAAAATATCTAGCTTTTCTACATAACTGAAATTAATCGCAGTTTTGTTGAATTTTTCAGCCATTTTCTTATAATTCGGAAAATGATTGTAATTTCCAGAATTCAATTGCGATCTGAAAAGTGTCAGCTTGCATTGAAAGGATGATACATGAGCGTAGAGCTGGGATATCAGTTGATTTTTGCCTTGAAGCCGTGTGTTCAAGACATTCAAATGATTTGTAATGTCAACTAAAAAAGCCAAATCACACAACCAATCAGGATTTTTAAGTTCCGGGACATCCCTTTGCTTGTCCGCCAGAAATATTCCAATTTCTTCTATTAAATTTAGAAATCGTTCCAGTGTCAATCCACGACTTAGCCACCTTACTTCTGTATAATACAGTAAATCTCCATATTCGCTTTCGATGTCATCAAGGAATTGTTTGAATTGCCTGTGATTGAGTCCTCGTGATTTTATGAAATTTACAGTCGAAACTACCACTTTCATGACATTTTGAAATTCAATTTTTTTAGAACAGAGGGCTTCTTGGTGTATAATGCAGTGAAACTGCATGAGATCTTCAGCGTTTATGTTTTTTTCTTGCAGATGCTTTTTCAGCAAAGTAACTAGCCCAGAATTGACACCAATCATCGAAGGAGCACCGTCAGTCGCAACTCCCGATAATTTTGATAAGTCCAAATTAGTTTTTGAACACTCATCCAAAAGTACATTGAGTATATCAACTCCTTTGGTTTGACCTTTCAATGAACACATTCCTAATAACTCTTCTAAGACTTCAAAATCTTGAGTAACACCTCGTATGAATATGAGAAGTTGAGCTGTGGAACTAATATCAGTGGATTCGTCGAGTGCTAATGAAAAAAATTCAATGATATTAGTTTTTTCATTTAATTGTTCCGCAATATTACCTGACAAAGACATAATTCGTCTTTGGATAGTCATACGATTCAGTTGAATTTTCTCAAACTTTTTTGCTGCTTCTGGGCACATTTTCTTAGCGGCAATTTCTATGCATTCTTTTACAAAATCCCCATCATTGAAGGGGCGACTTCGCTTTGCTATCATTCGAGAAATTTCATAACTAACTTCTGTAGCTGTTTCTGAATCTTGAATAGGTTTTGTAAACATAGCTTGCTGACCAATAAGTTCCCGTTTTAAAGACAACATTTTTTGCTTTCTTAATTCGCCTGTAAACTTGGTAAAAGTAGGATACTGCGTTTCATAGTGCCTTTTAACATTATATTCCTTTGCAATCGCAACAGAATTTTTGCAAATTAAACAAACGACTTTGTTATGTGACCATACAAAAAAGTATTTCTCGGTCCAAATTTCTTGAAACTGCCGATTTTCATCTTTAACCTTACGTTTATTACTAGGTCCTGGCTTGTCCATGTTGCGTTCTAATCCTGGCTAGGATTAACACAGCACCTAAAAACAATTACAGTACCTACTTAAATTACCCATCCTTTTTTAAATTACCAAAAATAATTGATTAAATAGGTAGGGAAACACTTATTAATAACAGAGTTTTACTTACGATTTCACAACACAATTATACACCGGCTAGTCGAGTTAAAATCTACACTAGAACTATTGACACTTCACTCAAATTAAAACCGAACTGTCGGTCGCTGCGGTTAGCGTGGCTTTTATACCGCGCGTATAGAGTCGAAAACTGTCTGGAGAAATCTCGAAACCGACTCTGGAAGCTTCGTGTATCTACCTACGCGAGCAATCGGGAATTCGGGACTATTGCTATCTCGCTTGCTCTAACAATATAACCCGCGGATAACGCGCCGCCGCGCCGGCCGCGGCGCTTCCTCAAGAAAACGAATTTAACCGAGATCAGCACGAACATTACCGACCGCTGTTACCGACGCATGCACGGCGCACCGATAAGCGCACTTAAGAGCGCGCGCGCGAGATTCAAATTACTTTTCGAACATATTTTTTTTGGTTTTATTCTGGAATAGAATTCAATATTTTTCGAATGTACGAGAGTATTATTTTTGCTGTCGGCGGGCCACCAGTATTCGACCGGCGGGCCGCATGCGGCCCGCGGGCCGCGGTCTGTGCATCTCTGTTCTAAAGCCCTTGACTACGATCTCACCTGATGGTAAGTGATGATGCATTCTAAGATGGTAGCGGGCTAGCCTGTTAGGTGTATGGCAGTTATTTTAAACCCATACCCCTAGTCGGTTTCTACGGTATCGTACCTACCGGAACGCTTAATCGCTTAGCGGTACGTCTCCGGGCGGTAACTAGCCACGGCCGAAGCCTTCCACCAGACCAGTAGACCTAGCATGCGCGCGTTGAGTAAAATTAGGTCTACCCGTTACCTCTATTTGTCTACCGACGCTGACATGGTTACTTGTCTCGTTACGTCAAAAGTAGACATAAAAGTAATATTTCTTATCTGTGGTATTTACATGCCGACTATTTTTTTCTTGTAATATACCGCATTTTGTGCATGTTAGGGTAAACGAAAAATTAGCCGACAACGACAACATCTCTCTCTCGTCGCGAGATAATCTCGTTGTGCGCATGCTAAGCATACAGAAAAGAGAAAATTCAGAAATTATAAACTCTCAAATTGACCCTGCCGGGAATCAAATCCGAGACCTCCCACTTTAAGACAACAGCGCTCAACACTGAGCCACTGAGTCAACATTTTATTTATAAGTTCTAAATAAGCTTAGGTTTGCGCCAAAGAAGGTCGTCAAGTTTCAGCCAATCATATTATTATTTTTCAAATTATAATTGTTATTGCTGCAACGTGATCACAATTGCTAATAAGTAGTTGCTTAACAAAATTTTAAAATTCATCTTGAATACAACGTTTTTGTGACCTACCAACCCCTTTCCTTGAAGCGTGGTGGACACCTGCCTTTTACGACATAATCGAAGTCTAATCTAATGCTCAACGCTCATAACTTTTATTAAGGTCAAATCATAGACTATAAAATTATCTATAGGTTTTGCTGTCATTTAATCATAAAATTAGCATAGGTAAAATCCGACCGCCCCGGCGCAATGGTCAGGATGTTGTACTGGGAGGTCCCGGGTTTGATGACTAGCAAAGGCAATTTGGGAAATTATTGTTTCTAAATGTTCGATTCTATTTGTAGAAGGACTTGAATTGACTGGCTTGTTGGTCTAACTCCGACTTCGAATGCGGCCGACGAGGTCCCGGGTTCGAGTCGAGGTCAGGCCATAACTGCAAGTATTGGGTTTTTCTGGCAAGAAATTCTCTGAAAGTGGGTAAGTAATTATATCTACCTAAAGAGTATTATGACGACTATAAGAGAACCGACGGAGACGGTACATGCACACGTATAACTGCTAAACACAAGGTAGTAGAAACTACTAGCCAATATTTAGAAACCTGCATCTCATTTGTCGGCGTTTATGCCTAAAGACCGATTTTTATGCTGTCGGTAAAATAATATTCATGGTATCTCCACAGCATCTAATCACGGTAGCAAACACAGCCCGTTCCACGAAAGGAACGGTAATTATACCATCCTGTATCATACGAGGCGGCCGCGGGCGAAAATATTATGTACAGGGTGCTAGCCAATCTTTTTCGAGTTATAATCTCTAAAAGTGCACTTGATAGAATCTAATTTTATGTATCACTAGCTAATGCCCGCGACTTCGTCCGTGTGGATTGAGGTTTTTCTATAATTTTCCGGGATAAAAAGTAGCCTATGTTTTATTCCAGACTATAATCTATCTCTGTGCCAAATTTCATTCAGATCCGTTCAGCCGTTGGTGCGTGATTGATTAACAAACATCCATCCATACATCCAAACTTTCGCATTCATAATATTAGTATAGAAGTACTAGCTAATACCCGCGACTTTTTCCGCGTGGATTGAGGTTTTTCGGTTACCGCGGGAACTCTTTAATTGTCCGGGATATATGTGTTATTCCAGACTATAATCTATCTCTCTGCCAAATATTTGATGATTCCCGCGACTTCATCCGCGTGGACCAAATTTTTTCGATTCCCGCGGGAACTCTTAAATTTTTCGGGATAAAAAGTAGCCTATTTCCTTCCCCGGGATACAACCTACCCCTGTACCAAATTTCATTAAAATCGGGTGAACAGATAAATTTTTTGATTCCCACGGCACGGGAACCTTTGAATTTTCCGGGATAAAAAGTAGCCTATTTCTTTCCCCGGGATACAACCTACCCCTGTACCAAATTTCATCAAAATCGGTTGAACAGATAAATTTTTTGATTCCCACGGGAACCTTTGAATTTTCCGGGATTCCTATGTTACTTCTAATACCTCCAAGAATATGTGTACAAAGTTTCATGATGATCGGTTGAGTATGTTCGCGTGAAAGCGTAACAAACAAACTTACATTCACCTTTATATATTACATAGTAGGGATAGACTAGCTGATGCCCGCGACTTCGTCCGCGTGGATTGATGTTTTTGGTTCCCGCGAGAACTCTTTAATTTTCCGGAATAAAAATTTGTGTTATGCCAGAGTATAATATATCTCTGCGCCAAATTTCATCCAGATCCGGTCAGCTGTTCTGGCATGATTGAGTAACAAACATCCATTATTATGTTAAAGTTTTTGAATTTGGAACAGCCCGTATAGGAAAATTTCAGGAGTTTACTGTATGGCAACATCCACGCCTCAGTTTTGGGGCGAACTAAAATATATTATAATGATATTTTCTGCTTACAGCGCCTTTTTGAATATAATTATCACTTGTGTACCATTTTGAATGTTTAATTCTTCTAATGTGGTGATGAAAAGGTCGAGGGTTCGATTTCAAGATCAATTAAGGATTTTTTTTATTTTTTTAACAATAAGCAAATTCAAACTTTTTTTGAATCGTCGAGTGAAAGTCGCATAAAAAGGTCTCAGACGTCATGTAAGAGGATAACTGAGTGCGAAAAAAAATACGAGTGAATCAACAATAGGTATATTGAATTCAGACTTGTAATTGTAGAAGGGCTAAAGTCCAGTAACAATCATCATACTAACAATATAAATGCGAAAGTGTGTTTGTTTGTTGATTTATTGGTTTGGTTTCTTGGTTTGTTGGTTTGTTGGTTTGTTGGTTTGTTGGTTTGTCTTTCAATCACGCTGCAAGGGAACAACGGATAGACGTGATTTTTTGCAAGGGTTTATTTGAAGACCTGGAGGCTTCGGCTCATAGGCTACTTTTTTCCTGAAAAATTAAGGAGTTTCCGTGGGAATAAAAAAAACTGATACCCGGACGGAGTCGCGGGCATCAGCTAGTTTTATTATAAGTAGATTAGTAAGTATGGATGGTTAATAAGAATGTGTAACATTCAACCCACGGAAGTACCTACTTAATACAACTAATACCGTACTGTTTGTTACCTATTCTGTGCTAATACCTAGTTTTATTCTATCTAGATAATATTTTCTAGGAATCGTGAAAAGCAAAAGTCTAGTTCGAAGAAATCGTGCAAAAAAACTCTGACAAGGCAAACCGTCGATGCTTATTATAAAGTACTAATCGAGTCTAGGAACTTAATGCTGGAGACATACTTGCTTCAATCAACGTTACGTGACGTGCTCTCTTTCAGTATGTATCTAGCTGATGCCCGCGACTCCGTCCGGATGGTATCAGTTTTTTTTCCCATATTCTGGGATAAATTACCTACAATATATTTTTTTTTGTACCTAATGAATATCACTCACGACATTTTAAACTTTAACATGTTTATGTATTACGTAATATGGGAAAACCTTTCAAAATCGACCTAAGCTGTGGACGCATTGATGTAGAGTTTTAGTTTACTCATTCTATTTCAATGTGTGGACGTCTACCGGTTGAAATGACACGTCACGACGTATGACGTAGCGTACCTATTTTAAGTGTGATTGTGCCATAAAACTACTGTCTAGTGTAGGAGCAAAAATCATTCTGGAGCCCCTGGTTAGAGAGCTACCATATTCAACTTTCCCTCTGTCAAAGTACTGGACCTCTGGGCCAGACATTTTCGCCTGGACAAATTGCTATAACTTATTTTTTGGGTGAGGAAATAATATGCTGCTTAAAGTTAGTGGATCCCTAGACCCTCCAAAAAAACAGGTTTTAATCCTGGAGAGACGCCTCAAAGTTTTTTACTGCTTACTTAATTAATTGATATTTAAAATCTTTGTATCCTTACCTGACTTCATAGATAGACAAATTTTAGTATAGGTACTCCAAAATTGAAATGTGATGTAAGCAACGCGCTAAACCTGGCATTTTAGACATTAAATTTGTACAGATTTGATAGCAAATCCGTAGTATTAACGTCCTATTTACCATGCATAGCGCTAATAATTCTTAGTTCCTAAATTGCCACAGGCAGAAATCGAACGCTAGAACCTCCCACATATAGTCACGTCACAACGTTTACCACGGCGCTAGAGAGGTCACCATAATAAATCGCCGATAACTAGATTCTGATCAGGGGCAAGAACTACAAAATAATATACCTAATATCTTCTCCCACAATAGTTGCTCAGTGCGCAGTAACAAAAAAAAATTCACCCTTCGATAGTAATTCATGGCTACATGCGTACATAAAACGCCTGAGGCGGGGTTCGAACCTACACCTCGTGAGGTAGCAAACGCAAGTTAACCCGAACTAAAAAACAGTAAAATTCAGACAAAAACTAGCTTTATCACACTAGTAACAAAGTCTACTTCAAAATAACAAAATGATACTTACGCCACTTTGGCACGGATGTTTCATACGATACAAATGATAAGGGAATCCAATGAAATTTATTTTGACGATTGTAGTAACTCATTTAGTGCTTTAAAGCAATAACAATAGAGTTCGGATTTAGAAATATAGAGACAAAAATATTGACTTATTTTTTCTGAAATCGAATAATTTATGTCTGCTTTTGACCGCAAGACTGGCTCGAAATTGTAATGGCGTAAGGCACAAAATATTTTTTTGGAATAGCATGCTCAAAATGTTTTATAACAGATAGGATTTTACAAAAGAGGTTTTATATAGCACAATATCCCTTTGTGACATCGATTTAGTTACTTGAAGACATCGATTTACTAAGTCAATGCTTGTAGATATAATAATATCACTGAACTACTATCCAATAATAATAATAATAATAATATACTCTTTATTTGTACCACCATAGAAAAAAAAACAAAAGAAGAAAGAAAGAAAAAAAACAGACTGATACAAAAGGCGGCCTTATCGCTTACTAGCGATCTCTACCAGGCAACCTTACTTATCCAATGAACTTTGTTCAAAATGTAATTACTAAATAGGTAGCTGTAAATGTTTGTTGGAGGGACCCAATACTACCTCTATGGATCCAAGCCTTAAGGGGTCGTCGATATTTATTTTTATTGAACGACAAGTAGCACTACGTGCGATCTACTTACCTCTGCACCCGTCAAAATCGGTTGAAAAGACAGAAGAAAGTGTAGCAGACAGACAAAAAGACATACACACTTTCCCATTTATAATTTTAGTATGGAGGGTGCGAAAGTGTATTTGTTTGTTGATTTGTTCTTCAATCATGCCGCAACAGAGCTACAGGTCGACGTGATTCTTTGCATGGGTATAGTTGAGTCTCAACTATACTCTCAACCCCCCTCCCCCCCAACTCCCTCAACTATAGGGATAAAAAGAAGCCTATGCCACTGCAAACGCTTCTTTTTATCCCAGAAAATCAAAGTGACATGAGTCCATGCGGGCAAAGTCGCGGGCCCAGTTAGTAGGTATAGTAGACATAACTAAACAAATTTGAAAACACGAGACAATTTGAAAATGGCGCCCTACAAACCCCATATTGAACATTTTTCAAGAAATTTATAGCCAGCGTCACTTGGGATGATATTTTAATCCCATGTGTGTATTCTAACGATACCCCATGTATCCAAATCTGTTCAGGCATTTAGGAGTATGGTGGAATAAAGAAACTCACATACATACACAGAACAGCATACATGAACCCTGAAAACATTGTACTCCTATTTTTGGGCAGTCGTGTAATAAACGAGGAAAAGCCAGGTCGTAATGCGAGTCTGATAATATGTGCCTTCGGAAGCCCGTCTCGATTTGATGCCTTGAGATCGATTAATTCGATAAATATACGCTCCAACCTGTAATTATGAATTTATCGGAGCTAAATTATCTTCGGCGGTTTTTTTACCAAAAAACGATTAGATTTTTTGAGTTTGAGATGTTAGAAAAGAGCTTTTTTTTATTCCACTAAAGCTTCCAAGTGGAAACGATAGCCTAGTGGTTAAGACATCCGTCCTCCTGTACGGGGTCGCGGGTTCGATCCTCCAGCTTTTCGAAGTTATGTGCGTTTTAAGAAATTAAATATCACTCGCTTCAAACGGTGAAGGAAAAAAATGGAAAACATCGCGAGGAAACCTGCATACCCGAGAGTTCTTCATAATGTTCTCGAAGGTGTGTGAAGTCTGCCAAACCGCACTTGGCCAGCTGGTGAACTAGGTAAGTCTCTCTCTCAGACATGCAGGTTTTAAAATATGTATTTTTTTACGTTATAAAATTTTACCTATATCACTTTTGGTCCTGCACTACTCACTAGATATATCCCTGTTGGGGCTTCAACCTGGTCCAATGCTACAACCCTAAGACGCTGTTCCAGGGGCCCATCAGCTGGATTCGAGCCTCTTAGACCATTGGCTCAGGGCCAAATGCGGACAGAACTGTTCCGGCTTAACTTAGGTGGTAAGACAATAATGAAAACTATACTACGTACTTACGGAGTCCAAGTGCCTACTGAATCTTCGATAAGGAAGGATGTAGGTTAAAGGTTAGGAAAGGTCAGGAATGACCCTTTTAATTGATACCCAAATATAATGGGAGTGCATAAAAAATAACTAGTCCGCCATCTTTGGGAGTCCGCCATATTGGATTTAGAATGACGTCACTTAGCTAACATTCAAACTGAACGGGTAGGTATGCATTTTAGCTCAAACGGTTGGGGATAGCTGTTTTAAAAGTCAGTTGCAAGATTACAAACCCATATAACATAAAAGCTTGTAATGGTTTATTACAAGCCCGCCAACCCGCATTGGAGCAGCGTGGTGGGTCTAAGCTCTAATTCCCGCTCTCCTATGAGAGTGGAGGCCTGTGCCCCAGCAGAAGGGACGTTAATAGGCTGTAGTGATGAATGATTTATTACAGGTAGGTATATAAGTATTTTACCAAAAAAAAAATTTTTTTTTTTATTCAAGTTGACTTTGACAAGTGCTTTTGAATAGTCGAGTGAACCTACCACTGGTTCCGAATTCCATTCCTACCGAGAAGCACCAGCAAGAAAATCGGTGGTAGCTCTTTTGAACAAATTAATTTACAATTACATCAATATATCTATACATAAGTAACCGCTGTGGCTGTCCTAAGCATTGCTGGAGCTAATCAAATCCATGTTTTTTTTTTCATTTACATAATCTTCAACAGTATAACCTGACGACCTCCCTGGAGCGCAGTTGCCTTAACGTGGGAGGACCCAGGTTCGATTCCCGGCAGGGACAATTTTGAGAATTTATAATTTCAGAATTTTCTCTGGTCTGGCCTGGTGGGAGGCTTCGGCCTTGGCTAGTTACCACCCTACCGGCAAAGACGGCCAAGCGATTTAGCGTTTTGGTAAAAACCGCCTAGGGGTATGGGTTTAGTAGGTATAACTGCCATACCCCTAACAGGTTAGCCCGCTACCATCTTAGACTGCATCATCACTTACCATAAGGTGAGATTGCAGTCAAGGGCTAACTTGTAGTAGAATAAAAAAAAGCTTTTTTCAGTTTAAGGTGATTATTGTACAATTCATTGACAAAATAAATGAACTCCTTTTTAAAATTATTCAAAATCCAAACCTCAGAAGATAATATTATTTATGTGAAAACGGTAGCGTACTGTAATTACAAATTTTGAAAATTATTATAATCGGGTCTTAACAAAAATTCCGTAACAACACTACTTACTGATTGGTAGAGTCAACAAAAAAATGCGAATTGAAATAATTCAAAAACTATAATTAATATTAGGTATAAAGAAAGAGTCTGTCTGCTATTCTTTCACGATCCACGTGTTTCAACGATTTTGATGAAAAATTGGTACAGAGATAGTTTGCATCCCGGAGAAGTCTACTTTTTCTCCTAGTCAATGGAATTATTGTAAAATTCCTGCTTACAGATTTTTTTATTCGATCGTCCTCTAGTATGAGATAGTGTGGAAAATGAACAAATCAAATAAGAAAAAAGTAACAAAAGGGGTTTAAATCAAAATCAATCATTTATAAAGTTAAAGGACATCAAAGTAAAATCTTCTTTCATAATTATTAGTGATTAAAAAAAAATGTTTTTCTCTTCTGACCAACGACCTCAATTTACATAGACGGGCCCTGTCAAACAAAGAATGTGGGCGTATTTTTAGCAACGCCATCAACGCCATCTAGTCTGAAAAGCGGGAACTTGCTTGCAACATCTTGAATGCAGGCTTGAAAACGAATGACTCGGTCATAGATAATATAGGCCATAGCCATAGAAGCCGTAAGGCCAGTTAGTAAAAAAAAAATATCACACAGTTCGCCGCGGAAATTAAATGATTGCGTAATGGATAAAAATATTAAATAGGAAGATTAAATAACGTTTTTTTGGAAATGTATAATTGTGACTTGAAACATTTACTTACCTTAAAATAAAAATTGTACAGTGCCAGACTAATAAGACTTTAGATGATAGCAATTATCTAACTGACGAGCGACCGTGACAGCGCTACGACGACGGGGACAAAGACAGGTTAGGAACGCGCTCTCAAAGTCGGTCGCCCGACCATTTTCTATGACAGGGCCCATCTAGTACCTACATATGTATATATCGATGCTTCTGACCGTACTCTCAAACTGCCGAATGCCAGAGGCCATTTTCTGAACGTGATTTTTAAAATAAAAACTTTCGGTCGGCATGTTTAGACTTTAGATGTTAGGTTTAGTTTCCCTTTTTTATTTGAATCGGTCTCTAATAGATTATAGGTCTAGGTTATACGAAACTATACTTACCCGTTGTTTATAGGTGGGTGACAGAAGCGACGCGACACCACAGAAAATGACCAACTTGTCTACGCGACAACGCGACGTCAGCCACGTGGAGGATCAGCTACTGTTTGATAGCGACGCGTCGCGTCCTATCGAGTCGCGGTGTCGCGTTTGTCGCTCACATAGGACAGCGGGTTAGATATAACTAAAAACTCCGTCACCCCCGTACCTCGGAGAGCACGTTAAGCCGGCGGTCCCGGTTATTAACTCTAACATGATTAAAGCCCGCCAACCCGCATTGGAGCAGCGTGGTGCGTCTATAACTCCCTCTCTCCTACGACTGTGCCCAGCAGTGGGACGTTAATGGGCTGTAGTGGTGGTGATGGTGGTGCTTTTACTGTGGCGTGCAGGTTTCATTATTAAAATGCACATAACTTTGAAAAGTTGGAAGTGCGGGGTTCGAACAAGAGGTCGGGAGTCTTAACTCTTAACCACGTCTAGCCTATCACCGGAGATGGGCCGGTATATTACCTACCTAAATAACTTCGAATTTTAAGCCCACATCCCAAAATCAAAATTATAATTTGTTTAAATATTTATCAGCCTGCATAGCGTGATGTTATTAACAGATTTCCGTGGAACTAATAAATTTCCGACGTGAATTTTATCGAAATCGCGTCAGCCGCTTGGGGCACTAAATCAATCGGGTGTACCGAAATCGGAGCATTAATATGTCGAAAAACATAAGAAACGCCGATCAATTAAAATATTCACAGGGAAAACTGTGGAGCTGATTTTGTAATGCACAAAATAAAATTGTAATCCATACAAATATTATAAATGCGAAAGCGTGTCTGTCTGTCTGTCTGCTACGCTTTCACGGCCCATCTAATCAACCGATTCTGATGAAATTTGATATTGTGGTAGGTTATACTTATATCCCGGGGAAGGACATAGGCTATTATCCCGAAAATTAAGGACTTCCCCCGGAAATGAAATAAACTTAATCTACGCGGACGAAGTCGCTTACATTATCTAGTTAAGTAAATAAAAGTTCTGAATAGTTGGGGCTGTTCTGAATAAAAATTACTTTAGCCCTTTAGCCCTCTAAATGGTAATTATTATACATAGTAGTAACAACATCTATCTTAGGTAGGTACTTACCTACTCTGCTTATAATCGAGAGGAATTGGACTCAAATTGGATTGGAAATAAGAAACATCTTTCCGGGCATATTATGTATCAGTAGGTATCATTAAAACTGCTAAAACAATTATATCCAACTATAGATCAATGTTAGAAGAAAATTTTAACTAAACAGCGACTCTACACATTTCCCAATGACAACCCTAAACTTGGAATTCATCACCGATCAATCAAGGATCGAGGTAATAAATCCATATTTTTTCACCGCAATGGCGATGCAAAGTTATAATTATCAACTATTGATCTAGCCAGATATCGGATTTCCCTTTTATTTCATATTGTTTAAGGTTTTTTGTGGTTTGACTCATAGATATCATGGCCCAGTACAGAATATCAAGTATATAGGTACTTCTATAGATGCGAACGGTTTGATGTATTGTATGGATGGATGTTTGATAGGTACTTAATCACGGAAGAACAGCAGATGCAGAACGGATCTGGCACAGAGATAGATGATATAGTCTGGCTACACATAGTCACATAGGCTACTTTTTATCCCGGAAAATTAAAAACCAAAAACCTCATAGTATAGTGTATTTTATGTAAAATATCTATAATAATATTTTAAAAATGCGAAAGTTTGGATGGATGGATGTTTGTTACCCAATCACGCCAGAACGGCTGATTGGAGCTGGATGAAATTTGGCACAGCGATAGATTATAGTCTGGAATAGCACATAGCCTACTTTTTATCCCGGATAATTAAAGAGTACCGCTGGAACCAAAAAACCTCAAACCACGCAGACAAAATCGCGGGCATCAGTTAGTTACTTTATAATATCGACCCATCGCCGGGCTCACTGCTAATCACAAGGCTCCTCTCAAGACAATAGATTGGCCATAGTCCACCACGATAGCCAAGTGCGGATTTGAGACACACTTTTAACTCTCGGGCATGTAGGGTACCTCGCGGTGATTTCTTTCAACGTTAGAATCAATAATTACCACCCTACCAAGTTAGCCCGCTACCATCTTAGACTGCATCATCAATTACAGTGATAATATGGTAACGCAGTCGAAGATGTATTTGTACTAGGATAAAAATAAATTCAAAAGTTAATTCCAGTTAAGTTATAAAAACAAAAGGCAAACGTAAAGATAAAAGATAAAAGAAAGGAAAGGATGAAACAAATTCCACAGGTAATTGCGGGTATGCACGCAACGCACGCGATATTCTACGAAGACCAACTTAGGTACCTCCTACCTAACCCTCCTATTTACGAATATCTACGCAAGATGGCTGCAACCTACTGCAGTTTCTATTATGATATTAAATAATAATAATGTCCTCCCGACCGAATTTCGCCCACGGCGGCCAATCTCCAGAGAGATTAGCCACTATTTGTTGTTTTTTTTTTTTTTTGAGATTTTTTTTTTTTTTAATTTTTTTTTTTTATGAAATGCACAAAAAAAATACAAAATTTTGTTTCTCGCCAAACTACACATGTAGTTTGTTGGCGAGTTCGCGCTCAACTTATACTATGCCGTGCACTTATTTTTTTAAAATATAGGTACCTAGTTTTAATATATATATATATATATGTATATATATTTATATTATATAATATTTATTTATTTATATTATGTTATAGTCAATCAGTGAAGGAGTCGTTAATGAAAACTTCCTTTAGCTTATTTTTAAGGACTCCTTCACTGACCTTTTTACCTACCCTTAACCATTCTATACTGTTAAATATCTTAGGTACTAAATATTTATTTAAACGCTTACCATAATAATTATTTACTCTATTCACTCTTAATCGACCTTGTCTTACTTTTCTGACGTGTTCTTTATTTGATATAAGTTCTTTGTACTTGCTTGTATAATAATGTTCTTTTGCTAACAAATAATTTAACTTAATATGTATTGGAAGGATTTTTAATTCTTTAAATAAAATTTCATAATTTCTTTTGTATTTTCTCTTTAACTTTTTACTTATAACTTGTTTTGTGCACAACGGTGTCACACAGGTGCACTCTCTGTTCCTTTACTCTCATAACTCGATGGGACGGAAAATCCGACACGACCGGACAGAGATCAGGCGCAGGACCGACGGCTTAACGTGCTCTCCGAGGCACGGGGGTGAAATACCGCCAACTTCCTAACTCCGCGGCTAGTACTGAGAATTTCTTGTCAGTGTAACTCAGTACTTGTTGTGACTCGAACCCGGGACCTCGTCGGCCGCAGTCGAACATGCTAACCACTAGACCAGTGAGGCAGTTATACCTAGTTACTGGCTACCTGCACCTCCATTTTCTGAGTTATACACAAAATATAGTTACGAAAGTAATTACTTCTCATTTTCTTCCTCCAATATTTATGACTGCCTCGTTTGTCTAGTGGTTACCATTTTCGCCTGAGTCTGACGAGGTCCCGGGTTTGAGTCCCGGGTCGGGGCATAATTAAGTATTGGGTTGAGGCTATACCCAGCCCAAACCAACACCTAACTAAGAAATTATTGCAGTTAAACAGAGCTAAACTCAGGACGGCTGTAGGCATGATAACAGGACACTGTCCACTTAACAAACACCTATATGTTCTAGGTATAACTGACAGCCCTCTGTGCAGACCTTGCACGGAGAGCGAGGAGACACCGAGACACGTGCTGCTCGAATGCAGTGCTGTAACCACTCAACGAGAAGCCTACATTGGCTCCCCAGCAACACTCCCGGAAGTCCTCGCCGACCTGGGCGGCCTGCTTGGATTCTGGAGTGAGCTCGGCTGGCTGGAGTGATCCAGCGGGGAGTCGCACCAGAGGTCTCACGCACAGCGGGCACCGGTGCTTAAGTGCGGAAAAGCCCAGAGATAGAAGATTGTAGAAGAAGTATTGGGTTTTTCTGATTAGAAATTCTCAGTACTAGCACAGAATAGGTAATAGTACCTACGGTATTACTTACTAGTCCGGAGTTGAGAAGTTGGCGGTGTTTCACCCCCGTGTCTCGGCAGGGTCAATTGGGGTTTTATGATTTCTGAATTTTCTCTGGTCTGGTCTGTTGGGAGGCCGTGGCTAGTTACCACCCTACCAGCAAAGACCTACAGCCAAGCGATATAGCGTTCCGATACGATGTTGTGTAGAAACCGACTGGGGGTATGGGTTTAATATAACTGCCGTACCCCTAACAAGTTAGCCTGCTACCATCTTGGAGCTGCATCATCACTATCCATCAGGTGAGATCGCAGCCAAGGGCTGACTTGTAGTGGAATAAAAAACAAATACACCTAGATATAAAAGTGCGAACGTGGACTTATTTTCCGCCAGACAAAATGTTTCGCCCGTTATGTGTTTTCGCCCTTAATGCGATCCATAATGTACGTACCTAAATTTCTAATCAAACAACTTTCTAAAAAGAAAAACCTACATCTACCGTATCAGAAGCCACTGCCACTGATTATAACAATTATACTATTAGGTACTTATACAATAGATTTACCTGTACGCGTTATTACATAACGCTAGAACAGAACCTGTAATTATAACAGCTATCAATTAAAAGTGAATTTAAGGAGCTTCGAAATATAATTGTGTTCCAAACGCACTACGGATAAAATTTTGTCTCTAGTGAAGTTTACCTCGTTTAGAATCGATTTTCATATTATGTAAACCCGAGGTATGAAAATTTATGGAGAGTAAAATCAAACTTTCTCCGTTACGTTATTTACTTTATGTTTCCACTACTAGCTGATGCCCGCGACTTCATCCGCGTGGTTTAAGTTTTTTGTTATTCCTGCCGGAACTCCTTAATTTTCCGGGATAAAAAGTAGCCTATGTCACTCTCCAGGTCCTCGACTATACCCATGCCAAAAATCACGTCAATCCGTTGCTCCGTTGCGGCGTGATTGAAGGACAACCCAACAAACAAACACACTTTCGCATTTATAATATTAGTATGATGGTAGCACTTGTTTATGTTTCCATGACAATGTAATATGTATTTTGATGAATATAAACTATATTATAATAATTAACATAAATAAATGTATCAAGCATGCTTTCAGTAATATAAAAAATGCGTTCATTTACCCTCATTTACTTATCTATATATTTTATAATCGTTCGTAAAGATTAAACTCCAGTTGTGCGTCGGAGCTGACACACACAATTTTTTAAGTACTATCTCGAACAGCCACTACGAAAATTTATTTGAAAAATAAATGAAAAGAAAGTTTGCACACTTCAATTTATTAAGATCAAAAATTTTCACGATTTCAAAATAACATACATTTGAAATCGTTGTGTTTTCGGCTGGGCAGATTTGTAGGGTGACAATGAGTCCCTTAAACTTACGATGAAAATGTTTTTAACGTTTAAACTATCGTGAGTGATTCATTATAACTATACATAGCTACCGGATAAACTCACGCCTGTGCTTGAGCACAAATTATGCACTTTAATAGCTCCTGTTCACTTAGCTGGTCTCCGTTCAACTGATTTTATACCGGTTGTGTCGGATTGCCGTCAGCACAGCGACATAATTAATGAGAGTGAGGGAATAGCGAGTTTAACCGTGCACTATAATATGCCCTATGTACTTTAGTGGTTTTCACTGAATTACAGCGTAATTCAATCAGTTATAATAGCCGCGGCGTAAGTTGAACTCTGCGCAGAAACACATTTTGGGTGTCTAACGAAGTGCAGCGGTAGAAGGTGCGCCGCGAGCCCATACCCCTCACTCCCCGCGCATGCTCCGCTCGGCTCTGTAGTACAATGTACCTGCGCAGACGACCTCCATTTTGGGTTCAACTTACATACAGTTGATATACCTACCATTATGACCGTAAGTAGGTATTATGACCGTAAGTAGATCTCTCTCCAGTCGTGTTGGATTGTCGTCCCAGTTGAATATGAGAATTAGGGAATATAAATTGAGCCTGTGTTTGAGCACAAACTATGCACTATAATATACGAGTATCTCCTGTTCACTTAGTTATTCTCCGTTCCCCTGATTTACCTACACCGGTTATGTCGGATTGCCGTCATCACAACGACATAAAAGAGAGTAGATAAAGGCATAGCGACTGCAACCGTGTTCACGCACACGATTGTGGACAATAAGTATCTCTTGAGTGTGAGATCTATAGAGCGAACTTTGGCTTTGCTTAGTTAAAATGAGACATATTTATGTTATTCACATAAGTCCATCTCGTTTTAACTCTAAGTAAAGTCTGAGCCAAGTCAAAGTACGCTCTATAGAACTCAGCATAAGTCTCACGTGTTTAGTGGTCTTCATTGATTCGCCGAAATTCAGTCAGGTGCCATTTTAACCGTAAGTATTGTGCTCATCCTACCGCGTACACACTTACCCCAATATATCAGACTCGGCGTGAGAACTGCACGGAACCCAATCCCCTATAATCAACCGATCGCTTCGCAATTAGTCGTACGTACGGACGGACTGTAATACCGCATCGGTGGTGTAATTAAATAGTGGTATAGGATTGACAGTCGTGGTTTAGCACGCTTAAACTATTGCAATATAGCGACTAGCGTTCTAACTTTCTGTGGTTTTAGTGTAACTTTTGACGACCTCACACTGGAACACAATCTATCTCTGTACCAAATTTCATCAAAATCGTACCAATTTTCAAAAAATGTTGAAAAGATGGAGCGATTCTTCCTATATCTGTGCTATAAAACGTTGCTTCGTACCAACTTTCTAGATTCGGAGTTTAGGGGAAGTACCCTGTCGGTTTTGATTCCCTTGCGAGTGTCGAAAATTTTCATAAAAATATTTTTATTACTAGATGATGCCCGCGACTTCGTGGATTAAGATACATAGATAGATAGATAGATAAATTCTTTATCTATCTATCTATCTATCTATCTTATTAAGGTTTTTTGATTCCCGCGGGAACTCTTTAATTTTCCGGGATAAAAAGTAGCCTATGTCCTTCCCTAGATACGATCTATCCCTGTACCAAATTTCATCAAAATCGGTTGAACAGATGGGCCGTGAAAGCGTAGCAGACAGACAGACAGACACACTTTCACATTTATAATATTAGTATGGATCTGATGTACCTAACTAAAAATTTATACTATTCGCAATTTTTAGGGTTCCGTACCTCAAAAGGAAAAAACGGAACCCTTATAGGATCACTTTGTTGTCCGTCCGTCTGTATGTCAAGACCCTTTTTCTCAGGAATGCATGGAGGTATCAAGCTGAAATTCATATCAAATACTCAGGTCTACTGTCCCTTAGAGCTGTGAAAAAAATCAAACTTCAAAGCCAACGCAATCAAAAGATACAGCCGTTTATGCTGCAAACTTTCGAATTTTCTTGCACTCGCAAGGGAATCAAAACCTACAGGGTACTTCCCGTGAACTCAGAATCTTGAAACTTGGTACGAAGCAACGTCTTATAGCACAGATAAAGGAAAAATTGTGAAAAGCATAAATTTTTAGTTACATCATATAATAAAAATAATTTTCATAATTTTAAACTTACTACCCCTTTCCGCATGAACGCGTAGAGGTATTAAATTGAAATTAAAATAGATAAGAGGAATAAAAATAACATAACTTTTACTTATACACCTACAGCTTTGTACGGAACCCTCGGTGCGCGAGTCCGACTCGCACTTGGCCGTTTTTTTTTCCTAACTACAGCATCAGGATTGAGGATTTACAGTCAGTATTTTTATGGGACGACATCGCGAGCTTCCTCTAACCACTGGAAAAAAAAATCAAATCGGTTTGGAAACCACGGAGATATGCGGTAACATACATTAAAAAAAAAACGCGCGGAATTGAGAACCTCCTCCTTTTTTGGAAGTCGGTTAATAAAAGCAAGGCTTACATTGAGCTTTTTTTAACTATAAAAATAGGTATCTACTCACCTAACTAATGCCTACCCTGGCTCCATATACTGTGTACGCCACTGAGTAGGTACAGTCTGTATCTACTCCAATCACCAAGCAATAAATCAAGAAATCAAAACGAGAGCAATTTCCAAACGTAGAAAGGAATTACAAAAAATAAAGAAACCACAGACACATTAAGAGGGGTATGTGAAAAAGGGGGATTAATTGCAACAAATTCGTAGCCCGGAGCTACGATTACGGGGAATCGAACCCACGACCGGGTGTTATAATTCAGCTGTGGATCTAGGTGATTTATGGATTTGAGCACCGTTTTGAACCGATGGTCAGTAATTCAACGCTTGTGTTTGCTTCATATGCCTCATTCCTGAGGGTCGTAGTCCGTTTTCATTAGGACGAATAAAAGAAATGGTCTGGCTGACGAAAATTCTAAAAAGTCCGCACGCGCAAAGAGCTACGAGTACAACGCTTCCTCGAAAGTTTTCGGGTTACTTATGTAATGCGGCTCTAATTTACATCGTAATAATTTAATATAAAAAATACTTTTTAAACAACCGACTTCAAACTCCCGCGCCAACTTTACAACAAGAAGCACACGCTATACAAAGTACTTATTTTATTGTTGATATTTTAAAAACCGCTCGACCGATTTCGATAAAATTTATATGGGACCACATGGGAAGTATGTTCTTTCAAATAAAAAAAGGATCATCCAAATCGGTCCACCCGGTCAAAAGTTCTGAGGTAACAAACATAAAAAAAAAAAAAAAAAAAAAAAAAAATACAGTCGAATTGAGAACCTCCTCCTTTTTTTGAAGTCGGTTGATAAAACCGGTAAGAACACAAAAGTATGCTTATTGTGGTTTTAAAAAAAACTGTTTCTGGCTTACCTAATTACCTGTTGAAACAATAGCCACATGCTACAGTCACAGTGACATGTGGCTGTTCAAAGGATTAAAATCATTATGCTGGAAACACACTGAACTTGCAAAACGACGTGACGGTAACATATTGATGGACTTACATACTTAGGACCAGACAGGATCCATACATATATTATAAACTAGCTGATGCCCGCGACTACGTCCGCGTGGATTGAGGTTTTTTGGTTCCCGCGGGAACTCCTTAATTTTCCGGGATAAAAAGTAGCCTATGTGCTATTCCAGACTATATTCTATCTCTGTGCCAAATTTCATCCAGATCCGTTCAGCCGTTCGGGCGTGATTGAGTAACAAACATCCATCCATACATCCATCCATCCAAACTTTCGCATTTATAATATTTATTTGATTGATGATTGATTATTGATTTGATTATTTAATATTTGATTTGATGGATGATTATTTGATTGATATGAAGGTGTGTCTGTCTGTCTGCTATGATTTAACGGGCCATCTTTTCAACTGTTTTGATGAGATTTGGCATATCTATATATCCCGAAAAATTTAGAGATTCCCGCGGGAATGAAAAATGTTAACGTACGCAGAAGAGACATTAAATTACCTACGTGCGAAACGTCCGCATCGAAGGGTATCGACGTCTTTTCCTGTCATACTAGTACAAAAACTAGGAAAAGACTTCATAATATACGTGAGCAAGGTAGGTACGCTGATGATAGAGACTAGTGGAACAGGCCACTTTTTTCTACCAGACCAAAATTTTTGCTCAGTAGTATGTATATTCCCTATTCTGTGGTAGTATGTTTGCAATTTTGCTTCAGGGTTCATACTGCCAACGCTTGAAGCCATATTGTTTCAATATTGTTGACTTTCGTGTCTTAAATTTAAATTCCTTATTTCAGGAACGTCAAGGTACGCAGCATCAAACTGTCATTTTGAGTACTTAATACTGCTTAAGTATTGCTGTATGGCCCCTGAACATTTATAAGGCGAAAATCTTTCAAAGATTAAAGATTTTCGCGTTACAATATCGCGTACTTAGAATATTTAAACTCATAAAAACCCTTAAAACCTACACTTTTTCTCGATCTCTCTGCAGACACCGTAAATCAATCACGCATGCGCGGGCGGTGATTATCACTGACGTTTCCTCGGGGTTCGATTCCTGGGCCAGTCATCAATCACAACTCCTATTTTTCCCTTTGATTCAGTAATGTCTAGCCCGCGGCCGTTTTCAAAATCCGACGTTCTGTCGGATAAATTCTTTACTTTTACTTATTTTACCTACTATGTAGACCGGGCATAGTGTATTTTTTAACCCCGTCGCAAAAACAGGGTTACTATAACATGTGTAACGGGTAGGTAGGTACAGAAACAACGGGTTCCTTTTAGCTCTAATGCATTTTCATTAATAAAAGGAAAACGTGACTGATTGACTGATCTATCAACGCATAGCTCAAACCACTGGACCGATCGGGCTGAAATTTGGCATAGAGACAATATTATCTTCTTTTTTTTTATTCCACTATAAGTTAGAACTTGACTGCGATCTCACCTGATGGTAAGTGATGATGCAGTCTAAGATGGGAGCGGACTGACCTGTTAGGGGTATGGCAGTTATATTAAATCTATAGCCCTAGTCAGTTTCTACACAGCATCGTACCGGAATGCTAAATCGCTTGCGGCGGTACGTATTTGCCGGTAGTGTGGTAACTAGCCACGGCCGAAGCCTCCCACCAGACCAGACCAGAGAAATAATAAATTCCCAAATTGACCCTGCCGGGAATCGAACCACGGACCTCCCCCGTTTTGTTACGTAGATATCCGATAAGAAAGGATTTTAAAAAATCAAGCCCTAGGGGGGTAAAATAGAGGTTTGAAATTTGAATGAAAATCGAACTTAACGTGAGCGAAGCTGCGGGTAAAAGCTAGTTTAAATACCTAGGTCCACAACTCCATACCTATATCAAGAAGCTGCGCATACTGAACTCAATATTATATAGATTTCGACCAATAACGTTTAGGACGCGCCCCAAGCTACGACATGCTACGGGTCACGACCTAACGCCATATTGCAACTTACCTAGGTATATTGTTGCAACCTACCTGCCTACATAATATTCCGTTTTAAGGTTCCACACATCACCTAACCCCTAAAGGCAAAGGCAAAGGCAAATAATGTTTAGGTAGGTACACTACATTGACGTCCAGATATTAATTATAAAATATATCTAATGGTGATAATCAGTAACGGTATCTTACACTAAAGCTATATACTTAAATAAATAAGTAAATAAATCATTTTCATCCCACCATCTCGGAAAGAGTATTTTTAATCTTCGATATCTGAATGCAAAAGCCGTTATTATCCTCTTGAGGATAAAGTAAATTGAATTTAGAACATCGTGTGCACGTTAGTATTATATCACTCGTCTATGAAGTTTGTGAATTCAAAACATCATTAAAACCTATTTACTTCTACCTCTATGGTGCCGAATTTCCATACAACCGTTTTTAATTTATTAAAAACTCACACTCGTAACCTTCTTGGTGTACTTTTTTAATTTTCTTTCACGTCATGTCATTTCCTCGCTGAGGTGGGATGAAAAGTTACGTGTTGCACTCGAGTGAAAAGATTTTTCACCTCGTGCTCTTTTGATTCCCTCGCTGACGCTCAGGATTCTAATTTTTGAACCACTCGCTGCGCTCGTGATTCAATTTTAGAATCCTTCGCTTGCTCGGTCATCAAAATTGAGCACGCGGTTAAAAAACAACTTTTCACTCTTGTATAACATATAACTATTATTGTCCAGAAAAGATATTACATTCGCATTTAAAGGTGCGTCTGATGCTTATATTATAAGAGATAGCTGCATTTTTGGTAACCATAGCTAGAAAGGCTGATTCAGTATTAGGTGGGTGCTACGCTCTTCACTGATGTCGATAATGAAGGTCTGCCTGCATGTGGATGGGCCTTTCACTAGATATGGCCGCTCAAAGTCGTGTAATGGTTACCAAAAATGAACGATAACTAGAAAAGCTGATTCTTGTATAGTATTAAAGTATGTGCAGTACCTATGTGAACAGTATAAAAACTGACGCTATTCATTGGGCCTTTCACTAGATATGGCCGCTGAAAGATGTGTTTTGGTTACCAAAAATGAACAACTGATTGAGCTGATTCTTGTTTAGTATTAAAGTATGCGCAGTACCTATAAGCATAATTAAGGTAGGTAGGTATATCTTATGAAAACATGAAAACTGAGATATTCATACGGTCTACTTTACCCTGGCTAGGTTAGATAGCTATTTCACAATGAAAAAGACGCTCCGACCACAACGAAGACTTTGTTGAGATTATATAACGTTATTTCTTGGCACTTGGCAGTTTATATGCCGGATTTTTCTATTTGCCGATAGATGACATTTCATTATAAATGCTAAAATTCTAAAATCCTCCAGAAAAATCTTTCGAAGATTAATTACAGTGGATATATTTTGTAACGTCCTCTGTTGTAACTATTCTTTGATTTATTCAGATTTAAATCCCCTTCCTATAATTTTCCTGTCTAAAATAAATTCTTAAATTTTAAATTGTATTTAAAATGTAAGAATTAACACAGGCAATCTAAAAGGCCATATAATATGTTCTTTTGAATGTTTAAACGTGTATTCATGTTTCCAATTATTTTGTTAATTGTTGATTTTATATAAGAATTATTTAGAATTATATATTTTGTGTGTTTCAAAAATCAGTAAGACGTATTCTAACTCTATAATAATTCCTAATAAGAAACGTTACCGTCGATTAATATCATTACCATAGATCTTTGATAATCATACCTTTGTCTATCTTTATACCAAAGGCAATACAGAAGATCCTATGTCGCATTATGCCACGCTATTATTAAAATGAATAAAATAAAACTAGTGGAGTTTTCTCTTTTGTCCATTAAATTCCAACACATCCAGTGTATATGTATGTCTCAGTTTTAATGTTCCCATAATATATACGTACCTAATGTAATGTCATAATATACAACGTTAGTTTTAGTATAAGCAAAACCCGAACGTAGTTTGTTTAGAATCACTAACAGAATCTAATGCAACCATTTTTACACCGTGTTATAGTTTGTCCAAAATATATTTTAAAATCCTGCAAGTTTGGGCACATATTTGAATGACCTAATCAGCTGGCATTGCGGCGTCGCAAGCGGTACGATGACACACCGGGAGTCGCGGTCGATGATGACGTCATCATCCCGCCTGCCAGCAATGGCCGGCGTTTTGGGTGACCATGTTTTAGTGAGGATAATGACCCAATAAAGCCTTCAATAAAAAAAATTAAATGTAGTATCAATATTACTTAAGTGAAAATATTAGACACGTGTTTCGGTTTTTGCTTAAACTAAAACTAAAGTTGTATAACGTCAGTACCAGGCATGATAAGAATGATGGAAAAGTATTACGACGGAAGTAAATCACAAAGTATATAATTTATTACTTAGTATTTTTACATGTTAAATTGGCTATAACTCCCAAACCAGCCGTCGAATATCGTTACTTTTCATTCTGTTCACATAGACACTACGCATAATTTAATACTAAACAAGAATCAGCCTATCTATTTGTTAATTTTTGGTAACCAAAACACATCTTTCAGCGGCCATATCTAGTGAAAGGCCCAATGAATAGCGTCAGTTTTTATACTGTTCACATAGGTACTGCGCATACTTTAATACTATACAAGAATCAGCTTTTCTAGTTATCGTTCATTTTTGGTAACCATAACACGTCTTTGAGCGGTCATATCTGGTGAAAGGCCCGTCCGCATGCGGTCAGACCTTCACTATCGACATCAGTGAAGAGCGTAGCACCCACCTAATACTGAGTCAGCCTTTCTAGCAATGGTTACCAAAAATGCAGTTATCTCTTAGTCTATTACGATAAGTTTAAAAAAACTCGTGTTATAAGCATCACTCATCAGTGCTTTCCCCTTACAATCTTCTCATACTATAATATAGATTATAGACAACAAAATAATTAATAGTAACTACTTAGATGGAGACTTTGTTGTCCGTCTGTCTATCTATGTCTTCACAATATCCTTTTTCTCAGAAACGCGTGGAGGTAGTCTGTCTAGTAGCGTCATAGGCCCGGATAATTAAGAAGTTCACGTGGGAATTAAAAATACCTTATTACCTCCTTATACGAAGTCGCGGACATCAGCTAGCATTAAGATATACCTATTATTTGTTAGCTCAATAGTCCTAATTATAGGTAGGTAGGTAGGTGTTGGTAGGTACTAGGTATAGTAAACGTTTTTTCAACCGACTTCAAAATTAATATAAATAAAAAATTCTTTTTAAACAACCGACTTCAAACTCCCGCGCCAACTTTACAACAACAAGCACACGCTATACAAAGTACTTATTTTATTGTTGCTATTTTAAAAACCGCTCGACCGATTTCGATAAAATTTATATGGGACCACATGGGAAGTATGCTCTTTCAAATAAAAAAAGAATCATCCCAATCGGTCCACCCAGTCAAAAGTTCTGAGGTAGGTAACAAATACAGTCGAATTGAGAACCTCCTCCTTTTTTTGAAGTCGGTTGAAAAGGAGGAGGTTCTCAATTCGACTGTATTTTTTTATTTTTTTTTATGTTTGTTACCTCAGAACTTTTGGCTGTGTGGACCGATTGGGATGATTCTTTTTTATTTGAAAGGGCATACTTCCCATGTGGTCCCATATAAAATTTATCGAAATCGGCCGAGCGGTTTTTAAAATATCAACAATAAAATAAGTACTATGTATAGCGTGTGCTTGTTGTTGTAAAGTTGGCGCGGGAGTTTGAAGTCGGTTGCTTATAAAGAATTTTTTATGTTAAATTATTTTGCATATCTTTGATTAATTAAATTAAATATTATTGCCAGCATCTACCTACTTCATTAGAAATAGGCATATTAGAAAGGACGTAGGTACATACAAGGTAGAATGGTGGTGGATCCCCTATTGGTAAAACATAATTTACTATGGAATGATAATAAGCCCATAATCATGTTAAGTACTCATAGTATCAATTTAAATTCATTGAATGAACCTGTCATTTCCTCCTACTGTAAATTCCTTATAATTTTCTTCCAATTCACTGTTACTGGCTTTCTTCTGGTAAGTATTATTAATTTATTAAAGCCATTTTCTAATTTTCTTCTAATTAATTCTTCTATAACCCTCTAGTTTTCTTCTATGAATAATATGAAAATGGCGACATATTATGTCATAATGTTAACAAGGTAGACAACGTGGAATTATCTATTTTAATAGACGAAGAACTAGTGGTAAATTTTTGAGAGGGGTTTGATAAATAATAAAAGTCTCCAGGGCAAAATTGCCTGCTGCTCAATTACGCGAAATAGCATCAATCATTGCTACAGTCTCAAATAAATAATATAGGTAGGTAATGACTAATGATGATGATAATTCAATCAATCAGCAACCCTTTATCAAACTAATACATAGTTGTGATGTCATCAAATTTTAACACACTTTTCTTCTTTAATCGATAGTTAAAAAAGAATAATCCAACTTAAAACTAACAGAAGATATGAAATTTTAGGTGTTTTGGGAGACTCCTATATAATAATAAATAATAACCACTTCTCAAAAAGAGGAGGTTCAAATTAGGCGCGTATATTTTTTATTTTAATATATGTCGGTGCATATCTCCGTGGTTTCTGAAACGATTTGAATTTTTTTGCATCAGTCGTTAGAGGAAGCTCTCGAGGTGGTCCCATAAAAATTCTGACTCCAAATCGTCAACCCTGACACTAAAAAGTTAAAAATAAAAATTCTTTCCAAAAAACCGACTTCCAACGCCACTGTAAAGTACAAAATAATTTTGATTTCTACCCACTATGTTGAAGTCGGGCGGGTTTAACAAGGATAAGCAAAGTTGACGCATCAGACTCGCCTGACTTCAACATAGTGGGTAGAAATCAAAATTACTTTGTACTTTAGTCGGTTATTTGGAAAGAATTTTTATTGACTTAAGCATCATCCCTGTTGCTCTGATTGATGATAGGTATTCATAGTTGCTGCAAATATGCATTTTAGTCAATAGGTGTCGTAGACCTTATAATGTAAAAATCATTACTATGCAGTTAAACGTCGCAATCATCTTTTCCCCTTGACTTGTTAACCCTCTTCTACTTTTGGCCTAAATCCATAATCCATACAAAATTATATGTTTTAAATAATAATTAAATTTAAAATAAAATTATCTTAATTCATAATTTTAATTAAACCCCCACCTAGGCCCGACTACAACATCTGTTTATTTTCAATTCTCACAATTTTAGCTTCTACCCATTACCTCGAGACACTTTCCACGATCTCTTCGACAATAAATTCATGCTATAACAAGAAAGACATAAAATGATCTACCATATAGTTAAATAAGGTAGCTATTACTTATTTTGTCGTGTAATTGGTGTAAAACAGGGCTACTTAACCGCCGATATGGTAGTATAATTGCTATGGGGCTTGCATAATTAATGATTTGGCGGCCATATTGTGATAGAAATGGCGGACAACCGATGTTTTTACGAGCAATAAGAATATTATTATTATTCAATGCATAAACCTTTACCTACCTACACTTTGACCAACTAATGCCCGATTCCAACAATCCCCTTGGGGACCGGACCACCTAAGACCATAGTCCATAGGTGACAGTTTTCACGTAGAGGCAATAACTAAAGTCAGTCACAATAAGCTTAGGTGTTCCCTAAAATTAAAGCATTGTTGGTGAAAACGGGCATAATGCCAGCATTAATACCTGACATCAGCTAAGAACACGTTCTCAATTATCGTCATACTAATCATACTTACTTAATTACTTATTACTTAATCATACTAATATTATAAATGCGAAAGTCACTTTGTTTGTTGGTTTGTTGGTTTGTCCGTCAATCACGCTGCAATGGAGCAACGGATCGACGTGATTTTTGGCATGGGTATAGTTGAGTACCTGGAGATTGATATAGGCTACTTTTTATCCCGGAAAATTAAGGAGTTCCCGTGGGAATCAAAAAAAACATATTCCACGCGGACGAAGTCGCGGGCATCAGCTAGTATTATATATGCGAAAGTGTGTTTGTTTGTTGGTTTGTCCTTCAATCACGCCGCAACGGAGTAACGGATCGACGTGATTTTTGGCATGGGTATAGTTGAGGACCTGCAGAGTGATAAAGGGTACTTACTTTTTATCTCGGAAAATTAAGGAGTTCCCTCGGGAATCAAAAAACTTAAACCACGCGGACGAAGTCGCGGGCATCAGCTAGTAGGTACTATATTACAGCTAGTAATATAATTACATATTATGTATCACTAATCATTATCCTAAGACCGCCACTTGAGCCTGAGATGATGGTGATAATACGAGAATAGCCATGGTCTCACAAAACTAAAGCTACGAGGGTTCCAAACGCGCCCTGCTCTGAGAAGAGCCCACAACAAACTCAGCCGAGTTCCGTTAATAGGTATTATCTTTCACTATCACGTCTTTTACTTGACGTTCAATGTTCATTAATTATATTGTCAACTGCTTAGGTACCTAAACTATCAACTTTGAATCCATACTAATATTATAAATGCGAAAGTGTGTCTGTCTGTATGCTACGCTTTCAGGGCCCAACTACTCAACCGATTTTCATGAAATTTGGTACAGAGATAGGTTACATCCCAGGGAAGGACATAGGCTTCACTTTAGGCTATTTCCCGCGGGAATCAAAAAAATGTACCTATCTCATGTTCAACCGATTTTGATAAAATTTGGTACCTACAAGGACAGATTGTATACCGGGGAAAGGACATAGGCTACTTTTTATCCCGGAAAATTGAAGAGTTCCCGCGAGAATCAAAAAACATAAATCCACGAATCCAAACATAAACATTTGACTTTGTCACGGGTTTTATACATCCTTATTAAGGCTTAGCCCGCCAACCCGCATTGGAGCAGCGTGGTGGGTCTAAGCTCTAATCCCCACTCTCCTATGAGAGTGGAGGCCTGTGCCCAGCAGTGGGACGTTAATAGGCTGCAGTGATGATGATGATGATTAAGGCTTAACCTAAAGTAGATTCCTATTTCTGTGATCCTACCTTTACACCTTATTTGCATGTGAACTTACACACATTGCAACTGCCTCGTTGGTCTAGTGGTTATCATGTTCGACTGCGGCCGACGAGGTCCCGGGTTCGAGTCCCGGGTCGGGCCATAATTAAGTGTTGGGTTTGTCTGATTAGAAATTCTCAGTACCAGCCCGGAGTTATGAAGTTGGCGGTGTTTCACCACCGTGCCTCGGAGAGCACATTAAGCCGACGGTCCCGGTTATTATCACTGACATGATAATAGTCGTTATAGCCCGCCAACCCGCATTGGAGCAGCGTGGTGGGTCTAAGCTCTTATTCCCTCTCTCCTATGAGAGTGGTGGCCTGTGCCCAGCAGTGGGGCGTTAATGGGCTGTAGTGGTGGTAGTGGTTACACACATTGAAGGCGCTTTCACTTAAGATTTTAGACCTCTTTTAGATTATTTGGCTAGAAAAAAAATAAAGTAAAAAGCCTTTTCTATTTATTTCCTCCACCTAACATTTGGATTAATTACACTTAAAAAATATACTTAACTTTTAAATAATTTATTTACTAAATTTCTACGTAACTTACTTTAAAATAAAACAATGACTTTAAAATATATGAAGAACCCTTTGTAGGCGAAGGCCTCCTCCAGAGATATCCACTTCGTCCTCATTTAGCTAGTTTGGACCTTATTTTTTGACGTCATCGTCCCAACGACAATGCGGACCACCACGTGAACCCCTTTTTTTAATCCACTACAAGTTAGGTCTCGACTGCGATCTTACTTGATGGTAAGAGATGATGCAGCCTAAGATGGTAGCGGGCTAACCTGTTAGGGGCATGGCAGTTATATATTAAACCCATAGCCCTAAACGGTTTCTACACGGCATCGTACCAGAACGCTGAATCGCTTGGCGGCACTAGCCACGGCCGAAGCCTCCCACCAAGCCAGACCAGGGTTAATACAGAAATTATAAATTCCCAAATTGACCCTGCCCGGGTCGATTCGATTCGATTGGGATCGAACCCGGGACCTCCGCACGTTAAGACAACAGCGCTCAACACTGCGCCAGGGAGGTCGTCCTTTGATCCTGGCCAGCTTGTTATCCTAATGCGAGATCTATAGAGCGAACTTTGACTTTGCTTAGACTTAAGACATGGTTAAAATGAGACAGGTTTATGTTTCTCACCTAAGTCCATCTCGTTTTAACTCTGAGTAAAGTCTGAGCCAATTGTCAAAGTACGCTCTATAGATCTCAGCATAAGTGTCCATGAGTTGTCCGTGAGATTTGGCTAGAAATAGGAAATATAACCTTATGGTATAAAATTCAGAGAATACTAAGATTGTGCCCGCGACTTCGTCTGCGTGAATTTAGGTTTGAGGAATCCCAATCAAATAGGTAATTATGCCTATGCAAAAAAATCACATCGATACGTTCGCGTTGCTCTGTTGCAGCGCGATTGAAGGACAAACAGACAAATACACTTTCGTATTTATAATATTAGCACGTAAGTACATACTTATGTAGGAATATCTAATTTAAAGTTTTAATAAAAATGCCAAATGTTCTTGTATAATGTTGTTATTTAAATATACTTTGTAAAAATTGTCTAAAAATACGGACATTTTTTTTAGATTACAGTATTTCACTGAGCATGAAACAGCAGCTGCTGCTGCTCCTGAGCAGCTTTTTTATCCTATAGTACGATTAAGCTCTTTGGCAATATTTTAAACCAATCATTAGGTCCCATTGAGCCGTCGTATTTGGCTGAAGCTAGAGGTGCCTTCAATGTGGCATGTCCTAGTAAGGAACCGGTATCTTTGTTTTCTCAAAGACAATGGGACGACGCACTGTGTTCAGATGTTTTGCAGGAGCTTATAAATTCCTCACTTTGACGATTGCGGTTGGTCTTCGACTTGGCGCCAAGTTAGAACAGCCACATATTTGCCACTGTGGTGGGGCAGTGGACGCGTATGGCCATCACGGGCTTTCTTGTATTAAAAGTGCCGGTCGTCTTTCGCGACATGCTTCCCTGAACGACATCATTCGTAGGTCTCTTGCCACCGCTAAAGTGCCTGCAGTGTTAGAGCCTAATGGCTTGGCGCGCAGTGGTAAGAGACCTGACGGGATGACTCTTGTTCCGTGGAAGCAAGGAAAGTCGCTTGTTTGGGATGCCACATGCGTGGATACGCTAGCGTTATCCCACTTGCAGGCGTCCTCCATGACAGCGAGGGCGGCGGCCACTAATGCAGAAAGAGCCAAGAGGCGCAAGTATGAAATTATTGAAAATAATTTCATTTTTGTGCCTTTTGGTGTTGAAACCCTGGGGTCGTGGGGCGAAGATGCCAGATCCTTTTTTAAGGATCTATCTTCTCGTCTCACAGAGTCCACAGGTGACCGGAGGGCTGGCAGTTACCTCGGCCAACATAAACATAAGTTTGGCTATTCAGCGGGGTAACGCAGCCAGCGTTCTGGGCACACTGCCTCATTGCAGCGGGATAGATGATAGGTATTTTTAATGTTTTTAGTTTTTAATTTAGTTTTTAATTTAGATTTAATTTAGATTGTATTTCACTTATATTCTAGGCTATAGATTAGGTTACACAAATTGTTAATAATATTAGCACGTACTTACCTATAAAGGAATATCTAATGTAAAGTTTTAATAAAAATGCCAAATGTTCTTGTATAATATTGTTATTTAAATATACTTCGTAAAAATTGTCTAAAAATACGGACAACTTTTTTTAGATTACAGTAATTTACGTAAATTCTAGGCTATAGATTAGGTTATACAAATTGTATAATATTTTACGTTATTTTCTTATATTTCTTACGTCATAATAAATTGTCATAATCATAATGTACTTAATATTATGATAATGACAATACAACAATCTAAAGTGTAAATATTTTAGATTACAATGATTGAAACTTTTCTTAAATTTTAAAATGAATTGATTACGATTATATATATATCAGTCCATCATTTTATATATAATTTTAATATTTAAATAAATGCAACATTTGAATATTTTAAGCCGAATTATGCATTGTTTTCCAACAGAAAAATGTACAATAATAATAAAAAATTTAAAGATTATAAACTGTAGTATAACACATTATGCAATCAATAAATTATAGAAAACTATTAATTTGCTCCATTTTGATATATATTTCAAGAAACACAATCATTGTTATTTCACGGAGGTATATTATCAAAATTATATAATTTTAAACACAAGGCACTTTTGAAACTTTATAATATATACCCAATATATACCACATAATCAAGAAAAAAAATTCGACCTTAAAAATTCTAAATTATAATACTTAGAAAAATAGTATAATAATCATAAAATAGTCACTAGATAAAACTTTTAAAAGTGTTTATACCTTACATAATAAATAGAACACAGGTTTCGTTTTTAAACTACATAGCCAAATAAGTAACGAATTTTCAAAAATACTAAAAGATCCACGAAATAATAGTATGTGTTCCAAAAAGAACAGATTAAAAAATAATACTGATTTTTAAATAAAGCCAAATTGAATCAGGCACTGGCCAAAATTTCAGATATCTTATTATAATTTCTTTAAAAAAATGTAAAACCAATACACATTTCCGTTAAAAATTTAATGTGTATATTTTTTATTCAAAACCTTATAACTAGTATTTTTTTATGATTGTATAAAATGTAATAATCGTTATACAATGTATAATCTAAATATAGAGCTAATATTAGTATGTGAGTATTATGGAATTTCTATTTCTTTGATATATTTGTGACTAAGGCATAGACAATATTAATATTATTATAATAACAGACTATAAAAGTATAAAAATGGAAGTCAAGTTATCAGTCTAAAGTTTTCAGTATACAATTCGAGGTTGAACTTTGTCATTATTTATTTAAATTGGTGTATCCAGACCATAATATAACTTACTATAAAAAATAGCTACATAACATTCTTAGCAGATCAAACTTCCATATTAATATTATAAATGCGAAAGTGTGTCTATCTGTTTGTCCGTCTGTCTGTCTGCTACGCTTTTACGGCCCATTTGTTCAACCCATTTTGATGAAATTTGGTACAGGGATAGGCCCCTGTTCATTTGTAGTAATGACAAACAAATACGTGGGATACCTATTGTATTCTGGGGAAGGACATAGGCTACTTTGTATCCCGGAAAATTAAAGAGTTCCCGCGGGAATCAAAAAATCTTAATCCACGCGGACGAAGTAGCGGGAATCACCTAGTTTTATAATATGTATGTTACATAATTAATTGTACGCACCATTGAATTTAAACTATGCTATTTTAAAATAAATTAAATATTGATAATATGGCAGTGTTTGATTTTGTCATGTTCCTTTGATAAAACTAAGTAATAAATAATCGGTAACAAATTATTATGCAAATTACAATATTCAATAATATTCTGAACCAAAATATCAAAAGTGTAAACGTTATCGTACTATATTATGATTATGAAAAATATGATTATGAACATTTGAATAATTAAATTTAAATTTAAAAAATATAATTATCGTAAATTTTTGAGTACACGTGTAGTTGAAAAAGAAATCAGTCAGACCTATTATTAAAAAAAACATAATATCATTTGGAAACCGACAAAGACAAGCCGCCCATTAGCGATTTAGCTAACCTACCTAACTTTTTTCGTGACGGAAGCTCCAATCTTCGGCCAATAGATGGCGCTATCCAGCAACGACCTCAATTTACATAGACAGGCCCTGCCAAACAAACATTAAGGACCTATTTTATTAACGTCATCTAGTCTGAAGAGCGGGACAGCGCTATGGCGGGGACAAGGACAGGTGAGGGGCATGCACCACAAGTCGGACGCCCAACTTTTTTCTATGAAAGGGCCCATCTAGTATCAAATATATCGATGCTATCAAGCAATACAGATGAGTTGGTTGCCTTCATCCATTTGGAACTGCACTTTGTCTGAATTCGCCGCTTTGTCTGCGGTTTTTGACAAGGCACTCGCTAAGAATATCTGCGCTATACCCGTAGCTGTCACAAATAGGGCCCAACCTGTGGAGGAATACAGTTAGTCAATATAAATGTGGGCGAAATGAGCATTAATCTTTACTATCTATACAGTATAGATTACAGAATATCAAGTCTATACTTCTATACTATACTAATATTATAAATGCGAAAGTTTGGATGGATGGATGTTTGTTACTCAATCACGCTATATCGGCTAAGCGGATCTGGATGAAATTTGGCATGTATGGAATAACACATAGCCATAAGAGTTCCCGCGGGAAGCAAAAATCCACGCGGACGAAGTCGCGGGCATCAGCTAGTTTTGCTATAAAATTCCCGGACTAGGTTTTTCGCCTTAAGCGAGTGCAATAGAAGGTTATCTGACAGACAATTAAAACAACCATCCATATGCAATTAAAAGTAATTCGGCCAAGCGCGAGTCGGACTTGCACACGAAGGTTTCCGTACAATAGGCATGATGACAGTAACCAAGAATCAATGAAATTATGAATTTATCTAATGAAATAGGATTCATGGATTATAAAAAACGAATTTATTTTTCTATTTCGAGTGAGATGGCTATTTATTTTGATAAAATAAAACTATAAAATACAGCAATCCGCCTTCATGGATTAAACACCAAGAAGCGAATGACGTCACAATTGTTTGTTTTCGAGCTTTGACAATCACACATTGTTTACTGCACACTGCACAGAGTACATTGGTAAAAACAATAGTGACGTCACAAACGACGCCATGACACCGGCGAGCATTTTGGCGTGAATTTTAAAACTTAAATTTCAAATGCCAATTTTATCTACCAAACCTTATTTTTCTGCTGAAATAAGATATTTTTTCGAAATAGTAGATACTTCTGAACATAATCAGACCATTTTTCAAAATCAGTCATCATGCCAATTGTACAAGATTGAACATGTCCTTTCCAAATACAGGTTTATTTTATTTTCATTATTTGCACACCACATTATTTTTTACCACACATGCACATCAAAAGTTATTCTGAAAAAATGCGTGTCGCCTAATAATTAATTTAAAAAATAATATGTACCAATAGAACATTCTCCAGGAATGTAAGGCTCAGAGTATTCTCCACATAGACGCTTGACCCTGGACGACCCCCAACCCCAGGGGTATAGAAGCAGCCCCAGCACGCCAAAGAAACCTGAAAATAGTAATAACACTTTAATTATTTTTACTGAACCATAACCTGGGAAATACTCTAGTTAATTTTTTTCTCAAATTTAAATTAATGGAATGGATGGATGAATGTATAGATGGATGGATATTTGTTACTCAATCGCGCCAGATCGGCTGAACGGATCTGGATGAAGTTTTGAAGTGAGATAGATTACAGTCTGAAAGAACACATAGGCTACTTTTTATCCTGGAAAATTGAAGCGTTCCTGCGGGAACCCAAAAACCAATCGACGCGGACGAAGTCGCGGGCATCAGCTAGTTTGAGTATGAATTAATTCCAACTAAGTGCTGGAATGATGTGCCACTACCACTACATGATTATATAAAATCTATTAAGCAAATAAATATAAAAAATAAAAGTATTTTGTCTGGTGGGAGGGTTCCCATGTGGCTAGTTACCACCCTATCGGCAAAAGCGTACCTCCAAGTGATTTAGCATTCTGGTATGATGCGGTATAGAAACCGATTAGGGGTATGGGTTTAATATAACTGCAGTACTCCTAACAGGTTAGCCCACTAGCATCTTAGACTGTATTATCACTTACCAGCAGGATAACCGTTATCTCTATTTGTCTACCGAAGCTAACATGGTTACTTGTCTTGTTATGTCAAAAATAGAGATAAAAGTAATATTTCTTATCTGTGGCATTTTTCTCTTCAAACTCTTACATGATTTTATTGTAATATTCCGGATTTTGTGCACGTTAGGGTAATCGAAATAAATTCCGACAACGAGAACATCTCTCACTCTCGTCGCGAGATATCTCGTTGTTGCTATGCCTGCAGGTGAGATTGTAGGTAAGGGCTAATTTGTAGTAGAATAAATAAAATCTTACTAACCTCCTAAAGCCTGTGTAGCCCCTGCCAGCGAAATCACACTCTTCTTAAAAACTGACTGGACACAGCATGCCATAACACCTGCTAATACTGTTGCAAATTGTATGGCTGCACCTGGAAATATAAAACAATAAATGTTTTACAAAAATTCTTTGATGATCTGTGTAAGGAAATGGTAAAAATTATAATAGTTTGAAGGAACTACAAGTTTAATTCGCTATAATCTGCTACAATAGGACAATCTATTTGGTACAGTGTGTATCCCGCACCTATAAATCCTCCAAACTACCCTCATTTCTGATACTTTATGGATGATCCCTTATATACTTACACAAAGACAAGAAGAATAAAGCAGCCTTCCACGGTTTCGGATATACCTCAGAATCAGTGGCTAGACCATAGAGGGAGAATGGAGCACAGTTGTAATGGTCATGCCTCATACGTATGCATCTGTAATTCAGCAATAAAACACATTAGTTAAGGTCACTAGTAGAGATCTCTTGTAGAGATAAGTGCCCCCTTAACCACTGTTTCTGTTTTTCTATCTATGTATTTTATAATTTTTGGTACAAAATAAGTGATTTGTTAAGTAATCCATATTAATCTATACTAAATACTAATATTATACATGCAAAAGTTTGGATGGATGGATGGATGGATAGATGTTTGTGACTCAAACACGCCTGAAAGGCTGAACGGATTTGGATGAAATTTGGTACAGAGTTAGATTATAGCTTGGAATAACACATAGGCTACTTTTTATTCCAGAAAATTAAAGAGTTCCCACGGGAACAAAAAAACGTCAATCCATGTAGAAAAAGTCGCAGGCATAGCTAGTTTTTAAATGAAGTATAGAAACTTGAGATTTTGTGTACAGGCTATCTGTGTAAGTAGGCCAAGGCTGAGATTACCGGAAATGCAAGTCAACTTGGCAATTCTTTCGACAGATTTTAGTTCAGTACCAATATGTCTGTGTATTTAGTTTCTAAAATTCTATTGGGAGCCTTTTATTTTACTAAAATACCTTTGTGCCAAGTGGTACAAGCTTGGGCCAACTGGGAGAATATCTGCTATCTGATAGATATATTATACTATACATCTATCAGATAGCAGATACTCTCCCTATTCAGATAGAGAGGAATAATGTACCTATTATACTTAGAACAGCAAAACTGATTGACGAAGTAATCACATGGCGACATAGATATTCGTAAAACTATGCATTGTAACAATAATAATGCTATACCTAGTGTTTGAAAAGCACTGAGCTCAGGTCTCAGTAAAACATCAATGAACACACAAACCTATTGTATATCCCAACGCTGGGGACGTAGAATTTCGTGATATTCTTCTCATTTAACACTACAGGCTGCCCTAAAAGCCACTTGGGCGTCATGATACCGGTTAAAATTAGCATAAACGCGATCAAACTTAACAGCAGCCATGCAAGGCTGCGACCGGTAATAATTACGTAGCACATAGTAATATATCGTCCCTGGAATGTTTAGCACCAGTTTTAGTAATTGTTTTGTGAAAAAATGAATTAATTAAAAATTAAAATAGCAAAATACAAATTCGTATACGAATTTTTGTTGTCAATTCCAGAGACAAGCGGAGAGACGAGAGTGGAGACAAGTAACATGTCATTTGTCAATTCTGTCAGCTGTTAATTTGTCTGCAATAGACAATATTTTCTTTTAATAGCGCTTCAAACGCAATAATTCTATAAAAAAAAAAAAAAAAGCAGAAGATGACAGAATTATAATTTATCTAGATGATGCCCGCGACTTCGTCCGCGTGAATTGATGTTTTTTTAAGATTTAAACTATCCTATCTCTCAAGTTGGATCGAACTGCACATGGTGTGCGAATTTTATTATAATCGGTTAAGTGGTTTAGGAGTCCATTGAGGACAAACATTGTGACACGAGATTTATATCTATTAAAGATAGAAAAGAAAGATTTGGAAACTCTGGAAGGTTAGTGTCTCAATTTAACGACATCTCGAAGCAATGTTTTTACACAAAAACTTTGGCATGTGCCTTTGGTTCGGCTGACACTCTGGTTCAAAATATTACAAGTGACAGAGATCGAGCAAGGCTTCTAGAAGTAACTGAATAAAACTTATTTCCAAAAAACCGACTTCTCTTTAAGTCGGGGGGGTATTTATTTATACAAAGTACTCTGTGGGGTATAACAAGGAATAAGCAAAGTTGACGCATCAGGCTCGCCCGACTTCAACATAGTGGGTAGAAATCAAAATTATTTTTAAACAGTGGCGTTGGAAGTCGGTATTTTGGAAAGAATTTTTATTTTTTAACTTTTTTGTGTCAGGGTTGAGGATTTGGAGTCAGAATTTTTTATGGGACCACCTCGAGACCTTCGTCTAACGTCTGATAGAAAAAAATTCAAACCGGTTCTGAAACCACGGAGATATGCACCGACATACTTACATTAAAAAAACCTCCTCCTTTTTTGGAAGTCGGTTAAAAATAATCCGGGTATTGGCTTCACGCCTTGCCATCTGAAAACACCGGTCTAGATGGCCGGGAACCGTCGCAAAATGGCTGAAAGCATAGAGAGAGACGCTTCACGCTGGGGCCATGGAGTCTGTCGTCTTTATAGTGGCAAAAAAAGCGAGATTCAGTCAAGTTACGCTAAGTCTGCAGCACTGGTAGAATGGTAGAATTTGAAAATCTGTTGATGATAACACAGACTGTAATGCGAAAAAACGTATTTGATACTTGTGTTTTTTGTTTTTAATCTGCTTTCTTGGGGTCATTGGTCGTTTTAGTACATTTAAAAAAGTAAATGTAAATATAGGTCACCGTTTGGACAGCGTAATATTAAGGTAGAGCATAATGATTCCCGTATTTATTTATCATATTTATATAAATTTTATATGTATATTACATTCGCCATGCATGAATTCGTCTGCGCGGATTTCGGCTCTAAAATCAGGCAAAACCGTATATTTTTGATCAGGGGATGAGTCAAAAAAAGGGTAACAGACAATTACTCTCGCATTTAATATTAGTGTGAATCTACTGACGCTAAAGAGTAACAACAATGTATTACTTGATCAGGGGAGATCTTCTGAACTACTTAAGGACAGCATAAATAAATGAAACACATAGTCGATAGTCAAAGCTGTTTTATTCAAAATAGGTACCAACACTGTTCACTTTTGAACGTCAGTAAAATATGAGACGTGATGGTGATAATTAACTGCAGTATCTTAAGACTAGAGCTATGAGGGTTCCAAACGCACCCTGGTCTGAGAAAAGCTAAAAATTGTCAATATTGACTTTCATTTCCCGTGCTGAACGCTTTTTGTAGGGAGTCCACCAGATTCCCTCTTTAGATTGGCCCTCATTTTTAATAACTCTTAAGATTCCTACGCTTACACCTGGAAATAAATGAAAATAATTTATTTTTGCATATGTATCATAATTATACGATATGAACAGGCGAATATAAACCGATTAAACGTTTTACATAAATTATAATCTTTATGCAAAGATCGAAAAGCAAAATATCAAAACCGTTTGGTCAGCTTACTTGTCAACTCTTCGATTTCTTGTAAACATTGTTGTTTCTGGCTAAAGACAGCATCGTGTTCTTCCTTTATGTCTTGGAATTTAAGAATCATGTTTTATAATAACTCGCGCATATTACTTTGAATAGGTCTAACCATTATTTCACTATTTCACTTTTATTTTCGAAATAAATAAAATTAACGAAATAAACAAATTAAATTAAATTAACGAAATTATCGAATTAACGAACACACCTCACATAGGTATTATGTTAATTGTCTCTGCACATTAAACAAAGCTTTGATTAGGTATATAGAGAGGATGTGCCCTAACATATTTAAATTGAAGCTTCCTATAACCTTAAAATGGCGCATGGGCGGAGCTTAATGCGGGAATTAGGGCTGAAATTATCGATACCTTTTATTATGTCGATACTTGTATACTCGATATAAAATTATCAAAATATAACTAATAAATAATTAAACATAATTTTTGAAATACACTAGTATTCGTATTTTATAATGAACAAGCTGATGCCCGCGACCCCGTCCGCGTGAATTGAGGTTTTTTGTATGAAAAAATTTTGTATGAAAAAAAATTTTTTTACTCATTGTTTCGTATAGAAGACAAAAATTCATTCGGAGGAAAAATACGGAGAGAGCTGATGATTGAGGATTTCGAAGACTGATGAAGAGCACAGCCAGGGTATTCAAGATAGGTGGGGTGTGCTCCACCAAATGTCACTCGAAACTTCATCCAATTGACAGTGTGCTGAAAAAAAATTCAAAATGGCGGATTTAAGATGGCCGCCATACAAATGTCGTCGGTGTCTATCTCGGAGAGTATAAAAGATGGACGAGTGGTTTCTTGGCAAAAGATGATCAGGACATGAAGGTCTACTTGATAAACAGGAAAAAATTCAAAATGGCGGAATTTATTTTTCCATAGAAAATGTAGTATTGAAGAGGCTTACAAGTGTAGAACTATGCAAGACTTTGATGCGGTTTTTTTACAAGATTTGTTCTGTGTGGAAGAATTGTCGGTTTGCTGTTAGGAAAGCCAAGATGGCGAAGTTCAATGGCACCCAAAGGTACCCGATCGTCAGTGGTATGATATTGATATTAATCAACTAAGGAAGGTTTCTTTGTATTTTTACTTCAATGGTCTCTTACACTGTATGCATGTCTGGAAAGTTTATTTACATTAAAAGGCCCTTTTAGATATTTATGGTGTCTCTGTTTTATGTTTTCTTATGAGATTTTTTTTTACGTCTATCGGACGCGTGGCACTCTGGCGCTTCCACTGTGCTCGCTAGCATAGCAGTGGGTTGTTTACTTCAGAACACGTAGGCAGTAAACACTAGGATAGAAGGAGAGCAAGTAAGTAGACAGTGGGCCGCGCGGTCTACGCGGGCGGGTGCGGTTCCATTTCAAAATTTGTTTTTAAAGAAGAACTCTCCATAATTTATCAGAGAAAAAATATATGGAGGTGTTTATTTCAGAAAGTACCTATACTAAATGGAAGAGTGGAGTGAAAGTACCTATACTAAATCGTTAAGGGATCAACGCACAGCCTAAACTGCTGGGGTTAGCAACTTGAAATTTTGACAGTAGGTTCCTTTTGTGACGTAGGCGCTCACTAAGGAAAGATTTTTCAAAATTCCACTCCTACGGGGGTGAAATAGGGGGTGAAATCTTGTATGAAACTCCGGGTTGGCACTGAGAATTTCTTAATTGAAAAACCCAATACCTAACTTTTATGCCCGACCGGGAATCGAACCCAGGACCTCGTGATCCGCAGTCGACTATGCTAACCACTAGACCAACGAGGCAGTCAAAAATAGTAATTAGTTAAAATGATACACAATAACTGCAATGAAGGGACCAAAAACCACTTGAATAGACACTGTAATTTTTGAATACGAGACACCATCCCGGAGATCGGGTGTCTTAATCACAAGGTTATCATCGCTACAGCCTAAAATGAGTTTGGCAATATTATAAGTAGAAGCTGACTGTTCAATTTCATCTCTCTACCCCTCTGAGTGAGAAACAGTAAGAGTGAAACGCATCATCACTTACCATCAGGTGAGATCGCAGTTAAGGGCTAACTTGTAGAGGATAAAAAAAAAAAAAAGTGATATGAAATTTTAATTTTATCGATACTCAATTTATTTGTAAACAATTCAATCCCCACACTATATAAACACTCAAACAAAAACTAATGAAATAATCCAAATTTTTGGGGATAGCGCAAAAATTTACGTGTTTTGGATTCAGTAAAGAAGAAAATAAGCTATAATTAGTTGAAATAACTTAAAATACTAGCCACAAGAAGAAAAATAAAAACAACTATGTTACTCACTTAAGAAATGAAATTTCTGGGCGTTTTACAATACTATTATTACGACACCCCACAACTGAGCACTTCACCATTGTTGATTACACAAAACTGCACAAAACTAAGCAAAAACACATAAAAATATTATGAAAATATTCACAAAACTGATAATTAGCCACAACCAAAACACCGGAAGCAATACAGACGCCATATAAAGGTACAAAAAAATTGGCTTCAATAGCAAAATTTGATGACGTCATATGACAATTGCCTGACACGTTCACGTAATAACATAATACACCTGTCTCATTCTAAAAACGTAGCTTTCACTATGTAAGAATAGTCAAAACATAGTAGTACATGTTTTATTAACAAAATGCATCGTATAACTATAATTGAGTAAAATGTAACACATCCTCTCTATATACCTAATCAAAGATACAAAGTACTCTGTGTCTCTGCACCTGACACAAGAATTGACAAAATTAAGAAAACAGATAAGACGAATTTTTTTTTTTTAAGTGTTGCCCTTTTATTCCGTGCCGGCAGAGTTAGCGTAGCCAGACGAGACTATACTGACTATACTTCAACGCAGTTTCTCACATTCTGGTGACAGAAAGGCTGGCTCATTTTTTGAGCAAAGCATCAGACTGGCTGTCCAGCACCGACCAGAAAAAGAAGCTGTCCAGCGCGCAAAATGCAGTCAGCATTCTTGCCACCATTCCACGCGGGCAGGATTTATATAGTTAATAGATATTATTAGAAAAGAACTTTGATTACGGAAAAGAATAGCTTATGCCTTTAAGCCCTGCCCCTATTGTATTGTTAAAAAAATATATATTTAAATTGAACGCAACATGTATTGACTAGTGACATCTAGCGTTCCTTTAAAAAAAAAATCAATCAAATATCAATATCGTTGTCTCAGTTTTTATATGGAAATGCTCTAATTCTTGCTCTTTCTCGGATGTCTTTTCATTTGAAGAATGAAGTGACTGCGTGAATCGTAAAAATAATAGTAGATTCAGGGCCTAATAAAACTTTATTTCGCAGCTATGAGATCTATATAATTTACATAAAACTGTACGATATTGTATGGAGTGGTTTTTACGTGTAGCTATTTTGTGCAGTGTTAAAAATATCAAAGTAAAATGTGGTCGATGACAGTGTAAAATAAAAAGAGTGCTCGCTACGTAAGTATAACGATACCAATTTAAAATGTACATAATCTAAGGTAAATTAATTGGGCAGATGATTGATTTTCATTTAGAAGTATTTTAGCTGTCAATTCACAGTAAAATCCTCGAATCCGTGATGTACCTACAAACATATGTATTGAATATTCGTTCAAGTGATGAAATCAGTGTATTTTAACGTTTTTTTACTGTTGAAATCTTTAGATAAGTGTTTAATTTAGGGGTGCCATGTTAATATTTTGATAAGGCGTCCTAAAGGTGAGTCGTAGATGGGTAAGGGAAGTGAGAAAAAAACACGATAGCTAAGTTTGCCCTTGCTTGTTGCAAAATCTTGATTCCTTTGTCATACTTTACTTACTTTTTCTTTACATTATACGGATTATTAGTAACAATACAGCCTAGTTGTGCGTTTTCCCGCTATTTTGCCAACAATGATGGTTGTTCTAAAGTGGGTACTTAGAAAGTTAGTTGACGAAAATGTTTTAGTTGTTTTTTTACTAAACAACTGACGAAGTCGATATGTTAATATCACCGTTCATGCTTGAATGGTCCTAACTGTTGTTGAGCGAGTTTTTGTAAAAATGCAGTTAGGTTTCGATTGTTCTCTTGACATAGTTTAATCTTGTGTAAGAGTGCAAGTGTTTTTATTTATAGAAACAATGAGTTTTTTATTTAATAAAAAAAAATGGGTGTTTTCTTTTTTTTAAATCTATAATAACTATAGATTCGGTACATTATTACTCTCAACCACTAGAACCCGATTTTTTTTGGCTCATAAATAATAATTCTTAAGACTGGCTCTAAAGAGTTGAGCCAAGCATCATTAACACAGGGGTCTTATTCCATAAAATTGATTGCTACCATTCACCACCTACATCAGTACATTAGTATGCCAGTACATCACATTTGCCCCCCGATTGTGTAACATAATCATAATTGTTTGTCAGATGCATAATTCGAACTGTTTTGGGAGTTCATAGATGCCTGCATGTCAAAAAGCATGTAAGTATGAACTCCTTGAACAGTTAGAGTAATATGTTTTAAGGTGTAGACTGATTACAATTTGCTTGGACAATTGGCCCTCTGATTGGTTAACATAATATACATATCTGCTAATGGCCAAAATCTACTGTGCTGCTTTGAAGGCTAGTTAATCACTGCTGTAATATTTTATCGCCCAAGAATGGGAAAGGTTTATTTATAAATTAAATAGTGGTGAAGTAAGAGAAACTTTATAAGTACCTAAATAAATTGTAAAATTGTGTAAGTATCTATTCTCTCTGTTGTATTCCCCATGGCTGAGGGTCGTGACCCCTTTCCATTCATCACATAATGGTAGGGGTTTGCTGTGGATAATAATAATCTGTCTAAAATAAATAAGTGGATGTCAATTTGTGTAGTATATCTACCTAAATTGAATAAAACATTATTTGATTTGATTTGATTTGTCTGTCTGCTACACTTTCATGGCCCATCTGTTCAACAGTTTTGATGAAATTTGGTATAGAGGTGTGTATTTTGGGGATGGACATAGGATACTCTTTACTAGAAACGTTCACATGGAAATCAATAAATGTTAATTCACCCGGACTACGTCGCGGGTATCATCTACTAATCTATAGAATAGAAATTTCCTGAATAATTGCAGTCACAAAAACATACAAACTTAAGTCCTTTCATAAGACAGCACTCACAACTGCCCCAAGGAGATCCTCAGCTGAATATAGTAACAATAAATCTGTAATATTATTAAATAACACCATCCTTGTATGCTAATAGTAGGAAGGAAGTAATTGTATGCATATCCTTTTTATATCACCTTGAATAATTCACTAGATGTCTTATTGCAAAAAGTTATTGAACTCTAGTTGAATAACAGGTTTTTAAACACCCTATAAGTAACTACTTGTTTATATTTCATTCATTTTAAATAACTATCACGTTCCGGAGGTAATGAATTAATGAAGTACTTTTTATTGTACACCAAAACAGAAATAATTAATTTGCAAACAATAAAAATAAAAGCCAGTAAAATTGGTGGCCTTATTGCTTTGAAGAGATCTCTACTAGGCAACCAAGTTAGGTTAGGTTTAGCCAGCCAGTTATTTAGCCAGTTTTTTTAAAATTTTGACTTGTCTGTCGACAGCAGTTACCAGTTTCTATAACTGTAAAAAAATTCAACTTAAGTGCTGTATAGGTAAGTAACGACAGACCACAATAAACAGTGTTCTAAAGTATTGTTCAATCTATGCTTAGGACCAGTTTTTACAATATGATAAATGATAATTTAAATGAAATTAACTAAGAATAATCATACTAATATTATAAATGCGAAAGTGTGTTTGTTTGTTGGTTTATTGGTTTGTCCTTCAATCACGCCGCAACGGAGCAACGGATCGACGTGATTTTTGGCATAGGTATAGTTGAGGACCTGGAGAGTGACATAGGCTACTTTTTATCCCGGAAAATTAAGGAGTTCCCGCGGGAATAAAAAAAAACTTAAACCACGCGGACGAAGTCGCGGGTATCAGCTAGTTCAAAATATAAGTTAAAATCGTATTTTTTAAGCAAATTGTAGGTAGTTTAGTTTTAGTTTTCTTCATGTATTTTTATTAATAACTAGCTGATGCCCGCGACTACGTCCGCGTGGATTTAGGTTTTTTGGTTCCCACGGGAACTCCTTAATTTTCCGCGATAAAAAGTAGCCTATGTGCTATTCCAGACTATAATCTATCTCCGTGCCAAATTTCAGCCAGATCCGTTCAGTCGTTGGCGCGTGATTGAGTAACATACATCCATCCAAACTTTCACATTTATATTATTATTACTAGCTGACTAGCTGATGCCCGCGACTACGTCCGCGTGGATTGAGCTTTTTTGGTTCCCGCGGGAACTACCTCGTTTTCCGGGATAAAAAGTAGCCTATGTGTTATTCCAGACTACAATCTATCTCCGTGCCAAATTTGATCCAGATCCATTCAGCTGATGGTGCGTGATTGAGTAACAAACATCCATCCATACATCCATCCATCCAAACTTTCACATTTATAATATTTATTTGATAGTAAGATATAACTATTTATAGCTAGCTATAAATAGTTTAAAATTCTGATATGTTGACGGAAGAGCACCAATAGTATAATAACCCTGACTTAACAAATGCTGTTTAACACAGTCTTTAAATCTATGTAATGACAAATGTTTATGCAATGTCATAGATTGACCACTACTTAAGAACCTGTTCTTAGCTGATGTCGGTTTATTAATATGTGCCTAAGATGGTAGCAGGTAACACCTGTTAGGGGTATGGCAGTTGTATTCAACTACTATTTAATCGTTCAACTATTATTAAATCGCTTTGGGGCACTTCTTTGCTGGTAAGGTGGTAACTAGCCATTGCCGATGCCTCCCAACAGGTGAGACCAGAGAAAATGCAGAAATAATAAATTCCCAAATTGACACTGCCAACGATCAAACTTTGAACCTCCTGCATAGCACTCACCACTGTGCCAGGAAGTTGGTCAACAACCCTATAAAGACTTTATGTAAGCAATCCATTATTAGAAACTAGCTGATGCTAGCGACTTCGTCCGCGTGGATTGACTTTTCTCTCTCATCTCTTTTCTGATCTCATCTCATCTCATCTCATCTTTGAATTTCCGGGATAAAAAGTAGCCTATCTCCTTACCCGGGATACAACCTACCCCTGTAACAAATTTCATTAAAATCGGTTGAACAGATACATTGTTTGATTCCCGCGGGAACCTTTGATTTTTCCGGGATAAAAAGTAGCCTATGTCCTACCTCGGGAATTAACCTATCCCTGTACCAAATTTCATCAAAATCGGTTGAAAAGATGGGTCGTGAAAGCGTAGCAGACAGACAGACACACTTTCGCATTTATAATATTAGTATGGATTAGACTTAGAGAATAGATTTATTTCTATGATTGTATGTGTCAATCGATAAAATCCATACTTAATATTATAAATGTGAAAGTGTGTCTGTCTGCTACGCTTTCACGGTCCATCTGTTCAACCGATTTTGATGAAATTTGGTACAGGGATAGGTTGTATCCCGGGGAAGGACATAGGCTACTTTTTATCCCGGAAAATTTAAGAGTTCCCGCGGGAGTCAGTAACCTTAATCCACGTGGACGAAGTCACGGGCATCATCTAGTAGTCAAGTAATTATTTAATGTGACGTTTTTCCTATTTGGTGGTAATATTTCCTTTGTTTGTTCCAGAAACCAGCCAACAAAGTAATCGTGTCCTCAACAGAAGCTAGTATCAAATTATGTTATTGTAAATAAAAGTAATACTCTGTGATCAAGTGAAAAAAGTTCAATATATGTGTTTCGAGCTACGGCGCAATCAGTGACAAAAAGAGTGACAAGATGAGTTCCACCAGTTCCAACGCACTGAAGCCACCACCTCCCTCGCGCCCGATTGACTTGGATCAGGTACCTACGTTTGACACCCATGTCCAAATCACTTTGACACCCACGTCAAGATCACTTTGACGCCCGTGTCAAAATCATTTTGACGCCCATGTCAAGATCATTTTGACACCCACGTCAAGATCATTTTTACACCCACGTCAAATTCCATCAGAATCGCTCCAGCCGTTCTGAAGTGATACATTTATACTTTTACATACATTTGGTACTTAGTTGATTTTTATTTAAGTATTAGCTGGTGCCCGCGACTACGTCCGCGTGGATTGAGGTTTTTTTGGTTCCTGCGGGAACTCCTTAGTTTTCCGGGATAAAAAGTAGATTATGTGTTATTCCAGACTATAATCTATCTCTGTGCCAAATTTCATCCAGATCCGTTCAGCCGTTCGGGCGTGATTGAGTAACAAACATCCATCCATACATCCATCCATCCAAACTTTCGCATTTATAATATTTATTTGCAACCACACGACATGAGAACCATAACATTAACAATGTTAGGTACACATTAATTGAATTGTATATTTTTAAGTGTAGGATCCATAAATAATTCCATCCATAAATTCCATCAGAATCGCTCCAGCCGTTCTGAAGTGATACATTTATACTTTTACATACATTTGGTACTTAGTTGATTTTTATTTAAGTATTAGCTGGTGCCCGCGACTACGTCCGCGTGGATTGAGGTTTTTTGGTTCCTGCGGGAACTCCTTAGTTTCCCGGGATAAAAAGTAGATTATGTGTTATTCCAGACTATAATCTATCTCTCTGCCAAATTTCATCCAGATCCGTTCAGCCGTTCGGGCGTGATTGAGTAACAAACATCCATCCATACATCCATCCATCCAAACTTTCGCATTTATAATATTTATTTGATTGATTGATTGATTTGAATATTTGAATGAATTTGAAGTAGATTTAATAATTTTTATACGTATCTGAGATAATTACTAAAAAAGTGAAGAACTAAAATACTTATTATGAAATTCGATAACTGGATCCAATTACGTGCTTGTATTGAATAAGGCGCGTCACACACAGGCTTCCCACGAGGCACGTGCGTGTATACGTGACGATTTTATAGAGGTTTCCAATCATGTGCAATAGGGCTTTGATTGGATTGTGCATTATATCTTTCACCGTAAGATTGCAAAGGCCGTTGGATTGCAATCTAACTAGCGATATTGTAAACTTTCGACAGATTACAATTTAACGCATTATTTTTCGGTAGATTGTAATCTGTTAGGTATATTAACCCGACAAAACCTAAGTGCTCGGCCGCAATTTATGTCGAACCCTAACCTAACCTATAAGAAAGAGACAAGAAAACGTAAATACAATGAATATTTCAAAAATTGACACTCGGAACATTGAACGGTTCACAATCTGTCGACAGTTTACAATATCGCTAGTTGGATTACAATCTAACGGTTTTTGCAATCTTACGGTGACATATCTATTGTTGCCAGATGGAACAATCGAAAATTATAGCAGACCAGTATTACTCCCAGCAAGGCTTTAGGGGTCTCACCAAAGCTATCGACGCTTAACCGGCTTCAGCCGATCAAAAAAGAGTTATATGAGCTTTATATATATGGCATTAAGAGTGAAAACCCGGCAAAACGCCGTTTCCGCGTCGGTAGTCTTCGCTTCGCGTCGCGTCGGCCGGAGTAGTCGAAGTATTTTTCATGCTTTATACCATATTATACATAAAACTTTTTCTGACCAGCTTAAGTCGGTGCCGCGTCGATATATGTGAGACCATAAAGCAGTATTATTTTAAAATTGCCGTTATTTTTAACGTACCTTGTCGCCCCTAAAATAAGGATTCTGAAACAAGAGCGTCAACAAACCAGTGTAGTGGTAACTGGTAAGCACTGTGATCTAAGTAGGAAGTTCTGAGTCCAATTTCTAGAAGGGCGGCCACGGGTTCGATTTTCGGCAGGGGCTATTTTATGAAACTTGTTCTCATTGATATCGTTTAAAATCAAATTGTGTTAACCCTAATTATATCCATCATGGCATTGTTTACAATTTGATCCTTTGTTCAGGACTACATTTACGATAATGTTTTTAATATAATTATACTTATATATAAGTAGTATCTTTTAGATAAAGTGAAAGCGCTTTGATTGTATAGTGCTGCTATCGTTCAATAGACCTAATAAAACTATACCTATCTAGTACGGAGAACCTACTAGGGTACTACCAACATTTCTTCAGCGAAATATAGTATTTTTCAAACTAAGCTATAAAAATATAGTACACTTCGAAAAAAATTGTATTTTATGGAAAACGCAAAAAATAGACGAAGATATAATATTATTTGTTACTTATTTATTGATATAAAAACCAAATTAATTTGTACTTGCATTTTTTAACAATTTTTTGTCTAAAATGTCGCTTTATCACATTCAATTTTTAAATTAATGTACCTAAATCAAAAGCTCATTTTTTATTAATGAGATACTACATCTGTTTCCTTCTTTTCGCCACTTCGAAGTTCGAAACGCAGTAAGGTTCTATACGTTCGTATACGCTACACGCCGTTGTATCGGTCAAAAGATACTGAAAAGGCACGTTCATAAATTTTTAAAATAAAAAAACCGGCCAAGAGCGAGTCGGACTCGCGCACCGAGGGTTCCGTACTCAAGAAGTAGGTATAATTACCTTTGTTAATGAACCGCAAAACTTACTTTGTTTGTAGAGGTTTACTGTTAATATCAAAAAATTACGTTTGTTGTATGGGAGCCCCCCTTTAATATTTACTTTATTGATATTTAATTATTCATTTTGAAAGGTAATATACAAGTTAATATTCTGTGAAAATTTGAACCGTCTACCTGTTACCGTTTTTAATATTGAGCAAAAAAATACGAAAAAAACACGTTTATTGTATGGGGACCCCCCTTAATATATATATTTTTTTAATTTTTTGTATTTGTTGTTATAGCGGCAACGGAAATACATCATTTGTGAAAATTTCAGCTTTCTAGCTATCACGGTCTATGAGATACAGCCTGGAGACAGACAGACAGACAGACAGACAGACAGACAGACAGACAGACAGACAGCGGAGTCTTAGTAATAGGGTCCCGTTTTTACCCTTTGGGTACGGAACCCTAATAAAAGATTTATTTGTTAGATTTCGGTGTTGAAAATATAGTATTTTTGCGTATTATATGCTTCTTCAACAGTATATAGTACGCAGACCTGAACTACAGTACAATACTATACATATACCTACTAGCGGACGCCCGCGACCTCGTTCGCGTGGCATAAGTTTTTTAATTTCCTGAGGCATTCCTTAATTTTCCGGGATAAAAAAGAACCCATGAAAACAAACACGTCGATCCGTTGCTCTGTTGCGGCGTGATTGATGGACTTTTTAACTTCCTTTGGGATAGAATTTATAAAAACTCTGAGTTAAGTATTTCATAATTTAAACCGGTATCCTAAATATCAAGTTTCATGGCTATAACTTGAAAAACGTCGGCCTTTTACACCAACTTACAACCACTATTTTACCCGTTTGGGGGTAGAAATTTGGAAAACTGTTGCACACGTACTTCTATAAATTATAACGAAAGCCAAAATACCTAGTTTCGTTGTTATAACTTGAAAACTATATTGATAAATGAAGGACATTTAACCCATATTTCACCCCTTTGGGGGTCGAATTTTCAAAAATGGTTTATAACATACTTCTGCATATCTAACTGAAAGCCCAAATGCTAAGTTTCATGGCTATAACTTGAGAAATGAAAGAATTTCATACAAACTTTCAACCCCTATTTTACCCCTTTGGGGGTGGAATTTTGAAAAACTGTGCCACACGTACTTCGTTATTTATTATCTAAAGCCAAAATACTAAGTTTAGTTGATACAACTTGAGAAATATGCTTAGATAATATGAAGGACTTTCATATAAACTTTTTCCCCTATTTCACCCCGTTGGTGGTCGAATTTTCAAAAATAGTGAAACTCGTACTTCTGCATATCTAACTGAAAGCATTAGTTTCATGACTATAACTTGAGAAATGAAGGACTTTCATACAAACTTTCAACCCCTATTTTTCCTCTTTGGGGGTGAAATTTCCAAAAACTGTGAAACACGTGTTTCTTTATATTTTACCGATAGCTCATATACCAAGTTTCATGGATATAACTTGAGAAATGACGGACTTTCATACAAATTTTCAACCCTTATTTCACCCCCTTAGGGGTGAAATTATGAAAAATCCTTCCTTAGTGAGCGCCTACGTCTCAAAAGAAAGCTACTGTCAAAATTTCAAGTCTCTAACCCTAGCGGTTTAGGCTGTGCGTTGATATATAAGTCAGTCAGTCAGTCAGTCAGTCAGTCAGGACTTTGAATTTTATATATTATATAGATTATAGTATAATTGGCAACCCTACAGGGTCAATTTGGGAATTCACTATTTTAGCGATAAGACTGATTTTGCACGCTTCACTAGATTAAGCTTTTTTTTCTCTTTTTTTTGTTTCTATGTTTCTTGTGTGCAATAATAATTCCTGAATTTTCTCTGTTCTGTTCTGGTGGGAGGCTTCGGCTGTGGCTAGTTACCACCCTACCGGCAAAGACGCACCGCGATTTAGCGTTCCGCCAGACTAGAGAAAATTCAGAAATTATAAATCCCCTAAATGACCCTGCCGGGGATCGAACCAGGGACCTCAGACTATATAAGACTGCAGCATTCACCACTGCGCCAGGGAGGTTTTCAAACGCTGCGGCTCAGTCCTTACGTCAGTCAGGTCATAAAAGTGAAACCTAGACCCTAGGCGCGGCCAGTAGAATGGTCAATGTCGATGGTACAAAAATAGACTATTTTAGTCGGAAATCGATCAAGTGGCGTTCAGTTGACCCGATGAATGATTTATCGGTCTCTTTTGCGACGCCCTGACGTCATCAGTACGTTTAGTCTCAGTTTAAACAGGGATGACGACAACTCAATCAAATCACCAACTCTTTATCAAACTTAAAACGCACTTCTAAGAAGTTGTATGAAATTCACAGTTGTGACGTCATCAGATTTCAACGCACTTTTTTTCTTTAATCTATTAAAATGGTTATCTAACTTAAAACTAAACGAAGATGTGAATTTTAGGTCTTTTGGAAGACCCTCTATTTAATAACCAGTTAGAAATAATTTATTTTTGATACAGCCATCATCCCTGTTCGATTGATCATAATAAATAGGTAAAGAACAATTCGATGACATTTGACATTATCGTAAAAGTAAAATGAACCTTAGACGAATTGCTTTGGGTTGTACTGATATGGTAGTGGGCTTGTAGGTACCCATCAGTTTAAAGCTTAGTGGTTCAAGGAAAGACCGTTAATTATATAATGACTATAGCTGAGGTCCGCGACTTCGCGTCCGCGTGGTTTAAGTTTTTGTTATTCCCGCGGGATCCCTTAATTTTCCGGGATAAAAAGTCGATAAAAGGGATTAGCCTATGTCACTCTCCAGGTCCTCAACTATACCCATGCCAAAAATCACGTCAATCCGTTGCTCCGTTGCGGCGTGATTGAAGGGCAAACCAACAAATCAATAAACCAATAAACCAACAAACAAACACACTTTTGCATTTATAATATTAGTATGATTGTCGGTTACTGCGTAAGGTGGTCACCGATTCACATGGTAGCTAAATAGATCTTAACCTATACGCAATAGTGTCTGTGTGTCTTTTATAATTTCAAGGCCCATCTGACTGCAAAGAAGTTTGGTTCAGAGATATCTTTTTATCCCGGAAAATTAAGGAGATCCCAATTCCCATGGTACTCAATAAAAAAAATTTATTCCACGCGGGCAAAGTAGCGGGCTAGTAAACGATATTCGACGGCCGCGTTTCGTCCTTTCTCTCCTATAATAGTTGAATACCACCATCACTACCACCACTATTGCCCATTAGGTACGTCCCACTGCTGGGCACAGGCCTCCACTCTCATAGGAGAAAGGGAATTAAAGCTTAGACCCACCACGCTACGGGTTGGCGGGCTTTAACGACTATTATCATGTTAGTGATATTAACCGGAACCGACTTAACGTGCTCTCCGAGGCACAGGGGTGAAACACCGCCAATTTCCTAACTCCGGGCTAGTACTGAAAATTTCTAGTCATAAAAACCCAATACTTAATAATGGCCCGACCCGGGATTCGAACCCGGGACCTCCTCGACCGCAGTTGAACGTACTAACCACTAGACCAACGAGGTAGTTGAATAAGCATTGGCCTATTAGCCTACTGTTTATTTTTTTATTTATATTTGATAGGTAACTATGAGCCTATTATAACAGATATACTAGGTAATTACATTATTTTATTTTATTATATTATTTTATATTATATTATATTAGTCATTATTTATTGACCCACTTACCAGTTGCAAACAATCGTATAGGTACGTGGGTTGGTATGTAATCTCGATTATATTTTCGCGAACTACCGTTAGGGAATAATTACATTTAAGCGCAAAATACACAGGGAGCGGGCGCGAGTAGGGCGCGGGCCGGGTCGGGTGCGCGGCTGGTTGAATTCCTTGTATTTGTATGGACGACATCACACAGCGTCAGTCGTCATCCGCCACGCGCCCGTTCCGTGCCCGCTTTCTGTGTGATGTCGTTTATATAAATACAAGGAATTCAACCCGCCGCGCCCGACCCGCGCCCGCTTTCTCTGTGTTTTGCCCTTTATTCGGTTTGAATAGGAATCCCAACTTATTCAAATCAGTAACTCTTTATTAAACGTCCAAACTAGCTTTTACAATACATATAAAAGCTATTTATGCAACTGTATCGTAATGAGGGTCATTTTAATTCGAGTGCTGTTTTTTGATACGAGGCTTGCTGAGTATCAAAATAGGATAGTACGAGAATTAAAATGACTAATTACGTACAGTTGCATACAATATTTTATCTACGACAAGGACGTCTTCATAATTTTTTACTTTATAAATTAATAAAAAAGTCAAATCAATCAAGTGCCAGAACCCAGAGCCGCTAAGCTATAGGTATCCTATTTATGAAGATAACCATATCGATACAGCTACGACTCTTAACGATACAGCTCCCATACAACGAACTGTATCGTTATGAGAAGCAAACACGAAAGAGGGTTCAATTCGATATAGTTGTCAAATTCGAAATTGGAACTTTTCGATGCTGGAGTAGATAAAATACATAATATTATTTGTAACGTTATCAAATTTCGACGTACTTTTTTTTAATGGACAGTTTATAATGGTTAACAATCTTAATTAAATAAATAATAAAATAAATCCGTAAGAAATAATTTATTTTTGACATGGGCATCATACCTTAGTGTTTTGTGTGGTTTAAAAGACCGATATATGTCCAACGTCTTGGGCTTACGTCCGCATGACAAATGTCGTTGTAGCGAATAAGTGTGATAAGTCCCCCAATTTACGTAACTGTACATTTCTTTGTTTTGCGTTTTGCACAACACGAGTGATTCTCGCCCGTACGGTTTGGAGATTGCTAAGTGGGACAAAATGCACTATGTCTATACCTACTTCATACCTATAACATACAGTACCTAAGAAAGACCTGACACAGCCTTCTAAAGAAAACCCTACTTTTCATGACATCGAGACACTGATACCCTAACTAGTAGTTAATGACTTTGGTCTCCTAATGGGAGGTCCGGGGTTCGAATCCCGAAACCTCCAATTAAAAAAAAAATAATCTTTATTGACCAACAGTAACGACAACAATAATTATGACACTTCATAGGCTTGCTTATGTCAAAAGTAAAATAAATGATTGGACAGTGAATAAGTACAATTATCTAAATACAATTTAACAAATTAAATTATAGTACCTACGTACTTTACTTCATTAAAAACTACTAGGTCAAATTAACTTAGTTAAATTAAATGAACTTAAACTTTCGGACATCATTTACTTCAACTTCGAAAACGTCGTGAGAAGCCCTGGATGCCCGAGAGTACTTAGTACTTACCTATTAATGTTCTCAAAGGTTTGTGAAGTCTGACCCGTCTGCACCTGGCCAGCGTCGTGGACTTGCCTAAACCCTTCTCATACTAACAGAACGCTGTTTGTATTCGATTGATAAGAATTCTATGACATTAGCGTCACACTAAATTAACCTTAATGGGGTTGATTTAAAGTCACAAATTCAGTACAACCGAATTCACGCGTAGGCTTTGAATAACTACACGAAACTAAGCTCTAAATCAATCATGTTAAGGGTAATTTTAAATTGACGCTAATGTCATCAAATTCTTGTATGATCAATCGACTTTAAACTCAACATAAGCGTATTGGAGCCTGGAGACCCTTGCTAAGTTACGGGGACTATTATTTTGTCTGCCTGACATATTTTTTCTGTTAATGTTTTTATTTTAACAGACAGACACACTTACGCTTTTATAATATTAAACGTCTAAACTCTAAACCTCTAGTTAAGCTATAACCGCTCAAAATTAATGAGATACCTAAACAGAACTGGGACAAAACTGCCAACTTGACAAAACTGACAACTGCAAACTTAAAACAATACTTAATCAATATTACACAAAATGACAGCTTGATGTCACGTACCTTGGCGTTCCTAAAATAAGGATCGTAATTCTAAAACACGAAAGTCAACAATAATGAAACGATATGGCTTTAAGCGTTGGCAGTGTGGCCCATGTACCGATATCATGTGAGTCATCTTAGAGAGTTTTATTCATAAAACGCTCTAACATTCCGTTGGCAGTTTGGCACGATTCCAAGTGCTGCATTAAAAATATCGTTTGGTAGTTAACTTTCTATACTAACAACATTTTGGGTACTTATTCCCGTAATGCAATTTTGTTACCTATGTTAACATAGTAGGTATAATGAAGTAGATGATGCCCGCGACTTCGTCCGCGTGGATTAAGACTTCTTGATTCCCGGGGGAACTCTTTAAGTAATTTTCCGGGATATAAAGTATCCTATGTCCTTCCCCTGGATACAAATTATCTCTATACCGAATTTCATCAAAATTGGTTGACGATGATTTTCCGGGATTAAAAGTAGCCTATGTCCTTCCCCAGGATACAACCTATTCTTGTACAAAATTTCATTAAAATCGGTTGAACAGAAGGGCCGTGAAAGCGTAGCAGACAGACAGACAGATATAATAATATTAGTATCTAAGATCTGAATAGACATATTTTTCTATGTGGTACCTTAGCTGGTAAGTGATCATGCAGACTAGAATGTAGTACCTAGTATGGAAATTTTATTAAACTCATACCCTTAGTCGATTTCTACACCGCATCGTACCGGAACGCAAATGGTGGTACTTGTTTGACGGTAAGGTGGTAGTTAGCCACAGCCTTCGGCCAGGCAAGAGGAAATTTAAAAATTACTAGCTGATGCCCGTGACTTCGTCCGCGTGGATTGAGGTTCCCACGGGAACTCCTTAATTTTTCGGGATAAAAAGCTTGTGTGTTCATCCAGATCCAATCAGCCGTTCTGGCGTGATTGAGTGACAAACATCCATCAATATTGGTATCCAAACTTTCGCATTTATAATATTAGTATGGATTATAAATTCTCAAACCTCCCCTGCCGGGGATCGAACTCAGCTCTCAAAACCTCCTCCTCTCTGCGTCGTATTCTTCATTACTGAGGGTCGTGACCCCATTAATCAAATAATGGTAGGAGTTTACACCACTGCGCCATGAAGGTAGTTTTCTTAACGAGAGAATCTTTGTAAACCCAAGTGGTGCAAAGATATTATGAGACAATCTAAAGAAAGCGTTAGGCGTTCATTAGACACGGTAAGGATTACATAAGTAACTGACGTGTAAATTACACAATACACCTGCCGTGATAAAATATCATCAAGTGTAATTTACACCGCACGTGCTATAATTAATATTTACTAGATGATGCCCGCGACTTCGTCCGCGTGGTTTAAGTTATTTCGATTCCCGCAGGAACTCCTTAATTTTCCGGGATAAAAAGTAGCCTGTGTCACTCTCCAGGTCCTCAACTATACCCATGCCAAAAATCACGTCGATCCGTTGCTCCGTTGCGGCGTGATTGAAGGACAAACCAACAAATCAACAAACCAACAAAGACTTTCGCATTTATAATATTAGTATGATTATGACTTAAGACATGTATAGTTCGCGCGCGAGTTGAATGCTGAGCTAATATATGGTGACACATACAAAAGCTCTGCATTCGCGCGCGTACTGTAGGTTTTTACGTCATCGAAGTTATCATCCTTATTTGGTGCATAATTCCACCGAATTCAAATTTTTTTTATCCAGTACTAGCTGATGCCCGCGACTTCGTCCGCTTGGTTTAAGTTTTTTTGATTCCCGCGGGAACTCCTTAATTTTCCGGGATAAAACGTAGCCTATGTCACTCTCCAGGTTCTCAACTATACCCATGCCAATAATCACGTCGATCGTTGCGGCGTGATTGAAAGACAAACCAACAAACCAATAAACCAACAAATAAACACACTTTCGCGTTTATAATATTAGTATGATAAGTTAGCCCTTGACTGCGATCTCACCCGATGGTAAGTGATAATGCAGTCTAAGAATGTAGTGGGCTATAACCTGTTACTGGCGTGGCAGTTGTATTAAACCCTTACCCCTAATCGGTTTCTACACGGTATCGTACCGGAACTCTAAATCGCTTAGCGACATGTCTTTGTAAGAAATAATTAATTTGACTGTACCTACCTCAGTCAAAGCTTGAAATAGTTGTGATTGGGGCTACGGGTCCTGTCTTTATACATCTATCTTTCTCTATCTGTCCCTTTCTAACCCCACTACATTTAGTTAAACTCACGTTATAAAAAACGAGTGTGCTTTAGACCACACGACTTAAGTAAAACTTAGTAACTGGCTATGAGAGAAAGAGAGAAAGAAAAGGTGTGCTCGCACCTCTCTCTCATGCCCTCACAGTAATATACGAAACGTAACTCTCTCTCTTTCTATCTTCACTAACTTATATCTTCCTCTCATCTTCCGTTCGCCTCACCCGATCACACTTTTCGTAACGCTCTCGTCACGCATTCACCAGCTTACTCCCCAAGTCAAGCGTGCGTAAAGAAGTTTTACTTAAAAAAAATATTGACGTTTGTTTTATTTTTCAGATATGGGGCGATCTGCAGGAGGGTATCGAACAGGTGTACAGAAGACAGCACATCGTGAGGAATCGATACATGGACTTTTATACGTATCCTTTTTAACGAGAATTCCTTACGTTCACTTGTATAGTCCCACCAACTTATACGGCCCGGTGGGCAAAATTGGAACTAATTTTTAGCATCGATATATGTGTAGGTACTAGATGGAAAAAAAAAAGAAAAAAAGATGATCATAGAAAAAAGTTGGGCGTCCGACTTGTGGTGCATGCCCCTCACCTGTATAAGCCTGTCCTTGTCCCTGCCATAGCGCTGTACCGCTTTTCAGACTAGACGGCGTTAGTAAAATAAGTACACATTCTTTATTTGACAGGGCCCGTCTATGTAAATAATTGAGGTCGTTGGTGTTTAGTTTTTGTTTTCAGCGGTGATTCTGTCACCGGGTCAGATAAGTTTGTGGGGTTATAAGTGAGTAAGTAAGTAAACTAGCCTAAGTAAACTAGCCTTGCAAGTGCTCAGCCTCCGTATTCTCTAACTCAATGTCTATCAAGAAATGAAATCCACTGACATATATTTTTTATACATTGATGGTTTTCTTTGAAAAATAAAAATAACATGTCATAGCAAACCTTCAATGGATATTAAAAAATAAATTATATCAGTGGCTTTCATTTCTTTATAGCCACTGATTTAGAGAATAAGAGTGCACTTGTTCAAAATAAATTTAGTGCTGATTTTAATTACTCCAAATAAAGTTATTTTGTCAGAATTCCTGAACAACATCGATTAAAACATCAGAGTTGGTAAAGTAAAAATGTTGACTCAACAATGCATGATTTTAAAGTTGTCTTTTACAATAGTGCATTGTCGAGTCAACATCACATCACCGGGTCAGATGAATTTGACGGACTGTAAAATACATTGAACTCGTGATACTTTATCATACTGTAAAGTTTACTGGTGGGGTCAACTAGCTCCCTTGCCTACACTATAGGTAAAAATCGTTAATAAAATCTTTAACCCGATATTCAGGCACGTATACAACTATTGCACGTCAGTACATCAGAATAACTCGCCCAATTCCAGGCCAAATTCAAGCAAGCCCGGCTATAGTGGCAGGAAGGTATGAATAATTCACAACTTACTGGGTACTTGTTTACTTTTTCAAAATTTAAATTATAGTCCAGTCATTTGGTAGTTTTACCTGAATAGTTTTCCGGAAGTTTTGAAAAATTGGTGATTTCATAGATTTCGATGTGCTCTTGTTCACTTTGCCACCACGTATATTTGCCGCTCGCGTCGCCATATTGGAAAAATGGTGCCCAAAAACAGTTATTTGACAATAACTCCTCTCCGACTCATTTTACAATGAATATAGTTATGTAATAAATTAAACTAGAGAAAATTTCCTACAGTTTATGTGGTAACGTTTTCTTTGTTTAATAAATATTTTTAGTGTACGTATCATCTAGATTCTAGTGAATAAATAATTAAAAAAAAGTCTTCTGGAAGTCCTTCTATATATTAATAACTTAAAAAATTTATTAATATATAGAAGGATTTTTAACACAGCTAAACATACCATTTCTTTCCCTTCTCCAGGGCAGTCAAACTCAAGGGGGTGCACAGTTGGTTGGTTTGGAGCTATACAAAAGGCTACGAGAGTTCCTGAGGTTGTATCTAATTAATTTACTCAAGGTACGTACTTAAGACTTTTTGAAACATTTTTGATTCTATCAGGTGTGGTACAGTGCGTGGCTTGCGATATTCACCACCCAATTATCCAGCATGTAATTTTAATGTAATGGTTTTAAGCAGTTTAAATTTTTTAATTCTTATAAGTTTAGTTACAAAATATCTAAAAATAATCTCTAGAATAGGTAAACAACGAGTCGAGATTGGCATTATAAACTATTCTTTAGAAAAATTACCAATAAATTAATAAAATTACAAAAATTGGCAATATACTAAGCAAGTAAGTAATAACTCAAAGAAATTTGTACGTCCAGGGTTAGCTGACTGAATATGTGGTTCCAATTTTAAGTATCAAACATCTTTTATTATCCCATATTCTCACAAATAAATTGGCGGTGTTTCACCCCCGTGCCTTAGAGAGCACGTTAAGCCGTCGGTCTCGGTTATTATCACTAACATGATAGTAGTCGTTAAAGCCTGCCAACCCGCATTTTAGCAGCGTGGTGGGTCTTAGCTCTAATTCCCTCTCTCCTATGAGAGTGGAGGCCTGTTCCCAGCAGTGGGACGTTAACGGGCTGTAGTGGTGGTGGTGTATGAGTTTAATTCCCTATAACCTGTAGCGATGAAACGGATAGTTGTTTGGCCGGATACCGGATTTTGGATATCCGGCTAGCTAAAAAGCCGGATGACCTTATGTTTTAACGTTGATTTTAGGAAATTGTCGTAGTTTTTGAACAACCGGTAACCGGTCGGATATTGAGGTACTATTCGGTATCCGGCCGGATAGTAAGTTCACGACGGATAGGCCGGATATCCGGACATCCGTTTCATCTCTAATAACCTCATTGCAGAACGGAGCAGACCTGATGGGCGAGGATGTATTAGCATTTTACACTAAACAGTGGGAGGAGTATCAGTTCTCTTCGCGCGTCCTCAACGGCATCTGTTCGTATCTCAACAGGCATTGGGTCAAGCGCGAGTGCGAGGAGGGAAGGAAGGTAGGAGTGAAAGAGGTAGCTTTAAATAATGAATAGGGATGATGACAACTCCAATCAAATCAGCAACTCTTTATCAACTTCTAGTGTGGAAGTTGTATGAAATTCACAGTTGTGTTGTCATAAAATTTCAAGGCTCTTTTTTAATTTAATTAATAAAATATAAATTCTGTGTATATAAAAGTGTCGGGTTTCAGACATGAAGGAAAATATTTAAACCCCTTCAAGAGCCTAGTATAACAAGTATACATTTTTTAAATTGATTATCTGTTGTCCCCAGGGCATCTACGAGATTTATCAGTTAGCATTGGTGACGTGGCGTGACAATTTGTTCAAATGTTTGAACAAGCAAGTGACCAACGCCGTGTTGAAATTGATCGAGAGGGAACGGAATGGCGAAACCATAAATACTAGGCTTGTTTCTGGGGTAAGTTTCAACCCTAAAAACCTTGAAATATCTCCAAAATAAATTCCTATAAATAGCGACCGATTTGAAAAATCTAACCTTATTACTTGTCTCCGTTAAAAAAAAAATCTTTGTGCCCAATTTATATTGATAAATCAGGACTTTTATATGATATTTTGACTCTCTTTGGTAATTCCAAATAAAGGTTTTTTTTAAAATAAAAATAAGGAGGCCAATTATTTTTTGAAGCTCGTTCAAAAATTTTTTTAGGCATGTGTACTCCAACCTTGACCTAATCATTGCTTTTCGTTGGCATGATTGTCATCAAGCGAAAGCCTATCTTGCAATAAAAAAATCTTCACAATTAATAAGAGATATCTGTGTCTTCGTGGATAGAAAACCAATACCAACCTGTTTCTACGTCGCTTTACCAACGAAATCTATTATATCCAGGTAATCAACTGCTACGTAGCCCTGGGCCTCAACGAAGAGGAGCCATCAGCCCGAGGACAGAACCTGGCAGTGTACAAGGAGACATTCGAATCTGTCTTCCTTGAAGATACAGAACGCTTCTATACCAGAGAGAGTACTGATTTCTTGAGAAATAACCCCGTCACTGAGTATATGATTAAGGTGAGTCTTTTGAATTACATAATATAGTGTAGGAATAAAACAATGTAAAGTGAATGATTAGTGAAAATAAAATAAAAGGAAAGTGAAAAGTGAAAGTAAATTGAAATGCAAATCAAAGTAAAACCTGTACATTTACATGGAGGCCTTCGAATCAGTCTTCCTTGAAGATACAGAGATCTTCTATACCAGATAAAGTACAAATTTCTTGAGAAATATTCCCGTTACTGAGTATATGATTAAGGTGAGTCATTAAATTTTAGTGTAGAAATAAAATGATGTAAGGTGAATGATTAGTGAAAAGTGAAAGTAAATTGAAATACGCCGGTAAAAGTAAAACCTGGCCATTTACATGGATGCCTTCGAATCTATCTTGAAGATACTAAACTTATTTATTTCTTTCGTAATTAGGATTTTCTATAAATCGGTACTCTCAATTTTTACCAAAATAACGTTTTCAAAAGGTACATACATATTCACCTTTTAAGCTCTGAGCTACATGTGTAATACAAAGGAATAGAGAGTGAACGAAATGTGAAAGTTGAAAGAATTTCCAGAACTAATATTCCTACTCAATTCCAGGCGGAGCAGCGGTTACAAGAGGAGCAAAGACGCGTGCAGGTATACTTACACGAAACCACCATGGAGCGTTTGGCCAAGACCTGCGACAGAGTTCTCATCGAGAAACACCTGGAGATATTCCACTCCGAGTTCCAGGTTAGTTATTTCCAGCCCAGAATTGTTACAGAAAGTCGTTAAATCCGACGTAATATCGGGTTGCCTAATACTAAATTACTTCTGAGAGAATCCATATCCATACTGATATAAATGCGAAAGTGTGTCTTTCTGTCTGCCTCTGTCTATCTTTCCGCTACGCTTTGACGATCCGTCTTTTTCACCGATTTCAGTCATTTTTGGCACCGACTTCAAAAATAATATTTTATTAATAATGCTTGTTTAAATAAATTATGTAATTTTTTTTTTTTTGGTTTTAGTTTTTTATTGACTACTTATAAACACAGTTCTAAAGGTGGTGATTCGATTGAGACAATGGTGCTGATTCGGTTGTACACAATCTCTAAGCAAAAATTGCACTAAAAATATTTCTAACCCTTTCATAATACTTCCTGCGGAAAGGGACAAAATTAGATTTAACCATCGATATATAATATGTCGGTATACTAGATGATGGGCCCTTTCATAGAAAAGGGTCGGGCGTCCGACTTTGAGAGCGCGTTCCTAACCTGTCTTTGTCCCCATCGTAGCGTAGTCACGGTCTCTCGTCGTGCAGATAATTTGTTGTTTTTAAGTTAACATCTAAAGTTTAATTAGTTTGGCACTGTATAATTTTTATATTAAGGTAAGTGTTTCAATTCACAATCATACATAAATCCAAAAAAACGTTATTTAATCTTCCTACTTAATATTTTTATCCATTACGCAATCATTTGATTTCCGCGGCTTTGGCTTACCTTACGGCTTCTATGGCCATGACCTATATTATCTATGACCGAGTCATACGTTTTCAAGCTTTCATTCAAGATGTTGCAAGCAAGTTCCCGCTTTTCAGACTAGATGGCGTTGATGTCGTTGCTAAAAATACGACCACATTTTTTGTTTGTCAGGGCCCGTCTATGTAAATTGAGGTCGTTGGATTTAACGCATTTGATAAAACGCTGTTAAAATTGATAGGTGCAGGTTTACTTGGATTCGAAATAGATTGAGCTTTACAAGTTTGTATCATTTAATTCACAGAAATTGTTGGACGGCGATAAGAACGCCGATCTAGGACGCATGTACAGTCTTGTGGCGCGGATTCCCAACGGCCTTGTGGAGTTGAGGCGTCTGCTGGAGCAACACATACACGCGCAGGGACTACACGCCATTGACAAGTGCGGTGACTGCGCACATACGGTGAGGCAACACCCTTACATGACAAGTACATTGGTAAAATCAATAGTCACGTCACAAACGACGCCATGACACCGGCGAACGTTTTGGCGTGAATTTTTAAATTTAAATTTCAAATGCCATTTTTATTTATTTTTCTGCTGAAATAAGATATTTTTTCGAAATAGTAGATACTTCCGAACATAATCTGCCCATTTTTCAAAATCATTCATCATGCCTATCCCCTTCATCTTCTCTCGACTCACTCGAATCTTCCTTCATCTACCTACCTAAAAAACCCTTTCACTCGAAAAAAAATTTTGAGTGTTGTGGAGTTGAGGCGTTTGCTGGAGCAACACATACACGCGCAGGGACTACACGCAATCGACAAGTGCGGTGACTGCGCGCATACGGTGAGACACCACCTTCCTTAATTTCCTTCATCTTCTCTCGACTCACTCAAATCTTCCTTTATCTACCTAAAGAAATCCACTTTCCCTCGAAAATCCACCTATTCTTCCTTAAAAACCTTTCCCACTGCTAAGGATTACTGGTAGAGATCTCTTAGGCCCGCCACATACATTCGAAATTCTGTTTCGAAATATCGAATCGGGGTTCCGTCAATTTACATCACACACATGATACGTTTGATTTCCGTTCGGAATAACAGGCTCAGATGTTGGGAGACTTGGGAGACGCTAGACTCTGAGGTCAGATATTCTGTCAGTGTTCTTCTCGGTATGAATGAGCCAGTGGTAGATTCACTCGACGATTCAAAAGCAAAGTTTATTTGAACAAAAAAATATGTGTTTGAGTTTGAAAAATTTGACGACATGCCAACGTATAAGAAAGACCATCTGCCTCCATTTAACCTTTTTTTCGACGACCTCCCTGGCGCTGTTGTCATAACATTCCCGGCAGGCTCAATTTGGGAATTTATAATTTCTAAATTTTCCCTGGTCTGGCCTGGTGGGAGGCTTCGGCCGTGGCTAGTTGCCACCCTACCGGCAAAGACGTGCCGCCAAGCGATTTAGCGTTCCGGTACGATGCCGTGTTGAAACCTATTAGGGGTATGGGTTTAATATAATATAACTGCCATGCCCCTAACATGTTATCCCTCTACCATCTTAGACTGCATTATCACTTACCATCAGGTGAGATCGCAGTCAAGGGCTAACTTGTAGAAGATTTAAAAAACCTGTTGTATTGTTTCAGGATCCGAAAGTATACGTAACGACGATCCTCGATGTGCACAAGAAGTATAACGCACTCGTCCTGGTTGCGTTCGTCAACGAATCCGGATTCGTCGCCGCTCTGGACAAGGCTTGCGGAAGGTTTATTAACAGTGAGTGACAGTTTTTGAGGGTTTTAGTTTTTCCTTGACTATGAAAACACAGGCTAAACTTTGTAAATCTTGAAAGCTTAGATACCCTCAAAAACCCGATTTGAGAGGATACAATTTTAAACAGGAAAATTAATAGTAATAATTTAATAATTATTTATAGTTTTTAAGTTTATCACGTCTTTGAGAGGTGATATCTAGTGATTGACCCGATGAATAGCGTCCGTTTTTATACTGTTTACATAGGTACTGCGCGTACTTTAATACTGTATCAAGAATCAGTCTGGTTGTTTTTGGTAACCATAACCCTTCTTTGAGCGGCCATATCTAGTGAAAGGCCCATCCGCATGCGGGCAGATCTTCACTATCGTCATCAGTGGAGAGCCCTATACCCACCTAATACTGAATCAGCCTTCCTGGAGATAATTACCAAAAGTGCAGCTATCATAATTTATTTTTTATATATTAACTGACATAATATATTTTTTATCCATAATATTCAATGGAATAAAAAATATATTATGTCAGTGGCTTTAATTTCTTTATAGCTACTAAGTTAGAGAATAGGGATGTTCTTGTTTGAGGTCGCCTTTCCAGCACTTTTCAAGGAAGTGTGTCCCGTTGCCACTTCAGCATATTAATGCTGGATGGTACCTATATTAAAAATAAATTATTTCTAACTGATTATTAAATAGAGGTCTTCCAAAAGACCTAAAATTTACATCCTCATTTATTTTTAAGTTTGATAACCATTTTAAAACATAGATCAAAGAAAAAAAAGTGCTTTGAAATTTGACGACGTCACAACTGTGAATTTCATAAACTTCCATACTAGAAGCGCGTTTTTAATATTGATAAAGAGTTGCTGATTTGATTGAGTTGTCATCATCCCTATTTAGAATACAAAAACACTTGTTAAATCTATTCCAGGCAACGCAGTGACAAAAGCAGCTAACTCGTCATCGAAGAGTCCGGAATTACTCGCGAAGTATTGCGACCTGCTGCTCAAGAAATCCAGCAAGAACCCCGAGGAGGCTGAACTGGAGGACACTCTTAACCAAGTTGTGAGTTTAGAAAATCTGCTGACCATTTAGGCTTCCGTAGTATAAAAGATACTCTAATACTTTCGTTCAGTCCCTCTGTCACAGCCACAGAAATCGACTGAAGAGCAGAGGCATACATTCTCAGTCCAATCATTTATTTAACTTTTGGAAGTTTGAGTCAAGGATGTCCTAATACGTTACCGATTTTTGATAACAATCAAATTTATTTATGAAGAAGTTTTGATCGATTTTACACATTGATATCTTATTTTCGCTCAACATTTTCATCGTTTTATAATCATAACCAGTAACTATATTGTACGTGTATTGAAAAATAAATCATTTATGTAGAGCAGTACAGTAAATGTACATTTTATAATTTGGCTAAATCTATCAGGTAGGTCATAGAAACCATCCATTGCCAAAGATGTATTAAATTAAAAAGATTAAAGGACAATCAAGAGAGCTAAGTGTTGCAGCTCCGTTACTATTTTGAAAAGGAAAGTCGTACTTGTAAATACTAGATGAGTATACGAGTTACGAAATATCGGATAAAAGGGTCATACGGTACATACAAGTATTGCATTTTTTGTCGATGGTTGCCTGTCAATAATTATGAAACTTCATAGGCAAAAGTAAAATTAATGGTTCGACTATATAATAATGTTGAAAAAAAGCCATAGTCTACTTTTTATCCTGGAAAATGATAATGTCCCCACGGGATTTTTAAAGACGTAATCCTCAGAAGTAGGCATGGGCATCAGCTAGTTTCCAATATCTGATATTTTATTGATATTGATATCTGATATCTTTAAATACTTCTGTTTTCCCTCAGATGGTGGTATTCAAGTACATCGAAGACAAGGATGTGTTCCAGAAGTTTTACAGCAAAATGCTCGCCAAGCGGCTCGTCCAACACATGTCGGCGAGCGATGACGCAGAGGTAAGGGCTTTTGAAGTGAAAACTTGTTTAGGCGCGTTGAGCACTTTTTGGTAGGGGGTTCTTCTTAAAACAAAAGGTCTTGAGTATAAATATAGCACATTCGTAATTAAACTTTAATGCCTTAGTTTTAAGGTTATATTTTAAATATTTTTACTATTATTATATATTTATTTATTAGAAAAAAAATTCGTTTTCACTTCTATTACTATCTTCAATGACAGCCACTTTTTTTGTTTATTCACGGAAAAATAAACAAAAATAATAATTTGTTTAAAAAACCGACTTCAAAACTATATCTTGGCTAATGTTTCTGTCATAACAGTTAAAAGAGAGATTGATAGTTCTCATTAAAAATTTTGCTGAAGGGAACCACATATTAAAAATAAACCTAGTTTTACATATCAATAAAACACAAATTACAATTTCAAAAAAAAAAGTTTTAGGGTACAAAATCATTCATCCCTAGTTACATGTAAAATGGAGATGAATTTATTTCTCGTCTATCTATACTAATCTAGACTTTTTGTGACAGGTGACTATGGAACCCTTTAACTACCTACTCTTCTTTTATTTTTTTAATACAGCACTGAAATAGGATGTTATATGTCTTATGTATTATTTTTGCAGGCTTCAATGATCTCAAAGCTAAAACAAGCGTGCGGTTTCGAATACACAAGTAAACTACAGAGGATGTTCCAGGTATGTACATATACAGTCGCGGTCAGAAATTGTTTACCTCCTCAAGGTTCATAATTGCATGGACACTTCTGTGTCAGAAGTTCGTTATGTGGTTTGATCATAGATCATAGATTTTTTAACATTTTCAGTAGGTGGCAAATGTGGCAATTAGACAGGGTAGATGTAGCAAAACTCTTTCAATATACATACTTAATATTATTATAAATGCGAAAATGTGTCTGTCTGCTACGCTTTCACGGTCCATCTGGTTAACCGATTTTGATGAAATTTGGTACATCGATGGGTTGTACCCCGGGGAAGAACATAGGCTACTTTTCATCCCGGAAAGTTCCCGTGAGAACCAAATGGCCTTAATCCACGCGATGTCACGGGCATCATCTGTTATTATTAGTAGTATTTCATAGTTTTATGTACTTAGCTGGTATTTTTTTGTCATAGGATATTGGAGTATCAAAGGACTTGAACGAAAACTTCCGCAAACACATGGCTAACAGCTCGGAACAGCCGCTCCACATCGACTTCAGCATCCAGGTGCTCTCATCAGGCTCCTGGCCGTTCCAGCAGTCTTCCAGCTTCCAGCTGCCTACTGAGGTATGTAATCACTCAGGATCTAGTGGTAAGCAGTTCTTTGTTCCCTCTATGGAGTGCACGCCACTGATCCGCGGCCATAGCATAAAATGACATTATGGCGGCCGGGTTTCATTCCTGGTGCAGTGGTCTTATAAATCAGAGGTCCCGGTCTGGTCCGGCCTGGTTGGAGGCTTCGGCTCCAACCAGGCCGGCTAGTTACCACCCTACCGGCAAATACGTACTGCAAAGCGAATTAGCGTTCTGGTACGATGCCGTGTGGAAACTGACCAGGGGTATGGGCTTAATATAACTGCCATACTCCTAACAGGTTAGCCCTCTACCACCTTAGACTGCATCATCACTTACCACCAGGTGGGATCGCAGTCAAGGGCTAACTTGTAGTGGAATAAAAAAAATGGCAGTCATAGGGACGGGCGATAGAAGTGAACCTTTAAGTCTTTAGATAGAAGTAGACCTTTTGTCTTCGTAACAACGCGAGGTGTCGCCCACGGTTACACAGCATTTATTAATATAAACCTTAAAACTATTGCATTAAAGTTTAACTACGAATGTACTATATTATTATACTTAAGACCTTTTGTCTTAAAGCTCATACCCACGCCAACGACCTTGAGCATTTCCTCTCCTTACTCTTGCGAACACAGTATGTGGGTGCGACAGGGACGCATTGCACTATAATTTCACAAAAACAACTAAATACACCATAACTTTGTTGGGATATCGAAATTAAATAAAGTGCTTCTACAGAATTGAGGACAAATATTTTCTCATTATAATCATGTAAATTTTGTTTTAATACCTGCAAAGCTATAAAAGTTATAAGGCATTATTAGTGAAAAAACGCTTTTTTGGTACGGTTTGTATTTAATTCAATAAATAATATTTTGAAAAAATAATTGTACAAAATTGAAGATGATGAATGAAAGTAAAACATATATTTTTTTCAGAATTTTATGAAGTCATTTGTACCAGCTGAATCAAGTTGAATTACAGATATTTTAGATCAAATTTTGAAGGGAGCCCCTTAAGAAGAATGGTGTTCCATATTTTTACCCCCTACCAAAAAGTGCTCAACGCGCCTAAAGAAGTTTTCACTTCAATAACAAAATAACACTAAGTATTCGGTTTACAGTTGGAGCGTTCGGTGCACAGGTTCACGACGTTCTATTCATCACAACACTCGGGCAGGAAGCTCAACTGGCTCTATAACATGAGCAAGGGCGAGCTGGTCACCAATTGCTTTAAGAACAGGTAACAACGGTTTGTTGCAGTAAAACTTCTTTACGCACGCTTGACTTGGGGAGTAAGCTGGTGAATGCGTGACGAGAGCGTTACGAAACGTGTGATCGGGCGAAGCGAACCGAAGATGAGAGGGATATATAAGTTAGTGAAGATAGAAAGAGAGATACTTACTGTAGGGGCACACATTTTTTTCTCTCTTTCTCTCATAGCCAGTTACTAAGTTTTACTTCAGTCGTGTGGTGTAAAGCACACTCGTTTTTTTTTTTACTTCTATTTTCTTTCGTTGCTAACGTTGCTTAACAATCGCAATCGACTGATATGCGTTGTCGCATCTAGGCCACAATTGTAATCTCTAAAGTAAACTAAATAAACAAGATTTACTCTAAACAATTATTAGTATGAAATCCTGCAAAACGTAGTATACGACAAAATGTAAAAGTTGCATATCTCCAACAGATACACACTGCAAGCGAGCACATTTCAAATGGCCGTATTGCTGCAATACAACGAGAACACGTCGTGGACAGTTCGCCAGTTGGAGCAACACACGGGCATCAAAGGGGACTTCCTTATACAGGTAAGAAAGAAGGCACGAAAGAAAGAAAAAAATATACACACTGGAAGCACATTCCAATGGCTATGTTGCCGTAATGTAACGAGAACACATCGTGGACTTAGAGCAACACACGAGAGACTTTTATACAGGTAAAAAAGAAGGCACGAAAGAAAGAAAACATATACACACTGCAAGCGAGCACATTTCAAATGGCCGTATTGCTGCAATACAACGAGAACACGTCGTGGACAGTTCGCCAGTTGAAGCAAAACACGGGCATCAAAGGAGACTTCCTTATTCAGGTAAGAAAGAAGGCACGAAAGAAAGAAAAAATATACACACTGCAAGCGAGCTCATTTCAAATGAACACATCGTAAAACACGGGGTACTTTTTTATATAGGTAAGAAAGAATTTTATATAGGCACGAAAGAAAGAAAATTTTTTTTTCATTTTACTACAACTTAGAATAACCTCGACGTTACAAAAAAAATAGACTGCTTTGTGAAAGCTTAGAGTTGAACAAAGATATTGGCACCAATAGGGTCATAATACAAAACTTACAGCTTAAAAAAAAATCAAGTACATTACCAAAACCAATTTTTAGAGTTCCATACCTCAAGAGGAAAAATTTCAATATTACGAATGTATTTTCATGAAGCATATTTTGATAGCACTTTTCCATTTTATAGGTGCTACAAATCCTGTTGAAAGCGAAGCTGTTAGTATGCCAGGACGACGAATCGGAGTTGACAGAAGCATCTGTGGTGGACTTATATCTAGGATACAAGAAGTAAGTCGATCTCAAATAATACTAGCTACACCACCACCACTACAGCCTATTAACGTCCCACTGCTGGGCACAGGCCTCCACTCGCATAGGAGAGAGGGAATTAGAGCTTACACCCACCACGCTGCTCCAATGCGGGTTGGCGGGCTTTAACGACTATTATCATGTTAGTGCTAATAACCGGGACCGACGGCTTAACGTGCTCTCCGAGGCACGGGGGTGAAACACCGCCAACTTCCTAACTCCGGGCTAGTACTGAGAATTTCTAATTTGAAAAACCCAACACTTAATTATGGCCGCCTGAGTGCAATTTTTACCCAACTTGCAGCTAAGCCAAAAGGAAGGGTTATGATTTTAGCAGCTTATGTATGTTTGTATTTATGTATGTTCTACCGTAGCGTCTAAACTACAAGAGTCGTACTAACAACGATTCTCTCTTTGCGTCGTATTCCTCATTATTGAGGGTCGTGACCCCTTTCCATTAATCGCATAGTGGTAGTTTTCTTGGGATAATAATGCGGTGTGTTCCCCCACGTCATTCGCATACGACTCGAATTGTATTTAAACTCTTAAGTTTTTGTAACGATTATTATCAGACGTCAGTAATAATAACCGGGACCTTTTTTTTTAATCCACTACAAGTTAGTCCTTGACTGCGATCTCACCTGATGGTAAGTGATGATGCAGCCTAAGATGGTAGCGGGCTAACCTGTTAGGGGCATGACAGTTTAAATATTAAACCCATACCCCTATTCGGTTTCAACACGGCATCGTACCGGAACACTAAATCGCTTGGCGGTACGTCTTTGCCGGTAGGGTGGTAACTAGCCACGGCCGAAGCCTCCCACCAGGCCAGACCAGGGAAAATTCAGAAATTACAAATTCTTAAATTGACCCTGCCGGGGATCGAACCCGGTACCTACGGTGTTACTAAAGTGCTCTACCGAGGCCGATTTTGATGAATTAAATCTCAAAATCTCCAAAATTCCTGAATCATATTTTTCTTTACTAGATGATTCCCGCGACTTCGTCCGCGTGGACCAAGGTTTTTCGATTCCCGCGGGAACTCTTGAATTTTCCGGGATAAAAAGTAGCCTATGTCCTTCCCGGGATATAACCTATCCCTGTACCAAATTTCATCAAAATCGGTTGAACAGATGGGCCGTGAAAGCGTAGCAGACAGACAGACAGACACACTTTCGCATTTATAATATAAGTATGGATTTTTATCTGGAAGCTTTTGGGCTTTCAGTTCAAAATGAAGAAATTTTTCGTAACCTACTGTCGAAATTTTAAGTTGAAAGGAACATATGTATTTTCGGGTAGGTTTGAGTACATAATACACCTTGGTATCTTCCTTATGTACGATTTTATATACATAAATGTAGTCATGTCACAAATATTATTTACTAGCTGATGCCCGCGACTTCGTCCGCGTGGTTTAAGTTTTTTGTTATTCCCGCGGGAACACCTTAATTTTCCGGGATAAAAAGTAGCCTATGTCACTCTCCAGGTCCTCACCTATACAACAAAAAAAGAATTAGCGAAATTGGTCCAGCCGTTCACGCGTGATGCCGTGACCAAGGAAATAGGGATTCATTTTTATATATATAGATAGATTTAACTTCTATTATACAGATTCATAATTTGTTTCGCAGTAAGAAGCTCCGAGTGAATATCAACATCCCCCTGAAGACAGAGCTGAAAGTGGAACAGGAGGCAACTCACAAACACATTGAAGAGGATCGCAAGATGCTTATACAGGTAATCTATACTAATATTATGACTGAGAAAGTGTGACTGTCTGTCAGTTAAGCTTTAACGGCCCATCTCTTCAACTAATTTAGATGAAACTAGATGATGCCCGCGACGATTGATGTTTTTCGATTCCCGCGGGAACTTCAATTTTCCGGGATAAAAAGTAGCCTATGTCCTTCCCCGGGATACCCTCTATTCCTTCCTGTTATACTACAACCTATCCCTGTACCAAATTTCATCAAAATCGGTTGAACAGATACATTTTTTTAATTCCCGCGGGAACTCTTCAAATTTTCCGGGAAAAAAGTAGCCTATGTCCTTCCCCTGGATGTAACCTATCTCTGTACGAAATTTCATCAGAATCGGTTTAGTAGTTGGGCCGTGAAAGCGTAGCTGACAGACAGACACACTTTCGCATTTATAATAATATAGTATAATATAGTATGGATAGTAAGGATGGATTTAGTACCACTACAGCCCATTAACGTCCTTGCACTGCTGGGGATAGACAGTCTCATGGGAGAGTAGGGGCCTGTGCCCATCTGGTGGGAGGCTTCGGCCGTGGCTAGTTACCACCCTGCCGGCAAAGACGTACCGCCAAGCGATTTAGCGATAGCCGTGTAGAAACCGATTAAGGGTATCAACATATTATATGGGTTGAATATAACTGCCACCCCCATAACAGCCCGCTACCATTTTGGACTGCATTATCACTTACCATCAGGTGAGATCGCAGTCAAGGGCTTACTTGTAGTGGATTTTAAACAAGTGCGAGTCGGACTCGCGCACCGAGGGTTCCGTACTCAAGAAGTAGGTATAATTACCTTTGTTAATGAACCGCAAAACTAACTTTGTTTGTAGAGGTTTACTGTTAATATCAAAAAATTACGTTTGTTGTATGGGAGCCCCCCTTTAATATTTACTTTATTGATATTTAATTATTTATTTTGAAAGGTAATATACAAGTTAATATTCTGTGAAAATTTGAACCGTCTACCTGTTACCGTTTTTAATATTGAGCAAAAAAATACGAAAAAAACACGTTTATTGTATGGGGACCCCCCTTAATATATATATTTTTTTAATTTTTAGTATTTGTTGTTATAGCGGCAACGGAAATACATCATTTGTGAAAATTTCAGCTTTCTAGCTATCACGGTCTATGAGATACAGCCTGGAGACAGACAGACAGACAGACAGACAGACAGACAGACAGACAGACAGACAGACAGACAGACAGACAGACAGCGGAGTCTTAGTAATAGGGTCCTGTTTTTACCCTTTGGGTACGGAACCCTAAAAAATGGGTGTTTGATTTATTAATATTTGTCCCCAGGCCGCCATAGTGAGGATAATGAAGACTCGCAAGACTTTGAAGCACCAGCACCTCGTGGTGGAAGTCCTCAACCAGCTGTCTTCTCGGTTCAAGCCGCGCGTTCCCGTCATCAAGGTATTATACGCTGCTAATTTCCAGGTTTTACCGGTATTACCACCAGTAGTACCACAGGTATAGGTACAGGTGTGGGCATACTGGTAGGGGGGGATTTTCCCCGTGGCACTACTAGACACACCCCTAGTGTGCCGGGCAAGTGTTTAACCGAGGGATTTTCCCCGTAGTAGTACTAACACGTCTGTTGTATTACGGGCAATTAATTTTTAAAACAGCTGTCTTCTTTGTCCAAGCCACGCCAACCCGTCATCAAGGTACCTAGGTATACTTCCTACCGCTAATTTCCAGGTTTACCTGTGGTACTACCGGTGGGCCTACTGGTAGTAGTGCCATGGGGATTACCCGCGTGGTATTACTAGATATGGCAGTAGTATCACGGGCAATAAATTGGACGCCCGGTTCTACTTATTCATTTTGAACTAACACCTATAGTCCCACCAACTTAACTGGCCCGGTGTCCAAAATTGTTTTATTTTATTTTTATACCTGTTAATTTTTTTTTAAATGTATACTAGCAACTCTTTCATCGGGTCAGATAAGTTTGTGGGACTATACTAATTATCTATAGTGTATACTGTACTAATATTATTAATATTCTGAAAGTTTGCATGTTTGTGAGTTTAAAAAAAAAAGAAAGTACAAAAAGAACAAAAAGAAGTAAAGTCAAGGAAGGCTGGAAGAGATTTCTTTTTAGAGATAAGCTTTACCTTTGTCCACTTTTTTAAAATTAGGTTTAAGACAATATTTTGTACAAAAATAATAAAAATAAATAAATAAAATAAAGTACGTAAGCAAGCTTGTAAGTTTGGATGTTTATAAAATTCTGTGTATGTATCCACCGTAACACTTAACATTTATCGTTTATATCTATATATTTTAGTATAACCCTAAGTTTTTAATGTCGTATTTTCCAGAAATGTATCGACATACTGATAGAGAAGGAGTATCTGGAACGCGCCGAGGGGGAAAAGGACACATACAGCTACTTAGCGTGATCTCTCTACACGAATACACTGTGACGTTACAACGTGTTTTATTTACCCCCAAACCCATAGTACTCGTCTGAGTATAGTAAAACCACAGAATCCATACTTCCATACTAATATTATAAATGCGAAAGTGTGTCTGTCTGTCTGCAATGCTGTCACGGCCCATCTTTTCAACCGATGTTGATGAAATTTGGTAGAGATAGATTGTATACCGGGGAAGAACTTTTATCCCGGAAAATTCGAGTGTTCCCGCGGGAAACAAAAAAGTTTATCTGTTCAAGCGATTTTGATGAAATTCGGTGCAGGGATAGGTGGTATCCCGGGGAAAGACATATGCTACTTTTTATCCCGGAAAATTCAAGAGTTCAGTAAGTGCATTTTTCGAGCAAGTGTATTGAAATAGCTATTTATGCAACTGTATCGTAATGAGGGTCATTTTAATTCGAGTGCTGTTTTTTGATATGAGGCTTGCCGAGTGGAGTGGAACTTTTCGATGCTGGAGTAGATAAAATAAATTTCAATACACTTTTCTGACTTGGTGGCTGAAGTCTTATAATATTGGACACTACCTAAGGTTTAAATTTTGTTTAAAACTGTCTTAATATGTCTGGATATAAAAAATAAGACTACCCACATTGTGCATTAATATTAGTTTTGTATGTAGATAGGCAAACAATACAAACTTACTGTTCAAAATCCTTAGGAATTGCAAAGTGCTATATTAGAGTTTCAATGACCAAATGCAATACAATATCGTCTACTGACACTCTCCGAAGTAAACTACATTAATAACTCAACATTTAAAATATACCTACCATACAAATTGGTTTTCTTTTCTCTGATTTCAACAATAGTATATATATGTCACCGTAGGATTGCAAAGGCCGTTGGATTGTAATCTAACTAGCGATATTGTAAACTGTCGACAGATTTCAATTTAACGCATTATTTTTCGGTAGATTGTAATCTGTTAGGTATATTAACCCGATAAAACCTAAGTGATTATTCATGTCGAACCCTAACCTAACCTACAAGAAAGAGACAAGAAAACGTAAATACAATGAATATTTCAAAAATTGACACTCGGAACATTGAACGGTTCACAATCTTTCGACAGTTTACAATATCGCTAGTTGGATTACAATCTTACGGCGACATATTATATATAACACTACAAACAAAATAACACCGTATGCCGCTTGTCTCAAAGTTTACTTTGCCCCATGTTCGCCATCTTCCTCAGTTGCCGTCTTAATATCTTCCCACTTTGGTTCTTTGGTATCTCATGTATAAACCTCACGCCGCCGCGGAGATGCTTTGGGTTTGACAACTGTAAGAAATCGACGGTTAATAAAATTGATAAGTAGTGATAGTCTAGCGGTTAAAGACTGTCTTGTACTCGGGGGGTGCTGGGTTCAAATCCCTTTTGAGATCGCTGCTATGATCGCAGCAAAATTCGATCTGCAGGCTTAGCATGCGCACAACTAGATAGTAGATAACTCGCGACGTGAGAGACTAGATGTTGTCGATGTCAGGTAATTTCTCGTTTACCCTACACAAAATGCACAAAATCCGGTATATTGAAAGAAAAAAATAGTCTGCATGTTTGGGTTCTTAGAGAAACATACCACAGTTATTATGAAATATACTACTCTGCTAATAGTTATCTCTACTTTTGACTTAACGAGACAAGTAACCATTGTAAGGTACACAAAGAAGATAACGGGTAGACATAATTTTACTCGTGCGCATGCTAGCCCTACAGGTGATCATTTTGATCATTTTGATCGTTAAAAAACAATCAGTTAAAAAACAATCAGTCAAAATGGTGACGTTTAACTGTAGGAGTATCAAAAGATCAGTAGAACAAGTAAGATCCTTATGTCGTTCTGCGGACATTGTCGCTCTGCAGGAAACGTGGCTTTTACCCCATGACCTAGATTTCATAAATGAAATAAGCGATGATTTCGGATGCTATGCGAAATCATCGGTGGACACGTCTTCTGGAGTTTTAAAGGGGCGACCGTACGGGGGCTTGGCACTTCTGTGGCGAAAATCGGTTTTTTCCAATGTCACCTTAATAGACTGCGCTTCTGATAGACTGGCGGCGGTACAAATAAATTTGGACTGTCGTCAATTTTTAATTCTGAGTGTCTACCTGCCAACAGACTCTGAGGAAAACCTGGTCGCTTTCACGGATTGTCTGGCCAGTATGGCTGCGTTGATAGATGATAGCAACGCTGAAGCCGTGTATATATTGGGAGACTTCAACGCTCATCCAGGGGCCCGGTTTGGCGATGAACTCCAGTCATTTTGTACGGATAACTCTTTGGTATGTGTGGATAAAGAATTGCTCCCTGCTGAAACCCATACGTACGTAAGTGACGCGCACGGAACCAAGAGATGGCTTGATCACTGCGTTGTGACTGGTGCTGCATGGGACACTGTTAAATCAGTTCATGTGGAGTACGGTGTTTATTGGTCGGATCATCTCCCAATGGTCGTTACGTGTGAGATGAACTTAGTTACAGGAAAAGTTATTTTGACGAATGCAGACTCTTTACGAGGAATAAAATGGGGGCATAGAAGCGATGACCAGATTGATGTATATAGAAAATACTGCTGTGATAAATTAAGTTCCCTAAGTTTACGTTTATCTAGTCATTGTGATAATTGTGTAGCTTTTAATTATTGTAATCAACATTTTTATTTCATTGATAATTTTTATAATGATCTTGTAAATATTCTACAGACTGGTGCAAAAATTAGTGTAGTTATTCCGAATGGTGCACTGAAGAAGCCTAAGAAAATCCTTGGTTGGAACTACCACGTTAGGGATTCTCATCAGAAGGCAAAAATGTATTACGAGTGGTGGAGTTGCGGTGGTAGGCCTAGTTCTGGTTATCTCTACGACGACATGATTGCAAGCCGTAAGGAGGCTTTCAAAAATAAACTGAAGTGGTGTCAAAATAATGAGGAAAATATAAAATTAGACATGTTAGCATTACACAGGTCCGATAAAAATTTTATAAAATTTTGGCGTACCACGAACTCCCTAAATTATAAAACGAGTGTACCTGTGTCCGTGGAAGGTATTAACGATAGAAAGAAGATTGCCGACTTATTTTCACACCACTTCAGGGTCAATCCGTTGCCTGCTCGTACACCTAATATGTCTAACATACCATCTACAGCTGCAGAAGTTACTGACAATGTATGTTTTACGGCTAATGACGTGGCTGCTATAGTCCTTAAAATGAAAAGAGGTAAATCTCCAGGAATAGACGGCTTAAGTTTGGAACATGTTTTATATGCGGGAGAGGCAGTATACGAGGCCTTAGCCGCTTTGTATAATGCCTGCATAAACTTTGGCTACCTGCCACCGCAACTCATGAGAACACTGGTAGTTCCTATCCCTAAGAATAAAAAAGGCGACCTTTCCAGTCTCAAGAACTATAGACCGATCTCGCTAGGCACAGTACTTGGTAAAATACTGGAAAGGTTGATACATCCAAGTCTAAATGAAAACATTAAGTTGAATGACGCACAGTTTGGTTTCCGTCCAGGACTTTCGACAGATTCAGCGATTTTCAGTTTAAAGGCGACCGTTAACCACTACGTCAACAGAAGTACGTCTGTCTACGCGTGCTTCCTTGACTTGAGTCGTGATTTTGACCTTGTAAACTATAATTTACTCTGGGAAAAACTGCACGGCTCTTATGTTCCAACAAAAACGGTGAATCTGTTGAAATATTGGTATGGAAATCAAACTAACAGTGTAAGATGGGGCGACGCGACATCTAGCGAATATATGCTAAAATGCGGTGTTCGTCAAGGTGGTTTGACCTCTCCTGACCTCTTTAGCCTGTACGTGAACGACCTGATTGCGGAACTGAGAAGCACTAAGGTTGGGTGTCACTGACATAGGGTCCACTTGTATGAATAATTTCAGCTATGCAGATGATATGGTGCTCCTCAGTCCTTCAATCAGGGGGCTTCGTAAACTGGTAGCGATCTGTGAACGTTATGCTGCAGATCATGGCCTTAAATATAACGTTAAAAAAACAGTTACGATGGTGTTCCGTTCAGGCAGAGGTCCGGGGACGATTCCAGCAGTATCCCTCGATGGAAATATACTGGAGAGGGTTAATCGGTTCAGATACCTCGGACATATACTGACTGAGGGTCTCGTTGATGATGAGGATATTGAGAGGGAACGTCGTGCTCTGGCTGTAAGATGCAACATGCTCGCACGTCGGTTCGCAAAGTGTAGTGACGATGTGAAGGTGACATTGTTTAGGGCATATTGCCTATGTTTCTACACATGTCAGCTTTGGGTCAAGTATACCAGGCGTGCCTTCAACAACATCAGGGTGCAATACAATGACGCCTATCGTATCCTGATGAAGTTGCCACGGTACTGCAGCGCGTCGGACATGTTCGCTAAGGCCAGAGTACCGGACTTCTTTGCGATCATAAGATCGCGAATCGCATCATTCTGGAGTCGCTTACGAGCCTCCAACAGCGAGATCCTCAATACGTTGACCGAGGATCTAGACTGTTCCATGTTTAAACACTGGCTTTCAGTGCACCAGGAGGTAAATAGGAAGTAAACCTGATACAAAAGTACCATTTAGGTACCTGCTCATTATATTGACATAATATGTATGACTTATGTTAAGTATTGCCATTGGCAATAATTATCTATTATTTTATTTTAATTTAGTTTTTAAATTGACATTGTTTATATTTATTGTATTGGGTTTGTACCTTTTAATAAAGGTTATTATTATCGATATGAATTTAACTCTCACGCCCGCATACAAAATAAATACATATTATAAATAAGGCCAAAAAATCTATAAACTTACGTAAATAAATAGAAATGAATAAACTTACATACACATTACACAAATAAATAATTGTAGCGGGCGGAGGATTACACCCCGGCAGGGGAGACCAGACGGCCGGGGGTCAGGGCGACAGGTTGAGAAACCGGCGGACTATCCTAGCCGAGTCTAGCAACACCGCTTTTTGCATCCTGGCTGCGAGCGAACTGCCACGGAACCCCAGCCGCCTCAGATGGTGAGCGAGGCTGACCGGGATTAACCCATTCGCAGATATAACGATTGGGATGGTTTCAGTGGACTCCACATGCCACATGGCAGAAACCTCGTGAGCCAGATCGAGATACTTTCGTTTTTTCTCCGTCTCAGCTCTCACAAGGTTCTCGTCATATGGAATGGTGATGTCCACCAAAAACACCCGTGACTGTGCCCGGTCCAACAGCACGATGTCAGGCTTATTCGCTAGAATAGTCCTGTCCGTGATGATGGACCGGTCCCAATAGAGCCGAACTCCGTCACGCTCGAGTACAGGCACCGGTGTGTACTTGTAGTACGGCAGCCTCTCATCCAGGAGACCGTATTGCAGAGCAAGCTCCTGGTGAAGGATTTTGGCCGCTTGGTTGTGCCTGTGCAGATACTCAGTGTTAGCAAGCGCCGAACATCCCGAAAGCACATGTCTGAGTGATTCACCGGGATGGCGACAAGCTCGACATATGTCATGAGTGCCATCTTTCAGAATGTACTTTCGGTAGTTCCGCGTCTTAACTACCTGATCCTGTATCGCACAGACGAAACCCTCGGTTTCCCCAAAGAGGTCACCGAAGCGCAGCCATTGCACGGACGCTTTCTTATCGACATGCGGCTCATTAAGAGCTTTAAAAAAGCGTCCGTGCAACTCCTTCTCCTTCCACACGGTCTCCCGGTCAGAGGTGCTAAGTACCACCGGCGCCTGCCACTCGATTTTGGCTAAGGATAGGGGAGTGAGTCCTTTATCACACTCTATGACCTCTCTATGCATGGGTGACTCCCTCTTCGTCTCGAAGTATGTTCTGAGATTGGCTATCTCCCGGTTATGCATGGTCTTGACGCTTAATACGCCTCGACCACCACACTTCCGGGGGATATACAATCTCATCACAGACGATTTCGGGTGATGCATGCGATAGAGAGTCATAGTCGTGCGGACTTTTCTATCCAGGGCGTCAAGTTCGGTCTGAGTCCATCTGAGCACGCCAAAGGTGTACATGAGAACGGGCATAACCCAGCCGTTATAGGCTCGAACCTTATTGGCGCCTGACAAAAAACTTTTACAGATCTTTGTCAGACGGCCAAAAAAGGCCTCGCAAACAGACTGTTTCATGTCCGCCTCATTTACCCCCACTGATTGCGACATACCCAGATACCGGTACGATTCAGCCTCAGAGAGGGTCCTGATGATCGATGGCTCGAGGTTCATCTCAGCCGAGTGAGTAACCTGCCCCCTTACCACATGCAAGACCGCACACTTGTCCAGCCCGAGCTCCATTCTGATAGAATTACTGAACTCAGTGGTGATATTCAGCAATTCTTGCAGACGGGTAGCATTGGGTGCCAGCAGTTTGAGGTCGTCCATGTAGAAAAGGTGAGGCACTCTTGTCCCTCCTCTCCGAAACTGAAAGCCCGTCCCTGAACTCTCCAGCAATGAGCTGAGTGGGTTCAGAGACAGGCAAAACCAAAGCGGACTCAGACAATCACCCTGGAAGATCCCCCGCCGTATCCTTATCCGGTCATCAGCAGCCGCCAACCGCTCACCATGGAGACAAAGGATCGTACTCCATTGCCCCATGCATTCCCTGAGGAAGTCTCGAACTGCACCATCGACTTTGTACAGTTCAAGGACCCTCAAGAGCCATGAATGGGGCACCGAGTCGAATGCCTTTTTATAATCAATCCAGGCGGCGGAGAAGTTCCGGCGGTTGCGTTTGACCAATTGTCCCGCAACGGAGTCGATGAGAAGGAGCTCCTTAGTACCACGGCTACCCCCCCGACACCCGTTCTGAGCCCCAGACATGATGTTATTTTCGTCTACATGACGAGTGATCTTGAGGCTCAGAACGGATGTAAGTGTCTTATAGATGGTCGTAAGACACGTAATAGGGCGGTACTTAGCCGGATCAGTGGCATCAGTGGACTTTGGAGCTAGATGAGTGATCCCAGTGGTGAAAAGGTTCGGGAGTGTCCTTTGCTCGAGAGCTTCTTGGAATTGTCGAGCCAAGGTCGCATGGCAAACCGAGAAACCCTTAAGCCAGTAGTGATGCAGCCCGTCAGGACCCGGACTTTTCCAGTTCGGGGCCCGCCTTACTGCACCAACTACATCCTCCGTAGAGATGGCTACCGGGTTCATCGGTTCAATTACGGCACATGCTTCCTCTACCGCCGCAATCCAAGGGCCCTCTTCATGCTCAACCTCTCGAGACCACACACTCCGCCAGAAAGCGACAAGATCTGCCGAGCTCGGCCGTTGAGAGGTAGAGCAGACTGCTGGACACTCCAATTTTTTGTAGAACCTTTTCTGATCACTCGAGAAGAGACGATTTTGCTGAAAGCGCTCAACTCTTTCCGAGTATCGCCGTATGCGGCTCCCCCATGCAGCGATTTTCTGCTTCAGGTCGTCGATGCGCTCCGTTAGCTTTTGGGTTATATCGGGCTGATCCAAGCTATTATTATTATTATCGGTATAAATTAAGCTCTCACGCCCGCATACAAAATAAATACATATATGGCCAAAAGAGTTATAATAAACTTACGTAAATTAAAATAAAGGAATAAACTTACATACACAAATACACAAATAAATAGTTGCAGCGGGCGGAGGATTACACCCCGGCAGGGGAGACCAGACGGCCGGGGGTCAGGGGGACAGGCTGAGAAACCGGCGGACTATCCTAGCCGAGTCTAGCAACACCGCTTTCTGCATCCTGGCTGCGAGCGAACAGCCACGGAACCCCAGTCGCCTCAGATGGTGAGCAAGGCTGACTGGGACTAACCCATTCGCAGATATTACGATTGGGATGGTTTCAGTGGACTCCACATGCCACATGGCGGAAACCTCGTGAGCCAGATCGAGATACTTTCGTTTTTTCTCCGTCTCAGCTCTCACAAGGTTCTCGTCATATGGAATGGTGATGTCCACCAAAAACACCCGCGACTGTGCCCGGTCCAACAGCACGATGTCAGGCTTATTCGCTAGAATATTCCTGTCCGTGATGATGGAGCGGTCCCAATAGAGCCGGACTCCGTCACGCTCGAGTACAGGCACCGGTGTGTACTTGTAGTACGGCAACCTCTCATCCAGGAGACCGTACTTCAGAGCAAGCTCCTGGTGAAGGATCTTGGCCGCTTGGTTGTGTCTGTGCAGATACTCAGTATTAGCAAGCGCCGAACATCCCGAGAGCACATGTCTGAGTGACTCACCGGGATGGCGACAGGCTCGACAGATGTCGTGAGTGCCATCCTTCAGAATGTACTTTCGGTAGTTCCGCGTCTTAACCACCTGATCCTGTATCGCACAGACAAAACCCTCGGTTTCCCCAAAGAGGTCACCGAAGCGCAGCCATTGCACGGACGCTTTTTTATCGACGTGTGGCTCATTAAGAGCTTTAAAAAAGCGTCCGTGCAACTCCTTCTCCTTCCATATGGTCTCCCGGTCAGAGGTGCTAAGTACCACCGGCGCCTGCCACTCGATTTTGGCTAAGGATAGAGGAGTGAGTCCTTTATCACATTCTATGACCTCTCTATGCATGGGTGACTCCCTCTTCGTCTCGAAGTATGTTCTGAGATTGGCTATCTCCCGGTTATGCATGGTCTTGACGCTTAATACGCCTCGACCACCACATTTCCGGGGGATATACAATCTCATCACAGACGATTTCGGGTGATGCATGCGATAGAGAGTCATAGTCGTGCGGACTTTTCTATCTATTTTATTATTATTATTATTATTAATTTAAGGAGCAACTTTTGTCTCTATTTCTGCTGAAGACCGTATCAAAGAGAAAGAGTATTCTCACCTCTCCAGCAACATAGTCCTGAATCTCCTTCTCAGTAAGGGTTTCCCCCGGCTGTAGTACAACGAAGGCCAGAGGGACTTCCCCAGCGGTGGGGTATGGGATGCCCACCACGCCTGCTTCGCGGATAGACGGGTGTTTGAGGAGCACGGCTTCCAATTCCGCTGGAGGGACCTGGTATCAAAGAGAAAGGGGTGATGAGAAATTTGGGATATTTGTTTTTCAAGATTGAACTATGATATTATCCATACTTAATATTATAAATGCGAAAGTGTCTGTCTGCTACGCTTTTACGGCCCATCTGCTCAACCGACTTAGATGAAATTTGGTACGAGGGTAGGTTGTATTCACGGGTAGGACATAGGCTAATTTTTATCCCGGAAAGATTTCCCGCGGGAATCAAAGTCGCGGACATCATATCTAGTAGTTATGTCCAGTATGATAAATAATATCAAAGTTAGTTAAACTATGAGATATTATGGAGACATTACTCAACGGGACGCGCAGTCGGCGCGGCAATTTGGTGTTCGCTCAACTACTGCCCCTGCTTGCTTAAATCAAAATTGAGTTGCATTATCTAGACCTAGACACTAGAGTGTAGAGCTAAAATTTAAAAGAACATTTTTGGTAAATAGTTGGGTATCTACAATTATATCTGTGGAATTAGGTATTATGCGGAAAGACCTGGGAAACCACCGCATTATCATCCCAAGAAAACTGCCATTAAGTGATTAATGGAAAGGGGTCACGACCCTAAGCAATGGGGAATACGACGCAGAGAAAGAATTATATCTATGTACTTATGTAGTAGGTTTTTTAGTTGTACCTACTTAAAAATAAAATCTGTCCTTATGAGGTTATTAGCATTTTAAAGTGACCCTGTATGGATAGAAAAGTCCTCCTTACTGACTCATCAACGCGCAGCCATTTTGTTCAATTTCCCTTTAAATATGCAGACAAGAAATAAAGTTACCTGATAGCCCTTATACTTGATAAGTTCCTTCAATCGATCCACAATATAGAAATACTGGTCGTCATCATAGTAGCCGATATCACCGGTTCTAAAAAAGCCTTCATCGTCGAAGTCCTCCTTCCTGTCTTTGCCGATGTAACCCTTCATCACCATGACGCTTTTGACGCATATCTCCCCTTCTTGATTAGGTCCTAGTACTTCGCGGGTTTCTGGATTTACTACCTAGAAAAGTCAAAACATATTATTTTTGAAAATCTTGATTAAAAAGGCTCACCTTGGCCTAGAAAGCTGAAAGTTTGCGCAGACTTGACCAACCGGCTTGAGCCAACGACCTCAATTTACATAAACGTCAAACAAAGAAGCATGCCCTACAAGTCGGACGCCCAACTTTTTTCTATGAAAGGGCCCATCTAGTACCTACAATATATCGAAGGCTTGAGCAGGTCAGAAAAAGCTTTAGGTATTTTTAAAAAGCTCTATGACCTCCTTGGCGCAGTGTTGAGCGCTGTTATCTTAAGATGGGAGGTCCCGGGTTCGATCCCCGGCAGAGTCAATTTGGGAATTTTTAATTATTGAATTTTATCTAGTCTGGCTTGATGGGACTTCGGCTGTGGCTAGTAACCACCCTATCGGCAAAGACGTGCCGCCAGGCGATTTAAAGTTCCGGTACGATGCCGTCTAGAAACCGATCATAGACTGCATCGTCATTTACCATCAGGTAAGATCGCAGTCAAGGGCTAACTTGTAGTTGAGAAAAAAAAGTAGGAATATGGTATTAAGCCGACGCGACGCTAAAAAGTACCTACTATGCTCAAAATGAAATACAGGAAAAGGAGGCATGTATATTAAAATTAAACTTCGTAAAGTATCATTTTATCTGATAAACTGGTTATACTTACGAGCCGTAAACCGCGAAGAATTTTTTTTTATCCACTACAAGTTAGCCCTTGACTGCGGTCTCACCTGATGGTAAGTGATGAGATGAATGGGCATGAAATCCTAGATACAGTCAAATAGTTAGGATTCAAACCCACGCACCACTTTTCTTTTACAAGTTTTCTAGCAGGTAAGTAAGTAGTTATGATGTAGATTAGGTACATTATTTTTGTGGTTAAATGTAAGAGTTTTTGGAAAAAATTAAATTAAAATAGAAATACCTACAATTAAAAAAAAAGAAAAGCTAAGATGTACCTACCTTAACAATAGTGTGGGATTTAACGGGCCCAACGCTGCCAAGTTTTTCAGGGTTAAAGTTCAATGTGATACCCAATGTGGTCTCCGTCATACCATACCCTTGTAATACGGCTTGGACGCTCGGGAACCTGGTAGGTAACGCAAAACTTAATTTCATTTGATATCGTTTAGGTAATAAAATGTTCTGCACTGCACACAAAGTAACTATCGTAAAGAAAATGTGGCATACTTAGTATAATAGCGCAGTATCATACGGGAAGCCTGAACTTAGGTACCTACCAGCAAAGTAATTTCGAAGATACACATCTAGTTTGCATCTGGTCGAAACCCGCGTTAAATTATAAAATCAATTAAAATACCTAATAATGAATTTAATTTTTTGGCCGTGAATCAAAAGTGATACCTACCTATTAAGAATTAAGATAAAGTGAAACTAATTTCATGGAAAGATCTATCGTTAATTTGAAAATTATTAGATACCTACCTATTTTCATTCACAAAATTATGCTATGGTAGAATTTCAAAATTCTACAGTAGGTAGGTATAAGTTTTTAAAATTTTACAATTCTAAAGTGTTGATGCCGGCAATTTTTTGGAATAAAGAAATTGTATACGGGATGCATAAAATCGGTTATACAAGTGCGCCATGAAACTACACTTTCATTTATATCATTGTTAACTGCCTCGTTGGTCTAGACTCGAGTGGTTAGCATGTTTAGCGGCCGACGAGCTCCCGGGTTCGAGTCCCGGGTCGGGCGATAATTAAGCATTGGGTTTAGCTGACAAGAAATTCTAATTAATAGCCCGGAGTAAGGAAGTTGGCGGTGTTGCACTCACGTGCGTCGGAGAGCACGTAAACAGTCGGTCCTGCGACGGATCTCTCTCCGGTCGTGTCGAATTTTCTGTCTCATCGGGCTATGAGAGTGAAGGATCAAAGAGTGCACCTGTGTTTGCGCACTCACTTGTGCACTATAATATATACCTATTCCGCGTGGATGGCTAATTGACTGCCTCGTTGGTCTAGTGGTTGGCATGTTCGACTGCGGACGACGAGGTCCCGGGTTCGAGTCCCGGGTCGGGCCATAATTGAGTATTGGGGTTTTCTGACTGAAAATTCTCAGTACTAGACCGGAGTTAGGAAATTGACTTTGTGTCACCCCCGTGCCTCGGAGAGCACGTTAAGCCGTCGGTCTAAGCCACGTCTAAGCTCTAAGTCCCCTCTCTCCTATGAGAGTGGAGGCTTGTGCCCAGCAATGGGACGTTAATGGGCTGTAGTGGTGGCGGTGGATGGCTAATTAATCTCTATGGAGATTGGCCGCCGTGGCCGTCGGAAAACATTAGTAAGTATATATTTCGTCCTCTTACTTGGTCCTTACAGCCTTGGCAGTGTCCTCGTATAGGGGAGCGCTGCCGCAGTACACGACTAGTAAAGAGCTCGTGTCGTACTTGAGGTTTGATTTGCACAGAGCGATCAGCGTCGCTGGCACCACTTTCAGTTCAGATATCTGGAACATACCTAATTATAGAGATCTATAGCAGGATTTCCTAATTTTCCTGATAAACTAATGATTTCATTTACCAAAAAACCAGCCAAGTTCAAGTCAGACTCGCTCACAAAGGGTTCCGTACTACCACACAATATAAATTCTGTGTAAATGAAAATTGGCAGTCATAGGGACTGCCGATAGAAGTGAAAACGAATAGGTATTTTTTTTTTGTAATAAAATAAAATATTTCAAATAAAAATCTAAACCTAAAATGGAGAACTTTCATGATGTACAAAAAAAATGTGAATATATTTAACGCAATGACGATTTAAAAGTTTAATTATTTAATGTACACCGATTGCTGTATCTAACTGGAGTGAGAAATTTTGCGAGTGAGTTTTAATAACCTAGGCGAGAGTTAATACTTCAAAATTATCTTCACACACAAATTAAGTGCTTTTAATTCAATTAAGTCACGTTAAGTCTATTTATTTCTTTTATTCGGCTTTATAAAGTCGGTTGATAGGGAATTATGACGTCACATCTCCCGTCTTGCAAGCGCAACTATAAAGTTAAATTATATATTATTTTTTTCATTTTTTGAGATATTTTAATGATTCTTTCATAAATTTGTTTTATTTTGTCTTAATTTTCATAATAAATAATAAAAAAAATGGTAAGCTTTGAATGTACTATATTTATATTTAAGACCTTTTGTCTTCATAGCAACGCGAGGTGTCGTCAACGATTACATTTTTTTATTTATTTATTTATTGGTAGGACACACCCGATAAGACATTACAGTTTCCCAATACGTCTTATCAAGCTACAATGTAACATAATATAAATCACTAAAATTACACATAAAATAGGAATTACTAAGAAGACATTATCAATTAAATTTTGATTAACTTAACATACAACAACTAAAAATATACATAATACAAATTAGATTAAAAACTACTTATTCTCTAATAACAATTTTATCATGCCCGAGAGCTGGATCAGTGGGGTGTGGAAAATGTCTAGTCCTGAAGTTTTACGAACCAAATCATTGAGTAAGCGCAGTGCACGAGCCAATGGCGCATGTTTAGCGAGCTCTGTTCAGAAATTGGGTAGCGCAAAAAGCGTACGCCGACGCGCAATTGCATACCCATCCGGGACGTGCAACCGAATGCTACCCAATAAATTGGAATTACATTTTTTTCCTTGGATCAGACTGATTATGTATGAGAGTAAGGCTAGATTGCGCCGCAGTTCCAAAGTATCATAACCAGTCATACCAAGGAGAAACAAGCTTGGATATATTGTAGGATATCCTACTGAATACCCAAACTGCTTTCTGTACAGCCACCGAATAAACTTTCTTTGAATCTTTTCTACCATATCGATATATTTAAATTCATGTGGATTCCATACGATGGCATTACTTTCGAGCTTGCTTCGCACAAAAGCATTAAATAAAAGCTTTATTGCAGCAATAGATTTTAAATGCTGCGCTTGTCTAAGTACAAAGCCTAAAGTTCGATAAGCCTTGGCACAAATACCCTTGATATGATCACGAAAAGTTAGATCCCCTGATATATTTGTACCCAAGTCCCGAACCGCAGTCACTCGCGATAAGCTTGTTCCACCCAGATGATAATGTGTAATGAGTGGTGCCACCTTACGACTAAACGTGATGACAGTACATTTTTTGTCATTAAAAAATAACTTGTTCTGCCAACACCATTGCAACACATTGTCAATATCTTGTTGGAGCATTTGAGCATCAGAGGAATCCTCAACACTACAAAACAATTTCAAATCATCCGCAAATAGCAAGCAACTAGCGCCAGTGATTACATTTGGCAAATCATTTATTAATATTAAAAACTCCAGTGGGCCCAGATTACTGCCCTGACTAACGCCAGAATATGTGTAGTAGGGTTCCGAACAGTAACCGTCATATTGCACATACTGCCTCCGGTTTCTTAAGTAACTGGAGAAAAAATTAAGTAACAACGGTGTGAATCCTACGGAGGCCAACTTACTGAGAAGCACGTCATTATCAACTGCGTCAAAAGCTTTTTGAAAGTCAAAGTAAGCCGCATCCACCTGCGAGCCGTTGTCTACTGCCCCAATCACATATGTCCAGAATGACAGCAAATTAGTACATGTAGAGCGACCCGCTCGAAACCCATGTTGGGCGTCTGAAAGTTGGTACTCGAATTGCCTCCTTATGCGATATTCTAAAATAGACCCGAATAGCTTCCCGAAAACTGACAACACAGCAATGGGTCTAAATTCACTTACATCAGAGCTAGATCCTTTTTTAGGAACAGGCACTACGCGAGAGGTTTTCCATACCTCAGGATAGAACGAGTTCTTATAACAGACATTGAAAACATGTTGCAATGGCGAAACCAGAATGCTTCTACAATCTTTTACTACGTATGGTGGGATACCATCGGGACCAGCGGAATGTTTCGACTTAAGCTTGTTAAGCGCTCTCGATACATCACCCTGCAATATTGAATCTATGTGTATACGCGCGCTACCCCCTTTACAAGACATGACAGCATCATTAACGCTAAGTCGCGGTGGCACCTGCGCGTATACAGAACTAAAATATTCCGCAAATAAATCGGCGCATTGTTCCCTAGGTACTAATTGTCCATTTCTCATTTAATCTTTTTCTTTGCAATAGTTCGCTTAGAAGTCATATAATCCCAAAACAATTTCGGTTCGCGTTTAATATTTGACTCCATTCTTGCCTTATACTGCTCAAAATCAGTGTCAATATTTGACTTAACTAATGATCTAAATTCTGAAAAAAGCAGTTGAAATTTTTGGTTTTTTGTTATTTTAAACAACTTGTGATATTTCGCTTTTAGTTCTATATTTCGCTTAGTATTACGCGAATACCAAATAGGATAAATATACCGAGACTCTATAATTACGCGATTTTTTATTGGAACACATTCAATTAGACATGAATCAAGAATAGAATAAAATAATTCAGTAGCTTGGTGTGGATCAGAAATTTCGTATAACGGCGACCAATCTACCAACGACAATCGTTCATAAAGCCTAATGGAAAATCTGCTTTTTTGAAATCCCACTCTGGTGTTATATTAGTATGAGATGCGTTCCTTATATTTAAATTTTTTTGCTGATATGCTGCAGACCCAGTAATAAAAGGACTTATTAATATAAACCTTAAAACTAAGGTATTAAAGTTTAATGACGCATGTACTATATTACCTATACGGGCCAGCGGAGGGCGAATTGCCCATACAAACGTAATACCAAAATAATTTGTAATTCGAGAATATTTCCACCATATTATGCGATAATTAAGATTGAACTTGTATTTATCTGGGTCCCTGGATAATTATCTTTTCAAAATACTTTCCCAAAATTAAATGTAAGCACATTGCGTTTCGCATGTTTTTACGACATAAATGACATAATTATGTTTTCTTCTTATTTGTTTCATATTAAAACCAACGATATCTCACGTACTAATTGAGCAGGAACATAGCCTATATTGTCAAGTTACAGAATAAGTAACAACACGAAGTTAAAAACACAACAATTTTTCATTCATCATTTATGGTATTCACGGAACTTGGACTAAATGTATTCACAAATTTTGTACGCTCATGTTGCTATCGCGCTTGCACGCGATCATGTGTCATTAGCCAAATAGAGACAGCAATATACCGGCAAATTTATATTTGCGGTTCGAATAGAGGTTGCGAGCGGCGTTCTCCGGCCTCTTTTTAACCTATTGCGTAGCTTCTATCGCGGGCCTTGAGCGTGGAGACCGAATCCAGAAATTCCGTAACGAAAAAAACCTTACGCTTTGGTTGCTATGACTACTTGTGTTGTTGACTTAAATTTGTTGAAAATAAAAAGACTATTTTTATTAAAAGATGATTTTGGTTGCTACGAGTATGACTACTTGTGTTGTTGACTTCAAATTGTTGAAAATATAAAAGCGAAATAATTTTAAAGAATTATTATTTAACATAATTAAATTTAATATATTTTCATAAATAGTCTTTTTATTTTCAACAAATTGAAGTCAACAACACAAGTAGTCATAGCAGCCAAAGTGTTAGGTAAGTTGATAAAAAATGCTATGCAATAGCTTTACCGCGGCAGTCTCCGAGTGCCACACGTCTTTTTTTCAACCGACTTCAAAAAAAGGAGGAGGTTCTCAATTCGACTGTTTTTTTTTTTTTAATATGTTTGTTACCTCAGAACTTTTGACTGGGTGCACCGATTTGGATGATTCTTTTTTTATTTGAAAGTGCATACTTCCCATGTGGTCCCATATAAATTTTATCGATTTTAAGCGGACACGACCTGCAGCAATGAGGAATATACGATAGACGGAGATATTGCGTAGGTATAGGTACCTGATACTTTTCCATAGTCCTCAGGTAAAGGTCTACGTCGAACTTCGGGAGGTACACAGATGTTGTTCCCGTGGTGAACCCAGCTACGGCACCGAAGAGACCCATGCTTTGGTACCAGGGTCTTATGGCAAGGACTTTGAGAGGGGGGATGGGGTTGGCCAGTCTGTAATACAAGTTGGTGGAAAAGAGATTAAGTAGTTTTCTAAGCGATTATTCGGTATACCTACCTATTTTCTGTTTTATAACAAAAATTCCACAACCTATTTTAAACCTGCCTATACCTACATAAGTTTAAGAAATCCATTAAAAGTGTGCTTCTGAAAAAATCTTATTATACCTACTGTTGAAGATTACGTAAAAGACAAAAGAGCATCCGAGTTTCTTGCTGGTTCTTCTCGGTAGGATTGGAATTCCGAACCAGTGGAAGATTCACTCGACGATTCAAAAGCACTTGAAAAAGTTTATTTGAATAAAAAAACATTTGAATTTTGAATACAGATGTTGTTCCTATAGTGAACCCAGCTATGGTACTGATGAGATGGGTCGTTTGGTACCAGGGGTTTATGGACATGCCTTTGTGATGAGGGGTGTGGGGGGTGTTCTGGATATAATACAAGATATCATTGTCATCATTCCTATTCGAAAAACGAATATTGGCTTCAGAGGATAGCGGGAGCAAAATGTAATTTTTAGGCCCATGGGACTTTTCATTTCGCTGTTCTGATTGGTCCGCGTTCGTGCTTCTGATTGGTGCTTAAGCGTATAGGTAATGTCCATACATAGTAGGTTGATACTCCTAGCTTTTTCTCATACGTAATGATGAAATATAGTGTGTGTCACTCGGCGCCAAATTTTTTGTTCTCGGGCGGCATATATTGAATTCCTCGCTACGCTCAGGATAGCGCCCTCGGGGAACAAAAACTTTTCTTTGGCCCCATATAACACAAATAACTATTATGTATATCTAAATAAGGAAAAGGTGACTGACTTATCTATCAACGCACAGCTCAAACCACAGTACGGACCAGGCTGTGGCAAACGGGTAGGATTTTTGAAAACTCAACCCCTAGGAGTGTAAAATAGAGGTTTTAAAGAACAATAGGCAATTTTGTACGGAGCATGGGCCCACTGCTGTACCTCAGCAAAATTCTAATGAAATTGAAACTTTTAATCTGCCTTTGTAGGCAATAACTGGTATGTAGGTATATAATGTTAACTTTGATTAGATATATTTACAAGGGTAAAGTATTATAAGTAGGTATGCTATACACAGATAATAGCTAGTTACATATTTTGAGCAGTTTGGGCACATAGTAGAGTTTGTCCATTTTGATGTTCAGTTGAGAATTAGGTACGCCTTGTACTTATACTTATTTTTATGTATACATATGTCACCGTAAGATTGCAAAAACCGTTACATTGTAATCTAACTTGCGATATTGAACTCTGTCGACAGATTACAATTTAACGCATTATTTTTCGGTAGATTGTAATCTGTTAGGTATATTAACCCGATAAAATCTAAGCCTAAGCACTACCTGATTGTTTGTGTCGAAGCCTAACCTAAGAAAGAGACAAGACAACGTAAATACAATGAATATTTCAAAAATTGACACTCGGAACATTGAACGGTTCACAATCCGTCAACAGTTTACAATATCGCTGGTTAAATTACAATGTAACGGTTTTTGCAATCTTACGGTGACATTTTTATATAATGTTATGTGAACATTTAAAACTATTACTTCTTAAACAACATCATAAAAAAGACTAAGTAAAGAGATAGAAAAGGATTACCGGGCAGGGTAGAAATGTCAAAGGAGAGTTTGGAAGAAAGATTGTTGTATTTACATTGGCATTTAAAATAATTGATGGAAAATAAAGTTGATGTTAATCTGAACGCCGTGGTTTTATTAATAACAATATTGAATTTCAACTTTAAAGGTAAAGACGAATGAACTGAACGAAATCTTTATTATTTTTATTATGAAAACCTAAAAAAATTAGCTAATACCTACAAGCAAGAGCATAGTGTTAAAACGTTGAGATGTGTTATCTCAACTCCTTTGGGTAATCCCGTAGTGCCAGAGGAATAGAGAATGAATAGAGTATCGTTGCCTCCATCGACATCAGCTGGCTGAAACTCCTCATACTTGATGTTTTCCGTTAACCTGTAAACTGAAAATATAAAATTATTTAAAATTAGTGTTTGATATGTTTGTTAGCGCGTCATCTAACAAGGAACAAGAAGATTAATGCTTGAAACAACGAGTAGCTCTTAATAGTAGTTTGTAATCTATGAGCGGTGAGTAGGCTTTTGCCTTTTACCTACCCATGTCAGCCCAATGCCGCCACGCGAGAACTGACCATCGTCACGAGTTTGTTTCGTGTATCACAAAGGACTTTACAATCGTGCATTGTCGAGTCCAATCTCATGAGGATGTTTCGGTGTCGGAGTGAAACGTGCTGTAAGCTGTTAGCCCCAAGCACTCGGTGGTTATAAAGGAAACAACACGAGTACTCGAACTGTAGTTTATTAGTAGAGAAAATTGTAATATTCTCACAAAATAAATAAGATTAACTACTTAGATCACTTGTCGCGACTCGCGGAGACCTCCAAAAGGTCCTTCGGCGGTATTTTTGGTTCTTGAGCTTAGCTTTTATTGCTGTCCAGTCCGGCAGGCCGAAACCGGGTCCGTAGGTGGATAGCAATTAGGCTAATTACCAGAACGACTGGAGATTAAGAATTAATTAGCTCTTTTTATAGGCAATATATTGCTGATTAACACATTATCGTCTTGCGTCAATCTCGAATACTGGGTCAAAATGCTACATGATTGATCAGCAATATACGCCATAGTAGCTAGGGTTGTAACAGTGCGTTGAGAGTAATTTGAAAGATTTGTGTGGTGTGGTGGATAACGGTGCGACTTGCTGGCTTACTAAATGACCAGTCCATAAAGTAAGCTACACGTGCAAGCTGTACGTTGAACCACATAAATTTGTCTGTTTTGCCGGTTTATAGCGAATTAAGCTTCTTGTCCCTTGATTATCATGGACTTCCGCAACGAAACGCCCTGCTTTTATCCAATAGCGCGCCATTTTTGGGTGTCAATTTTTATACTCAATAAAATTCCAGAAGACCTCCATTTACTGAGAGATTTAAACGTTACATCAAAAAAAGTTTATGTAAAAATAGTAGGTACAATTTACTGCCCACGCTGAGTAATATTGGAAGCTCGAGCCGAAGCCGAGGACTTGCCATGTTATTTTAAAAGGACGAGGCGCCAATCGAAGCCGTCTTGACGACTATATTTTATCAGACAAGACGCTTTGCTGCTGAAGAATGATATTAACAAATTATTACGACATTTTACGACATTTTTTTTATACGACTGTAATTTTTAACGAATGTGTAGACTAGGGCACTTTTCCGAGTTTAATGAAACATGGTAAACTCATTATTTTATTTAAGTCAGGAAATAAAAACGATCTTTATAATTACAGGCCTATTTCAATTTTACCAACTCTCAGTAAGGTTTTTGAAAAAAATCTTTTGAGACAATTATTAAATCTATAAATAGCTTACTGCATCTAGAGCAGTACGGCTTCACTAAAGGTCGTACAACAATACAACTGATGCGGGCGCAAAACTTTTAAAACAAATATACAATGCCTGGGAGTGTTCACCGAATGCTATTGGTGTCTTCTGTGATCTGTCTAAGGCATTTGATTGTGTTGATCGCAAAACTTTATTGCTGAAATTAAGCCACTATAGCATCAGAAATGTTGCACTCGATCTCATTGCTTCATATCTAAACATTGATGTAGAATTTTAGTCAATGATCTTAATGATAGAACTCAGAGGGTATGCATAAACCACGTGAAGTCAGAGGGCTCAACTGCATTAATGGGTGTCCCACAAGGCTCGATCTTGGGACCTTTTCTATTTTTGGTGTATAATATAAATGATTTACCATATCATGACAATAATTTCCGTGACATTGTATTGTTTGCTGACGACACATCACTTATTTTAAAGTGGATAGAAGTAAGGTCAATTTTGACGATGTAAACAATGCCATATCACACGTATCACACTGGTTTACTGTCAATAATTTATTATTGAATGCTAAGAAAATGAAGAGTTTGTTCTACCTAATGTAATGAATATTGATTAAACTATAATGATAAATGGAGAAACACTAAAAATGGAGAACTCCACAGTTTTTTTGGGAGTGACCTTGGACAATAAGATTCAATGGGGCGCTCACATAGAGACACTAGCGTGTAAACTTAGCTCGGCTGCTTTTGCTGTCAGGAAGATTAAACAGTTTACCGATATTGAAACGGCTAGGCTTGTCAACTTTGCTTACTTCCACAGTGTTATATCGTACGGTATTTTATTGTGGGGTAGAGCAGCTGATATCCAAACAATTTTTATATCGAAGAAAAGAGCCATCCGTTCTATTTATAAACTCGGATCACGCGAATCACTTCGTCAAAAATATAATATACAATAATACAGTCTTTGTTAGGTAGAACAGTAATCTTTAAAAGCAGCCCACATAGGTGATACTCACAATCGATGTACCAGAAACCGCCATAAATTTGTAACTGCGACATATCGAGTGCGCAAGGTGCAGAAATCCTTTGTGGGGGTGAGTGTTCGGTTGCATGGAAGCAACCGGCCTCGCATCCAGTGAACCACAAGTCAGTGTAATACTTGTATCTTTTGTATTGTATAATTATTACTGTAACCTCATTATTTTTTGAAGAAAAGAGCAACTGCTGAGTTTTTTGCCGGCTCTTCTCAGTAGTCATTTTCCGAACCGGTGGTAGAGTCTTAACGTTTCATAAGTGACACAAGTTGTCCTATGTGAAATAAATAAATCATTTATTATTAATTAGTTTAAATTATTCACTTTTTCATTGTAAAACCAAGAAATCGATTTTGGAACAAAATATGCTTACCAACCAATAAAAGTTGGATAGATCGGTATAATATAATATATGCTTACCATCATTCTTATAACTTCCTCCATTAATTGGTATGGCTAGGTCCTTATACAGAATCGTGTTTGCAAGTCTGTTGTCTCCAAAAATGATGATTTTCTTCAAATAAGGCAGAGCGTTATAGTTTTTCGCATGCGCTTTGTACGCTAGTGGTGATAGAAAGATGTACTTAGGTTTCGCTATGCCCATAACATGTTTCAATTCATCTGAAAAAAGAAAAATTTACTCATATAGGTACTCTTGTTGGACAAAAAAGAGTATTGTAAAACCTATATATTATGTTGTATATTAGCAAGTTTTAAAACGTGACGTACATACACCATGTATATTGCATCTAAGTTTTAATGCAATTTGGTTATAAAAAGTCCTCGTACAAACGTTTATATGATATAGCTATAAATCAATTTAATCGTAAAAAATACACAGTCATACAAACATTTTAGCCGGGACATTTCGGCTGGTATTTACAACTTATAAATATATATATGTAATATGACACCTTATAGCAATTTAGTAATATAAAAGTTTTTATATCCGCTACTGTAAGACAGGTCATAATTTCGTTTTCTTATGAATGTTACATGGCAATAATGTCACATAACAGTCATATGCGAAACCACCTTATGACTAAAAGATAGGGCTAATGATACCCACTAGGCAAGCCAAATAAACGCGACAGAGTGATGGTTCCGTACCTATTTTTTCTGCTGAAAATCGATGTCATGAAGATTTCGATGAAAAACTGAGTATTGTGAACAATGATGATTTTGTGAGTATGTATGTATGTATGGATGGATGTTTGTTACTCTTTAACGCGAGAACTTATGAACCGATTTGGCTTAAATTTGGATTGGAGATACACCAGAACGCTAAATCGCTTGGCGGGAATCGAACCCCGGACCTCCCACGTAACAGCGCTCAACACTGGGCCACGGAGGCCGTCAAACCGTCGTAGTTCGGAAAACCGATAGACATGAGGTTCCCAAAGTACTGAAATGATGACCGTGGACCGTGGTCGGTGCAGCGTTGACACTAGGCACTAAGCACTTAAAATATTTTTGCACGCCAAGCTTGGCAGAATATGTAGATAATAGCTGTAATTTAACACCTAACACGTGGTTCAATAAGACCCGAGACTAAGTACTAAAACAAGGTTTTTTTTATAAAATTATTTTTTATTCATCAACGTAGTCTCCTCCAAGAGCGATACAGTCCCTCCAACGCTTTTCTAACTTTTCTATCCCATGCGTGTAGAACGATTTGTCTTTGGCTTCAAAATAAGCCTCCGTTGCTGTGAGAACTTCACTATTTGAGTCAAATTTCTTACCATGGAGCATTTTTTTGAGATCTGCAAACAGACAGTAACCGCTGGGGGCCAAGTCTGGCGAATAAATAAATAAATAAATAAATAAAATCTTTATTTGGAATTACCAGATACATTGAAGAAACAAACAAACAAAAACTTAAGTACTAGTAGAAAAGAAAAAATAAAATAACTTATGAACTAGACTGTGACAGGATAATTCCAAAAAGGGAATCGGCTCAGCATAATGCTGTTATGGTGTAGATACACCATAACAGCGCTGATTTTCAGCCGATCCCTAAAAATAGTTTTCGACGCCCCGGACCGGCCCGGGTGGTCCGCTAACCCGACATCGCTAAACATTGAACAGAACATTGTAATTATTAACTACCTACTTACTTAGATTTAAAACTATGCTTACTAACACTATCCTTTAATATACATTAACTAAACTACTATACCACTTAACACATTTAAAATAAGTATAAGTAACTGTAAATAAAGTAGGCGCCACTATGTAGTATGTTGTAACTTATCTATGTTTTAAATCATTAAATCTATGTTACTAACTCCAACTGATTATTCGTCTGTGACCTAATCTTGGCAGTGTCAAATTACTTTTCTCTGTTTAATTGTCTCTGGTATATAATATAATCTGTGCACTTGACCACTGGTCAATAAGGGGGATGAGGAAGCAATTCAAAGCCCAATTCATTAATTTTGGCCATCGTTCTCACAGACTTGTGACAAGGCGCTGGTGAAACAACACTTTATTTTTGTTCATTTGAGGCCGTTTATCCGCAATTTCGTACTTCAATCGCTCCAATAAGCACATGTCATAGTCATTATTTATATTTTGCCCCTTTTCAAGGTAGTCGATGAAAAGTATTCCACGCGCATCCCAAAATATAGACGCCATAACCTTACTGGCCGATTTCTGAGTCTTTGGCCGCTTCGGGCGGCTTTCACCAGCCGCTCTCCACTCCGCTGACTGCCGATTGGATTCCGGAGTAAAATGGTGTATCCATGTTTCATCCATTGTCACATACCGACGTAAAAAATCCTTTTTATTACGATTCATCAACGCCAAACATCGCTCTGAATCATTGATACGTTGTTCCTTTTGATCAGTTGTAAGCAAACGCGGCACCCACTTGGAAAAAAGCTTTTTCATGGCCAAATGTTTATGTAAAATAGTGAAAACACTACCAGCTGAAATCTTCACTATCTCGGCTATCTCGCGCACTTTTATCTTCCGATCTTCCATTACGATTTTGAGGACTTGGTTAATATTTTGTTGAGTCACTGCTTCATTTGGACGACGAGCGTTCTCTTTTGTGTCCATGCGACCGCGTTTGAAGTCGGCATACCACCGACAAATGGTTGCTTTAGAGGGAGCTGATCCCGCATAACATTTTATAAGCCATTGATGTGCTTCAACGGTATTTTTTCCCATTAAAAACAATGTTTTATCAACAAGCGAAACTCGTTTTTTTCCAATGTATCGAAACTAGGTACATTAACATTTTTAAAAATGGAAAATTAAAATCAATATTTTAATGTTCCATTTTTAAAAATGTTACACATATATTTTATTGAAGGCCAGTACTTTTTAAAAATCAAAAGAGTTTTTAATACCTATATACACCATTTCCAAGTTAGTCTCGGGACTTATTGAACGATCTAGTATGTAATTATATGTTGCATGTACCATATTCGTGCAAAATAAATATGAGTATTATGATTATGATTATGATAACGTCCCACTGCTGGGCACAGGCCTCCACTCTCATAGGAGAGAGGGATTTAGAGATTAAACCCACCACGCTGCTTCAATGCGGGTTGGCGGGCTTTGACGACTATATTATCGTGTTAGTGATAATAACTGGGACCGACGGCTTAACGTGCTCTCCGAGGCACGGGGGTGAAACACCGCCAACTTCCTAACTCCGGGCTAGTACTGAGAATTTCTAGTAGAAAATCCAATTCCATCCAGGCCCGACCCGGGACTCGAACCCGGGACCTGGTTGGCCGCAGTTGAACATTCCAACCACTAGACCGACGAGGTAGGCATACGTAATTAAAGATCAGGAATTTTAACCCGGGACCATAGAATAGCCTTATTATAAACATGGGTAACTCACCAAAAATTCGTGCGCTGACTCAGTAACTCTAACTCAGCGCACGGAGTCAGCTCACTGAGTAAACTCACTGAGTCAGCTCACTGAGTCAGCGTAATATTGCGCCATGGCGCACCGAGCAGCATAGCGCATAGCAGCACACTCGTGACTCGTCACTCAGTGCGTACTGCGTACCTACTGAGTTGGCAGCTAGTTGGCAGTTGGTAAATGTTACTGCCGCAGTAACTCGCGCAATACGCAATTACGCAGTAATACGTAATGCGTAATTGCGTATTGCGCGAGTGAGCAATGTGGATGTGCCCTCCGAAGGTTTATTTTTAATAGTAATACCTATTAGAACTTTAACGCAATGCGCATTTAAGAAGAGACCAGAGATTTGGATTTTGGCTTATGAATGGCGCTAACCCATCACCTACCTAGTACCTAGCCACGTTTCAATTTTGAACAGGTTGAATCTATGATCAATCAGCGCGAGCGAACTGCAAAGTCGTAGGATTACATCCTACATAGTACTCACCTACCTACCTTCACTACGACTTACGAGTCGCGCGTGTCGCGACTCGCGGGTCTCGAAAATACCTACAGTTTATTCTACAAACGATCCGACGGATCGTATTTAAAGTTATAACTAGTAGAATCTAATAGTTATAACTTTAAATACGATCCATCGGATCGTTTAATTAGTATTCGATCACATTGGCGTCAAATTCAAAAGCAAAATACTAAAATAGACCCAATAGCCAAAACTTCAAGGACAACCGAGTTTTATTTGGAATCGCATCGAATTGAATCGAAATTGAGCTCTAAATCAATGGAAATATGGTGCATTGTGTGGGCCCCGGCTAAGACTTGAGTCTTGATGATACTTTTTAAGTAAGTGCCTAGGTAGGTATGTCAAATAAAATACCTAAATATTTTCTTATCTTTATATAATTAAAAAACAAAATAATCTCACAATATGTACATAATTGAGATGTTTATTAAGACACAGAGTCCGAATAAAGTACCTACCCAGCGCAGACGCCCGGCCCAGCCCAACCACAGACTCCACAGAGACAGAGTCAGAGTACTTTTCTTTATAGCGCTCAGCAGTCAGCTCAGTTCGTAACTCAGCGCTTGCTACATTGCACAGCGCCCGGCAGCGCTAAGCTGCGCTACCACTGAGTCGTGCGCCATGACTCTTTTGCAAAAGGAGTCAGAGCACCCAACTCAGTAAAGTGAGTTAACTCAATTGAGCGGCGTAACTCAGAGTTACCCATGTTTAAGCCTTAACCACTACACTATCGCCACTATACGAAGCACAACCTTCGCAAGTAGAAAGTAGATATCACGGTATGTTCAGAGAAACGGATGGACAAGGAAAATCGGCCTTGACGCTGAACGCCAGTACAACCGCCCGTCCGGAAATCGGCGCGGAAGGGAATAATTTTCCGATGTTTTGGCGTTTTTTTTTGACGTTCGCGTGTTGAAATTTTGTCTGTGCGATTCTTGTGTCTATGGGTGTCAAGCAGACTATAAATAAAGTCCTCCCGGCCACCGCAGTTAATCTCCACGGAGATTAGACATCTGCAGTCTGCACGCGAAATCTATGTCTATACTAATGTTATAAATTCGAATGTTTGGATGGATGGATGGGTGGATGGATGCTTGTTACTGAATCACGCCAGAACGGCTGAATGGATCTGAATGAAATTTGGCACAGAGACAGATTATAGTCTGGAATAACACATGCATAAGCTACTTTTTATGAAGAAAAATTAAACAGTTCCCGCGGGAACCAAAAACCTCAATCCCCGTGGTCGAAGTCGCGGGCATCAGCTAGTCAAAATATATAATTGATACAACTTCTTAAAAATCCTAAGTAGACACTTTCGTCATCATCTCAGCCTGTCAGCCGCCGGTTCAGTAAACTGTGCACAAGCCTATCAGAAGATCTTAGAAAAGAGCTTGGCCATACTCCACCACGCTGACCAAGTTGGGATTCTTGGTTGGCTTGGTTAACTAGTGCTAGAGTGAGACATAGCGTACTATGCGAGTTACTATTTACAGTTTTTTTGTTGTTTTGCTGCCGCATACGAACGCGTCGGTGTAGGTATACCTACTAAAGGCGTTATTGCTATGCGTCCTGCGAGCTCGCAGATTTTTGCGATGCGATGCGAATTGGTAGCAGTTTTGTGTGGGAGCCCTTAGACTATTCGGACGAGTTTCATGCGCAGGCAAATCGGTGAAAATTAGCCTCCCTTTGGCAGTTAGAAATATGTTATACCTACTTACCATTTTTATACTCAATACTAAGCGGAGAAGCAATAGCACCAGAGCAAATAATTCCTATGACAGTACTAAAGAATTCTCTCCTATTCTCTGAGCTCAACGCGATCACATCTCCCTTTCTGACTCCCATACGTCGGAGCGAGACGGCTATATTCATCGCTTCTTGCGCGATTTCGCCGTACGTGAGCTGTTCGTGTGTTGAGCCATTTATCTGGAAAATCGGAAAAGGAAAGTAATATAGTACAGTGTGAATACAGATACCGTGACCTCTGATACGGCTTATCTTCTTCTCTTCTCTTTCTTTTCTCTTTCTCTTTTTGATCTTAGTTGTAAGATTGAGAGAATTTCTGCTTTTAAGGATCTATCTTCTCGTCTCACACAGTGTCCACAGGTGAGGGCTGGCAGTTACCTCGGCCAACATATAAGTTTGGCTATTCAGCGGGGTAACGCAGCCAGCGTTCTGGGCACACTGCCTCATTGCAGCGGGATATATGATATTTTTAATGTTTAGTTTTCAGTTTTTAATTATTAAAAATACAACTCATTAAATTCTAAATTAAAACTAAATTAAAAACTAAATTAAAAACTGAAAACTAAACATTAAAAATATCATCTATCCCGCTGCAATGAGGCAGTGTGCCCAGAACGCTGGCTGCGTTACCCCGCTGAATAGCCAAACTTATGTTTATGTTGGCCGAGGTAACTGCCAGCCCTCCGGTCACCTGTGGACTCTGTGAGACGAGAAGATAGATCCTTAGAAAAGGATCTAGCATCTTCGCCCCACGACCCCAGGGTTTCAACACCAAAAGGCACAAAAATGAAATTATTTTCAATAATTTCATTTTTAAATTAATGAATAAAATTCCATTTTATATGATTTCTGCTTAATTTATATAAATAAACTTACTTAATTGGTCAATTTCAACAAAGGCGTTTTTTGTTTCATTTCGGTGAACTTTCGTATTATCAAGTTTTCTCAAATTTAAACAGTAGTTTATTGTATTTCTTAATATTCTTCATACTCTTATTTAGTGCCATCAAAATATACTTAGGTACAATAAACGAGAAATCGTCTTTAAATTTGTGATGCCACTGAAATGAAAAATTCGTTCACCGATATGAAATAACTAGCCACCGAAATGAAAAAACCTATCCACCGAAATTAAAATCCACCGAAAACGAATACAAACAGGTTTTTAAATATTGAAATATTACTTCCTACTGAGCAAAGACTTACCTAACTCAACCTTACACTTTACCTAAATTGCTGCATGTCTTGGCATCTTTAAAAAGTTTGGTATACTTATTATCAAGTCAGAGTAGTAATCTAGTTACCTAGATGTACTGCGAAATTTCAGGGTATTCCTCTGGGTACCACAAAAAAAATTAGCACTAAAAGGAGTAAAATAAAACAGTATTATGTTAAAGACCCATATATTTTAACTATAACGACTTAAATCTTAGTTTCGTTCAAATAACATAACAATAATTTGAAGTTGCATTCCTCAAAGCTTACAGCTACAATTCTTATAAATTTTAAAGTTTGTAGTTCTACCAAAAAATAATAATTGCGTTGTTGTACTTAAAAGTCGTAGTTATTACCTATCTATACTTATAATAAAACTGTAACAGGTCCAATTCTGTACATTGAAGATATTTAGAAAATTTTTTTTGGAGGGCACTTATTATTCGATACTGAAGTCAAATCTGTAATTTTTTTCATATTTGTCTGTCTGTCTGTCTGTATCTTGGCCGCGCATCACGCCGAAACTACTGAATGAATTCAAACGAAACTTGGCACGATTTGAGCCCATACTACGAGGTAGGTCATAGGATACTTTTTATCCCGAAATTCTACCCCCGAAGGGGTGAAATAGGGGTTGAAAGTTTGTATGAAAGTCCTTAATTTCATTTCTCAAGATATTCTCAAGTTATATAAACGATACTGGGTATTTTGGCTTTCGTTAAAAAATAAAGAATTACGTGTGTCACAGTTTTTCAGAATTCAACCCCTAAAGTGGTAAAATAGGGGTTGAAAATTTGTATGAAAGCTATAGCCATGAAACTTGGTATATGAGCTAAAAGTTGAAAATTAAGAAATACGTATTTCACCGTTTTTGAAAATTCGACCCCCAAAGGGGTGAAATAAGGGATGAAAGTTGGTATGAAAGGCCTTCATTTCTCAAGATATTTTACAAGTTATATCAACGAAACTTGGTACGTGAAGTACCGGTTAAAAATAAAGAAATACGTGTTTCACAGTTTTTCAAAATTCTACCCCCAAAGGGGTAAAATAGGGGTTGAAATTTAGCATGGAAGTCCTTAATTTCTTAAGATATTCTCAAGTTATATACTTAAACGAAACTTGGTATTTTGGCTTTCGTTAAAAAATAAAGAATTACATGTGTCACAGTTTTTCAGAATTCAACCCTTAAAGTGGTAAAATAGGACTGAAAATTTGTATGAAAGTTTTAGCCATGAAACTTGGTATATGAGCTGCGAATTGAAAACTTAGAATTATACATATTTCACAGTTTTTGAAAATTCGACCCCCAAAGGGGTGAAATAGGGGATGAAAGTTGGTATGAAAGGCCTTAATTTCTCAAGATATTTTACAAGTTATATCAACGAAACTTCGTATTTTGGCTAACGGTAAAAAATAAAGAAGTACGTATTTCACAGTTTTTCAAAATTCCATCCCCCAAGGGATAAAATGGGGTTGGAAGTTTGTATGAAAGTCCTTTATTTCTCAAGTTATAGCCATGAAACTTGGTATATGAGCTGCAAATTGAAAATGAAAAAATATAATATGTTTCACAGTTTTTCAAAATTCCACCCCCAAAGGTGTGAAATAGGGGATAAAAGTTTGTATGAAAGTCCTTCATTTCTCAAGTTATAAACATGAAACTTGATATGTGAGCTACCGATTGAAAACAAAGAAATATGTGTTTCAGAGTTTTTGAAAATTCTACCCCCAAAGGGGTGAAATAGAGAGTTGGTCCTTTAATCATGCCGCAACAGAGCAACGGGTATTTTGCACGGGTAGTTAAGGACCTGAAGCGTGGTATAGGCTACGTTTTATACCGGGAAATTAAGGAGTACCCGTGAGGAAAAAAACTTAAACCACGCGGACGAAGTCGCGGGCTAGTATCTAATAATTACCAGCCCTGTAATACAATAATCAGCCTTTGAATACCGAATCAAATAACACTAAATTAAATGCGATTTAAACTACACCTAAAAATGTCTTAGCTTATGAACATAATCAGCCTTATAATCTTAAACCTTGTTGAAAGCTTACAAAAGTCAGTGATATTGACAACGTGACTAATAAGTGACTAGCTTTAACAACAGTTAAAGCCATTATACTTAAAAATTCAACTTGGATTTTCACCGAAATGAAATATTAATCTACCGAAACGATAAAAACATCCACCGAAATGAAATAATTATACACCGAAATGATAAAAACTCACCGAAATGAGAATTTTTATCATTTCAGTGAGTATTTTGTCGTTTCGGTGGCCTGTTTAGGCTACCGAAATGAAAACACCGAAATTAAAATCAAGGAAAAGAATTAGCATTACGACGAAACTATTTATTAAAGGATGTAAATAACATGTAATGAATACTACACAAATAAACGTAGAATCATTAGCCGATACATGAATACATGAAGAAAAGATTCAAAGAAAGTTTATTCGGTGGCTATACAGAAAGCAGTTTGGGTACTCAGTAGGATATCCTACAATATATCCAAGCTTGTTTCCCCTTGGTATGACTGGTTATGATACTTTGGAACTGCGGCGCAATCTAGCCTTACTCTCATACATAATCAGTCTGATCCAAGGAAAAAAATGTAATTCCAATTTATTGGGTAGCATTCGGTTGCACGTCCCGGATGGGTATGCAATTGCGCGTCGGCGTACGCTTTTTGCGCTACCCAATTTCCGAACAGAGCTCGCTAAGCATGCGCCATTGGCTCGTGCACTGCGCTTGCTCAATGATTTGGTTCGTAAAAATTCTGGACTAGACATTTTCCACACCCCACTGATCCAGCTCTCGGGCATGATAAAATTGTTATTAGAGAATAAGTAGTTTTTAATTTAATTTGTATTGTGTACATTTTTAGTTGTTGTATGTTAAGTTAATCAAAATTTAATTGATAATGTGTTCTTAGTAATTCCTATTTTATGTGTAATTTTAGTGATTTATATTATGTTACATTGTAGCTTGATAAGACGTATTGGGAAACTGTAATGTCTTATCGGGTATGTCCTACCAATAAATAAATAAATAAATAAATAAATAAATACTAGCTTATTGTAAGACAAGTTATACCTATACACGGAAATGAAAAGAAATGTGTTCCATGTCACCGATATGACATCCTTACGGTTTTAGCGGGAACGCGCAAACAAGTGGCGCACGTCCTCCCACGATCAACACGGAGTGTGCGTAAGTTTTAAACGCACGCAAGGGGGAGGCTACAGTTATTTTAAGCAAAAATATACTCGATAAACTTTTTGCCACCGAAATTAAAGAACTTTCTGGGACACATTTTTACTTTCCTGTTATTAAACTGGGTAGATATTATTAAAAAAATACTTTGGGATTCTTCTATCACTATTCATGATTAAAATAAAGGTAGCCATAAACCTTCGTAACCAATAATTTTTGTTTTATGAGGAAAATTACACAGAAACATGTTGCAGTAACAGCCACCGAAATGAAAAACTCGGAGCTTAACCATTATTATTTTTAACCCCCGACGCAAAAAGAGAGGGGTGTTATAAGTTTAACGTGTCTGTCTGTGTATCTGTGTATCTGTGTATCTGTCTGTGGTATCGTAGCTCCCAAACGGATGAACCGATTTTCGTTTAGTATTTTTTGTGTCATAGATAATTTTATCCCGAGTGTTCTTGAAACACCATGTTTCATGAAAATCTGTCCATCCGTCTGAAGATCATCAGCTTTTTTCTAGTCGGGGGTTTTTTAAATTTGTAATTTATAGGTACTTGTTAAAACTGTAATCCCAATTAAGAAATATTTACTGCCTCGCACATAGGTAACTACCTCTTCTACCTAGAAAAAAATATTACAACTGTATAGTAACGTTCTGCACTACCGATTTCATCCATGCCGCATAAATTTAGCTGTTGGGAAATTCACCCTAATGTTGAGATACACATGTTCCAAAGAGAGAAAGATGGTTTCTTGGCTTTCTTTAATTATAAACTTCAACACAGTAACTTACCAAAGCGATTGCGTCGCGGTTTTCTTGTATTTTGTTCAATATAAATTCACCAAAGTTCAATGAAGCGATCACATACCGATCCACTGGGCCGTAAACGTACTTTGGATTCTTCAACATTATCGCTAAAGAGTTTATTAGCTTTATTTACAAAGTGTGTAGACGTCCACTGTTTATACCAATCTGATAAATACTAAGTACTTAGAAATTAGGATATCATGCAGTATCGTGTATGGTGCTATTCATTTTATTCAGGCGCTTCCCTTTTGTCGGCAAGCCCCATTCTATCCCACTAATATCTGTTCTAACTCTTTGTCATCATTAACGTAATCTAAAATATTGATATAATGGGATGTTTTAGTGGAACAGAATGCCGCCGATTTAAATACATTATCACACTGGAGTCTCTCCACATTAGCTACGGGGTGCTTGTCGCATCGCTCTATTCCTATTTTTTCTCGCTTTATTCTCTCGCCAATCTCTCCCTGGCTCCTTCGATGCCTCGGTGACCTGCACGATTAAATTAACTATGACATCACTGTTGCGATGCCCTAAGACCTAGTGGTTTATTATTATAATATCCCCAGCCGTGGATGTGTAAAGGCTGCATTGTAGGAAGGGCCACAATCACTTTATACCTAGGAATCCTGTAGGAGGTTGTGAATGAAACACGACATCCATCCTACACCATGCACTTGACCAGGTTCCCATTGGAACCCGCAGGGGCAGGCTTTACGTACGCCCATTGCGTCTACCCATCCATGCGGTTATCTTTGTCCGTATGTCCATCCTGTGCCAAACCAAATTATTACCTATGGAGACAGGCCTTACGGTCCCTTATATGCCTAATCCCACAGGGGTTCTTGTAAACGCCAGAATAACGTTTACACCTCCACGGCACACACAATTAACCTATGAGCGCGCACCAACAAATGTAAACATGGGAATTCTTATATCTTTACAATTAATGAAGGCCTAGGTACTTAGCTTTGATTTTACCATCTCCGCGTAACACAGGGATCACAGTTTCCACCACACTTTCAGAAACCGAACAGCATGCCACTATCATCTCTGGCCACCATTTTGAAAATAAACTGTTAAGGTAAAAATTCCATTACTAAGAGACCTAGTGAACAGTTTCCGGGTGTGTCATAGACAAAGGATATGTTATTCTACCATAGATTAATGTTGTCTTTACTTACCCTAAATCTAAGGTGATAGTGATTTAAGACTTCGCGACACCTTTGCCCGTAACATACAGGCAAAGGCGATTGAAGTAGTTTTTGCTTATTTATGTATCGAAGCTGACGGTCTACATGCGGACTGCAAAATTGCAGATCTGAAACAGTTTTTCTGCAGTTCGCATGACTGCAATGAACTAGCACATCAGCTTGTTAATTTCCATTAGAAAACTGCAAACGGACTGCGTAGGCGGTTTGTAGTTTCGATGCAGTTAAGCAATAACTGCCATTTTGCAGTTTAAGTCGAAAACTAATTACCGGATAAAACTCACGTGTTATGTCACAAAATGCCCCACTAGTTTCTAACCTATACGGAACCCTTATTATATTCATGAGTCTGCTCGAGCGACGCGGTCGCTGTCTGACTGCGGACCGCGTACCGTAAAGCTCTCTGCGAGGGGTGTTAAGGTGGAGCGGGAGGTGGTTATCCGTCCTCTCCCGTCGACTCCTGCTGATCTTCTTTACCGGCGTCGTCATTGTGATGTAAACATGCCGAGCTGACCATGTCCGGTTCCAAATTTGCAGATTGCATCGTACTGGTGTATCGTATGGTGGTGAATATCATTCACGATAGTTTAAACGTTAAAATCGAAAACATTTTAAGTATTATTTTTTCAAGCATACCATAAATGTCACCGTTTGATAGATTACACTATAGGTATTAAAAACATCCGTTTTGTCAATTTTACGCTATGACAGAGCCAAACAAACAAACAAATCAAACACACTTATAATATTAATACTAATTTATATTTTCAGGTTACAGGTTAACGGAAAACATCAAGTATGAGGAGTTTCAGCCAGCTGATGTCGATGGAGGCAACGATACTCTATTCATTCTCTTTTCCTCTGGCACTACGGGATTACCCAAAGAAGTTGTGACTACACGTCTCAACGTTATAACGTAGGTATTATATTATTTTTATCTAGCGCTTGGCTGCAATCAGTGATGCAGCCTAAGGTGGAGCGCGCTTGCCTAGAAGATGCCTATTCACTCTTGATTTGAAGATACGCTGCATAAACGGCCGTATTTTGCTTGCGTTGACTTAGAAGCTTGATTTTTTAAAGCTTCAAGGCACCATAGACCTAATTATTGTATTTGATATTAATTTCAACTTGTGTCAGCTTTACGTTTAAAATTGAATTGTATTTTTGGAAAAGATAAAGGATTGTTGATTTATTTATTGATGTAGTAATTTAATTAATTTAGCTGTGCAGTAGCAACTGCAGTCTGATCAAATGATTAATTTATTGTTGTTGTGATGCTTTGGCCAAGTTTTATACTTAACTGTTTACATTAAATCTCTCGTGAAACCGCTACACTTGTGACCATTCGCTCGTGCAAGTTTTAAAGAGAGTACAAACATATTTTAAAAGTAATTTTAATTATTTGCCCACTTCTGGAATTATGCTTACAACTTATACCTCATCAACATCAAAAAGTTGACAGACAGACAGACAACGAAGTGATCCTATAAGGATTCCTTTTTTCCTCATGAGGTATAAAAACTTGTGGTTAAAGAAGAATTTATTCTCAAAGAAATTTACAAAAAATTTCACTTAATGAGAACTTATCAGTACTTATCATAAACTTAACCTAATAACATCATTACGCACAGCGGCGAGCAACAAGTAAACAGCATATGTAATAGTATAATGCAAGTGGGTAGAAATAAAAAGAACCTTGCAATGTTTATAAATTTCCAGGGACGCACTCAGAAGTCAGTTACATTATGAATTATAAAATCTTTGAGTCTCTTTTTAAAAATGTTGATCTTATTAATACTTTTTATTTCTTTTGGTAAATTATTAAACATTTGTGCTCCTTCATAACTTATACTTCTCTTACCGTAATTAGTTCGTATTTTTTTTAAAGAAATATTATCAGCGTTACGGAGGAGCCGGCACCCCAGTTCCCTTTTAGTTTTAAATGTCAATTGGGAATGAATGTTCTTAGATTTTATTTTCTTAATCAAAATACATGTATTGTAGTAATATATTTGTTGAATGTTCATTAATTTGGTTTCCGAATATAAAATTTTTGTGGGGATAAGAAAGTCATAATTGAAAAGAATTTTTATTATTTTATTTTGTATTATTTGCAGACAATTTAAATTTGTTTTGGCGGCACTGCCCCATATTTCAATCAAATAATCAAGGTGAGGTTTAACAAGTGAGTTATAAATGTTTTTTCGAACCTTTTGTGGAAGGCATTTAACTATACCATAAAGTGATCCGAGAAGGGATGACAATGTTGATTTAACTTTACTTATGTGCGGTTTCCACGTTAAATTACTGTCAATCATTAGTCCGAGATATTTTTCTTCGGTAGATTGTTTTATTTGAATATTATTTATTGAAAGTGGAGTATGATCAGGAATATTTTTGTTTTTTGCTTTAAAAATAACATAGCTCGTTTTTGATGTATTGACGGTAAGTAAATTATGTTGGAACCAGTCATGTAAAGTGTTGAGATCTTCTTGTGCTAATTTTATAAGGTCATTTATTGAGCGTCCATAGTAAAATATACACGTATCATCAGCATATAGACTAACTTCCCCGTTTAAAGATATATGACTGACGTCATTTACATATATTAAAAATAAAAGGGGCCCAAGTATGGAGCCCTGGGGGACTCCGCAAGTGATTGGCTGAGCAGTGCTTTGATATTTACCAATTTTGACAATTTGGGATCTATTTTCTAAGTATGATTCAAATGTTTTAAAAGCAGTGTCTGTAATTCCTATGTTTTTAAGTTTTTCTAATAGAATCGAATGGCTCACGGTGTCAAACGCTTTCTTTAAGTCGATAAATATACCGAGAGCAATATTTTTTGAGTCAATATTAGTTTTTATTTTGGTAACAAGATCTATTGTAGCTGATAGTGTATTTGATTTTGGACGAAACCCATATTGACGTTCAAAAATAAAATTTAGTTGCTTAAGGTAATTATCTAATCTATTATACATGATCTTTTCAAAAACTTTTGATACTACTGGCAACACTGAAACTGGTCTATAGTTATTAGGATCTGACTTCTTTCCTGATTTATATATAGGAGTAACTTTTGCTATTTTAAGCTCATTCGGGAACTGACCTTTGCCTAAATAATGGTTTATACAATATGTAAGTGATGGAGATAAGTAAGTTTTTATACATTTAATCGCTTTCGTATTGATTCCGTCTATGCCAGAACTACAATTTGAATCGAGATGGTTTATTATTTGGATTACTTCGTCTATCGTACACGGTGTGAATTCCGATAGCTTTTGATTTTGTTGCATGTTATCTTGGTTTCTTAGAACTGCTGAATATGTGTGATATTTGAGTGGAATTTGTTGCGCTAATTGAGGACCAATTTCAACGAAAAAGTTATTAAAGTATTCACATACTTTATTACCATCCGAAATTACACCAGAGCCATTCATAAGCTTTGGAGGAGCACATTCAGTTTTAATTTTATTATTTGATATAGTTTTTATAAGATTCCATGTTCTTTTACGATCGGTTTTACATTTCTCAAATAATTTAAAATAATATTTATTCTTAGTTTTTGTAATTAATTCCAAAGTTTCATTTCTTTCTTTCTTGAAGTTCGAGATAATATCTGTATTATTAGGATTTTTCTTTACTTTCGTCCAAAATTTGTTTCTCTTATTTATTTTATTTATTATATCTTTGTTTATCCAATCCTGTTGTGGTAAATTAAGTATCTTTGTTTTCTGTATTGAACTTTTCTTTATTACGTCTTTTATTGTATTTTCTAGTAGATTATAATCATAACTATCAAATCTGACTTCTTTAGAGTATTTTAGTAGGTTTTCGTAGTCAATAGCTTCATAAAACACTTTTTGACGGGGTTCAGGCTTATAATTTTTCATTCCGAGAACAATTTGTTTATGATCCGATATTGAGGAGTCCATCAAGGCTATGTGGTAGTTTTTATCTTTTAAATTTGTCAAGATATGGTCTAAAATACTATTTGTAGTAGTCGTAGTCCTTGTAGAATATTCTGATGTTATTTTGTTAATAATATTATATCCATTTTCTTCTATCATTTCTGTATATTTTTGTGTGTTTCCATCTTTAGCCAGTAGGTTAATGTTAAAATCGCCAAATATTATGGCCCGTTTACTCTGCCGTAGTTGTATCTCAAAATCATACAGGAACTGGTCCAAATTTGAATAACCTGGTCTGTATACTAGTCCTATATCCATGTTATATTTTTCAGTATGAATCCATAAGTAGTTGTTACCGTTTATATACGACTCTTTGACTAGATTATGTTTTATATTATTATGTATATATATCGATACTCCTCCGCCTATTTTATCATGTCTGAAATTATAGTAATGTGTGTAGTTAGAAATTTGAAGATTTTTTGCGTCCTGTTCACATTTTATCCAAGTTTCCGTTAAAAGTAATACATGTATCTCTTGTTCAAAGGATTTTAGTATACATTTCAACTCATCCAATTTTCCTGGTTTAACAATACTTCTTATATTGGAGTACAATAAATTAAAAGAACATCTGGTATTGTCTAAATCTTTATAATCTTGTAATAACTGGAATGTGATTTTTTCTTGTTTCTTAAGAGCATGTGATTGTGTTGATTTTCCTAGTTTTTTGAAGTCTTAACTATTTTTGGAATCCCTTTAATATATTTTATCGTAAGGTCATCTTCACCATGTTTTTGCCTGTTAGATAGTTCTTCTTTTATTTCTTTAAAATATAATTGTTGTGACGGTGTCCGATCTGCAAAAACTTTTACATTTTTATCCTTAATATTGGCTTTATTTTGGAGTATTTCTCTAGATTCCGCAGATGAATTAAATAACACCTTTATATAACGGTTTACTCCAGGTTTATATTTTCCAAGTCGGATTACCTTTATAGGATGTGGTACAATTTTCACTAAGCTGCTCAGTATTTTAGTTACTTCATTTTTATCATGTGTTATTCTATCATCAACATTTTCTGCATGTATTTCAGGGATGCCTACTATGATGACATTTTTCTCTCGTTCAGCACGTTCACGAATTTCTAGTAGAATGTTTTCTTGAGAAATTGCTGATATGGTTGATGAATCTATTAGCGTAGTAGATTTTAATTCCTTAATGTCATTTTCTAGGCGACTGATACTCTCTTCTGCAGTAAGGCTTTTAATTTTTAACTCAGAAACCTCGTTGAGAATTTTATTGTGCTCAGAAGCCAGATGTTCAGTTGTGGTTTGAATGTTGTCAACTTTCGATTTGATGTGCGATATATCTTGGTGTAATGAAAGAAGATACTCTTTTTGTGATAGCGTAAAGGCTTCGAACATATCTTTCATTTCTTGATGAAGTTGAAATAATTCATTACGGCAGTCGCAGTCCGGCCCTGGTTGTTTACGCTTGCGCATCGCAATATTCAAGTCGGCCACATCTTTTAATTTAGATAAATCTGGTTGTGATCCACTCCCTGTAAATATTAGTTTCTCAGGCTTCTCAACTGTAGGAGTAGCAGACTTCGGTTTGCCTCGGATAGTTATATTTTCCTGCGGCTTTGTATTCGATGAGCTAGTATTTTCCGTGCACGACATTTTTGTCGTACAGGTCGGGTCCAGTTTTCAAGCGCTGATGTCGCTGACGCCAAATGTAAGCGTTAGACGGATTTTACTCAGCAGCGACGCTTCAGCTAGTAGGTTTAACACTCGCTGCATTAACGTACGTAGGGTAATCACAAAACCATTCGAGTTTTTAAACCAAGTTTAGACTTATTTTTGTTGAAATATGCACTTTAAATATTATTATATTCGCCACAAACAATCACAAACACAATTTAGAGTATATTTATTATGAGATAAACACTTTATAGCTTGGTTTTCTATGATTTCGATTTTTATTTCACGGAGCACGTAAATACGATGTTGCTCGCACCGCTGCGCGGGGGGGCAACTTATGCCACGCGGGCATCAGCTAGTTCAAATATAAGTTCAATTAAAATTTTATTGCTAAAGACTCAACTTAGAAATAACTTAGAATAACTTTACAATTAAAATATACCATTGAAATTGGTTTTTTCCCCTATTTCAACAAGTTTTCCATATTACATTTACAAACTACACCGTTTGCCGCTTGTCTCAAAGTTTACTTTTCCTCGTCTTCGCCATCTTCCTCAGTTCTCTTCTCAACATCTTCCCAGTCTGGTTCTTTGGTATCTCATCTATGTATCTCACTCCACCGCGGAGATGTTTTGGGTTTGACAGCTGTTAAACAATCAATCAAATGTTAATAAAATTGATAAGCATTGATAGCCTAGCGGTAAAAGACTCTCTTCTACTCGGGGGTAAAGTCTATGGTTATCATTTTTAACAGCTTTCGGTAAAGCGTTAACATTCATAAAAAGCGAATAGACAAAAAAATTGCCAGTCATAGGGCAATAGAAGTGAAAACGTTTTTTTTATACTTAAAATTATTAAACACTGAGGCATTAAAGTTTAATTTCGAATGTAGTATATTTATATGTTCGCGAGCATGTCGCTGTTCGCGAGCATGTCGGTCACGCGAGTATACATTTTTACCCTCTACCAAAAAGTGCTCAACGCGCCTACAGAAGTTTAACACTTCAAAAATTAGTGTTACGAACGATTGTAAAATATATAAATTAGTAAATGAGGGTAAATGAACGCATTTTATAAATTACTGAAAGCATGCTTGATACATTTGTTTTATATTAATTATATAATTTATATTCATCAAAATACATTACATAGTCATGGAAACAAACAAGTGTTACCATGGAAACATAAAGTCAATAACGTAACAGAGAAAATTTGATTTTACTCCCCATAAATTTTCATACCCCGGACTTATATATTATGACTTATATATGAAAATCGATTCTAAAGTAGGTAAACTCCAAAACTGTAAGTAACTTGGCTGGGGTATAAAAGAGAAAGAGTAGTCTCGTCACACCTTTCCAGCAACATAGTCCTGAATCTCCTTCTCAGTAAGGGTTTCCCCCGGCTGTAGTGCAACGAAGGCCAGAGGGACTTCCCCAGCGGTGGGGTGTGGGATACCCACCACGCCTGCTTCGCGAATAGACGGGTGTTTGAGGAGTACTGCTTCTATTTCCGCTGGAGGGACCTGGTATCAAAGAGAATGGGGTGATGAGAAATTTGGGATAGGTACTTGTTTTTGAACTGTGATATTAAAGAAAGCTAGCGTTTATGGATGCATTAATTACCCCACGCGACGCGCAGTCAGTCAACTGCCCCTGCCTGCTTCATTACATATTGAATTGCAGTGTCTATTAGACTACAGCGTACAGCAAAATTTTTGGTAAATAGGTATCTAGATACATATTTATCATCAACTAGCTGATGCCCGCGACGCGCGTGGAATAAGTTTTTTCAATTCCCACGGGAACTCCTTAATTTTCCAGCATAAAAATTAGCCTATGTCACTCTCCAAGTCCATTGCAGATTTTTTGCATGGCTAATGGCTATAGTCAAATACCCATGCAAAAATCACGTCAACCCGTTGCGGCGTGATTGAAGGACTAACCAACATACAAACACACTTTCGCATTTATAATATTAGTATGGATGTATTATGATTTTTTTGTGGTTGTACCTAGAACAAAAGTTTTACATTATTATAAAGAAAAGCAGTCCTTGTGTATGTAGACCTGTATGAATTGAAAAATCCTTCAAACTGACTCCTCAACGCCCAACCATTTTGTTTAGTTTCCCTTCAATATGTTTACAAGAAATAAAGTTACCTGATATGCCTTATACTTGATAAGTTCCTTCAATCGATCCACAATATAGAAGTACTGATCCTCATCATAGTAGCCGATATCACCCGTCCTCAAAAAGCCTTCATCGTCGAAGTCCTCCTTCCTGTCTTTGCCGATATAACCCTTCATCACCATGACGCTTTTGACGCATATCTCCCCTTCTTGATTAGGTCCTAGTACTTCGCGGGTTTCTGGATTTACTACCTGGAAAAGTACAAAAATATTTTTGAAAATCTTGATTAAAAAGGCTCAAACCCTTAGCCTAGACAGCTGAAAGTTTCTACAGATGTTCCATTAAGGGTCTCCCCAAATCTCGCTACGCGGGAATGGCTTGGGCCACGAAACCTTGGTCAGTTCAAAGCTGCAAAGCTTGGAACATCGGCGCAAAGTAGCCTGTCTGTCGTTATTCTACAGGATATATATTTCGGAGAGTGTGCTCAAGAACTATTCGATCTGGTTCCTCCGTCACCATTTTATCATCGAACCGCAAGGCATCGACAAGGACTGCACCCTTACGCAGTCGATATTCCTCGGGCTCGTACGAAGCGATTTGCTTCCTCGTTTCTAATTCGAACCGCTATGATATGGAATGCCCTTTCGGCTTCCGTTTTCCCCTCCTCTTTTAATATACTCGTAGGTACCTTCAAATCAAGAGTGAATAGGCATCTTCTACGCCAGCGCGCTCCACCTCAGGCTGCATCGCCACTTGCAAGCAAGTTTGATTGCAGCCAAGCACAAGCCTTATATATTTTTAAAAAAAGCTGATCAGAAAAAGTTTTATGCGCCTCAGCAGACGCCAAAAAGTAAGTACCTACTCAAAATGCCAAAGAGCAAAGGAGTATGTATAAAATTAAACTTCGTTAATCAATATTGAGACGTACCTTAACGATAGTGTGGGATATAACGGTCCCAACACTGCCAATTTTTTCAGGGTTAAAGTTCAGTGTGATAGCCAATGTGGTCTCCGTCATACCATACCCTTGTAATACGGCTTGGACGCTCGGGAACCTGGTAGTGTAAAACGTTTTTTCATTTGATATTGTTTAGGTAATCGAATTTGCTGCACTGCGCACAAAGTATCTATCGTGAGAAAATGTGGCATACCTAAGTATACCACACGAGCACGATAGCTAAATTATAATACGGAAAGCCTGAAAATACCAGCAAAATAATTTCGAAAATACGCATCTAGTTTACATCTGGTCGAAACGCGCGTTAAATTATAAAAAACCAAAATTAAGCTATGGTAGAACTTCAAAAGATCTACATAAGGTATAGACTGTACAATAAATAAGTATTTAGAATTTTACAATTCTAAATTGTTGACGCAGGTGATATTCCGGAATAAAGAAAGGGCATTGGGGAATTGAGTTTTTAAAATTTTACAATTCTAAATTATTGTTGATGCAGGCGATTTTCCGGAATAAAGAAAGGGCATTGGGGAATTGAGTTTTTAAAATTTTACAATTCTAAATTGTTGATGCAGGCGATTTTCTGGAATTAAGAAAGGGCATAGGGGAAATGAGTTTTTAAAATTTTACAATTCTGAATTGTTGATGCAGCTGATTTTCTGGAATAAAGAAAGGGCATAGGGGAAATGAGTTTTTAAAATTTTACAATTCTAAATTGTTGATGCAGGCGATTTTCTTGAATAAAGAAAAGGCATACGGGATGCATGCAACCTATCTCTATGCGCCGGTTAATGCACCGTGAAACATGCACACTCTCACATTTATATTATTAGGTAGCATGTTTCTTCCTTTTACCTGGTCCTTACAGCCTTGGCAGTGTCCTCGTATAGGGGAGCGGCGCCGCAGTACACGACTAGTACAGAGCTAGTGTCGTACTTGAGGTTTGATTTGCACAGAGCGATTAGCGCCGCTGGCACCACTGTTAATTGAGATATCTGGAAAATAAAATTATAGAGATCTAGCGGGATATCGTAATCTATACTAATCCATACTAATATTATAAATGCGAAAGTGTGTCTGTCTGTCTGTCTACTACACTTTCACGGCCCACCTTTTCAACCGATTTTGATGAAATTTGGTACAGAGATAGGTTGTATCCCGGGGAAGGAGATAGAAATTTTTATCGCGGAAAATTAAGGAGTTCCCGCGGGAATCGAAAAAAGTTAGCCAACGCGGACGAAGTCGCGGGCAATACATTTTCTAATAAATTAATGATTTCATTTACGGAGATATTAGACTCAAACTCATATTTTTTTATTCAAATAAACTTATTAAAAGTACCTTTGAATCGTCGAGAGAATCTACCATTCGGAAATCGGAATGCCATTCCTATTGAGATGAACCAGCAAGTAACTAGGTGGTTGCTCTTTTTAAAAAACTCATTTGCAATTTAATTACATTAATATGTAGACCGCTAAGTAACCGCTGTCCTTAGCATTATTACCTACGTACCTGATATTTTTCCACAGTCTTCAAATAAAGGTCGACGTCGAACTTCGGGAGGTACACAGATGTTGTTCCCCTAGTGAAACCAGCTACGGTACTGATGAGACCCATCGTGTGGTACCAGGGGGTTATGGACAGGCCTTTGAGAAGGGGGATGGGGTTGCTCGGTCTGTAATTCAACATGGTGGAAAAAAGATATTAGTTTTTTGTGCAATTCTTCGGTATACAGATGTTAGTGAGCTATGGTACTGATAAGAAGAGACCCGGATGTGTGTGGTAACAGGGGTTATATCTACAAGTAATCTCATATATATATTCATATATCTCATATCAGCTGTTTAAATATATATATATATATATTTAAACAGCTGATGATCTTCAAACGGCTGAACAGATTTTCATGATACATGGCTAAGAACACTCGGGATAAAATTATCTATGACAAAAAACCTAAACGAAGATCGGTTAATCCGTTTGGGAGCAACGATACACAGACAGACACGCTAAACTTACAAAACCCCTCTCATTTGGCGTCGGGGGTTAAGCAATAGCTAATACATACGAGCATAGTGTAATAACGTTGAGATGTGTGATCACAACTCCTTTTGGTAATCCCGTAGTACCAGAGGAATAGAGAATGAATAGAGTATCATTGCCTCCATCGACATCAGCTGGCTGAAACTCCTCATACTTGATGTTTTCCGTTAACCTGTAACCTGAAAATATAAATTAATTTATTTTTAATAGTACATAACTGCCCAGGCTGTAAATAAAGCTATTCACGGCTGGGTAATATTGGAAGGTCGAGGCGAAGCCGAGGACTTCCTGTGTTATTTTAAAAGCGCCAGCCGAGGCTGGATTACGAGGTCTTGACGACTATATTTTATCGGACAAAGAAGCTTGGACGCTCTAATAGAATGATATAAACAAACTATTTATGTATTAATTTTTTCGTAGTTAGACCCAAAAAATCGATTTTGGATTAAAATATGTTTACTAACCATAAAAAGTTTGATAGGTATATTATATTATGCTTACCATATTTCTTATCATTTCCTCCACTATTTGGTATAGCTAAGTCCTTATAAAGAATCGTGTTTGCAAGTCTGTTGTCTCCAAATATGATGATTTTCTTCAAATAAGGCAGAGTGTTGTAGTTTTTCGCATGCGCTTTGTACGCTAGAGGTGATAGAAAGATGTACTTAGGTTTCGCTATGCCCATAACATGTTTCAGTTCATCTGAAACAAGAACAATTTACTCATAAATAGGTACCCATATCTTGTTGGACAAACAAACAGTATTAAAAAGCCTATAGCTCTTATGATCCTTAGAAGAAAGCACAGAGTCGATCAGCAGAGAAATCATAAATGAAGAGATTCGCAGAAGAACCAGAGTAACTAACTTAGTTCACTTAGTTAATTTCGCTTAAATAGATCTCTCTTCCAGACAGCTTTACAGTATAGACTAAGACATAGCTGTACTTTTGGTAAATATCGCTAGTAAGGCTGATTCAGTATATTATTATGTGGTAATAATAAGTACCTAGGTAGGTAGTAATAATACGAACCTAGGTACGATTTGAAGAGACCAAAATGTTGAAAAGGTATTTTTATCTTTTGCATTTATTAATGACATAGCAATAATAGTTACGCTTCTCTTTTATTTACGATATCCGTAGGTACCCAGGGAGGTATAAATCATAAATGTGGTACCTACTAAGTAAATATGTATAGTTTAATAAAATAATTGTTATCATGAATAGTATAATAAACCTAGAGATACCAAATACTTATCTTTCTTTGTACTTAATATGAACAGTAAAAATTAATGTCTAATTCAATTATAATTGATAGGTAGGTAGGTACAACTCCTCAAAACTTCCTAAGTAGGCACTATCATCATCTTCTCAGCCTATCGCCGCCGGTTCAGTACACTGGGCACGAGTCAGTTGGCCATACTCCAACACTACTCATCCGGATCTTTTCAGCCGTTTTGGCGTGACTGAGTAACAAACATCCATCCATTCATCCAACCATCCATCCAAACTTTCGCATCCATACTATAATATTATAAATGCGAAAGTGTGTCTGTCTGTCTGCTACGCTTTCGCGGCGCATCTTTTCAAAAGATTTTGATGAAATTTGGTATAGAGATAGATTGCACTTCTGTAGGCTACTTTTTATCCCGGAAAGTTGTGGAATTGCCGCGGGAAAATGAAAAAACTTGATCCACGCGGATTAAGTCGCGGGAATCATCTAGTTTATAATATTTAGTATAGATACTTACCATTTGTATAGCCAATATTAATGGTAGTAGCAATAGCACCAGAGCAAATAATTCCTATAACAGTACCCCAGAATTCTCTCCTATTCTCTGAGCTCAAGGCGATCACATCTCCCTTTCTGACTCCCATACGTCGGAGCGAGACGGCTATATTCATCGCTTCTTGCGCGATTTCGCCGTACGTGAGCTGTTCGTGTGTTGAGCCATTTATCTGGATAATGGGAAAAGGAAACTAATAGTACAGCGTGAATACAGCGTGACTTTTGGCTAAGATTTTAAGTTTTTGCGTGATGAAGTGTAATCGTAGCCTTTGATATGATACGCGGACGAGCCGTTTTTATGATGTTAGTATTTGCAGATTAGCTAATAAAAGTCTTAGATCTTCATTCGGTACACACAATTATTGCTTGAAACAGATTTAAAAAAATATTTTTCCATTTTGTAGCTAAACTAGGACCCTTTTTTTATTTTTTTCTTAAATTGGTTTTTCCCCGAAATACATTTTTACAATTTAGTAAACAAACACCCCCCAAAAAACTCGACTGTTTTTAATTTTTTATATTCCAAAAAAAGTTACCAGCCGATTTTCAAAATTCAAATGCTCACAAGTCATGTGTCTCGATAAATTCCTCAACTCTTGGTTCTATTCCCATTTCGATCCTCCCCAAATACTCGGAGTTATGGCCAAAAATACGTATCAGGCAATTTGCATCTGATAACCATTTTCAATGTTAAAAAGGCATGACGGGTGGAGGTTAATCTATCATTGACATTTTTATTGTTTGAAATCTAAAATAATGTAATCTATGTAATCGCTAAGTACTTTTGATACCTAGGTATTTGTTTACTTACTGATGGAAAATTCTAAGTGCACTGACCTATCACAGGGAAGTCGCCGTCCCTACTCAATACCACAGACCAGTAACATACTTCAATGATAATATTTTGTTACATAATAGGAAAAACGCAATTTTAACTTTACGTCAATCAAAGAGTAAATATGCCTCGCAGTTATTATAAACTTCAACAGCCACTTACCAAAGCGCTTGTGTCGCGGTTTTCTTGTATTTTGTTCAATATAAATTCACCAAAGTTCAATGAAGCGATCACATACCGATCCACGGGGCCATAAACGTACTTTGGATTCTTTAACATTATCGCTAAATAGTTTATTAGCTTTGTTTACAAAGTGTAGACGTCCACTGTTTATACCAATCTAATAAATACTAAATAAAATATAAATACTTAGGAAGTTAAGAATTTGGATATCATGCTATCTTTTGTCTCAGTCTGATGTTTATCATTTTTAAAGCTATCTCGCTTGTGTGATTATGTAGTATCGTGTATAGTGCTATTAATTTTAATCAGGCGCTTTACTTTGCCCGTAACATTTATGCAGGCAAAGGCGATTGAAGTCGTTTTTGCTTATTTATGTGTCTAAACAGACGGTCGACTGCAAAAATGCAGTTCTGAAGCAGTTTTTCTGCAGTTGGCATGACTGCAATGAACTAGTATAGCAGCTTGTTAATTTCCATTAGAACTGCACAACGACTGCAACTTGGTTTATCCTTCACCCGCGCCGCAACAGAGCTATGGAATTTTTGAAAGTGATAAATAAGATACCTATTTCTGGTAACAGAGTTCCCTAGTATTTTGTGGGTATACCACACTATTTTCATGTTGGGGTAGGTATTCTAAAATCCTATTAGAGGGCACTAGGGTCAACATTGCCAACTATGCAAGTAGGTAGATACAAGTTTTCTTATACCTCCCTTTGTCCATTATTTGCTCTGGGTTATGCTTATTACCTATATTTTGCACGTTGAAAGTTTTTTTTTAATTTGTAATGTTTGCGCATTTGTTTAGGACCTAAAATCTTGCAACCGATTCAGCCATATTTCTTGCTTATCATTATCATTTGATAACAGAACATCAGACAAAAGATATCATGATGATTATCAACTAAAAGCAAGTCCTAAGTATTTAGTACCTATTTATCAGACATAGGTTATAAACAGTGGAAGTCTGCGAACTTAGTAAAACAAAGGTAATAAACTCTTTAGCGATAATGTTGAAGAATCCAAAGTACGTTTACGGCCCCGTGGATCGGTATGTGATCGCTTCATTGAACTTTGGTGAATTTATATTGAACAAAATAAAAGAAAACCGCGATACAGTCGCCTTGGTAAGTAGCATATTTCTCTCTTTGGAACATGTTTATCTCAATAATCCTTATAAATACTGAGATCATAAAGCCGGCTCTGATCCTGAGCTAGTACAGTATCAGAGGTCACGCTGTATTCACGCTGTACTATTACTTTCCTTTTCCCATTTTCCAGATAAATGGCTCAACACACGAACAGCTCACGTACGGCGAAATCGCGCAAGAAGCGATGAATATAGCCGTCTCGCTCCGACTTATGGGAGTCAGAAAGGGAGATGTGATTGCCTTGAGCTCTGAGAATAGGAGAGAATTCTTTAGTACTGTCATAGGAATTATTTGCTCTGGTGCTATTGCTTCTCCGATTAGTATTGGCTATATAAGTGGTAAGTAGGTTTAACATTTTTTCTAACTGCTATAGGGAGCCTCCCTATTTCCCTATTTTCACCGGTTTTCGTTGGGGCCATGCTATTATTGACTTTCGTGTTTTAGAATAAAATTATAATCCTTATTTTAGGAACGTCAAGGTACGTGACATCAAACTATCATCTTGAGTAATATTACTTAACAGTGTGGCCCGTTAGGAATATGTCAGCAATATTATACCTTTATTAAACTGCGCTGCGCCGAATATACTTTTTGTTTGTCCAACAAGATGTAGGTTTCAAATACCTACCCAAGTATTATTTTATTGTTTCAGATGAACTGATACATGTTATGGACATAGTGAAACCTAAATATATCTTTCTATCGCCGCTAGCATACAAAACGCATGCGAAAAACTACAACACTCTGCCTTATTTGAAGAAAATCATCATTTTTGGAGACGACAGACTTGCAAACACGATTCTGTATAAGGACCTAGCTATACCAAATAGTGGAGGAAATAGTAAAAAAGATGGTTAGTAGGTGTATCTAAATTTCTGTGGTTAGGAAGCAAATCGATTTGTGTCATACGCCTCAGTTTGTCCCAGTACATCCAGATGAGATCGCAGTCAAGGGCTAACTAGTCGCGTTAATTTAATAACTCAAAGTTGCTTTTTTTACCTGACTTTTCTCGAAAATAGTTTGATAAAACAAAACATACAATACAAGATATGATCAGTTGTGACTTCGATCGCGTGGCTTTAATTTATTTTTATTTATTTTTTACTAGCTGATGCCCGCGACTTCGTCCGCGTGTATTACGTTTTTTTGATTCCCGCGGGAAATCCTTAATTTTCCGGGATAAAAAGTAGCCTATGTCACTCTCCAGGACCTCAACTATATCTACCCATGCCAAAAATCGCGTCGATCCGTTGCTCCGTTGTGGCGTGTTTGAAGGACAAACCAACAAACACACTTTCGCATTTATAATATTAGTATGATTATTGGATCTACCAACAGAATTACATGGTAGACAAGTATACAAAATGATAAATTTCTTAGGTACTAGGTACACATTCAACTTAAAGGTAGATACATCATGCAAAATTAGAATTCGTACGTTCACATATGTTTACAAAGTTACATTACTAATAAAACATTTAACTTTTTTTTTTAATTTTCCGGGATTTAAACGTAACGTTCCAAGTTCTCAACTATACCCATGCAAATCACTTCGATCCTTTGAGCTCTGTATGCTTACTCTGAGTTTTTACATTGCAAATTCGATTGACGTAGTGAGCGTTCACTCACATTATCGTTAAAGTAAAATGAACCTTAACAGCATTAGGTTTAGAGCTCATTTCATAATTTCGTGTATTTATTCACAGCCAGCGCTCCAAACGCTGAAGTTGTGACTTTAAAGCAAGAGCTTTTGGGTCCACTTAACTTTGACGCTAATGTGAGTGAACGCTCACTACGTCAATGAAATCTAGCAATCAAAAAGGGGAGAAATTAATTTTGATGAAACTTGGTACACGGATAGTTTGTATCCCGGGCGAGGACATAGGCTTTTTATCCCGGAAAATGTAGGAGATGCCACGGGCATTAAAAAAAATTAATCCACGCGGACGAAGTCAATGGGCATCATCTATTTTTTAATAATTAAAACTAATAAGTATTTTATTGTTCAGAAAAAATTAATCCAACATCCGAAATTTTATAAAATTACTAGATGATGCCCGCGACTTCATCCGCGTGAATTGATGTTTTTTAAGATTTAAACTATCCTATCTCTCAAGTTGGATCGAACTGCACATGGTGTGCGAATTTTATTATAATCGGTTAAGTGGTTTAGGAGTCCATTGAGGACAAACATTGTGACACGAGATTTATATATATTAAGAAGATTAGTCTAAGTAGAAAAATGTTAATTTTTTTCCATGTAGAGAACTTCTTCGACTTATGTTTTGAGATCCGTCAATGGGTTTTGAAAACATCATAATATTTTTTCAAGCATACGTTATTTTTTATCGTTTGATAGATAGATACACTAGGCCTTAAAAACCCCCCGTTTTGCCGATTTTACGATATGAAAGAGCCTTAAGATCAAACAAATCAAACACACTTTCAATTACAACAACAATTATATTAAACAACTAGCTGATGCCCGCGACTTCGCCGCGTGGTTTAAGTTTTTTTTAATTCATTCAGGAACTCCTTAATTTTCTGGGATAAAAAGAAGCCTATGTCACTATGCAGGTCCTCAACTAACAAACGCACTTTCGCATTTATAATAATAGTATTATGATTATTAATACTAATTTTTATTTTCAGTTTACAGGTTAACGGAAAACATCAAGTATGAGGAGTTTCAGCCAGCTGATGTCGATGGAGGCAACGATACTCTATTCATTCTCTATTCCTCTGGCACTACGGGATTACCCAAAGGAGTTGAGATCACACATCTCAATGTTATTACATTATGCGCGTAGGTATCTATACTAATACTATAAATGCGAAAGTTTGGATGGATGGGTGAATGTATGGATGGATGGATGGATGAATGTTTGTTAAGTACTCAATCACGCCAGAACGGCTGAACGGATATTGATGAAATTTGGCACAGCGATAGATTATCTCTGGAATAAAACATAGGCTACTTTAATCCCAAAAAAATAAAGCGTAGGTACCCGCGGGAACTAAAAATCTCAATCCACGCGGACGAAGTCGCGGGCAACAGCTAGAAAAAATATATGTCAGTGGCTTTCATTTCTAACATATAATCACATATAGTCCTGTATATATTCTAATCAAATCTCACCCCGATCCGTCCACTGATCGGACAGTCAGTCAGAATTTTCTTTTTAGCACCCCCATCCCCCCTCTCAAAGGCCTGTCCATAGCCCCCTGGTACCACACGATGGGTCTGATCAGCACCATAGCTGGGTTCACTAGACGAGCAACCTCTGTGTACCTCCCGAAGTTTGACGTAGACCTTTATTTGAAGACTGTGGAAAAATATCAGGTACTTATAAGTTTTATTTTTCTTACTCTGGTACCACACGATGGGTTTCTTTAAAGTACCATAGCTGGGGTCACTGACAGCCCGCGCGCATGGGCAACTAAAAGTATTCGACAACTTTTTGTCGGCGTACAACGTTCGAAGAGTTGATGTCTCGACGACTTTAAGTTGTCGAGACATCAAAATGAAGAACGAAAATGAGAAACGAAATCTACGAGTATTGTATGTATGATCTTTATTAATAATTGTAGACCGTGGAAAAATATCAGGGGCCATACTGCCAACGCTTAAATCAATACCTAAGCAATATTACTCATAATGACAGTTTGATGTCACGTATCTTGACGTTCTTAAAATAAGGGTTATAATTCTAAAACACGAAAGTCAACAATAATGAAACACGCTGCACTTTGTTCTATGATTTTTTAATTCAATAAAAAAAATCAATTCAATTTATTTATTTTTCGATCATTGCTTGTGTTATTATAGCTCTTACGAATAACAATAAATTAAATTAAATTTATACTAATATCATAAATGCGCAAGTGTGTCTGTCTGTCTGCTACGCGCTTTCACGACTCACCTATTCAGCCCATTTTGATGAAATTTGGTACTTACAGGAATAGGGATATACCGGAGATGGACGTTGACGAAAATTGAGGAGTTCGAAATAACTTAGTCCACGTGGACGAAGTCGCGGAAATCATTTAGTAACATTATAAAATTAAAGAGGTTTAAAATAATAATTTACAGATATACTTAAATGTATAAAAAAATACACATTTGGAAATCCTTCTTGATTTTTAACCGATTTCCAAAAATGGAGGAGGTTCTCAATTATTTTTTAAATATTTTTAGGTTGTACAACTGACATTGGTACCAGCGGCGCTGATCGCTCTGTGCAAATCAAACCTGAAGTACGACACGAGCTCTGTACAATTTGTGCACTGCGGCGCCGCTCCCTTGTACGAAGACACTGCTAAGGCTGTCAGGGAAAGGTAACTATGAGGAAATCCATTTCTATACTAATGTTATAAATGCGATTGTTTGGATGGATGGATGAACGGCGGAACGGATCTGGATGAAAAGACCAGTGACTGCCCTCCGATTCGGGACAATGTGCAAGATTTCCGTTTTTACAGTAAGGTTTAAAAATTAATACCGAAATAATTAGTGACTGGCAGATGCCCGTGACTTCGTCCGCGTGAAATAAGTTTTTTAATTTCCCACGGGAACTCCCTAATATATAGCGTACCAGAATTTTCAAAATCGGTTCACTAGACCAAGAGATTACCCCCCACAACCTTACAAACTCACCAACTTTACCTCTTTGTGATATTAAGTATATAGATTTATTATTCCGAATAAGATCAATGTCTAAAAAAAACAATACGTTTATTGTTTATATCCTGAGCGTTCGCTTTCCTCTTTAACCACTACTCCATTTTGACGTTCCATTTTATCTATGCCGTATAAGAATCCCCTCCTTTTCCCCTCCTCTTTTAATCGAGAGTGAATACTGAATAGGCATCTTATAGACATGCGCGTTTCACCTAAAGCTGCATCACTACTTGCAAGCAAGTCTGATTTCAGCCGCGCACTAGGCTATATATTTTCAACCGACTTCAAAAAAAGGAGGAGGTTCTCAATTCGACTGTTTTTTTTTTTATGTTTGTTACCTTAGAACTTTTGACTGGGTGGACCGATTTGGATGATTCTTTTTTTATTTGAAAGAACATACTTCCCATGTGGTCTCATATAAATTTTATCGAAATCGGTCGAGCGGTTTTTAAAATATCAACAATAAAATAAGTACTTTGTATAGCGTGTGCTTGTTGTTGTAAAGTTGGCGCGGGAGTTTGAAGTCGGTTGTTTAAAAAGAATTTTTTTTTAAATTATTAAAAAAAACTTTGTTGGATGTTGGTACATAATTGTTGTGATGTCAGGTTCCCGAGCATCCAAGCCCTATTTCAAGGATATGCGATGACAGAGACTCTTATCACACACAACTTCAACCCTGAAAAGATTGGCAGCGTTGGGACTGTTGTGTCCCACACTATCGTTAAGGCACGTCATGGAGGTCTTTGAGAAAGTCCGTTTTTTATTTTTATATGGTAAACTAGCTGATGCCCGTGACATTGTCCGCGTGGTTTAAGTTTTTTTGATTCCCGCGGGAACTCCTTAATATTCCGGGATAAAAAGTAGCCTATGTCACTCTACAGGTCCATACTCATGCCAAAAATCACGTCGATCCGTTGGTCCATTGAGGCGTGATTGAAGGACAAACCAACAAACCAACAAACAAACACACTTTCGTATTTATAATATTTGTATGATATCATATAATGGGACGATAATGGGATGTAGTGATATATAATATGTCACCGTAAAATTGTAAAAACTGTTAGATTATAATTATAATCTAACTAGCTAGATTGTAAACTGTCGAAAGATTACCATTTAATGCATTATTTTTCGGTAGATTTTAATCTGTTAGGTATATTAACCCGATAGAACATAATAATGACGGCCTGCGGCCGGGCAATACCTGATTATTTATGTCGAACCCTAGCCTAGAAGAAAGAGACAAGAAAACGTAAATATGATGAATATTCCAAAAATTGACACTCAGAACATTGAACGGTTCACAATATTTCGACAGTTTACAATCTATCGGGATAAGAAGCGTTAGATTACAATCTAACAGTTTTTACAATTTTACGGTAACATATATACCTACCACTACAGCACATTAACGTCCCATTGCTGGGCACAGGCCTCCACTCTCATAGGAGAGAGGGAATTAGAGCTCGCTGCTCCAATGCAGGTTGGCGGGCTTTAACGACTATTATCATGCTCGTAGTATGTTAGTTATAATAACCGGGACCGACGGCTTAACGTGCTGTCCGAGGCACGGAGGAAACGAAAAGGCCAAATTCGGATTTCAGAATTCGGTCACCCATCCAATTACCAACTTGAATTGCCTAACAATTGCAATTGACTGAATATAGGCCACTCGTCCCTCAATACCATTTAAACCATTAATACCAATATAATAATAATTTAAGTAAAGCTTTTTCTGAACGGCTCAAGCCGGCTCCGCGTCGATAGATTTGAGGATACCCTTAATGAAACATCTGTGCAAACATTCAGCTTTTAAGGTCAATTTGAGATGGGCCAATTGATGCCTGATGAGTCAGCAAGGATTTTTTAATCAGGACTTTTAAAAATATGTTTGGACTTTTCTAGGTAGTAAATCCAGAAACCCGCGAAGTACTAGGACCTAATCAAGAAGGGGAGATATGCGTCAAAAGCGTCATGCTGATGAAGGGTTACATCGGCAAAGACAGGAAGGAGGACTTCGACGATGAAGGCTTTTTTAGGACTGGCGATATCGGCTACTATGATGACGACCAGTACTTCTATATTGTGGATCGATTGAAGGAACTTATCAAGTATAAGGGCTTTCAGGTAACTGTTTTTGAGGCATACAAATATCCTTAGTGAGGGCGAAAGATGAAGGGTTTTTGAAGACATGCTATTACTTTTAGGAGGCAGGGGCAGTAGTCGAGTGAAAACCGGATTGTCGCGCCGACTGGCCATCGCGTCGAGTAATGCCTCCATAATTGCTAGTTTTCTAGCATATCATAGTTCAAACTTGGAAACAAATATCCTAAAATTCTCATTATCTCTTTCTCTGTGATACCAGGTCCCTCCAGCAGAAATAGAAGCTGTACTACTCAAACTCCTGTCTATCCGCGAAGCAGGCGTGGTGGGCATCCCGCACCCCACCGCTGGAGAAGTCCCTCTGGCCTTCGTTGTACTACAGCCGGGGGAAACCCTTACTGAGAAGGAGATTCAGGACTATGTTGCTGAAAAGGTGAGAAAACTCTTTCTCTTTGATATCAGCCCCCCTAGCCCAGTTTCATGCGTTTCGTGTCTGTTCTCTTTCTATAATCGTTAATGCTTTACCGAAAGCGATTAAGAGCGTTAACCATAGACTGTTCACTTATTCTTTACTAGATGGTGCCCGCGACTTCGTCCGCGTGGATTGATGTTTTTTGATTCCCGCGGGAACTCTTCAATTTTCCGGGATAAAAAGCAGCCTATGTCCTTCCCCGGAATGTAAACTATATCTGTACCAAATTTCATCAAAATCGGTTGAGTAGTTGGGCCGTGAAAGCGTAGCAGACAGACAGACACACTTTCGCATTTATAATATTAGTATGGATATTAGTATGGATTCTCCACTAAAACTTTAACAATTATAGAAAGAGAATAGACACGAAACGTAATATGTAACTTGGCAGGGGGGCAGGTCCCAGGTCTTCAACAGAAATAAAGACAGTAAAAGAAAGAGACAGCAGTTACTCTTTATTGATCAAAATAATCACCTTATAGAATTTTGCTCACGGCAGCAATCTCAAAGGGATTAGAACCCAAGACCCCCTCTAGTAAATGTCTTTGGTCGCTAGGCTATCAATGCTTATAAATCTTATTGACTGCTGATTTTTTACAGCTGTCAAACCCAAAACATCTACGTGGTGGCGTGAGATTTATAGATGAGATACCGAAGACCCAGACTGGAAAGATGTTGAGACGGGAACTGAGGAAGATGGCGAAGACGAGGCAAAGTAAACTTTAAGACTGCTTTGAGCTTAAGGTGTATTTTAATTTGTGAACTGTAGTTTATATGGAAAACTAATACTGAAATCAGAGAAAATAATAATTTGTGTCGTATAATTATGTATTACTGGAACAAGAGGTGTTTTTGTAAATAAAAAAACATTTTTGATGTTCTTTTGTTTTCATAAAAAATATAATTAAGTTTTTTAATTCCCACAGGTAATTAATTTTCCGGGATTAAATAAATATGTCGGTATCCAGGTCCTCATCTATACCCATGCAAAAAATCACGTCGAATTTCGTCCGTCGATTTAACTTCCTTGGGGATAAAATTTTCAAAAACTGTGAAACACATATTTCTTTATTTTAAACCAGAAGCCCAAATACCAACTTTCATGGCTATGACTTGAAAAATGAAGGACTTTCATGCAAACTTTGAACCCCTATTTTACCCCTTTAGGGGTAAAATTTTGAAAAACTGTGACGCACGTATTTCTATAATTTTTACCGAAAGCCAAAATACCAAGTTTCGTTTATATAACTTAAAAAATATCTTGAGAACCCCTATTTTACCCCTTTGGGGTATAATTTCGAAAAACCCTTTTTTAGTGGATACCAAGTCTCCAAATTTCATGTCTATAAGACCTGCGGTTTAGGCTGTGCGTTGATATATAAGTCAGTCAGTCAGACTTTGAATTATATATATATAGATTACCTGTCTGTCTAGTAAAAACTGACTGCAAAAAGCGAGGTTTTTTAAAAGGAATAGTCACTTCTACGGTCCGTACTAGTATACCGATAGGAAGTTAAGAACACGTTTTCAGATATCGGTCAATTTATGCATAAGACCTATATACAAGGGCGCAGCCAGGATTTTATATAGAGGGGGGCAGATAAAGAAAATTCTACACTATATTTTTTTTTAGTATCTCACTATACTACTACACTCTATCTCTATTAGTAGTGGAGGTCGGAAGTGAGGGAAAAAATTAAAAACACAATATAATATAACAATCACAATAACTTGACCAGTAAAACTACTCTCAAAATATCTTCTTTTTTTCTTTGACAATTTTCCTGTGTACGCTTAACATGCATAGCCCGTTTAAACGGTTTTCGGCCATCGTAGACCTCACGTTTTGACACATCGCAGGGTAGAAAAAGACCTTCTTGTTGTACACGGTTGTGCCAATGAAATAAGGATGGCTTTTTTAGTTGCTGGGAAGAAAGTGTCTGCCTCCTTTAATACTTCAGTAAAATCTAACTTTTCTAGATCTTCTCTTTCCATTCCTTTATCCTTCCATAGTTTGGACCATAATTCTACTTCATGTTCAAAAAGAGGAAGATCATAGTTTTGATAGAAATCTTGCGATTGTTCTTTAAAATCAACCAGCGACATATTTAGCATTGAACTGGGATGTATAGACATTAGGCTAAAAGCAGGTAAAAATGTTCATTAGAAAAACGCTGTTCAAGTGCGGATATCAGCGAATCTAATTAAGGAATGATTGGAAAATGGGGTAATGAGAGTCAGTGGGCAATGGGAGTCACCCAAATTTCTACAAAACCACAAACACTAATAACGCGTACGTGACTTCCCCGACCCGCTATGTACCCCTCGCAGTTGGTGTGAGTCGCTCGCGCCTGTATGCCTGCCACACCGGCAATGACAGTAGTGTTTGGTTTTTGCGCCACGTCGATGCAATTTTTCAACGAAGTAAAATAAACGATGTGTCGCATTTATTCATCTATTTACTTATAAATTTTATACACGTTTATACGTTTATTATAAAGTACGACTTTAAACCTAAATCATCTGAATAACTAATACGTATTTTTTTACTTTATTTTCTCACTATTGTAGTTGCGGGTAATGAGAGTCGGTTGACCCCCATTGTCCGCAAGTGACATGAAGTATGAAAAATAACATGAAGGGCCAAGGAAAGAAGACGAAAGTGCTGAAGAAGGGATCAAAGAGACAAGTTCTTCAAGAATCAAAATGATACCTCTGTATCAGATGTGTGAACAGATGATTTATGCCAGTATAATGATGATGATGATGATGTTTTTGATGACACAGAAAACCGATGCGCAATCTGCGGTGAATTCGGATGAAATAATGAACTGTGGTATGATGATGTACCTCATGTGGCTCATGGGCTCACGCGGAGTGCACTGGGTGGGAGTCGGACAAGATTATGTCAGCGATTATTGCTAGATTATCTTTGACCCTCATTACCCGCAGGGTGACCACAATTATCCTCACCTCGATGCAATGGGAGTCAAACCTGTTTTTTTTTAACTTTTATATTTTTCAAACTTGATTAGGAAAGTGATTCTTATTGATCTCAAATGCTAGTTAACTAAGCAGATTTTGTTATAAGGCGGTTGCAATAAAGATTATAATTTTCTTTTCATTTCAATAATTGCTTAATTAAGTGACTTCCATTACCCTATTTTCCCCTAAACTGATCGCTTCCAAAAATTGCATACACTCTCAGCTGGGTGATTGGACCGATGTTGTTGGTGACATGCAACACGCGGGATTTGCAAATCAGTGCCAATGGCAGTTGCAGTTCTAATTGAAACGTCTCAATTAGAATTCTCTCTCTGTCTGCGTTGCTGCGATGATCTTTAATAACGGAAATAATTCTCTTGATATGATTCACACATGTGTAGGGGGGGCAGCTGCCCCCCCCCCCCCCCCCCCCCCGCCCGTACCTCGCTATGCCCTTGCCTATATACTAATTGAGAACCAGTACTCAGCTGATGTCAGATTAATTATGATTATATATTAGGAGGACTGCCTCGTTGGTGTAGTGGTTAGCATAGTCGACTGCGGATCACGAGGTCCTGGGTTCGATTCCCGGTCGGGCATAAAAGTTAGGTATTGAGTTTTTCAATTAAGAAATTCTCAGTGCCAGCCCGGAGTTGGGAGTTGGCGGTGTTTCACCCCCGTGCCTCGGAGAGCACGTTAAGCCGTCGGTCCCGGTTTGTTCCATCAAGCCAGTTATTGCTAAAAATTTACAATTGGCAGCACTAGCCACTTCCGTGACTACGTCCGGCTGTACCTGATTGGTCAGTCCGCACGACATACTGCGTCACTAGCGCCACGCGCGACGTATGAAAAAAGGACATTATTGAGACATCAGCGTTCGTAACGTGTGTCCACCGAAAAAGGAGTGCTCCCGCGCCGTGCGTGATAAATATCCGAAACTACATAAAACCCAAGCCTAATCCCACCGGTGGTCATCTGTATGTGCCGTGCTCATCGCTGCCATCGGGGAAACTGGACGTTCCAGGACCGGTAAGTGGTTTTTTGTGTTGTAGATTGTGGATTTGGAGCAACTCTGGACAAAGTGGGCACCTCTCGTCATATTTCCTTTTGTATTTTAACGGTCCTTCGTTTTTGCACCAACATTTCTGGCCTCCGAGCCGGATTATCTTAAATTTTTATAAATTTATAGACCAGTGAAAACCTTTAAAGTCCTATATTTGTCGTATTGATCGTATAATTTACGTATATATACTTATTTCTATCTTAAAATATTAATATTCACGTGTATTTTACGTATATTTTACTATATTTTAACAATAATTCGTAATTATTGCAACTGCATTCGATTCTTTTGTTTGCGTGTCATTGCCGGTGACCTTCTAACAAGATGGTCGAACCGACGCGTACTGAGAAACTCGAATTAAAGTTAAAAACATTGCATTTTAAAAGAGATTATCTATTTGGAAAAGCACAAAAGTTATTTGATTTGTCGAAATCTGTTAAAGATGATTCGAGTAAAATGCAAGGTTTTCTCGCCCAGTTCTCCGAGTTAGACAATGTTCGAACAAAATTCGAAAATACGATTATGGAAATTTTGGAAATTGAGATGCAATTAAAGCCCGGTATTAAGTTATCTACGTCGCAATTAGATGCATTTGAATCTTTATATGAAACTTGTAGTTTGTATGCGCGTAAATATCAGCCGCAGCAAACGCGCGGTAGTACAACAAAATGTAATAACCAAAGTGAATTAACGAAACCGGCGCTTCCAAAACTAACATTATATGAATTTGATGGCGAGTTGGAGAACTGGACAACATTTTATGACACATTTTATTCCCTTGTGCATAGCCGAGACTTCTCAGACATTGATAAGTTTCATTATTTGATTTCGTGTGTCAAAGGCAATGCGCTGAATATTGTCAAAAAATTACCTATCACCGCGGCCAATTACACACTGGTTTGGCAAAGTTTATTAGATAAATATAAAGATAATAGGGCACTTGCAGGTCGATATCTTGATAAAATGCTAAATTTCACTCCTTTGAATAAAGATACGAGTGCTAATTTAACGTTATTTATAGAAACATTTGATCATTCTCTTAAAGCGATTCAAGCGCTTCAAATCGAAAACTTAGATGACTATTTAATATGTCATTTAGCATTACGTGGCCTTGATCCTCATACTAAGAAGTTATTTGAAGAAAGTAGGGATCAGAAAACTATACCGAAATTCAGCGAATTGATTGACTTTGTTAACAAGCAAATTAAGGTTTTAGAACATGTGTTTCCCAGTACTTCTAGTTCTGCTAATACCAATACACATTCTAAAAATAAACAAACTAATTATGGCAAAGGCAATCAAAACTCGACTTCACGCCAAATATCCTCAAAATCGGTTCTGACTACATCCCGTGTTAATAAGTCGGACGACAATAAAAATCGGTTAGTTTGCCCGCATTGCAATCAAGGTCACATGATCTATCGGTGTGAGACATTTAGGAATTTACCAGTCGAAGAGCGAATTGACCGTGTCAGGGCTTTAAGACTTTGTGTAAATTGCTTAAAGAAGCATGATCATCAAACCTGCACTAGTCCCATGAGGTGTGCAGTTGGAGTATGTATGGGTCATCACCACTATCTGCTCCACAAAGAGCAGGGTCACGCGAGCTCTGTGAGCACCTCGGCCGTGCCGTCACGCTCACCCGCGCCACCCAGCTCAGCATCTGGGCAGCAAGCGCTCGTGACGTCGTCTCACTCCGTGAGTGAAGCGGCGCCAGTGCAAGATGCACTGTGTTCGTTTAACGACTACGGTGTTGTATTAGGAACGACACGGACACACATTCAGGATTTTAGCGGACAATTTCAGGACTGTAGGGGAGTTATTGACTCTGGGGCACAGACGTCCTTCATTACCGCAGAGTGTGCCCAACGTTTGGGACTACCGCGTCAAAAGTGTCCTTTCTCGATCTCCGGCCTTGGCGGAGAATTCATTAAAAACCAGGGTATGGTAACGTGTACCATAAAACCCCGGCATCAGGACGGTCCTAGGTTTACGTTAAACATGGTCGTAACTAAAGTTGCTGGTGAAATGCCTAACGTCAAGTTCTCGCGCGATGTTATTAGTCAGTACGATAACTTTAATTTAGCTGATCCCGAGTTTTATAAAAAAGCGCGAGTTGATGTACTTTTAGGTAACGACATAGTGTCGCAAATTATTACAAATAAACCGTTGTTTATTAAGGAAGATATTCCTAGCGTAATTGAAACGGTATTCGGTTCTGTGATTAGTGGTAAACTTGTTTCCGATAACAAAGATTCACGGTCAAGGTCTCATAATTATCTATCGGTATCAGAGGGCGAATCACTAGACCAAGTTTTACGTGCATTCTGGACTATCGAGGAGGTGCCGTGCACACCCTCTATAAACCCACTCGATCAACTGGCCGAAGATATTTTTGTAAAAGAGCACACGCGAGAATCGAACGGCCGATACGTAGTACCTCTGACGCTCGCGCCCGGCCACCCGCCGCTTGGTGAGTCACGCGCTGTGGCCGAACGTAGGCTATTATACACGGAACGTAAGCTCGCGCGCACACCTGTATTGCAGCAAGCGTACTCTGATTTTATGCGTGAATACGAGGCGTTAGATCACATGGAGTTGTATACAGGAACATCGCCTAGCAAAAACATAATTCCACATCACAGTATATTAAGACCCTCGTCCACATCGACGCCTTTGAGAGTAGTTTTCGATGGAGCGAGCCGGACAAGTAATAATGTCGCAATTAATGACATATTATTAACAGGGCCGAATCTATACCGTGATATTTCGGGTATTATTCTCAATTTTAGACTTTTTAATTATTGCCTAGTGTGTGATGTTTGTAAGATGTATCGCGCAATAAGAGTGAAGGAAAGCGATCGATGCTATCAGCACATATTATATAGATATTCGCCCACGGAACCCATCAAACTTTATGAATTAAAAACTGTCACTTACGGACTTAGTTGTTCCCCTTTTCTTGCTATACGTACATTGCTGCAATTAGCTCGCGACGAAGAGGAACGTTTCCCACTCGCCGCGCAAGTTATTAGGGAAGGAGTATATATGGACGACGTCTTGTATTCTTGTAATACCTACGAGGAGGCATGTACGGTTCAAGACCAACTTATAGGTATATTTGCAAGCGGTCAGTTTTTATTAAAAAAGTGGACGAGTAATAGCTCAGAATTACTTAATCGAGTTCCTTCGGATCATAGGGAATGCCCTTTGACCTTTATGAAAGACGGAAACGAATGTACAATTAAGGTACTTGGCCTAACTTGGACGCCGCTGTCCGACAATTTCGTTTTCTCCATAAATAAAACAGACCCAGTTCTAACGAAACGATCGTTTTTAAAATTATTAGCGTCGATTTATGACCCCGTGGGATTCCTCGCACCTTGCACTTTCATTGCTAAGTTAATTATGCAGGATTTATGGAAGTTAGGTATCGGATGGGATGAACCATTGCCTCACGAAATAGGTAACCGATGGTCGTCTTTTATATCGGAGTTGCCTCGGTTGGCGGACATACCTATCGAGCGTCACATGTTGTTGCCCGGACAGACCGAATGCGAGCTAATAGGTTTTTGCGATGCGTCATCGCGCGGGTACGCCGCATGCGTTTATGTCGTTTCACGAGATACGGGTAACGTCAAGGCTCGTTTAGTTACCGCCAAGTCTAAAGTTGCGCCGGTTAAGCCTATGACTATACCGCGGTTAGAACTCATGGGAGCTGTATTATTAAGTAAATTGTTAACATTCGTGCGTGATAATCTTACAAGGGTTAAAATTAACCAAATCACATGTCTGACAGACTCGACAATCGTATTGTCGTGGCTTCACACGGAAGCCTATAAACTTAAAACATTTGTAAGTAACCGTGTTACACAAATTACGGAGGTCGTACCTTCCCATCTGTGGCGGCATGTTAGCAGTGAAAATAATTTAGCTGATTGTTGTTCGCGCGGAGTCTTGCCGACCCAGTTAGTCGCCGAACGTTCTCGGTGGCTAGAGGGAGCTGAGTGGCTATATCAGCCCCCTACTGAGTGGCCCGTATCAGTTTTCATTCAGGAAAATGCATCCGAACCACCTGAATTGAAACCTACTCAGAATTTATTTTGTGAACAATTAAGCGACCATAACGAAACAAAAGGTGAATTTTGCGATCGACTACTGAATCGATTTTCTTCTTACTCAAAATTACAAAGATCCGTCGCATGGATTTTGAGATGGCGAAATAGGCACCGCACTTCGGTTCAGTCGAAATGCCTAACTACTGAAGAATTAAATACAGCTCAGGACTTACTGATCCGATTGATACAAGAAGTTCATTTTTCAGACGAACTCGAACTTTTATCGAAAAATGTTAAATTAATTCCTTCACTTAAAAAGTTGTCACCTTTTCTCGATTCTAGGGGTTTTCTCAGGGTAGGGGGTCGTATCGCCTATTCTGAACTCCCTTATAACGCGAAACATCCTCGGCTCTTGCCGAAGGATAGTTTGTTCACAAAAATGTTAATCGAATATTTTCATAAAAAATATTTACATGCAGGGCCACGCGCGCTTCAAAGTATAATTTCGGAAAACTTTTGGATTCTGTCGGCTCGTCGCCTCATCAGATCCGTTTTATCAAAATGCAAGGCTTGTTTTAAAAACAAACCACCTCTATTGCAACCAGAGATGGCTCCACTGCCTTCAACCAGGCTCGTACCACATAAGGTGTTCGACCATGTAGGGGTAGATCTCGGGGGTCCATTCTATATTAAAGAAAGCTTACGTAAAAATGCTAAAGTATCAAAGTCTTACTTAGCATTATTTGTCTGCTTTTCTACCAGAGCTGTACATTTAGAAGTCTTATCTTCATTGTCAGCTGATTGTTTCCTTGCGTGTCTGGACAGAATGACGTCACGCAGAGGGCTCTGTTCTGTTCTACATTCTGACTGTGGGACGAACTTCTGTGCTGCCAGCAAACATTTAACCGAAGTACAGCGGTTTTTGCGGGATAGCGAAGATATCACGGCTGGGTGCGCACAGAGACAGATCTCGTGGAAGTTTAATATCCCAACCGCGGCAAACACAGGAGGCCTCTGGGAGGCCGGGATCCGATCCGCCAAGTATTATCTGGTGCGTAGCGTAGGAGATAAAGCCTTGACCTTCGAAGAACTGACTACCGTATTCTGTAAAGTCGAGGCTATACTCAATTCACGGCCTTTATGTCCCTTGCCGTCGAGTGATAACCCTGACGAATTTAATGTGTTAACTGCTGGACATTTCCTGATCGGTAAAAGTCTGACGGCCGTGCCAGAATATCAGCTCGAAAACGAGCCGATCAGCAGATTGTCTCGTTGGCAGTATCTCCAAAAGAGCTCTCAGTTGTTTTGGAAGCGATGGAGTCGCGAGTATTTAAATACACTACAACAGCGCGCAAAATGGTTCACGTCAAATGCTAATATTAACGTAGGTGATTTAGTACTTATAAAAACAGATAATGCGCCTCCATGCAATTGGCCTATGGGCAGAATAGAAATCCTTCATCCCGGTCCCGACGGTATTGTTCGAAGCGTAACGTTGCGCACGCAAAAGAGTCGGTTGCAAAGGCCGGTTAACAAGTTAAGCCCTTTACCATATGTTAACTAATTATTCATAGTATATTATTTTTAGTTAGCACCTTGTACTTATATTATTATTTATTTTATTATTAGGGCTTATTACTTATTTATATTTATTTATGTTTATTTTAATTGAATTTTTCCTCACTGGTAGGAAACCATTTTATGGTTTCGGTAGGGGGTGTTCCATCAAGCCAGTTATTGCTAAAAATTTACAATTGGCAGCACTAGCCACTTCCGTGACTACGTCCGGCTGTACCTGATTGGTCAGTCCGCACGACATACTGCGTCACTAGCGCCACGCGCGACGTATGAAAAAAGGACATTATTGAGACATCAGCGTTCGTAACGTGTGTCCACCGAAAAAGGAGTGCTCCCGCGCCGTGCGTGATAAATATCCGAAACTACATAAAACCCAAGCCTAATCCCACCGGTGGTCATCTGTATGTGCCGTGCTCATCGCTGCCATCGGGGAAACTGGACGTTCCAGGACCGGTAAGTGGTTTTTTGTGTTGTAGATTGTGGATTTGGAGCAACTCTGGACAAAGTGGGCACCTCTCGTCATATTTCCTTTTGTATTTTAACGGTCCTTCGTTTTTGCACCAACACGGTTATTATCACTAACATGATAATAGTCGTTAAAGCCCGCCAACCCGCATTGGAGCAGCGTGGTGGGTCTAAGCTCTAATTCCCGCTCTCCTATGAGAGTAGAGGCCTGTGCCCAGCAGTGGGACGTTAATAGGCTGTAGTGATGATGATGATGATTAGGAGTTAGGACCTACTAGTAAGACCAACGGCCCGTAACTACCGTAACGTAAGATTCCGCCATATTTCTTGCTTATCTCTTAAATATATATCTCACCCATAAATTGATATGACATAACTATATTACGTAGGTACTTTGATAACTTAAGCAGAAGAATGCCGGCATTGTTCTGATAACATTATCAAAGTGCGAAGGAAATATATAAGTACAAATAATTGTAAACAGGTTTAATTTTAAACTACCGATAGTAAATATATTGTACGGAGAAATTTTCATTTAGTGATAACTAATTATTTGGCTGGCTCAGTTTGCCTGTTGCCGTTCTAGACAATGCTACGCAATCCGAAGTATTTGTACGGGGATGATGCATTTCTAAAACTGCCAACGCATTTAAACTTTGCCAAATATGTGCTCCAGCAAATATGGCCTCACAAAGACGAGATTGCTTTGGTAAGTGTTAATTAAATGACTTTTTTGTTTGAAAAACAGTTCGCGGACATGTGCAAAGTGATTTCTATCATACCAATATTATAAATGCGAAAGTGTGTTTGTTTGTTGGTTTGTTGGTTTGTTCATCAATCACGCCGCAACGGAGCAACGGATTGACGTGATTTTTGGCATTGGTATAAGCTAGTAAGGTTATAATTATAAGATTTACTTAATTTACTTAAATTAATATAATAATGTGATATGAGATTATTTTATGATATGAGATATAAATATTAATAAATTATAAAATATGGGTGATAATACAATGAGTTTGTTATACCAGGGCGTGTTTAAAACCCTCGTAGCCTTAGACTTCATCATCATCATCATCACTACAGCCTATTAACGTCCCACTGCTGGGCACAGGCCTCCACACTCATAGGAGAGCGGGAATTAGAGCTTAGACCCACCACGCTGCTCCAATGCGGGTTGGCGGGCTTTAACGACTATTATCATGTTAGTGATAATAACCGGGACCGACGGCTTAACGTGCTCTCCGAGGCACGGGGGTGAAACACCGCCAACTTCCAACTCCGAGCTGGCACTGAGAATTTCTTAATTGAAAAACCCAATACCTAACTTTTATGCCCGACCGGGAATCGAACCCAGGACCTCGTGATCCGCAGTCGACTATGCTAACCACTAGACCAACGAGGCAGCCTTAGACTTAAGATACCGTAATTGATTATCACCACCATGTTTTGTAAGTTTCGGACAAGTGTACAATGTACCTAAATTGAATAAAAAATTTTTGAATACCTATTGAATATTAATAAAAAAAATTCTAGTACTGTTCGTTGGTAAGCGTATCGTTTGAGAACAGCTGGACCGATTTGACCGATTAATGTTTTTTTTAATATTCGTGATAGGTTTTTAGGAAATACAGTATGGAAAGTTAAAAAATTGCGAAAAATTTTGAGTGCTTTTTCTTTTACGGCTTCTTTCGTTGTTTTGGATGAAAAACGCATTGAAATTTCAGATCAATGGCAAAACGCATGAAAAACTGACATTTCGTGAACTAGCCAACGATGCAATGAATCTCGCCATCTCCCTCGTTCGTATTGGAGTCAGAAAGGGAGACATAATCGGAATCTGTACAGAAAACAGGCAGGAATATTTCAGTACTCTTTTAGGAATTATTTGCACAGGCGCCACAGTGACTTGTGTTAACCCAGCTTATACAAAAGGTATGACTTCATATAGGTAGCATTTAATTCATTTTAAGGCATTCCGTAGTCAAATAAGAAATCCGTGAAGTTCTGTTCAGTTTATGAAAATTTTAATGTGAGGAAGCGAGACCAAAACAATTTTTTTGATTTTTTGTTTTTGTCTGCCAGCAATCACGCTGACACGAGAAAACAGATTTCAATGCAACTTAGCACATTTTATTGCAAACTCTCTGGGTTAACATTATTGGATATTTTAATCCTGAAAAACAATATGGTTCCTTCGAACTCCCATCTTCCAAGGACCACGGTGAAGCATGGTGAGGTTGGCTCACCGTGCTTCACCGCGGCAGTGGCGGCCTTAGCCATTGCGAGGCTCTGGGCGATATGCCCTTAAGCTTTGTGGAGACTGGAGTATAGTCCATTCTTTTTCGTCCACGTTTTTATTAACTTTCGCAGTTGACAGCACTGGCATCTCAGATCATTAAATAGAATACATAGTGTATTGTTTATGTAGTTTGTCACTAGTTTGGACTCGCTTCCTATTGACAGGTGGAACTTTTTCTACTTGGGCTGTAGCGCGAGGCCCCTGCAAGAGCGAAGCCCCGGGCAGTTGCCCTGCATGCCACCCCCTAAGGCCGCCACTGCACCGTGGTCCATGCTTCACATAAAACTATGGCATTTTTTGTACAGGGTTCATTTATAAACACCAATAAACTCTTGAGAATAAATTCTGTACGTAATACCAGTAATGCAACGTACTTTTAGCTATTCTGTGGTAATATTCAACAAGGTTTTTTACAGCTTTCTGGATTCAGCTTTCGGCAAACCCATGAATAATGGACTACCGCCTGTTAAAAGCATATAGTTGAAGAGTGTCTGTACTTATAGTGTAGAGTGAATGTTAAGGCGAAACATTGGGACTGATTCTGTAGTGCACAATATCTAAGGCCCGGACTCCACCAGAGCGGAGAGGAGACGAGAGGATAGGAGATGTGATCTATACAACCAATAGAATTTCGTTATTCCCACATCTCGTCTCCACTCAGCTTCAGTTGATACCACTGAGCGGAGATGTATCATATTTGTATATCGCGATCGATGCGGAAATGTGAACTGTGGCTCGTATCATGTCGTGTTATACAGAATTGACCATTGTCTGTGTTATTTTGTCTTCCACCTTATATCAAAATATGTTTCTTGCAAATAAATGAATTGTATTGTATTGTACATCGAAAAGTTAAAAGTTATTTTGGTGAAGACGCGTAGTGGATACTTATAATTATTATTATTATTGTATTTCTCTTGCAGGTGAACTAAAACATGTTCTCGATATATCGAAACCAAAAATCATCTTCTGTTCACCAGACGCATACAAATCCCATTCAAAAACCCTCGAAACTTTACCATACCTACAAAAATTCATACTTTTCGGCCAAGAAAAACTAAATAACACACTATTATATTATGAAGACTTGGCAAAACGTCGAACTCAAGATAAAGGTGTTAACTCTGCAACTCAAGATGAGATAGTTTTGGATAATTTTGAAGTAGTAGACGTAATGGGACAAATAGATGCAGCAGTTATTCTATACTCGTCAGGAACCACGGGTCTGCCTAAAGGTGTCATGTTGACGCATTTGAATTTGATAGCCACTTGTGAATCGTAAGTAATTTCTTAACTAACAGAAAAATACCCAGGGGTTTACCATCGCATATGGCAGTATTATTTCAACATGACAGTTGTATGTCACGTACCTATCTTGACATCCCTAAAATAAGGATAACGGGCGTCATCTTACTGTAGGTAAGTATAGTTCCACAAACTTATCTGATCCAGTGATAGAATCGCTGTTGTTACATTTATGGTAGGGGGGGAACTGCCTCGTTGGTCTAATGGTTAGCATGTTCGACTGCGGCCGACGAGGTCCCGGGTTCGATTCCCGGGTCGGGCCACAGCAAGTATTGGGTTTTTCTGACAATAAATTCTCAGTACTAGCCCGGAGTAAGGAAGTTGGCTGTGTTTCACCCCCGTGCCTCGGAGAGCACGTAAAGCCGTCGGTCCTGCACCTGATCTCTCTCCGGTCGTGTCGGATTTTCCGTCCCATCGGGGTATGAGAGTAAAGGAACAGAGAGTGCACCTGTATATGCGCACTTGTGTACTATAATATCACCGCGCAGATGGCTAATCTATCCTCCTTTATATCTATTTTCCTTTATTTTCTCCTTTTCCTAAGGTTGCCTGGTAGAGATCGCTACCTAAGCGATAAGGCCGCCTTTTGTATCCTACTTCTGTGTTTGTTTTATTTCTAATTTTTGTTTTTGTTATCTGTACTTGTTGTGGTGGTACAAATAAAGCGTATTGTATTGTATTGTATTGTAATCTCTCTGGATATAGGCCGCCGTGGCCGGAATTCGGTCGGGAGGACATTATAGTAAGGGATTTTTGGATTGGATTGATAGCGTATACGCCCACGCCCCACGTGTCTCTGTTATCGGATGTATCTGCCGGTTTGCATGGTAGGGTTGGCCGTACGGAAGGGTAGAAAATTGGTAAAAAATATAAGCGCGTCAGATATTCAGAGATGTTAAGTGGACCCAAAGGAAGCTCCTATTCAAAAGACTGACGATTCTGACGTAACGCAAAGTCATTGTGGTTTTTTGTAAATGCAAAAAGAAATTGCCATTTTGAAATACTCGAGCGCGTTAGATACAAACGGTTCAGCTTCATGTCCCAAACGTGCTGACCCATAAACTGACGATTATCTCGAGGAATTTTCTTAATTTGATGATTTGAAAAAAAACCTGTAGGCGCTCCCCCCCACCGGTGAAAGGAAGGATATACATCATAAATAACCTTTTTTCTTTCTACCATCTAATCTTCAAAATCCATTAGGTGTCCACGACGCTCGAGTAAATCCACATTTAGCATCATGGGCTACTTAAGGGCTGGGCTATTAATCATAATAAAAATTCTTTCCAAAAAACCGACTTCCAACGCCAATGTAAAGTACAATATAATTTTGATTTTTACCCACTACGTTGAAGTCGGGCGGGTATAACAAGGATAAGCATAGTTGACGCATCAGACTCACATCATTGGTTTTTTGGAAAGAATTTTTATTTTTTACTTTTAAGTGTCAGTGTAGGATTTGGAGTCAGAATTTTATGGGACCACCTCGAGAGCTTCCTCTAGACGACTAACGAAAAAAATTTCAAATCGGTTCAGAAACCACGGAGATATGCACCGACATACATTAAAAAAAAATACGCGCTGAATTGAGAACCTCCTCCTTTTTTGGAAGTCGGTTAAAAATTAGTTCAAATTTTGGCCACCGGGCAGATAATAGTTGGTGGCCTGTACATATTTATAAAAATATCCTTTAACAGTCCAGATACCTTGGATCCCAAGGAAACGGTCATGCACATAACACCATGGTACCACACCATGGGTATGATGGGGGTCATGAGAATCTTATGCTCTTGCGGTACACTGGTGTACCTACCGAAGTTTGATGCCGATTACTACATGAAGACAATCGAGACGTATAAAGTGAGTATTTATATATTTGAATACTAGCTGATACCCGCGACTTCGTCCGCGTGGATTGAGGAGTTTTAGTTCCCGCGGGAACTCTTTAATTTTCCGGGATAAAAAGTACCCTATTATTTAATCCGGACTTCTAACTTTACGTCTGCAAAATTTCGAAGCAATCGGTTCAGTAGTTACGGCGTGAAAGCGGAACAAACATACAAACAAGCTCACTTTCCCATTTATAATATTAGTAAGGATTGATCTTTATTTAGATTTTGACGAGCTCCCTGGCGCAGTGTTGAGCGCTGTTGTATTATCGCGGGAGGTCCCGGATTCGATTCCCGGCAAGAGGCAGGGTCAATTTGGGATTTTATAATTTCTGAATTTTCTCTGTTCTTTTTAGAAGACGCCTATTCACTCTTGATTTGACGATACCAATATTTGACCGAGCGAAGCGAAGGTCTCTGAGTCTACTTGAGTGCATTTGCACTTGTCCGTCCGTCCGTCCGTCCGTCTGTCAGAGCCTTAGAACTTCTGAATTACTGAACGTAATTACTTCAAATTTAAATATAATATGTAAACCGATGGCCTCCAGCCGAATATCGCTTAAAAAGTCATAAAAAATTTTTATTTCAGGGGGGCTCTCATTGAAGCGAATGCGAAGTAAAATATTTTGTATAACGTTACATACGGTTGCGGTATATTATTTTAAAGATAATTAGGAATATATAGGAATAATTTTTCCCCTAAAATTGACGAAATTGGGGGCTTTCAAAGAGGAGATTTCTGATTTTCTAACGTCCAAAGTTGACCTCAGAACTCTCAATTTTCTGAAAGGCTGAGCCTGAAACTTGATCAATTATTTGACTTATATCCTGTACTTGAACAACAAATACTAAAATTAGACAAATATTATAAGGAAACGAAATTATTTATTTTTTAATGAGCTTCAGTATTTTTAACAGAACTTAAATTCATAATGATTTCAATAGATGGCGCTCTGTTATGGCGATACCGCGAGGTCTCAGTTCGGGGCGAACCACTAGTATAAGCGGAGGGAAAAACGGAAGCCAGAAGGGCGTTCCATATTCTAGCGGTTTGAATTAGAAACGAGGAAGCAACTCGCTTCGTTCGCGCCCGTGGAATTACTCTATTTTTTCAGCTATTTAATATCTAAGCCCCCGATTGTGTAAGGAAATCGTAATCGTAATTGTTTGTCAAACGTATAATCCGACCTGTTTAAGGAGTTCATAGATGCCTGCACGTCAAAAAGCATGTATGAACTCTTTATACAGTTCGAGTAAAATGATTACGATTTCCTTAGACAAGACGCATGATGACAGTAACCAAGAATCAATGAAATTATGAATTTATCTAATGAAATAGGATTCATGGATTATAAAAAACGTATTTATTTCTCTATTTCGAGTGAGATTACTATTTATTTTGATAAAATAAAACTATAAAATACATCAATCCGCCATATTGGGTAAAACACCAAGAAGTAAATGACGTCACAATTGTTTGTTTTCGAGCTTTGACAATCACACTATTGTTTACTGCACACTGCACAGAGTACATTGGTAAAAACAATAGTGACGTCACAAACGACGCCATGACACCGCCAAGCGTTTTGGCGTGAATTTTAAAATTTAAATTTCAAATGCCAATTTTATCTACCAAACCTTATTTTTCTGCTTAAATAAGATATTTTTTCGAAATAGTTTATACTTCCGAACATAATCTGACCATTTTTCAAAATCAGTCATCATGCCTATTGGGCCTCTGGTGCTCACGCGTTCAACACATCGGAAAGCACGAAACAAGATGGCGTTAGTAGTATGAAAGCTGGCGCTTGACCTACTAAAGAAGTTATCTATCAAGCCAATAAACTACGGGATCCGGAGTCCAGAGCTAATATACTATTACCTATTCTGTGCTAATATTACCACTCATCTTCAATACATCTCCGTTCCAATTGAGACAACAATTTTTGAAGTGAAAACTTCTTTAGCCGCGTTTTGAACTTTTTGGTAGGGGGCGTAAACTTGTGGATTCGCGTGACCGTCACCGACATGCTCGCGTTGTTACGAAGACAAAGGTCTTAAATAATACTACATTCATAATTAAAATTTAATAGCTTAGTTTTAAGGTTTATATTTTTTTTTTCTTAAAATATTTTAAAAAAAATCACTTCCAACGGCAGTCCCTATGACTGCCAATTTATTTTTTATCATTATCCTTAGGTAGTGCAAATAATAGTGGCCCCGCCAGTCCTTATAGCTGTGTGCAAGTCCCGGGCAAACTATGACGTGAGCTCAGTAAGGATTGTGTACTCGGGAGCAGCCCCTTTGAGAGACGACACAATTGCAGCTGTGAAACTAAGGTTAGTACAATACTGTGATAATACCAGTATCTGTTTGTAGCAGAGATGTGTCCCTAAGGAGATTCAAAGTCAAAGTCAAAGTGATTATTACATATTTTATTATTATATATTAGATAGGTTCTATTGGGTTAATAAACCTAACAGATTACAATCTACCGAAAAATAATCCGTTATATTGTAATCATTCGACAGTTTACAATTTCGCGATTTAGATTATAATGTAACGGTTTTTACAATCTTACGGTGACATATGCATTATATATACTTACTTTATTTATTTATTGTTAAATGCAGCACCATCCCGCGCTCCGGTTTATTAATCCTTTCAGGCTTTCACCAAAGGTTGTTTGTAAGAGATTGCTTTAGCAATAAAACCACCTTTGCACGTTTCTATGTAGTTTTACTACTTCTTTTTAACTGTATACTGTTTATTTTGTGAGGGCAATAAAGATATTTAAATAAATAAATTATTTTGATTCCAGATTTCCAAAATTAACAGCAGTATTACAGGGGTACGGCATGACGGAGTTTACCCTATCTGCAACCAGGGATACGTACCTTGATGCTCAAAGAACCAGGATCGGTGGAGTTGGCCGGGTCGTACCCGACAGTATTATGAAGGTAAACTAGATAGATAGATAGAGAGATAAATTCTTTATTGCCTCACAAACATCATACTTTAATATTATAAATGCGAAAGTCAGTTTGTTTGTTGGTTTGTTGGTTTGTCCGTCAATCACGCTGCAACGGAGCAACGGATCGACGTGATTTTTGGCATGGGTATAGTTGAGGACCTGGAGAGTGACATAGGCTTTTTATCCCGGAAAATTAAGGAGTTCCCGTGGGAATCAAAAAAACATTCCACGCGGACGAAGTCGCGGGCATCAGCTAGTAATTGCTAAAATTATAGCGGTGACTTCATCCTTGTAATTTAGCTTGAAGACGCTGGAAGCAACCGGCACATGACTGTCATGTACGCTTAGTTTGTTTCAATTCGAACGAACGAACGAACGTTTGAACCATAGTTCGAACACATTAGCGAAAATGGACCCAATAGCTTTTGATTTAAAGTCACAAATTCAGTACAACCGATTTTAATTAGGAAACGTTACGTTTGGCGCACTGCCTATGAATGCATACATGAAACTGAGCTCTAAATCAATGCTGTTAAGGGTTAATCTTACTTTAATGCTAATGTAATCGAACACTCGTCGCGATAAATTGAATTTGCAATGTAATGTAAAAACTTAGACTAAGAATACACGTCTTTCTTCACCGGTCTGAAACCACCTATAAGGTATCATTCTTTAAAGTTAGATTCGTAGATTATTTATAGATATGTCACCGTAAGATTGCAAAAACCGTTACATTATTTTACTAGCGAAATTGTAAACTGTCGACAGATTGTGAACCGTTAAATGTTCTGAGTGTCAATTTTTGAAATATTCATTGTATTTACGTTTTCTTGTCTCTTTCTTGTAGGTTAGGTTAGGGTTCGACATAAATAATGAGGTAGTGCCCGGCCGCAGGCCTGGCACTTAGGTTTTATCGCGGTAATATACCTAACAGATTACAATCTACCGAAAGATGATGCGTTAAATTGTAATCTGTCGACAGTTTACAATTTCGCTAGTTATATTACAATTCTGACGGTTTTTGCAATCTTACGGTGACAGGTATATATCATTGTTTTAGATAGTTGACGTAGAAACAAGAAAAGTTCTAGGTCCAAACCAGCCTGGAGAAATCTGTCTGAAAGGGCCCACTCTGATGAAAGGATACATTGGAAAGAATACAACGGATGACTTTGATGATGAAGGCTTCTTGAAAACTGGTGATATTGGATACTATGATGAAGACAAATATGTGTTTATTGTTGATCGTTTGAAGGAACTCATCAAATATAAGGGATACCAGGTAACATAATTATTATTATAATTAAGTATACAATATATATGTCACCGTAAGATTGCAAAGGCCGTTTTATTGTAATCTAACTAGCGATATTGTAAGCTGTCGACAGATTACAATTTAACGCGTTATTTTTCGGTAGATTGTAATCTGTTAGGTATATTACCGCGATAAAACCTAAGGCCGGGCACTATCTGTTTATTTATGTCGAACCCTAACCTGACCTACAAGAAAGAGACAAGAAGACGTAAATAAAATGAATATTTCAAAAATTTACACTCGGAACATTGAACGGTTCACAATCTGTCGACAGTTTACAATATCGCTAGTTGGATTACAATCTAACGGTTTTTGCAATCTTACGGTGACATATTAGTACTGTACAAAGTTGACATAACTGTACAAAGTTAATTACACGACCTCTCGACCAAAGGGGTTGTTGCATCTTGGGCCAGGTACTTGTACAGTATTCCAAAAAATAGTATAAAATCATAGAAAACAAAATAAAATATGCATTTTTGCAGTTTTACAGTGATTAAGAGGTACAAAAATAAACTATTTAATTAGGTACATTTGTAGAATAGCAACTCTCGCAGCGCATCCATCTTTTTTGTTGTCTATGTTTGTAATGACGTTACATGTCATTTCTATTGTCAAACGTCGAGACAACATAAACGAGAATACATAAACCTCTCATTATTATTTATTCCGTCAACTTGTAAAATAAAATCTTTCGATCGACTCGCTGACTGCTGTTGGATATTTTAAGGTTAATTCTCATGTTATTTTTATGTCAAATGTCATCGTGACACGTGTAATATACGTCAATGTCAAAATGGACGCATGTTGCTGCGCTTTTATTTTGCAAAATAATTTCGCATTGTACCTCGCAAATTGAACTTTTTAGTAAGAAATAAAGAAAAAATGTTACTATGTTGTGACCCCGAACATTTTAAAATACCGTACAAATACCTGGCCCAGGCTCCATATAAATTTGAAACAACCCCTTTCGACCAAGGCGGCAAATCTGCAGGGAGATTGGCCATCTGCACGAGAGATAAATTATAGTGCACAGGTATGTGCGCAAACGCAGGCGCACTCTCTGTTCCTTTACCCTCATAGCCCGATGCGACGGGAAATCCGACACGACGGCTATGCTCTCCGAGCTAGTACAATACTATTACCTATTCTGTGCTAGTACTGAGAATTTTTATTCAACTAAAAGCCATTACTTAAATGGCCTGAGCCTGACCAGGGACTCGTACCCGGGACCTCGTTGGCCGCAGTCGAACATTCTAATCACTAGACCAACGAGGCACTATTTTTAATGAATACTTAGGTACTACTTGTTTCTGTTAAAAGGTGGCACCAGCAGAAATAGAAGCGGTATTACTCCAACACCCTGGTATCAGAGATGCGGGGGTGGTGGGGGTGCCTCATGAAACTGGGGGGGAGGTGCCGCGAGCGTTTGTGGTACTACAGACGGGAAGTAATCTGGGTGAAGAGGAGATTAAGGCTTTTGTTGCTGAAAAGGTCATTAAAATACCTATTTTCTCTTTCAATTTAAATATGGTTAACTAGATAACCCGCTCCGGCTTCGCACGAGTTGGATTCAAAAACTCAAAATTCAATAGACTTTTATTCAAATAGACCTTTTACAAGCACCTATGAATAGTCGAATGAATCTACCACTGGTTCGAAATGCCGTTCCTACCGAGAAGAACCCGCAAAAAACTCGGTGGTTGCTCTTTTGAAAAAAATCATTTACAATATCATTAATTTGTAGATACGTAACTGCTGTCCTTAGCATTGCTGGAGCGAGTCAAATCCATGCTCCTTTGTCATTTACGTACCTAATCTTCAACAGTATAATAAGCTTTTTTCAGAAGCATACTTCTAATGGACTTCTCAAACTTGTGTAAGTTTATAATAGGTTGTGGAATTTTGTTCTAGAATAGAATGCTCATTCCCACGAACGACCTTCGGACATTTTTGAGGCTTGAGGATTATCATATATGCTTAGTACTTACCTTTAGGATAATAATTCTGGCAGATGCCATTTGCATAGTACTGTTTTAGTGTGTCTCACTCTAGTCCTACACTATTGCTATTTTGTAACATATTAGAAAAAATAAATATTTTTGTAATTGTTTTTGTAATTGCTATACACCTCTCATCTGTCTGACTATTGATCTCAGCCTTAATTGTTTAGCATAATTTTAGCCCGATACAACTACTTATAACTTCAGAATCAAAGATTATGCTGATCTTATGCTTAGTGAAGTTTTTTGTTAGTAAAGTCTGAGCAAATACGGTCTTATTGTCTGTACCATATATTTTTTCCAAATAAATATTTACTTTACTTTACTTTAAATATCGAAACATAATAATAAACATATAATTTTTTCGAAACATAATAATAAACAATATAATTTTTTCGAAACATAATAATAAACAATATAATTTTTTATGTTTCGAAGTAAAGGCTTTTTTTTTAAGCTATTGCATAGCTTCTATCGCGGGCCTTGAGCGTGGAGACCGAATCCAGAAATTCCGTAACGAAAAAAAACCTAACACTTTGGTTGCTATGACTACTTGTGTTGTTGACTTCAAGTTGTTGAAAATAAAAAGACTATGTCCCGGGTGTCCAAGGGGAATCAAAAAACCTCTTTGTTGAGGTTTTTTGATTCCCCTTGGACACCCGGACTATTGAAAACATAATTCTTTAAAATTATTTCGCTTTTATATTTTCAACAACTTGAAGTCAAAAACACAAGTAGTCATAGCAACCAAAATCATCTTTTCATAAAAATATTTCGCCTTTATATTTTCAACAACTTGAAGTCAACAACACAAGTAGTCATAGCAAGTTGATAAAAAATGCTATGCAATAGCTTTAGCGCGGCAGTCTCCGAGTGCCACACGTCTTATTTTTATTATTACTTACAGCGTAAGCCTTACTTTATGTTTGAATTTCAGCTTTCAAATCCTAAACACCTCCGTGGAGGGGTGCGGTTCGTGAGTGAAATACCGAAGACCCCAAGTGGGAAGATCATGCGAAGGTTGCTACGAGAGATGGCGAAATCTAAGAGCAAGTTGTGATATTGTAACAAGTAAATAATTAAAACAAGTTAAAAATATTAAAAACTGACGAGATGAAATTGTCTTTTTGAGTACTAGTCAAATAAATTATTTTTTAGTGATTATTAAAAAAAGGATCTCCCAAAAGTCGTAATATCCATGCCCCTTCTTAGTTTTTTGTTGTACTAGCTGATGCCGTGGATGCTGATGCTGTGGATTGAGGTTTTTGGTTCCCGCGGGAACTCATTAACTATTCGGGATAAAAGTAGTCCATGTGTTATTCCAGACTATAATCTATCTCTGTGCCAAATTTCATCCAGATACGTTCAGCCGTTCTTCTGCGATTGAGTAAGAAACCATCCATCAATCCAATACATCCATCCAAACTTTCGCATTTATAATATAGAAGAAGATACAGATAACCATTTCAAACTATCGATTAAATTAAAAATGTGCGTCGAACTTTGATGACGTCACAATTCAGTATTTTATGTATAATCCAAAGTTGCTGATTTGACTAGTTTTCAAATATCCAATTTGGTAGAGAGATGGCTCGCATCCCAAAGACGGATTTGCTAACCTATACCTAATAGCATTTAGCATGGATATTCGCCTAAGATATTAAATTACTACTTATTAGTCTGCCTTTAACATAGAGGTATATAGTCTACATCATAATAAGTACTTATTTACGTACCTAAATAATGACATGATATTACCATACGATAACATGTAGAGCAATTTTCACTTTATCTTATAATAGGCATGATGACAGTAACCAAGAATCAATGAAATTATGAATTTATCTGATGAAATAGGATTCATGGATTATAAAAAACGTACCTATTTTTTTTTCTATTTCGAGTGAGATTGCTTTTTATTTGAGATAAAATAAAACTATAAAATACAGCAATCCGCCATATTGGATAAAACACCAAGAAGCGAATGACGTCACAATTGTTTGTTTTCCAGCTTTGACAATCACACTATTGTTTACTACACACTGCACAGAGTACATTGGTAAAAACAATAGTGACGTCACAAACGACGCTATGACATCGGCGAACGTTTTGGCGTGAATTTTAAAATTTAAATTTCAAATGCCAATTTTATCCACCAAACCTTATTTTTCTGCTGAAATATGATATTTTTTGGAAAAAGTAGATACTTCCGAACATAATCTGACCATTTTTCAAAATCAGTCATCATGCCTATTTTATTGTAACAGAAACTTACGTTGAAGGAGCTTGTAATCAATTTCAAGCTCTTCAATAATAAGCTAGAATACATGGCGGTCTAAAATCGGTTATGTAAGCTTCTTTCTCCAAAACTTGTCTCTTAAATCGATTTTTCGTCAGAACCACGTTGTCTTGACGAAGCGATCGACGGACTTTCGCTTTTTGTTAAATATTATGGTTAAAGTTGAAAAAACTTTAGTGGTTCAAACTCGCTCGCGAACAGAACTCTTGGTGTTTTATTAAGTCCTGGTACTTTCGTGACAGTTTTAATTTATTGTGATTAAGTTTAATTATTATTAATTTATTTTGCGGCATTTTCTATTTAGTGGTAATAGTTTTTTTTAGATTGATTTACATTTCAATTAATTAAAATGTATTAATTACAATACATGAACAACGGATATTATTCTGTAATAAAAGTGGTTTAAGTAGGAACTAATTTGCAAAATACAGATATTCTAAAAATTGTTTTTGTTTATAATAATTTACATGTAATACAAATTAGTTTAAGTGAAAATTTTTGAATAATTTCCTTGATTTGGTAACGAACGAAGCCTATCTGCGTCACCTTCACCCTGTAATATGTATAACAGAATAGCATTGCTAGTTACAATAACAATATTAAACAGACAGAATGTAATATGCATTGAAGACGAGGAAATTGTTAACGAAAATCAATTTGAAACGAAAAATTTGGTACACGATAAATCAAATTTTGGTTATTTAAGACTTTTGAGTGATAATAATTTCGATAGACAAGTTTTAAAGAATTTCGGTAGAGATACAGATACGGTGAATGCATATGAAGATATTACCATACTCGGTGAAGATGGTGAACTAAGACATTTGAAGTATAAATCTGCGAAACCGAAAATTCCGCTGAAATCTCAAAATTTGGTGAAGAACAGTGATATTGGTGATAGTGAAAAAGATAGTGAAAGACATGTAAATAAAAATGAAATTGCAGGGAATGGGCAGAAGTCGAAGTTTTTTGATGAAATCGGGTGTAAGTATATTTATCAATACTTTGAACATTAACATAGAAATAGAATCCATGAAAATGAAACGATTAATTTCACGTAGGACTTATGATAAGTCGCAAGAATCTACCACCGATTCGGAATGCTATTCCTACTGAGAAGAAACTCGGCAGTTGAGTCTTGAATAATTGAGTCTTGTAGAGCTCTTTATCAAACGTCCTCAGTTAATCTTAAGTTGAGTTAGGTCAGGTTTCACATTAAAGTTCTAGCCCCACTACAGAGGCGCGGCAAGTATTATTTCTACAATTATGTCGCAGTGCATCTCCGTGCCGCGTCACTTAAAAGTTTTTTTAATTAGTCCACAAAACTGACTACAATTGTGGATAAGGCTACAAAAACATGATAAATTAAAATACAGGTATACAATTGTGTCTACTGGATGTGGACATGGCATGCAGAGAAGAGCACCTCAACTGCAGCGAAGATGCATACGAGTTGATGATATATTACTTACTAGCGAATGCCCGCGACTTCGTCTGCGTGGTGTGAGATTTTTTTGGTTCCCGCGGGAACTCCTTAATTTTCCGGCATAAAAAGTATGCTATTCCAGACTATAATCTATCTCTGTGCCAAATTTCAGCCAGATCCGTTCAGCCGTTGGGGCGTGATTGAGTAACAAAATCCATCCATACATCCATCCATCCATACATCCATCCATCCATACATCCATCCATCCAAACTTTCGCATTTATAATATTTATTTGACTATTGGCATGTGTTCGTTACCGAAATTTGAAAGAAGCACTGACGTATGAACTTAATTTAAATTTAATGAATATTGGTGTTTAACTCTATTTTTAGCGAACCTCTGAGTATTTCCGCAGTGAATGTATATACATTTTATCAGTGATTTACTCAAATTGTTATGATTTAGAATCCATACTATAATATTATAAATGCGAAAGTGTTTCTGTCTGTATGCTACGCTTTCACGGTTCAACCGATTTGAATGAAATTTGGTACACTGATACGTTGTATCCTGAGGAAGGATATAGGCATACTTTTTATCCCGGAAAATTAAGAAGTTCCTTCGGGAATCGAAAAACCTTAACCAACGCGGACAAAGTCGCGGGCATCATCTAGTTAATCATAATTATACTTAATGTACGTAGTGTGTAACTATAGGGCTGACATATAATTAATCGCATATAAAAGCCCTTTAAAAACTAGAAAAAAATGTGATCCCAGCTCCATACTAACGCATACAAAGAATACGTGCCGCAACGTGCCGCGCCGCGCCGTACGCATCTGTAGTGGGACTAAACCTTATAGCTTTCTACGTTATGTTGTTAAAGATAACAAACGTAACGGCTAACAACACTGTACCGACTGTTGTAATATTACGACACTGGAGAAAGCGGTGTCCGGTTCGCTCGCTATTACTCATTGAGGCGTGAATATATTATAACACGTAAGGGCTAATACAAACGGCGCGTTTGTATTGTTCATAGGGTTTGTTGGTGGTTATGATCTGAAACGTATTGGCGAGCAAACAACACTGAACCGCGCACCGGACACCGCCTTCTCCAATATTGAAACACACGTTTTGTTATATTGGAGAAGGTGGTGTCCGGTGCGCTTAGTATAATACTAATTGAGGTGTGAGTATATTATTAGTGATGTGCCGGAACGTTAAAAATGTATATCCACGGATACGGATATGGATATTTGGTGTCAAGATCCGCGGATACGGATACGGATCTTAACTTTCTTACTCAATCGGTGTCGGTGCGGGTGACCTTGTAACTCACTATGATAAGACGTGTTTGCGATATTAAGCTGCAGAATATTTGATTTTAAGAAGTAAAAAATAATCTGAATGGAATTAAATATGTAGTTTTTCATTGCTACCTATGAAAAACTATTAAATTCCATTATCACCTATTTATAGAATTTCATCTATGTATTGAAAATTAATGAGGTAAAAGATCCGTAAAAGATGCGTCAAAATAGTAACAGATCTTTCTTCTCCCATGGATATCCGCGGATACGGATACGGATATCCGGCATTATAATTTATAACGCATTAGGGCTGATTCGTACTGAGATTTTTATCATTCATGGATTTTGTCGTCCATAGATGTTGATTGTTACTCAAGCATACACTTGTTTTTATACGACTGCCTGAAAAAAGGAGTATATTGTTTTCAGGGTTCATGTATGTATGTATGTATGTGAGTTTGTATATTCCACCATAACTTCTATACGCCTGAACCGATTTTGATAAATGAGGTATCGTTAGAATACCTAGCTTATTCCGGGTGACATAGGTTAGTAAAATTTAAAAAAGAAAATATGGCGTGACCATGGTTCCGCATTTAAGAATAAAGTTGAAAAAAAAATGCGAAAATAAGATTAACTATATAATCATCATCTAGAAAATGATAAGTAAATTCCAAAAATATATAACATTATAGTTCAATATCCAGTGATTCACAAAAAAAAAACATTTAATAAAAATGTGAATAAGATTCCAAAGGTAGTTAATGACTGTGGTTTCGTTAGTAGCAGTGGTAGCCGTACTTCCATTCGAGGGGGATTTTTAATACACGACTGCCCAAAAAAAGGAGTGTTATGTTTTCAGGGTCCGTGTATGTATGTATGTCTACGGCAAAACAGTCGTATTTTTTAATAATTTTAATTATATTCACTTGTTTACCTAATTTTGACGTACCAACGAACGTCCAAATTGGGTGGAAAAAAGTGTTCACTACTAAAATTAATAATTAGTGCGTAGTAATTTGGAATATTGCAGCAGCATTTGGTCACCTCGCTACATAAAGCCTATAGAGGCAATAGAAAAGATACAGCGCAAGTTTATAAAACATTTAAATTTTCGTACTTACTCTGAGCCTCTTGACTATAAGGATAATTGTAAACGCTATAAATTACAAACTTGTGGGCAGCGGCGTCAAATAGCTGATATGTTAGTTTTATATGATTTAATTAACGGTAAAATTGATAGTCCGTACCTTTTGTCCAAGATTAATTTAGCTGCACCCCTTAAACGGACTCGGCATACTTCACTCCTCCACGTGGCATTCAAAAGGAAAAACTACTCCCAAAATTCCGCAATAACTAGAATGACTCGTACCTATAATAAAATCTATTCGGAAATTGACCTCTTCCGCCACTCTAAAAATACCTTCAAACGACACGCTACACAACTCCACCAATAGTTATACATTCGCACTACACAAACACCCATACACACACACACACACACACACACGCACACACACACACACACACACACACACACACACGCATGCATACAGGCAAACATTTACACACGCACACATACACACACTCACAGTCACAATCTAAAATATTATACCTACTTTTGTCATTTAACATGTAAATATGTTACACTTTGTTTCTTAAAATTGTTTTGCTTTGTACTCGTATGTAACTATAACTCACTCTCATAAATTGTTAAAAATTGTTATAAATTGTTATTTGTGTTTGAGAAAATCTGTAATTGGCTATGTTAATCCTGTTTTTTTGTTGTTTTAGTAATATTGTTAAGAATCGCTGTTGATTTTCCTATGATAATAAAAATAAAATAAAAATAAATAAAATAAAAGACGTCTAAAATAATACTTTTCGTTTGCACGCGGCCTGACACAATTTTCAATAGTTGCTATAATAAAGATAACTGGATCGAATTAACAGACGGCATTCATTTTGAGTTTTACGGATCAACTTATTAAAAGCTTATCTGTCTAAGATGGTAGCAACCTAATCAGGTAGAAGGGGTATGCCAGTTATATTAAGCCATACCCCTAATCGGTTTGTAGCTTGTACCCGGCATCGTACCGGAACTCCAAATCTTTTTTGTTTTTTTTTTAATCTTATAAAATTTACATAAATTTTGGCGTGTCGGTAAAGTGGTATGTCCTTGTCGGCAAGGTGGTAACTATAGCCACGACCGATACCTACCACCCGACTAGAAGACGATTTAGAAATTATTAATTCCCAAATTGCCCCAGCCGAGATTGAACCTGGGAGCTCCCATTTATAGTACCACATCGCTCACCATTGCCCGAGGCATCGAAAAAAGTTTGTTATTAAATCTTTCCTACGCCCAATGCATAATATTATGAATGTGAATGTGTGTGTCTGTCTATATGTCTGCTACGCTTTCATGGGCCATCTTTTATACCGATTTACGTACGTTGACTCTGAGGGAAGGACATTTGTACCGGAAAGTTCCCTCAGGAATAAAAAAAAACTTAATCCATCCGGACTAAGTCATTTAGTATAATTATAGCCACCACCACTACAGCCCATTAATGTCCCACTGCTGGGCACAGGCCTCTACTCTCATAGAAGAGGGAATTAGAGCTTAGACCCACCACGCTAATTCAATGCGGTTTGGCGAGCTTTAAGACGACTATTATCATGGTAGTGATAATAACCGGGACCGACGGCTTAACGTGCTCTCCGAGACACGGGGGTGAAACACCGCCAATTTCCTAACTCCTGGCTAGTACTGAGAATTTCTAGTCAGAAAACCCCGATTCTTAATCAATATGGCCCGACCTGGGAGTCGAACCCGGGACCTCGTCGGCCGCAGAACATGCTGACCGCTAGACCAACGAGGCAGTTATTATTATAGACTTTTAACTAATATAACCTATAGTTCGCGCGCGAGTTGAATGCAGAGCTTATGTATGGTGACACATTTGCCTGGTGGGAGGCTTCGGCCGTGGCTAGTTACCACCCTACCGGCAAAGGCGTGCCGCCAAGTGATTGAGCGTTCCGGTACGATGCCGTGTAGAAACCGAATAGGGGTATGGGTTTAATATAACTGCCATGCCCCTAACAGGTTAGCCCGCTACCATCTTAGACTGCATCATCACTTACCATCAGGTGAGATCGCAGTCAAGGGCTAACTTGTAGTGGATAAAAAAAAAAAAAAAAAAACATACATTTACTCTAATAAAATAAAGTAGTAATCTTGTTAGCTCGTAAATCAAACTATGTTTAATCTAAATATAAAAATGTAAGACCAGTAGCTTTCAAGCCGCTCTCTCCCTGGCGCCGGCAGGTATTTGCAACCTCCGGTATGCTTATGAATATTACAATGTAGGGAGAAAACTCTAAATGCAAATCACGCCTAGGTGATTATACATTTAGGCTACTTTATCAGTTGGTCAGTGGGCCAATGCCTCTACGCTTAGAGTGCCAACATACTTAATAATAATGTCCTTTCGACCTAATTTCGACCACGGCGGCCAATCTCAAATAAGATTAGTCGTCTGCGCAGGAGATATTATAGTGCTTGGTTAAAATATCTTTGACGCATTTATTTTAGTTTACCTGAGTATACATTTATAAAAAACCGGGCAAGTGCGAGTCGGACTCGCGCACGAAGGGTTCCGTACCATTATTAATAAATAATTACCTTTGTTAATGAACCGCAAGACTAACTTTGTTTGTAGAGGTTTATTGTTAATATCAAAAAAACTATGCTAGTTAGAGCATTGGCTATAGTTTTCCTGTAAAGTATACGTAAATTCCTATTGACCATAATTATTTCAAATATTTCGATTGGTAAACTCCGGAGATAAGGGGGGGGAACGGTATTTTTTTAGACATTTTCCCCGATAAATCAAAAACTATCATAACTAAAAATAATTAAAAATCTGTTTTAGAATGTACAAAGTAAACCCTTTCATATGATACCCCACACAGTACAGTTATCTCACTTTTAAATTTCAACCCTCAGATTTTCCCCCCTTTTTAAATAGGAACAAAAATAATTTCCAATTATTAATAATTCCAGTGTCTTTGGGCCACTAATATACACAACTATTCCAAATTTCATGTCGATAGCTTCGGTAGTTACTGAAATAATCGAGTGTGACGGACGGACAGACAGACGGAGAAAGTCGCACCATAAGGGTTCCTTTTTACCATTTTGGTACGGAACCCTAAAAATCATTAGTAACTTATTATGTTTTTTATCCACTACAAGTTAGGCCTTTACTGCGATCTCACCTGATGGTAAGTGATGATGGTAGTGGGCTAACCTGTTAGGGGCATGGCAGTTATAATCAACCTATACCCTAATCGGTTTCTACACGAAATCGTTCCGGAACGCTAAATCGCTTGGCGGCACTCTTTGCCGGTAGTGTGGTAACTAGCCACGGCCGCAGCCTCCCACCAGGTTCGTTAAATTTATCAATAAATTAAATATGTTGGAATGGAATCTAATATTGCAAGAAGGGTTAAAAATATTTTCAACTTTAGTAATGAAATAGAACAAAAATGTTCACAATCTCTGCTCTATTTAGTGGGTATAGCATAGGTGACAGTAACGCGACCATCCTACGTATAAATACACGCGTTTATATACAGTATAATATAGTTTTTAGAATGCGTATATTAATATAAAAAAATCTAATTATGAGATAATGTGACGTGTCAAATAAATAATTGATAAAAATTGTAATTCAAACTTTGTCATCGGTAAGTTTATGATTAATTTTAAAAAATTCGCGCCGAAATGAGAACCTCCAAATTTTTGGAAGCTGGTTAAAAATAATTTTTACAATGTGAAGCAAAAAAAAATTGAACCATAACTGAAACTGAACATAAAAATAATTCGATATAATATATCTAAACATTAGCTTTAAAAATTGAGTTCACAAAACTATTGAGATTGAAAAGTATGATTCAATTATAATAAGATTAAAATTTTGTACAGAGTGTTATTGTAAAGAGCGTGCGAGGAATTATTATTAAAATAGATGACGGATGGGATTACCTTATATACTAAATCATTTAAATAAGGGCCATATTTAGTATTGAGTTTTTCTGACAAGATAATCTGAGTACTAGCCCGGATTTAGGAACTTGGCAGCATTTCACCCCCGTGCCTCGGAGTGCACGTTAAAGCCTGATTTATTTCCGGTCGTGTCGGATTTTCCTTCCCATTGGACTATGAGAGTAAAGAAACAGGAAGTACGTACACCTGTGTTTGCGCACACACGAGGGTCGAGTAGCCTAATTGTGACAATTGACAAAGGATATCAGTCGTAAAGGTTAAACAACGTTGACCCAAGTCGGTAACTGGACGGGTGACCGAAATTGGAGGTTCAAATATGGCCTTTTCATTTCCTCCGTGCCTCGGAGAGCACGTTAAGCCGTCGGTACTGGTTATTATCACTAACATCTAATAATAATCATTACAAAAACCTAAGAGTTTAAATAAAGTCGAGTCGTATGCGGAAGGAGGTGGGAAAGAAGATACGGAGTAAAGTCGACCAAAATTTCATCCCCTATACCGAAGGAACCCTACTGCTTTTCGGGATAAAAATATCCTATATTTAACATATAAGAGTGTTAGGTGTAAGAGGCATTTAAATTCGACCAGTAGTTTATCGTGATGCCATAACAAACAGAAAGACCAAAATTAAAAAAAAAAGCAAAAAAACTCTGTATCCATAGTTTAGAAAAAAAAAACAATTTAATGTACAGGAATCGTCCAGTTAGTGTATAGATAGACAAAACGATAAACGTGATAACAGATTGAATAGTAATAAAAAGTTTAAAGAATAGATTTTCAGAAATAGAACTTCGAAGATGGAGGGCTGCCGAACTCCTTAACAGCAAATCAATCGCGATCAGTGAAATAGCTCAATAAAGTTTGTTGATTGAAAAAAAAATTTGGTACCTGTATTACATTTTCATCCCACCATCTCGGAAAGAGTATTTTTACTCTTCGATATCTGAATGCAAAATCCGCTATTATCCTCTTGAGGATAAAGTAAATTGAATTGAGAACATCGTGGTGTGCACGTTAGTAAATATCACTAGTCTATGAAGTTTGTGAATTCAAAACATCATTAAAACCTATTTACTTCTACCTCTATGGTGCCGAATTTCCATACAACCATTTTTAATTTGTTAAAAACTCACACTCGTAACCTTCTTGGTGTACTTTTTTAATTTGCTTTGCGCGCACCATTTTCTTTCACGTCATGTCATTTCCTCGCTGAGGTGGGATGAAAAGTTACGTGTTGCACTCGAGTGAAAAGATTTTTCACCTCGTGCTCTTTTGATTCCCTCGCTGACGCTCAGGATTCTAATATCCTTCGCTTGCTCGGTCATCAAAATTGAGGTTAAAAAACCGGCCAAGTGCGAGTCGGACTCGCGCACCGAGGGTTCCGTACTCAAGAAGTAGTTATAATTATCTTTGTTAATGAACCGCAAAACTAACTTTGTTTGTAGAGGTTTACTGTTAATATAAAAAAATTACGTTTGTTGTATGGGAGCCCCCCTTTAATATTTACTTTATTGATATTTAATTATTTATTTTGAAAGGTAAAGGGAAAGAAATATACAAGTTAATATTTTGTGAAAATTTGAACCGTCTACCTGTTACCGTTTTTAATATTGAGCAAAAAAATACGAAAAAAACACGTTTATTGTATGGGGACCCCCCTTAATATATATATTTTTTTAATTTCTAGTATTTGTTGTTATAGCGGCAACGAAAATACATCATTTGTGAAAATTTCAGCTTTCTAGCTATCACGGTCTATGAGATACAGCCTGGAGACAGACAGACAGACAGACAGACAGCGGAGTCTTAGTAATAGGGTCCCGTTTTTACCCTTTGGGTACGGAACCCTAAAAACAACTTTTCACTCTTGTATAACAAACAACTATTGTTTAGGTAAGAAGACGAAATCACCCGTGCGAAGACGGTTAGGGTCATATAGTTTAACAGTTTCGTTTTTCCAAAATTATTCATTGGAACATTGGGAAGTGAAACGCGAACATCTAATTTGGGAAAATTTTAGAAAATTTCCTCACGTTTTACACATTATAGTCACAGTTATAATTTTCAAATTTCCGTGCGTACAGTCATCAAGTTAACTAGAACGTGACTTTAACGTCATGCATATGTAAGTACTTCTATGTCTTTTCGTTTTCGTAATGTTTCGTTACGGTAAAACTGAGAGTTAGCTGTAAGCCTAACTACCGGATATGACGTACCGTGTACATAGATAGTGTACCTGTTGTGAGAGGACAGTAGATACAACACCTATATAATAGAAGTATTTGTGTTGGATAAATTGAACGCATCCCAAACTTCATAGACTTTTGTCAACCTGTCATCTATGGTATATACTTCCTTCCCTTTTTGTATCCGATCTCCGCCACGTTTGTCAGAATTAGAATATTGTAAAATTATATAAAATATTAATTAAACAAGAGTCAAGCAAATCCGCGTTTTATTTCATGAGGTTATGGGCCGTCCCATACCTAGTAATAAATTAGTAATATGTCTACAAATAACCATCTAAGTTTATGTGAAAAACTCAAAGGCCGGGACAACTACGCCACGTGGAGTTTTTCTATGAAAGCCCTGTTGCAGCTAGAAGATCTCTGGGAATGCATCCATGATGGCCGTCCAGACCCCAAGAAAGACACAAAGGCAAGATCTAAACTTATTTTATTAATAGATCCCACACTTTATATTCACGTTAGAGAGGCAACTACAGCCAAACAAGTATGGGACAATTTGGCGCTGGCATTTGAAGACTCTGGTCTAACACGAAAAGTAGGGCTACTAAGAGACCTTATTAACACGACGTTAGACAATAGTACAAACGTGGAAGACTATATTAATAAGATTATGACCTCCGCACATAAATTAAGAAATATTGGCTTCAATGTCAATGATGAATGGCTCGGGACGCTAATGTTGGCAGGCTTACCCGACATATATAAGCCTATGATAATGGGAATTGAAAGTTCCGGTGTAACAATTAGTGCAGATATGATAAAAACAAAACTTTTACAGGAAATTAAATTATCTGATACTACCGCATTTTACACAAACAGCAAGAGAAACCCTCCGAAGCACCAACATCAGCAGTCAAAGCCAAAGGGACCCCGCTGTTTTCATTGCAACAAATATGGGCATTTAAGCCGGAATTGTTGGTTTAAGAAGAATGATAGCCATAATAAGTCTGATAATAATGATTCTCGCAATGGTTTTATTGCTGCTTTTTCAGCCACTACCCTAAATGACTCTCAGAGCTGGTATGTTGACTCTGGCGCCTCCATGCACATGACAATGCACAGAAGCTGGCTAGAAAATGAGACGTCTCCTCCAGTCAAAAGCATAAGGATCGCTGACAATAAAGCCTTACCTGTGGAAAGCTGTGGCAATATTACAATCCCAGTACCTGATTCTGAAGGCTGCATAAGGAACATACAGGTTAGAAATGTCATATACGTACCAGAGCTCACAACTAACTTAATATCAGTTAGCAAAATTATAAAAAATGGCTGTAAAATAAAATTTGATGCAAATGGATGCACAATATTAAATTCAAAAGGTCATACGGTAGCGAATGCAACCTTAACAAATGATATGTATAAGCTTAATACTGCTCCAAAGGAAGGTCATGCCATGTCCGTTCTCGCAGAAAGCGATGCCTATCTGTGGCATCAGCGCATGGGCCACTTAAATTTTAATGATGTAAACAAGATACCTAACTGTAGTACTGGTGTAAAATTGTCTCCGATGAAGAAAGATATAACATGTATAAGCTGTATAGAAGGCAAGCAGACCAGGCAACCATTTCCAAGTGAGGGCTCCCGGGCAACCGAGTTGCTAGAGCTCATTCACTCTGATGTATGTGGACCGATGCAAACTGCAACACTTGGAGGTGCCAGGTACTTTGTCACTTTTATAGATGATTTTTCACGTAAAGTATTTGTATATGTAATTAAAAGTAAAGCAGAGGTATTTGAAAAGTTTATTGAGTTTAAAACCATGGTAGAAAATCAATTAGAAGGAAAAAAGATAAAAAAATTAAGGAGTGATAATGGCCGGGAATATAATAACAAAAATTTTGAAAATTATCTTAAAAAATTTGGTATTTTGCACCAAACTAGCAACCCATATACGCCTCAGCAAAATGGCCTTAGTGAAAGAATGAACAGAACTATTATTGAAAGAGCTAAATGTATGCTTTTAAATGCTGAATTACAGAAAAGCTACTGGGGTGAGGCGGTGGTCACCGCAGCACATATCATCAACCGCTCGCCAACAAGATCTCTCTCTGACATCACACCTGAGGAGATGTGGACTGGCAAGCAGCCAGACCTAAGCCACTTGAAGATTTTTGGATGCAAGGCCATGGTGCACATACCAAAAGAATGTCGACAAAAGCTTGATGCTAAATCACGTGAGTTAATTTTTGTTGGATACAGTAACTGTGTAAAGGGCTATCGTTTCATAGACCCCAAGAGCAATCAGGCAATAACCAGCAGAGATGTTGTATTCCTTGAGGCCACTGTAAAAATGAATAAAATTAATAAAGAACAAAATGATTTATTAATAGAAAAGAATACATTAAGAAATAAAAATGATAATTTATCACAAGAAAATGAAAACAATACTCAGATCTCTTACTCACCATCCAAAATGATTTATATACCATTTCTTGACACTGATGTAGAAGAGGAAAGTCAGCCTGATGATAAAAATCATGATTTAACTTTACAGCAGGACTCAAGTCTGTCATCACAATATACTGATCCTGATGAAACTTACACACCTGAAGAAAGTTGCAGCTCTCCTGTATTTGTAAATGTTAGAACTCGAAGAAATATAATTAATAATGAAGACTCCACATCACCTACTTCTTACATCTGTATGAACAGTGAATCAGCAATGAGTATTTTAGACTGTGATCCACAATGCCTTACCGAAGCCCTGCAATGCAATAAATCTGAGCTGTGGAAAGATGCAATGAATGAGGAATATCAGTCATTATTAAATAACAACACATGGACTCTTGTAGATTTACCAAAAAATAAAAAAGCCATACCATGTAAATGGGTATTCAAAACCAAAACGGATGAGAATGGCAATATATTCAGATACAAAGCAAGACTTGTTGTGAAAGGCTACTGTCAAAGGAAAGGGATAGATTATCATGAAATCTATGCTCCTGTAATACGCTATTCTTCAATGAGGTATGTCATTGGCCTGGCAGCAAAATATAGTTTAAAAATTTACCAAATGGATGCTGTCACTGCTTTTCTACAAGGAGACATAGAGGAAGAAATATATATGTTACAACCACCATGCTTTGTGGAGGGAGACAAAGTCTGTTTACTAAGAAAGTCAATATATGGCCTAAAACAGGCAAGTAGACAGTGGAATAAAAAGTTAAATACAGCTCTCCTTGAAATTGGTATGTTGCGGTCTAAAGTTGATCCCTGCATATACTATCGAATAATTGACAAAGAAGATATATTATTTATTACTGTCTATGTTGATGACTTGCTATATATATTTAACAAAGAAGAAACAGCTTCTATGATAAAAAAAAAAATTAAATGAAAAATTTCATATGAAAGACTTGGGCATAGCAAAGCGATGTATTGGTTTTAGAATAAATCAAAATAGTAATCAAAATGAAATATCATTAGATCAGTCTTTATACATAGAGAAAATACTAAGTCGCTTTAATATGAATGATTGCAAACCTGCATACACACCTTGCGATGCCAATGCACAATTAAAGAAAGCTAAAAGTGATGAAGAAATCTTAAAAAATATTCCATATCAAGAAGTGATCGGATGTCTGTTGTATCTATCACAAGGAACCAGACCAGACATAGCTTATGCAGTCAACATGTTAAGTAGATATAATAACAGCCCAACAGCTCAACACTGGATTGCAGTTAAAAGAGTTCTAAGATATTTAAAGGGAACTTTGAATACCAAACTTACTTTCAAGAGAAATGATGCCAATATTGTGGGCTACTGCGATGCAGACTGGGCTACTGACACAGAAGACAGAAGATCATGTTCCGGATATGTATTTTTGTTTCAGGGTGCTGCAATAAGTTGGTGTTCTAAGAAACAGCCAACTATAGCTCTGTCTAGTACAGAAGCTGAATACATGTCATTAGCCACTGCTATACAGGAAGCTATCTGGTTGAGACAGTTGGAAACTGATTTCTGGCCACATTTGTCAGGTATACCTACCTCTATTTATTGTGATAATCAAAGTGCTATTAGTATTTCAGGGAACGATACATTCCATGCAAGAAGTAAACACATAGACATCCGCTATCACTTTATAAGAGAGAGGGTGACGAATAAGCAAGTCTCAATAACCTACAAAAGTACACAGGACATGGTAGCTGATGTCCTCACCAAGGGTTTGCACCGACCTAAGCATCTAGGATTCACCAAGGCAATGGGTCTGCGTTCAGAGGAGGGTGTTGGATAAATTGAACGCATCCCAAACTTCATAGACTTTTGTCAACCTGTCATCTATGGTATATACTTCCTTCCCTTTTTGTATCCGATCTCCGCCACGTTTGTCAGAATTAGAATATTGTAAAATTATATAAAATATTAATTAAACAAGAGTCAAGCAAATCCGCGTTTTATTTCCGCAATAAATAAACCGGCCAAGTGCGAGTCGGACTCGCGCACCGAGGGTTCCGTACAAACATGTAGTAAATTTTAAATTATTATAAAACCATCTTACTAGATCTCGTTCAAACCAATTTTCGGTGGAAGTTTGCATGGTAATGTACATCATATATTTTTTTTAGTTTTATCATTCTCTTATTTTAGAAGTTACAGGGGGGGGACACACATTTTACCACTTTGGAAGTGTCTCTCGCGCTAACTATTCAGTTAAGAAAAAAATGATACTACAAACCTCAATATCATTTTTGAAGACCTATCCATAGATACCCCACACGTATGGGTTAGATGAAAAAAAAATTTTTGAGTTTCAGTTCTAAGTATGGGGAACCCCAAAATTTATTGTTTTTTTTCTATTTTTGTAGGAAAATCTTAACGCGGTTCACAGAATACATCTACTTACCAAGTTTCAAGAGTATAGTTCTTATAGTTTCGGAAAAAAGTGGCTGTGACATACGGACGGACAGACAGACAGACAGACATGACGAATCTATAAGGGTTCCTTTTTGCCAAATTTGGCTACGGAACCCTAAAAAGACATAAACCGTCATTACATTTTAATATGCTGAATGTGGAAAAAAATTCGATGATTTTAGCACCAGTCAGCGTTGCCTGGTACTAACAGTTTTATAACCCGATGCGTCTGACTTTGCAGCTCGTTTCGCGGCTTATGACCTTTTTGGCTTATGACACTGGCGCGATAAGAAAAAAACATGTTTTATCTCGTATAGTGTATTTTCGCTAGATGTATATCTATCTATACCTCTACTTGAAAAATATTTTCATAGAAAAGACATCAACGCGCTCAAACCACATTTATCTCTTGATTTCCTAGTACCTAAAGGTAGAATTTCCATACAAGTTTGTAGAAATTCATACCAACTTAAAGATAAATATAAATAACCAAGTAAGATTAAATCGGACTGCAAAATAGGACAATTGTAATACAAATCACGTCCACTTCGCTTTACCTTTTCTTTTAGGGAGAACTCAGAAATAATGATGAAAATTTCGTAACTATAGGCTTCGTTGCCAACAAAAATTGTACATACTGATTTATAAAACACTAGATGGTACTTGCGACTTCGTCCGCGTAGATTTAGATCTTTTGACGAATACCGTGGGAACACGAAGAGATCCCCGGGATGCAACCTATCTTTGAACCAAATTTCATTTTTTTTATATATATTTTTATTATCAAATTAAAATCGTTACAAATTTTGGTGGGTAGCACTGCGAAAAACCACGTAGGTTTAAAAAATCGGTTGAACAGTTGGATCGTGCCTGCGTAGCAGAGAGACAAACAAATAGATGGATAGGCAGACACTTTCGTACTTACAATATGAATTAATGTATGGAAATTATTATGGTTTAACTAGCAGATGCCAGCGACTTCGTCTGAATAGCTTTAGGTTATTTTTACACTTACCAGAATATCTTGTATATTGGTACTACCAACCAAGCCTTCCTGTTTCGTTGTTTAGTTTCCCTAACAGGATACTAACATGGTCACCATGTAATAACAACTTAGAAACATTAACCTTAACAGAACTCATTAAAGAAAGCAGTCTTGACGCTTGAGCCCACGGAAGAACTAATTTTCAAACCAATTTCAACTCTACAACCAAAATGACTAAGTACAATATTGCATTACACTTAACTACACGTTAATATATCAATATTGACAGTCAAAGGAAATTCAATCTTAAGTGCGTAGTTTAGAGTGCAGGCTTAATTGAGGGTTGTACCAGTTAGGACGTTTTGGAGTCATTTAAACTGTCTTTTGGAAAGCTAAAGCGAAAGTACAGGCCGTCTGAAGTGTGACCACGTCGTCTTGATACTTATCGCAAATTGTAATTTTATTTACTTTTATCCTGCTTGTTACATCTTATTACGGAGGCACGTGCGACATCTGCTACAATCTTATTTTAGCATTTACAGATTCATTTTTTAGTATCACGCATATCACGTACGTCATATCTTTCATAATCTTGTGAGAAATATTATATTTTGAGAAAGTAGGCTTTGACAAAAAAAAATGAGATTTCAAAACACGCCGTGAGTAGAGCCCAAAAGGAATAATCAAGTTCAGGTATTTTATATCATTCATTGCGAGCCATTCCTAAGCCATATGACATTGAAAAAGTCCTTTACATATTATTAAGGTTTCTTGAATAAATATTGTATAGTTATCTCCGGCTGATCACCAAGCTATCTTCAGTTCCAAGGTGTTAGAAAAATGATGACTCAAAAAGTACAGTAAAATGAAGTACCTACCTCTAAATAATAATTACAATGCTCAAGATTATCTAGAGTGGGTACATAAGGTGTATAATAAACGCAGTAATTGAATATAGTCTAGTAGCACTTGTTTAAATATAGATTTGAATCTCTAGGCATTTATACTTTACCTCAATGGCAACTCTGAAATGTGACTACCGATTGGAAGACTCGATATTATCTGTTAAGTTAATGTCTTATTATGGCAGTGCCCCTATTGTACAGCGGTTCAGTTCTATAGGTATAGAGTTAATTGAATACTTATTCAAAATTCTTAGTGTGGACGCCTCTACAGTACTCATATTATATAATGCGAAAGTTTGTTTGTTTGTTGGTTTGTCCTCCAGTCACGTCGAAGCTGATAAGTACACGCTTTTTTTGGCTGTCTGTCTGCTACGCTTTCACGGCCCATCTATTCAACCGACTTTGACGAAATTTGGTATAGGGATATCATCTAGATTCTAGTATATATTTAAAATCGTTCACTAACATTTCATAAAATCTAAGAATATTAAATGACTATGCGCAATTTTGTAAAGCTAAATTCTATGAATAAGTAGTAATTATTCATTCTAATATTCAAATTGCGATAAGTATGCTGTTAATATAGGTATAAATTAAAAATATACGGGCTATTATATAGGTATGAATACATAAAAACACCTAATTATATTCTACATATTTTAGATTATAAATTAGAGCAAATATTAAACTTTAGTTACCTACGTCAAATAATAATTTTATGTACTAAAACAATCCTAGAACAATCTAGCACGAATGCAAATTCTATTCATTAAAATTATGTACACCATGTCAAGAATATAATATACTAAGGTACTAAATAATTTTAATAAGTACAATGAATAAAAAAAACTATTTCTGGCACTAAAATTACTAGATTACGAAATCTGACATCACCTGTCTTACTTTTAAAATGTATTCACCTCCTAACGAATTAACATATATAAATACATGTTTATTTTTGCAGCCTTAACTACGTAACCTTAGAGAAAATGTTATAACAACGAAAGTGAAAAGTAACGCGACCCACGTTCGGCGCTTACTTCCGATTTCGGACTTCCCGCGCAAACACGTCGCGGCCACAGATTAAAAAACCATATAATTTAAAAAAAAACCAAAAAAAAAATTACGTGCTCCATATTTTACAAAAATAAATGAACCAGTGTTTTTGAATAAATTTAAAAATGTCCATGTGATTGACCATAAGACCAAAAACAAAATATAACCAGTGCTAACTACGTATTCGAAATAATCGACAAAAAAATATAACCAACGCTCCAGTGCTTCTAAAAATCAGTCAAAAACCACCAGTGTCATAAACAAAAAAAAAACCGCAAAAATGTACAACCTGTTGTGACGTCATGTGCGTGTTTCCGAACGTTTCCAACAAAATGGCGGGAAAGAATTTCAAAATTCGAAGAAGAATGTGCGTTATACTTTTTTTGTTCGCGCTAAACTTTTGCGGGTGTTCGGAAATCGAAAATGACGTTTTGACTATGCAAGATGAATTGGATTTGAGTGAGGATTCCGCATCCGATAGACGAAGGCCAGTTAATGGTCAGGAAAAGGATATTTTGCTGCTGGAAGCCTTGGCGACGAGGAAGGTTCCGTATCAAACTGGATACAGTACGTCGCAAGAGGATGAATCTATTATGGATTTGTTAGGAAAAAGTGAGTATTGTATGTTTTATAAAGTAATTTTGTAAAATAAAGGTGTAACTTGGAAACTATTCAGATCATAATTATACTTATCAGAAGATAGGGGCGTTAACGATCCTTCTGTCGATGTTATATGAGAGCATTACTTGTTTACTTAATACTTATCAGAATCTTTCCTCCTCCACTCCTTAGGTTTACTCCTGACACTCCTTTACACTCCCTACGTTCCGCCCTACACTCTTCCTCTCCTCACACTCCTTCTTCTTCTTTTTACACTCCCTTTCAAAACTACTAAATCAAGAGCATCATGACTCATTTATTTTAAGTTTTATCGCAATATCTGCCCTGAAGTCAAATAAGTAATTTAACCTTGCCTAAATATAGTTACGCGCAATGCATTTATTCTCTAAAAACCATTCTGCCAGCCTAAACTTAAGTAACATTTTAGTATCTTAGAATATCCACAAGTCAAAGTCAAAGGCATTGGCAGTCAAAGTCAAATGGTATTCCGAACTAGTTACCACTATTTCGGAATACCATTTGACTTTGACTGCCAATGCAATAGTGCTTTTGCCAAAGTCAGCTCGAATAAAAAAAAATATTTTTGAATTTTGAATAAAGAACATAGATATACAAAGAAAAACAAATGTAGGTAGAACCAATTAAAAAAACGATATTAAAATCATCATGGTAAGTAACAATTTTTGCTTATTATTTTTCGTAGAGCTCTACGAAAAACCACTACACTCGTAGCATAAAGTTCTTCGAATAATAAGCTAAAAGTATGGAGGTTTTTTTTTATATTTCACTTCTAACTTGTAGTGAAATATAAATGATGATGTTGCAGTCTAATATGGTAGGAGGCTAATCTTTTAGGGGTTCGGCAGTTATAATAAAACCCATATCCCTAATCGGCTTCTACAAAGAATCGTACCTACTGGAACGCTAAATTGCTTGGCGGTCTTCCGGTAGGGAGATTTGTAACTCATTGCCATCTAGGTATTTCATTTTTCTTAAAGAAACATATTACTTGTAGGGTTATATTACGGGGAGCTATGGGATTTTTAGAGACTAGTAATATTATATATCCTTCGTTACTGTCTATTTTTATACGACTGCCTGAAAAAAGGAGTATATTGTTTTCAGGGTTCATGTATGTATGTATGTATGTATGTATGTATGTATGTATGTATGTATGTATGTATGTATGTATGTATGTATGTATGTGAGTTTGTATATTCCACCATAACTTCTATACGCCTGAACCAATTTTGATAAATGAGGTATCGTTAGAATCCCTAGCTTATTCCGGGTGACATAGGCTAGTAAATTTGTTAAAAAAATTGATGGAGTGACAATGGTTCCGCATTAAAGACTAAAGTTGAAAAAAAATATTCGAAAATAAGATTAACTATATAATCATCATCTAGAAAATGATTAGTAGATTCCAAAAATATATAACAATATAGTTCAATATCCAGTGATTCACAAAAAAAAACATTTAATAAAAATGTGATTTTATATTACACGACTGCCCAAAAAAGGAGTGATAAGTTTTCCGGGTTCGTGTATGTATGTGTGTCTACGGCAGAGCAGTCGTATTTTTTAATAATTTTAATTATAGCCCATCTATACGGCTAAGCAAAAAGGAAGGGAAACTATAATTTTAGCAGTCTATGTGTACACATACATATGTTTATATGTATTTATATAAGTTCCACGTAGCGCCAAAACTACTAAGCCGATTTTGATGAATGAGGTGTCAATTGATTCGTTATTATGGTCCAGGTAACGTAGACATTTTATACGAACTAGATCGATATGACGGATGTTAAAACAAAAAAAAAACGTGGGGTCTCTGAATTTTAGTCGGCGAGTTACAGTTTTTTAATAATTAATTAAATTTTAAATGCCTCGTTGGTCTAGTGGCTAATATGTTCGACTGCGGCCGACGAGATCACGGGTTCGAGTCCCGGGTCGGGCTATAAGAAGTATTGGGTTTTTCTGACAAGAAATTCTCAGTACTAGCCCGGAGTTAGGAAGTTGGCGGTGTTTCACCCCTGTGCCTCAGATAGCACGTTAAGCCGTCGGTTCTGCGCCTGATCTCTCCGGTCATGTCGGATTTTCCACCCCCCGGGCTATGAGAGTAATGCACCGCAAAGTGTGCACCTGTGTATATACTTGTGCGCTGTAATATCTCCCGCGTATATGGCTAATCTCTCTGGAGATAGGCGCAGTGGCCGAAATTAAATTGGGAGGACAATATTTAATAATTATTAATACCTAATGCTTGTTACCGTCCCGCCTCTTACAGTTACCTTCTCAGCCACCAAAAATATTGCATCTACGAGTACAAATTATATTATTTACCTATTATACCTATTATGGAAATGGATTCTGATTAGCTCTACTGTATATTATGTATACCTTCCTACTTTATGTATTGTTTTGCTTTTTAAAAAGAGCAACTGTTGAGTTTCTTACCGGCTTTTCTCTGTAGAATCTTCTTTCTGAACCGGTGCTAGAGTCAAAACATGACGTAACACAAGAGACACTTGTATGTCCCACATATTATAAATGCGAAAGTTTGGATAGATGGATGGATAGATGTATATTTGTGGATAGATGTATATTATATGGATGGATGGGAGTTTGTTACTCAATCACGCCAGAAAGGCTGCACAGATCTGGATGAAATTTGGAACAGAAATATATCATAGTCTAGAATAACACAAAGGCATCGCGGGCATCAGCTAGTGGAATAAATAAATCGAGTTCTGAGTATTGAATTTCTTAAAACTCACATAACATTACTTCATGCGCAAACTGTAATTCTAACAAAATGTCAAACTCATCACGTAAGACACGGGATGCTTTCTCTGCAATCATCGCAGAGGATTTGTGAAAGGTAATGAGACGGACAGATTGTTTCCTGGGTAATAAGAATATAATATAATAATGGTGATGCGATTAAGTATGTAGGTATACTCAGTGAATATAATCTTTCGATGCCACGCCATAGGTCTGCAGCATTTCGTGGTAGTTTTAGATATCCTGCTTCGAAATGCTGGAATAACATTCCGCCACCGTTTCGCAATGCTGGTTCCAAGTTTGTTTTTAAAAACTTATATCGTCCAAAGTTACTCGAACTGCGATTGCATGGAAAATATCAAACTTATCTACGCCACAATGTAGGTCAGATTAAGGGGTCAGCTGCTACTGTCATATTAGGTCGCGTTGTCGCGTTTGTCGCTAAGCTGTAGGTGTGTACGGACTGAAATGACGTCACAACATGAACGATGATCGCAAATTCTCTTATTACATAAACGTCGTAACACGCTACGTGATCAATATGGCGGTGAATGGCCGAGATTCGCTTGACGATCGGTTTCACTGCACTTTTACTGTGAATTTAATAACACTTTTATATCGCACGATTCTTCAATGTCGATAGTACGACATCGATTTTCAGGAGGCTGCAAAAGTCTTCCTGTTTTTGTTTAACAAGTTCAATTTTGAAAGCGAAGGCGGTTCATATACGCTGACGATGTCACGACTAAAATTACTATTTTTAAAGTATAGAAAAGGTTTCTTACCTACTTACTTGTATTAGTATAATTATCGTGGCAGCCAGTGAATTGTGTATCCGGCTACCTATTAATATTTTCCTAGTATCGTATCATGCTAAAAAACATCGCTTTTTTACATTTTTGCTGTATGTCGTTCCCGTGGGATCACTCGAATTTTCCGGAATAAAAAGTATTCTATGTGTTATTCCAGACTATAACCTTTCTCTGTGCCAAATTTCATCCAGATCCGTTCAGCCGCTGTGGCGTGATTGCGTAACAAACACCCATCTATTCATCCAAACTTTTGCATTTATAATATTAAGTATAGATTGTGGCTACTTTTGCGGTCCGTCTGATATCAATTTATCGTATCGCATCGTAAAAGTCTTGAGATGTATGCATTAGTATTTAGTACACAAATCTTCATTGATCTATCACAAAGTAGTAAACAGTAAGCACGCTATTATAATCACGCGTGGTTTATTTACATATTCTTAAATTTACGTTCATGTTATAAGAGTATTTTTAATGAGATTGAAATTTTGTGCAAATGATAATCGTAAACAACGTTTTCCTATCATATTGATTAATGTTTTAAAAACATTTGTCACGTTATTTGGTCGTCGATCTTTGCTCGAGCTCTACCTACTTATTGCTAGCACGTTTTTAGGGTTCCGTACCAAAATGGTAAAATAGAACCCTTATGGTGCGACTTTCTCCGTCTGTCTGTCCGTCTGTCCGTCCGTCACACTCGATTATTTCAGTAACTACCGAAGCTATCGACATGAAATTTGAAATAGTTGTGTATATTAGTGGCCCAAAAACACTGGAATTAAAAAAAAATTGGAAATTATTTTTGTTCTTATTTAAAAAGGGGGGAAAATCTGAGGGTTGAAATTTAAAAGTAAGATAACTGTACTGTGTGGGGTATCATATGAAAGGGTTTACTTTGTACATTCTAAAAAAAGATTTTTAATTATTTTTAGTTATGATAGTTTTTGATTTATCGGGGAAAATGTCTAAAAAAATACCGTCCCCCCCCCCTTATCTCCGGAGTTTACCAATCGAAAAATTTGAAATAATTATGGTCAATAGGAATTTACGTATATTTTACAGAAAAACTATAGCCAATGCTCTAACTAGCATAGTTTTTTTGATATTAACAATAAACCTCTACAAACAAAGTTAGTCTTGCGGTTAATTAACAAAGGTAATTATTTATTAATAATGGTACGGAACCCTTCGTGCGCGAGTCCGACTCGCACTTGCCCGGTTTTTTTTGTACTTATAGCTAACACGCGACTGTGATCTGCCCCCCGATTGTGTACGGAATTTGTTAATCGTATAATTCGACCTGTTTAAGAAGTTCATAGATGCCTGCACGTCAAAAAACATGTATGATCACCATAAACAGCTCTAGTAATAGTACTCGTATAAAGCTGTCAAATTATTACGATATTCTTATAGTAGGGGAGCCCAAGAGGGGATTTTTGGATTTACTCCAGCACGGCAGATTAATATGAAGGGGGATTCTTTGGACCCTGTAGAGTACCTTCACTGTAGAGTTACAAATTTAAAAACCTCCAACTCCAGTCGGGTACAAAAATACTACAGTTATAAGAAATATTACTCTTACCTATACTTTTGACGTAACGAGACAAGGAACCATATGTCAGCTTCGGTAGACAAATAGAGATAACGCGACAAAATGGGTAAACAGAGTTTTATGTTTACCCATTTTAATGGGTAAACATAGGTTTACTCGTTGTGCGCATGCACACTAAACTATGTTTACCCTGTTTACTAGCCCTGCTGTATCCAGGTAAAACTATGTACCTTCTTTTTATTCCTCACTCTCAACTCACTCATAAAATCTTAATCCACGCGGAACAAGTCTCGGGCATCATCTAGTTTATAATAATATAAGTATCTAGTACCTAATTAATAAAAATAAGCATATGAATATTTATGTTTTCTCTTCCAGTGATACCCCAGTCCTGTCGCTACCGAGGCGCACGCTTCTCTTGCGGCCTCAGCATATCCTGCGTCCTCAACGGTGGTAAACCCATGGACTTGTGCTCTGGAGGAATGATCTGGGCGTGTTGTATCGTCAAAGAAACCACCGAGCGGCCTACGGAGATCGCGCCCGTCGTGCATAATGCTAGTAAGTTTTTTGATACTTATTTTTCATTAATATACGTAGCTGAAATTTTAGGTAAACGTCTACTCTATAGTCTTTCGTGTAAATTTTCAGTTAACGTGGTAAAATAATGAAATAAAAGGGGTTCTAGGATTTAGATAATTTTGTACATTAGTCAACGCGGCCATAACTATTTTAATTTAATTAGATAATTCAACCCGTGAATTGACAACATACACATTGGCATACATTAAGTTAACTGTGCTTTAATTATTTACATTGTATTAAAAAGTCGGGTGAAAAAGAAAGGAAAAATAATCAAACTGGCTGTCCAGCGCGAAAATGCAACCAGCATTCTTGTATGCAGGCATGATTTGTAAAGTAATTAGGTTAGGCTAGCTTTAAGTTATATTTTATTGTTTTCAATAAAGAGAGTTGAAAAAAAGTAATTACTCAGAGCACTAATTATTTACTTGCGTTCACTTAAGGAAAAAGCACACATATTAAAGATTTGAACTTTTAAATTAATATTAATGAAATATTTTATACGTAAAAAGTATCCTATAGGTTACTAAATTCACAACACTTTCATACACTTCGTGTTTAACATAGCAGTTTTTAATTGTATTAATAATGTAAAACAAAGCAACATATATTTGTAAAACTAAATAATTAACCAATTATAGTCTTATCTAATCGTGTTATTAATTATTCATTATAAATAAACATTAGCTTGCACATCCATGTCATAATATCGTAAAGAAATGTACCTATTATTTAGTTTAACACCACATAATCCATACTAATATTGCAAATGCGAAAGAGTTTCTATCTGCTTCGTTTTCACGGCTCATCTGCTCAACCGATATTGACTAAATTTGGGATAGGTTGTATCCCGGTAAAGGACAAAGGCTACTCTTTATTCCGGAAAATTATAGAGCTCCTGCGGGAAAACAAACCTTAACTGCGCGGATTTCTAGTTCTTACTAAAACAACGGAAAGCAAAAAGACAATACACATACAAGAACTTTCTAAGTTTTTTGCAGTTTACCACCTTTAGAATCGATTTTCACATATTAGCCCGGGGTATAAAAATGTATGGGGAGTAAAATGAAACTTTCTCCGTTACGTCATTGACTTTAACCTCATATACTAATTTATATATTTATAATTATATTTTATAATTGTTCGTAAAGAGTAATACCAGTCGAGCGTCGGAACTGACACACACAATTTTTTATTCAATCTTTCTCGCTTTTATTTTTGTTAAATTCGAGCAGTTCATAGTATATCTATAGAAATAAACTTTAAGTTTGAGTTTGAGTAATGTAGAGTTTTGAGGCAACATTTACTTGACACAATACATCATTTAATTTAAACACAAAATCATCAAAATATCATCACAAAGAATTTCCAAATAATGTTCAAGACACAATTTCTGTGACCAAAAGGCGAAATATTTCAAAATTGACCCAAATTATTATATTGCACGCCGAAACAATAGGTTTGCAATGTTTATTCATGAGACATTGGGTTACGAAACCCAGTTATGTATGAAGACAATTGACTCTCTCTCACATTCTAGTATGGTACAAGTTAAGAGCGAGAGCGAGAGGGTAAGGCTGAGGATCTACTGAAGCGGAGCGGAGCGATCTCAGAATAGTTCATTTGAAGTGAAACTTCTTTAGAATCGTTGTGATTTGAAAATTCGATGAAACGAAAAGCGGCACTAAAAAGAGACTAACATTTTCATAATTGGATTTAGCCTGCGACAGAATGAATGAAATGATATTCATAAGTTCTATCTAGATAGAATACAAGTACAAGTAGTAGGTCTTGACGACCGCCTTGGCGCAGTGTTGAGCGCTGTTGTCTTAATTTGGGAGGTCCCGGGTTCGATTCCCGGCAGGGTCAATTTGGGAATTTATAATTTCTGAATTTTCTCTGGTCTGTTCTGGTGGGAGGCTTCGGCCGTGACTAACCACCCTACCAGCAAATCCGCACCGCCAAGTGATTTAGCGTCCTGGTACGATGCCGTCTAGTTAACCGATTAGAGGTATGGGTTTAGTATAGGGTTATATTCGATTACAGGGTAACCCGCTACCATCCTAGACTGCACCATCGCACTAACCATCAGGTGAGATCGCAGTCAAGGGCTAACTTGTAGTGGAATAAAAAAATCATACTAATATTATAAATGCGAAAGTGTGATTGTTGGTTTGTCCTTCAATCGCGCCGCAACGGAGCAACGGATCGACGTGATTTTTGGCATGGGTATAGTTGAGGACCTGGATATTGACATAGGCTACATTTTATCCCGGAAAATTAAGGATTTCCCGGTGGAATTAAAAAAACTTAAAACACGCGGACGAAGTCACAGGCATCAGCTAGTAAGAATATTAAACGCAAAATAGTAATACGCTTAAGCTTCCAACTTGTACCAGCCACCTATCAAGTTCACGCGCCAATTATTCGAACTATACTACAAATTAGTGAATCACTTAATTCCGGAACTGTATAGATTTAATTTATAATCGCCCAATTTTCTCGTTCATCCGATTTCGTAATGTGTTATTATGACTTTGCACTTTCTCGCAAAAAGCAATTGTTTAATTATGCAACGCGGATTCGAACTGGCGACCCGGTTTTTGCATGTTATATAATTAACCAAAACCGGGTCTTTGTTAAAATGAGAACGTATGATTATATTGAGAATTTAATTTGCATATTTTTAAAATAACTAATAAATAGCTTCTTTTAGGTGCCTTTTTTACTACTAATAAAATAACTTTTTTTTATTGTACTACAAGTTAACCCTTGACTGCGATCCCACCTGATGATAAACCTGTTAGAGGTATGTCAGTTATATAAAACCCATACCCCTAGTCGGTTTCTAAACAGCATCGTACCGGAACGCTAAATCGCTTGGCGGTTTGTCTTTTGCTGAATCCTCGCACCAGAACAGACCTGAAAAATTCAGAAATTATAAATTCCCAAATTGACCCTGCCGGGGCTTGAACCCGGGGTCTCTGCACGTCAAGGCAACAGCGCTTAACACTGCGCCAGGGTGGTGGTCAAAGACCTGGTGGTTAGGGTGGTATAAGTTATGACGACGTGATCAGACATTAAAGAAGTTTGAAAAAATAGCTCGACTCTAAGTCCATAAACTATATTTTATTACAGTACCTGGCAACTACATAAATTATTATGCTCGATTAGCAACAAAACGAGATAGCCATAAGATAGCAAATTAACCACGAGAAAGCGATTAGGCACAAAATTACCTAATGGAAAAGTTAAATCTCGATTTGAGAGAAACGCAGTGAAAGTATGGAGTTCAACTAGTGGAGCGTTAACACAATGGTTAAACGACATGAAGAAAAAAAACCTTAATTGCACATCCGGGGTAGACCATCCGAGACTTTGAAAGTTGACTGATACATGCAATTATTTGAACAATTACGGGTTATATGTTACTATAATAACATATATAGCTTGGCAAAGTTATCTTTGCGTGTGGCGGAAGCTCCATTATCTATCAAAAAATCAACATTTTAGGATCAACACTGGGTAGTTTCGGTTAGTTCCGAATTACGCCACACGCATAGAGAAGCTTGTCAGAGTGTACTAAGCTGTAATTTTGTTATGCATACGTAAATTACCTAAAATGGTAAGCCTTTAAGATATTTGACTTTTATTTCGGAGGTTCAGCACCGGGGTTCAATTCTTAATTCAAATTTCAAATGTTTTTATTCAAAAAACTTTTTCACTCAACGATTCAAAAGCATTTTTTGAATCGTTGAGTGAATCTACCGCGTTGTTTCGAAATGCCATTCCTACCAAAAAGAGCCAGAAAGAATAGGTGGCTCTTTTAAAAAAAAAAGTTATTAAGATACAAGTAACTGCAATCCCAAGCATAGCTGGGGCGAGTCAAATCCACGCTCTTTTATATTTTTATCTTATATTTAATGTTTTAATAGTGAAGAAAATCATTGCCAGGAATTTTTATGCCATAACACAAAAGTGGTTACGAGAAATTATTTAAAAAAAAACAAAACTTTAAAGAACAATAACTTTAAACCACGCGTGAAGTCCCGGGCATCATCTAGATTCTAGAAGATCTATAAAAACTTTTTTTTTATAGTTGACTTAAAAATCACCTGTCCAATAGTTACATTGTTTTACGCCAGTACAAGTTAGCCCTTGACTGCAATCTCACCCGATGGTAAATGATGATGCAGTCTAAGATGGTAGCGGGCTAATCTGTTAGGGTTGTGGCAGTTATATTAAACCCATACCCAACCCATCTGTCTACCCTTCGCGGCCTATCTGTTTAACTGATATTGTCGAAATTTGGTATAGGGATAGGTTGCCCATCGAGGAAAAGCAGGCTATTTTGTATCCCGGAAAATTAAGAAGTTCACGCGTGTTTAAAAAAAATTGTGTGTGTCAGCTCCGACGCACGACTGGAGTTTACTCGTTACGAACGAAAAGTGTTACCATGGAAACATAAACAAGTGTTACCATGGAAACATAAACAAGACTTGTTACCATTGCAACTTAGTTACCATGGAAACGTAGTAAATAACGTAACGGAGAAAGTTTGATTTTACTCCCCATAAATTTTCATACCCCGGGCTCGTATATGAAAATCGATTCTTAATAAGGTAAACTCCAAATACCTTATTCATGCGGATGACGTGGCAGGAATCATCTAGTAATTTAATAACTTGCATCTATACACGATTGTATCTTTAGATTCTTCGAAAAGAGAAATCTATTACGTCAAATTTCCTACAATTTCCAATTGAATAGCTCTAATAAGGTATTAAGTATTAACTCATACATCATTTTAACTATTAAATCATCTGAAATGTATGACGGACGTAAAATATCATAATGGTTGTATCATCATGAATGTTTCCTGTATTCATAATACATATGTAATTATTAGTTATGCAAGTACTTATACTAATTTCGATTGTAAGATCCGTTTTATTTCGTTCAGGAATGTGGTGCATGATTGTGTATTAATTCGATTATACAACTCATGCATCATGATATAAATGTTGCATACATTGTATCTTTACAAATAACTAAACTACATGATGCCCGTGACTTCGTCTGCGTGGATTAAGTTTTTTTAATCCCACGGGAACTCCATAATTTTCCGAGATAAAAAGTAGCATATGTCCTTCCCTGGCATACAACCAGTACCAAATTTCATCAAAATCGGTTGAACAGATGGGCCGTGAAAGTGTATAGCAGACAGACAGACAGACAGACAGACAGACAGACAGACAGACACACTTTCGCATTATAATATTATATATATACAATATACAATATACTATATTATACTATATATAATGCATATAATATATAGTATGGATGCATTCTTGAATGCAATAAATAATGCATGATTAATTACCTGGCAAAGACGTGCCGCCAATCGATTTAGTGTTCCGGTACGTTGCCGTGTAGAAACCGATTAGGGGTATGGGTTTAATATGACTGCCATGCCCCTAACAGGTTTGCCGGCTACCATCATCTATCACTTACCATCAGGTGAGATCGCAGTCAAGGGCTAACTTGTAGTTAATAAATATAAAAATCAATTCAGGCAGCTAATTGTAAGTTCTGATTGCAATGTTAACACAATGGGCTATTGAAATTATCAAATTAATGACAATTTGATAGTCATTACTACAGCCTATTAATGTCCCACTGCTGGGCACAGGCCTCCACTCTCATAGGAGAGCGGGAATTAGAGCTTAGACCCACCACGCTGCTCCAATGCGGGTTGGCGGGCTTTAACGACTATTATCATGTTAGTGATAATAACCGGGACCGACGGCTTAACGTGCTCTCCGAGGCACTGGGGTGAAACACCGCCAACTTCCAACTCCGGGCTGGCACTGAGAATTTCTTAATTGAAAAACCCAATACCTAAATTTTATGCCCGACCGGGAATCGAACCCAGGACCTCGTGATCCGCAGTCGACTATGCTAACCACTAGACCAACGAGGCAGTAATAGTAGATTATTAACCAAGGGGATAAAGCAGTGTCTTCTGTCGCGGGTGACGATTTAAATCGCGAGCGTAACGAAGGACTCGAGGTTTACTCCCGAGCGTAGCGAGGGTGTTAAAAAATTAAATCACGAGCGAAGCGAGGGATTTAAGACGAGTCCTGAGTGTAGCGAGGGATTTAAGTTCACCCAAGACTAAGACAGCTTTATCACCGAGGAAAATACTCTACTTTTCGTACCATTTGCGAAAAAATTAACACAATAATAATATGAGATATGCATTTATTAAAAATAATGACAATTAAAAGTAAAAGTTAACATTCGAAACATTGGTCCAATAGGCATGATGACTGATTTTGAAAAATGGTCAGATTATGTTCGGAAGTGTCTACTGTTCCGAAAAAATATCTTATTTCAGCAAAAAAATAAAGTTTAGTAGATAAAATTAGCATTTGAAATTTAAATTTTAAAATTCACGCCAAAACGTTCGGCGGTGTCATGGCGTCGTTGTGACGTCACTATTGTTTTTACCAATGTACTCTGTGCAGTGTGCAGTAAGCAATCGTGTGATTTTCAAAGCTCGAAAACAAACAATTGTGACTCATTCGCTTCTATGTGTTTTATGCAATATGGCGGATTGCTGTATTTTATAGTTTCATTTTATCAAAATAAATAGCAATCTCACTCGATATTGAAAAATAAATACGTTTTTTATAATCCATGAATCCTATTTCATTAGATAAATTCATAATTGCATTGATTCTTGGTTACTGTCATCATGCCTATTATTGATAGAGAGAGTTACATTTTTGTTTGGTACATTTATTGTTGATGAGTTGATTTGAGTATTTCTCTGTTCTAGCGTCTGAGGAACTGAATATTAACTTATATAGAAAAATAAATTAAAATAAACTTAACGTTTATGTATTTGAAGAAAACAAAAACGCGGCAAATTCCAAATATTTTTTTGTCGGAAAAGCAAAGGCATCAAGCTCATACGGCCTCGTCGGTTTTCGTAGGTAATTTTATTTTAATAATCATAACTGCATAATAAATGCGTATTCCTTTTTCAAAAAGCTGTTTAATGCTTTATATACAAACTCAATGGTGTAAACACAGATGTACATAGTTCAGTATAAATTTCGGTAAGTACATATTCCAAATTTAAATCACATTCTCCCCCTAGAGGATGAATGAAATTCAGTACAATTTTCTTTCCCTGTTTTTAACAGATTAAAAATGACTATTGTTATGTTCGCTTTTTGTGGCATAGAATGTCACTTTTTTGAGCAAGTGGTACGAAAAAGTAATTTGATAGTAAAAGTGATCAATTGTACAAGCAAATCAATTAGCATTGTTTTCAATTTATGCTCAATTGCTTCGATTCAGGAAATTTGTTAATATTATAATTTAACGTGAAAATTTGGATTTGGATTTCTAAGTTTGAATTTTTGGATGTTTGTTAATACTTCACGCCACAAAGCCTGAAGTGGTCTGGCTGGTATTTTGAATGGATATGGCTTATACAGTATACTTTTCTATTTATTTTTATTTTTTTATCCACTACTAGTTAGCCCTTAACTCCGATCTCACCTGATGGTAAGGAATTATGCAGTCTAAGATGGTAGCGGGCTAACCTGGTAGGAGCATGGCAGTTATATTAAAGTCATACCCCTATTCGGTTTCTACACGGCATCGTGACGGATCGCTTGGCGGCACGTCTTTGCCGGTAGGGTGGTAACGAGCCACGGCCGAAGCCTCCCACCAGGCCAGACCAGGGAAAATTCAGAACTTATAAATTCCCAAATTGACCCTGCCGGGGATCGATCCCGGGACCCACGCACGTTAAAATAACAGCGCTTACTGCGCCACGGAGGTCGTCGAAACTTAAACTTATGCTACTTGAAAGAGGCCTACGAGTATGTCCAACAGTGGATGCACAACGGCTGATGATGTGATGGCTTATAACCTGAATTACACACATAAGCTTCATTTTACCCCGGACCTATTCTGTGGTATAACTGTCACCGTAATATTGTAAAAACCGTTAGATTATAATCTAACTCGCGAAATTGTAAACTGTCGAAAGATGACAATATAACGCATTATTTTTCGGTAGATTTTAATCTGTTATGTATATTAACCCGGTAGAACCTAAGTGCCCAGGGCACTACCTGATTATTTATGTTGACCCCTAACCTAACCCATAAGAAAGAGTCAAGAAAACGTAAATACAATGAATATTTCAAAAATTGACACTCAGAACATTGAACGGTTTACAATCTTCGACAGTTTACAATCTAACGAGATAAAAAGCGTTAGATTACAATCTTACGGTGACATTACCACAGAATAGGTAATAGTAATAACGGGGGAATCAAAATGATTCCCCCGTTATTACTATTACCTATTATATTACCTATTATATTACTATTACCGGTTGAAGTCGCGGGCATCATCTATTGTGTTAATAAAATCTTAATATCTAGGAGATAATAGATTTAATGTTCTATTAATTTCATGATTCATCTATCGCAAGTAGGTCGTGTGAATTCTATACCTACATATTATAGTATAGGTATTGTAATATTATGTAAAAAGCACTATATAATCATGCATATTGGATAAGTAGATAACGTTAATTTATTTGTTACAAAAAAGGTAGGTAAGTACTAAGTAGATCAAAGTAGTTAGACTTTTAAAACTTTACCGTCCTTCTGGTGGAGTTAGTTGGGTAGTTAATGCTATATAAATATCGAATCCAATTACGAAATGAAACATAATAATTAATAGGTATAAGATACCTAAAAAATGTTCGTAAACTTTTCCTTTCAGGGGCCATACTGCCAACTCTTAAAGCAATACTAAAGCAATATTACTCAAAATAACAGCTTGATGTCACGTAGGTACCTTGACGTTCCTAAAAAAAAGATTATATTTCTAAAACACGAAACAATAATGAAACAACATGGCTTTAAGCGTTGGCAGTATGGCCCCTGTAGGCATATTAACAACGCTCAAAATAGTATTATTTTAAAATATCAGATTTATATGACGTCTGTAAAATAAGAATAAATAATTTTGAAAAGTGTAAACAATATTAAAATAATACTGCTCTAGGCGATGATAGTCTAAGCCCTCAGGAATCCGAAATCAAAGACATTTTTATAATGACCGAATACTGAAACGTATGATAACGCTATATTTTATTACCTTAGTCTTTTGACATACTTAATGTGTTACGTACATATTTTTAAATAAAGCCTAATCTGCAAAGTAGCCCTTAAGCATTAAAAGAACCGTTTCCATATTCGGTCGTTAGTCACTTAGCTGTACAAAATACACTCAGTATAATACCGAATCCCACAACAGGTGACCTTATCGAACTGATCGGCTCACTGCCACACGAAACATTTGACTACCAAACAAACACTCCATACGACGACCCGATCATCATCTACACCGAGTCAAACCGCCCGAAACCGCACTACAACCGCCCGAAACCGCCCACAAACCAGTTCCATCCGGATCAATCCGGTTCAAACTACCCCAAACCGGATTGGAGCACAAATTACAATCAGAACAATTTTTACCACGTCAAACCGTCTTACCACGAGAGTACAACGCACATGCCAGATGATTTTTACACGGATAACGTAGGGGTTAACAAGCCGGAAGGGAGTGATGATTATGTTCCCGTACACACGACAAATCATAAGCCGCAGAGGCCTAGTTTTCCGGGTGAGACACATTTTGTAAATCGGGTACTTAGTATTTTGTTGTTCGGGTAGTATTTTGTTTCTCTTCTGCAAGACACTCAAGAACTAGAACAGATATTTATAGTTCGCGCGCTAGTTTAATGCAGAGCTTATGTATGGTTATACATAAGCTCTGCATTCAACTCGCGCGCGTACTATAGGTATTTGTAAAAGAAAATCTAACTAATGATCTAGAGGCGTCTTAATCAAGGGTTTTTAGAATTCTGAAACAAAGAACGATTTGAAAGTAATAATTTATGGGTCAAAAGTAGAGCAAATGTTATATTGCTCCAGATCTTCTGAGTACAATACAAGATAATATATCTATCGGTTTTATGAACAATCTTGGTCTCTGCATGGTTTGTTTAATACGACTATAATGCATAGTCTGGCAATAAATAGTTTTCTCGATGATATTATTATTTTTTAAATACAGAATTTTTGTGTCTTTTCTGTTTTATTGTATTAACTCTTAGTTTTTTTGAGTTAAAACATTCATAAGTTCGTTTAGTTTAAACAGTTTCATAGAAAAGTTCCCTGATGGGTTTGAAAATAATATTCCGACAAAATTCAACCGATTTAATAAAAATCAATAAAAAAATAGGATTTTCTGTTCTTGAGTGTCCTCTAAACTGTTGTTTTGGTCCGTTTGTCCTTCCTGCTTTTATCTACCGCACAGCGTTTCCATAATCATCATGCACCTTTCTGTTTGTTTGTAGCACACGCTTTTTGTACGGCTTTTCTCACAATAAAAGCGTGAACGAGACTATTTTTAATACTAGAGTGCTCTAAAATTAAGCATGTTATGCTGTATTGTAGTAGTTAAGTATTTTGAACACTACAATGCTCTATAATTTAATATAAAAAATTCTTTTTAAACAACCGACTTCAAACTCCCGCGCCAACTTTACAACAACAAGCACACGCTGTACAAAGTACCTATTTTATTGTTGATATTTAAAAAACCGCTCGACCGATTTCGATAAAATTTATATAGGACCACATGGGAAGTATGCCCTTTCAAATAAAAAAGAATCATCCAAATCGGTCCACCCAGTCAAAAGTTCTGAGGTAACAAACATTAAAAAAAAAAAAAATACAGTCGAATTGAGAACCTCCTCCTTTTTTTGAAGTCGGTTGAAAAATAAGCATGTTATGTATTTTATTATAGGGAAATTATAGCATTAGCAAATAGTAGTATGTAGTACTAGTCTAGTATACTCCGACAATCTTATCTGACACGGTAACAGGATCGCTTGTATCTATGAAAAATAAAATAAAAACAAAAACCAAGCGGACATAAAAAATAGTTCCAGTTTTGACCACCGGGTCAGATAAGTATGTGGGACTATAATAGGCATGATGACAGTAACCAAGAATCAATGAAATTATGGATTTATCTAATGAAATAGGATTCATGAATTACAAAAAACGTATTTATTTTTCTATTTCGAGTAAGATTGCTATTTATTTTGATAAAATAAAACTATAAAATGGAGCAATCCGCCATATTGGATAAAACATCAAGAAGCGAATGACGTCACAATTGTTTGTTTTCGAGCTTTGACAATCACACTATTGTTTACTGCACACTGCACAGAGTACATTGGTAAAAACAATAGTGACGTCACAAACGACGCCATGACACCGCCGAGCGTTTTGGCGTGAATTTTAAAATTTAAATTTCAAATGCCAAATTTATCTACCAAACCTTATTTTTCTTCTGAAATAAGATATTTTTTCGAAATAGTAGATACTTCCGAACATAATCTGACCATTTTTCAAAATCAGTCATCATGCCTATTCTGTTGTGCACTATTTTAAACTAAACTAATAAATAACCTTTCATAAAGGTAAACCCTACGTCAGCGACAAAAGCGACAACGCGACTCGATATAACAATATCCATCACGTAGCCTACGTGCGTTGTCGCGTAGTTTGTCGTATCGCTGTTTAGTCGTATCGCGTCGCGTCGCTCTCGTCGCTCACTTAGGACAATGGGTAATACTCGTTCACTATGATAATGTGAAAAATGAAATTATATCAGGAAATCTAGACTGGAGAATTAAGTTGGTATAAAAAGAGATTGTGAACGACAGAATCAACATCAATATCACATTTTTTTAATCTATTTACTTAAGTATGATTATGTTAATATACAAAAGAGGTTTCATTTGAGAAAGTTAATCTTGTATTAAGACCAATACACGAAAGTTTTGATTGGTTTTAAATATAACACATTTTGGAAAAATAACTTATATAATATTATTAAGATTTTTATAGTCTTACCTTTCAAAAAAAATAACGGCCCTTAATTATTGAAAGTGACTTGCTCGTCACATTCAATTAATATAGAGTTAGCAAAATTATTGTGAGTAGTGTAGGTACCCGACTAAAACCTATAAAAGCGGGCAGGAACGTGTATAAAAAGCGCTCTCTGTATTACCGCGGAGTCATTCTTTTGTCACCTTCCGAGCTGTAAACTGCGTTATTGTGAAACTCTTAATGAGTCATAATTGTGTTCAGATTTAAGTGTGTTCCTTTTTGGTTATTTTATGCGTGATATGTTGTAATCGTTCACTAGAATAAATTGTGGTTTGTTATATTTGCTTAGTTTCACTTTACTCCACTTCTGGTTACCTAAATTCAGAAGTGGGATAAAGGACCGCTAAATAGGCCCACATACGAGATGAACCAAAAAGGAACATACCCAAATTTAAAGTGCTTAAAGTTGATCACGTGACCGATCAAGATATCTCTCGAAGGGTGACTCGCGTAATGTGCAGTGTTTATTTGTGTGCTAAAGTTGTGTTTTGTTTTCATGTGATTGGTAACGCTGGCTCGCGGAGTGTGGCCGAGCTGTGGTGTTGCACAGCTCGTGTGCTTGAGGCGCCTCATGAGTGCGCTTGGGTGTGCAACTGTGCATGCCACGTGGGCGCTCTGGGCAGCGTTCACGAGGGCAATTCAGTCTGCGCGACACGCTGTCGTGCCTTGCTGCGTGCCTCGGAGCCGCGGTGCTGCGCGCTTTCCCGTGTTACGCCTGGCATTTGCCTGGAATGGTGGTGAGGTGATGACACCATCGAGCCTCTGGTGATATGACGTAATATGCGACATCGGTAAGACCATTTAATTTATTTGCTTAAGGATGTAATACCCACCAAGCGTAGCCACAAAGTAAATGGACAGTAATTCATGTTACTGAATTGACTGTTAATTGTGTTAAGAAAAGGTTTAGACCGCAATTGTATTTACGCGAGTTCCATTTTATAATAATTTCCCACTAAATTAGCAAGCTGTGTTGGCTCAGTGGTTGTTATTGGCATAACGCATACATTTGAGTCCCTAAACCGCCCTGAATGCTAGTTTGTGAACATCTTGTTCAAAAGTAGAACCTTTGTGGGTACCGACCGGGTACAAAAATATTTTTGTGAAAAAGAGGTGACTCATACCCTAAGTTTGAATGCATAACTTGAAACCTCTGTGTTTGTTAAGTTTTGAGTCGTAAAGTAATGTTTTGCTAAAACATGCTGTACGGATAAATTGTTATTGCGTAATTTAGTTTTTTGTTTTTAAAATGAGGGTTGTTATTTAAAACTCATGACCTAGTTACGATCGGACACAAACCAACCGCAATTCTAAAGTTTCATACGTAAACATAGCTAAAAGCCAACATCTGGGAATTGAATTGAATTACGATACGTAAAAATTGTTACCTACCTACTTTACGATTTCATTGTTTTATTTAACATGCTGTGTTTATAAAAAGTGTCTCTTAATAACGCTCACTGTGTTTCGAATGATGCGATGCATTCGTGATGTTAGGCAGCGGTTTAAGAAAACCTGTTAAACTCGCTAGTATCCCTTGGGGTTTGTTAATGCTTCTGTGATACTTTTACAAAGGAATAGTGCTTGTACACAAAACAATAATTGTTGAGGTCAGGTATGGACGAGCAAACATATTTATAGTTCTGATAAACGTTAACTTGAGTTTTACAGGTTATTTTCTTTAATATTACCGAACCAGGTTACGTAATTTGTTGTTGAATGTTGCATTCTATTTTGATTAGAGAAGTATTGTTTATCTACCCTCATGGATAGTTAAAGTTTGATTTCATACAAATCGATTACGAGTCTACATACCTACCTGTCAGAATCTTTTCTCGTTAGTAATTTTACATACGAGGCTTTTATAAACAAAATGGTTGTAATCCGCACTAAACAAGGATTACATAAAGTGCAATGAAGTTAAAATTCAGTTGTGAATGTATGAGGCACAGTGGCAGCTGGTTAGGACAATTGATCGTCGATGCTATGAATTGCTCGTAAAGGTACTCTGAACCTGTGATGGACATGACGTGTGTGCTGTGACCTACAGGTCACAGGTTCATTTTCTGTTCTATGTTCCTTTCGTCTTCGGCGCTCACCACGTGTGAGGTGTTCTGGTCACGCTGGGCTGCGCGCCCGCATGCCGCGTGTGTGAAGCGCGTCACTGCGCGTCTGCTGGTCGCGCAGGGCTGTGCGCTTGTCTAGTGCGCGTTGCTGCGCACTCGCCTGCCGCGCTTAAGGCGTGACACTGCGTGTCTCCACTGGTCGCGCAGGTATGCGCGCCCACCTAGTGCGCGATGCTGCGCGCTCCTGGTTGCGCATGGATGTGCGCTTGTCTAGTGCGCGTTGCTGCGCACTCGCCTGCCGCGCTTAAGGTGTGACACTGCGTGTCCACTGGTCGCGCAGGGATGCGCGCCCACCTAGTGCGCGATGCTGCGCGCTCCTGGTTGCGCATGGCTGTGCGCTCGCCTAGGGTGCGATGCTGCGCGCTCGTATGCCACGCTGTGAGGCGTGACACTGCACGTCTACTGGTCGCGCAGGGCTGCGTGCTTGTATAGTGCGCGAGGCTGCTCGTTAGCCTACTCGATATGGTTGAACATAACTGGTATGAGTAAACTTTCTTCATTTTCTGTGTTCATCGATGATGATGTTTGATGTTTTGAATGTTCAAAGTTGTTTCGACATGGTACAACTGTGAGTTTGTACTATGGTTGAGCGACCTTTAGTGAGGGCTCTACCAGCTCTACCGACTCTTGTTGCTCTATGAGCTCAACTGACTCGTTATGCTCTACCAGCTCTACTGTCTCTTGTTTCTCTACGAGTTCTACTGTGTCTTGGTACTCTACCAGCGCTACTGTATCTTGGAGCTCTACCAGCTCTATTGAGAGCTCCACAGGTTCTGTGAGTTCTATCGGCTTTGTATGTATGAGCTCTGCTGAAGCAGTCAAATAATTTTGTTGGTACCTGTGCTGGTACTGGTAACTGTGCTGGTAATGAACTTTTAAGTCAGAGAGCTTGTGAAGGTAATTGACTATGCGTTGACTACCTGCTATGTATGGATAGCCACGATGATCACGTCGTTTCGTGATAACGATTTGGTTTTAATTTCTGTTACATGTTTGGCGCCATGGAGTGGTGCCCTGGATCGGGGCCCTGGAGGTGTGCCCTGGAGTGGTGCCTTGGAGCGGGGTCCTGGAGCGGTGCCTTGGAGTGGTACCTCGAAGTCGTGCTTCGGACTACGCGGCACGTTCTTCGGTGACAGACACTTTCAACTTAATTTGCATAAACATTGCCTATGGCTCTGCTTGTTGTCATCCAATTTAGTTACATGCTTTCTCTAGTAAAGTTAGGTTAGTCGTAAATCAGACGTTAGGTCAGTTCTTAGGTCAACCGTTAGGCTACTTATTAGTTCAGTTGTTAGGTCAAAATGTAAGCTTACATGTTAGGTTAGGTTACTTTAGGCTCTGTTAGGCTAGTGGATGACAGCGGACAGCGTTGTATGTAGTGGGCAGATTGAGAAGAAGGTTATGTCGGCAGACCTGCGAGGAGTGTGGTATAGCACTCTGTCAGGTGGGTGGTAGGATGGCTACCACCGACGGGGAGATGCACACGAATGTGTGTGTCAACCTCGGGCCAAGTATGGACCCGGTTCATCTTGAAAATCACAATGGTACCCATGGTTTTGGGTAGGTTCGTGAGCGCACTAAAGACTTCTGCAGCTCAGTACATGGTTCCTTGGAAAGGAGAATGGTGTCCCGAGAGTTGCGCTGCATTTTTTGAAAGTAAGATTCAACCGAACATTTTAATGTTTTCTTATGATTACAGTAGCACGTTTGATGTATTTGGGTGTGAGGCGAATTGCCTTGCTGGTCGAGCTGTATGACTGGTGTTGCCCCGATGCAGCGTGCTTCCGAGGCTGGCGACCTAGAGTGGCTGGCTTCGAAAGTCGCGTCTCTTAGATGCGCATCAGGCTGTGTCCTGGCAGGCTGTGTCCTGGGAAGTCGCGTTCTCTGAATGCGCATCAGGCTGTGTCCTGGCAGGTTTTGTCCTGGGAAGTCGCATTCTCTGAATGCGCATCAGGCTGTGTCCTGGCAGGTTTTGTCCTGGGAAGTCGCGTTCTCTGAATGCGCATCAGGCTCTGTCCTGGCACGTTTTTAACGTGGTGTGTGTGTGAACTTGCAAGTTCAGGCATGAGATTAACTGAGATGTAATGTCTGGAGAAGTATGCATACTTTTGAATGTGAAGCGTTTTATTTTGTGTAGCGAAAGTTGTTATTTTGAATGAGGGCCTCGTATGCGTGATGATTGTCAGAATAGGCAATAGCGTGCATCGTCATGAATAATCAACCATTTGTGTCTTATGCAGGTTCTGATGACAGTAACTGTGACGATGCGGGTGAATCTTTGGGTGTCCTCACTAGTTCAGGAGACACCGCAAGAGGGGGAGCTTATGAAGATGGCATACGCACACCAGCTCTTCCTGCTTCTGATGAAATTGTTTCCGGTGCAGCCGAGGGCGGCGCACAATCAGGATAGGCCGAGTTAGCAAAATTATTGTGAGTAGTGTAGGTACCCGACTAAAACCTATAAAAGCGGGCAGGAACGTGTATAAAAAGCGCTCTCTGTATTACCGCGGAGTCATTCTTTTGTCACCTTCCGAGCTGTAAACTGCGTTATTGTGAAACTCTTAATGAGTCATAATTGTGTTCAGATTTAAGTGTGTTCCTTTTTGGTTATTTTATGCGTGATATGTTGTAATCGTTCACTAGAATAAATTGTGGTTTGTTATATTTGCTTAGTTTCACTTTACTCCACTTCTGGTTACCTAAATATAGTATTTTATTAAGTATACTTTTATTATTTTTGTGCTATCAAGTTTTGATTATTACAAAAACTACTTATAAGTATTAAATAAACTTAGTATTTTTAAGCTACCTCTTTAACTTTAAAATTAATAATATGCTTTAATCCTATAAAGAAAACATTTAATTTCATTGCCATCTGAGATATGAATTGATAGTTTGTTGTATCATTTGCTATCTTGATACAATATTATATCAAGTGTAGGAGATATTTTTTGATGAAAGAGCAACTGCTGATTTTCTTGCAGGCAAAAAGCCTGCAATCTGAAAATCAGTAGAACCTGCTTTGCGAACCGGTGGTATAGTCAAAACTAGGCGTATGATGTATGTCCCATTTATGAGTTTGAATTTGATTCTGTACTGCAATAAAATATTATAATAATTTATTTGAAAAACATTAACATTAGAATTAATTTTTAATGTTATTATTATTTGGTACGTAACCAGCATATAGTTTTCGTATTGTGTTTCTATATACTTTTGATATCAATTTTAAATTATCAGCTTTGATAGTAAAACTATAATATCTAATTTAACCATTACTTCTGAAAAAATTTCAGGTTGTGGAGAACACTACACACGATCCAACCGCATAGTGGGTGGTCATTCCACCGGGTTCGGGTCCCATCCATGGCAGGCTGCTCTCATTAAATCAGGATTCCTAAGCAAGAAGTTGGCATGCGGAGGAGCGTTGATATCCGACAGATGGGTGGTCACCGCTGCGCATTGTGTTGCTACGTATGTATTTTAGTATTCATCATCTATTTTAATCCATACTTCCATACTAATATTATAAATGCGAAAGTTTATCTGTCTGTCTGCTACGCTTTCACGGCCCATCTGTTCAACCGATTTGGATTGAATTTGGTATAGTGGTAGGTTATATCCTGGGGAAGGACATAAGCATAGGCATACTTTTTATTCCGCAAAATTAAACCAAAAAACTCAATCCACGCGGACGAAGTTGCAGGCATCAGCTATTATAAATGCGAAAGTTTCGATGTTAGTTACTCAATTACGCCAGAACGGCTAAACGGATCTGGATGAAATTTGACACAGAGTCGGACTATAGTCTGGAATACATCACTAGGCACATTATTAAGCTAGTTTTTATCCCGGAAAATTAAGGTATTTCCGCGGGAATACTTAATTCACGTGGACGAAGTCGCGGACGTCATCTAATTTTTTAATATATTTTTTATTATGTTCACGTGTTCATAGCATTTTAATACCTTTATTTGCAGCACACCCAACTCCCAGCTCCGAGTGCGTCTAGGCGAATGGGACGTAAGAGACGCAGGCGAGAGGTACTCCCACGAAGAGTATGCGGTCCAACGTAAAGAGGTGCATCCCTCCTACGAGCCCTCTGACTTTAGGAACGACGTGGCGTTAGTGCAACTCGACAGAGAAGTTGTGTTCAAGCAACATATACTACCGGTAAGTTTTTAATTTTCATTAATTAACTATTTATCTCTGATAGAAGGAAAGAGGTCTAGTATACAGAGAGTCTGAAGATTCCATCTGAACTAATCATTGCATCTGGAGCTATCAAAGCTTTGCTGGCTGCATTGAGGTATAATGTATACTTTAGTACATATTACTTCAATAATAATCTCATAGGAAATCAGAAATTCTACGCGGACGAATTCGCGGGCGATCGTTAGTTTATTTATATTAAGTAAATATCAAAGCTACGAACAGTGCTGGTTGGCAGGCCATGTCTGGAGATCAACGGTGGACGCAAACAGGATAATTGATACGAATGTAAAAAGCATGAGGATTTAATACTCAAGAAATAAATTATTCAAAATTACCTGTACCTCTCGCTGGGTGAACTTAATTCAGAATATTCGTAGGTCATCAATAGTCTGATAGCTGAACAACCAACATGATACAATTATAATTATTTTACAGAGGGTCTTGAAACAATTTACATTTAAGATGTGCAAGTAAATTTTTATTGTTCTACAAATGTATAATGTTATGATTTTCAGGTATGCCTGCCGCAAAAGCAAATGAAGCTGGTTGGAAAAATGGCAACCGTGGCAGGCTGGGGGCGGACAAGACACGGACAGAGCACAGTACCTTCTGTACTACAGGTAAATTACAATAAATAGATCATTTATTTTTATGTAAATCATTAAACAAATATTAATGCCATTTGATTTCTCGAAAAATTAATAAATATTGTTTTATTAAATTAACAATCACTTGAGATGCCTGTTGATGTAAAATAATATGAAATCAAAATGCCTGTAAAAAATGAAATTTTAAATTTTAACTCTTCCACAAAATTGGACTTATATCTAAAGAAACTAATTCAAAAAGTATAAATCTTAGTACAAATGTTGAACAACTCGGAAGATATTATTTAGTGTGATAAATTATTAAACTTCAGGGAACAAGAAGAACCTTAAGAAGCTACAAACTATTAATCCCTTAAAAGGGGCTGGACCAGATATTGTATCCCCAATGTTTATAAATAAGTGCGCACGTAGTTTTACAATGCCCCTTACTATGATTTTTATTAGATCACTTGCCACTGGTGTTTTTCCTACTCCATGGAAAACTGCTAAAGTTGTTCCTGTTTTTGAAAATGATAATAATACCCTTATCTCCATCTACAGACCTATATCACTGCTTTCTACCTTCGCAAAAACTTTCGAAGCATTATTGAGTCCTCATCTGCAGAATTACTTTCAGAAATATTTAAGTGATTGTCAGCACGGCTTTGTTAGGTCTAGATCCACAACCGCGAACCTAATAACATTTGTCGAGAAATTAACTGAGACAGTTGATAAAAATTAACAAGTCGATGCTGTGTATACAGATTTTAATTAAAGATTCAAGGCGTTTGATTCCGTTTCTCACAGTATATTAGTTTATAAGTTAGCATGGTATGGCATATCCGGACCTCTACTGCAGTGGTTTCGCTCATATTTAGTCAACCGTTCATTTTTTGTGGTTGTAGGTGGTTATAAATCTAGTCAGAAATCAATAAAATCCGGTGTCCCTCAGGGCTCACACTTAGGCCCCATCCTCTTCAACGTATTTATTAATGACTAGATGATGCCCGCGACTTCGTCCGCGTGGATTGATGTTTTTTTATTCCCGCGGGAACTCTGCAATTTTCCGGGATACAACTTATCCCTGTACCAAATTTCATCATAATCGGTTGAGTAGTTGGGCCGTGAAAGCGTAGCAGACAGACAGACGGACAGACAGACACACTTTCACATTTATAATATTAGTATGGATATAACTAACTGTTTCTTAAACTCCACGCCTTTTATGTACGCGGATGACTTTAGAAAAATAAATAGCTATGAGGACACAAAGCTTTTGCAAAGCGATGTTGACAGAATACTGCAGTGGTGCGTTGATAATAACTTAGACCTGAATATAAAGAAATGCTTACACGTAAAATTTACACGAAAATTAAATGTCATACCTTCTATCTACTTTATTGGCAATAATTGTCTAGGGGAAGCAAATTTGATTAGAGACTTGGGAGTAACTGTACATAGTAAATTAACATTTTTACCCCACATTGACGATACAATTAAACGGGCGTCTAAGCTTTTTTTATTATACGTAATGGTAAAGAATTTACTAAGTCCAGCACAAAAATATTACGTTATAAAGCATTAGTACTTAGCAGATTAGAGTATTGCACTGTCGTTTGGCGGCCCCACTATTCTACACATATACTCAGGATTGAACGTGTTCAAAAGCGCTTTCTTTGGCATCTCACTTTTGTGGCCGGAAAAGTCAAAAGTCTACGAAGTTATAATGACCGACTAAATTTCCACAGAATGGAATCTTTAGAAACTCGCAGAACAAAACTCGATCTCATATTTTTATTTAAGATTTTAAACAATAAAATTGACTGTTCTTCACTTTTAAATAGCTTTAAGTTAAGGGTTCCATCGAGATATCCTAGAAAGCCTATAAATTCTCTCTTATCATTCCCTCGTCGTTCAACGGTTTCGGGTAGCAATTCGCCAATCCCTAGAATAAGCCAACTGTATAATAGTTTAAATGTACCGGGTATTTTTGGCAATTCTTTACATAAATTCCGGAGGTCGGTTCATTTAGCATTAAGTAAGTTGTAGTATCCAATTTGTATTTTTGGTTTTAAATTAGTTTTTATAATAATTAAGATTTAGTTTAAAAAAGAGTAATGCATGGTATTGATTTTGTGTACTTGAGAGTTGTAAAATACTTATCACTAAAGTGCATGTGGTGTTTTATCTATAAGTGGCTAATAATTTTACCTTAGTACCTAATACATTGTAATTTTTTGATGTTTGTTTTAAATGATATAGCTGTTGGTAAACCAAATAAACGAAAAAAAAACTGCGTACAAGATTAAGTAAAAGTTATCTGAAATCTGTATTTTTTGTGTAATGTGATAAATCTGAAAATGGTTGATTTCTTGGTTACAGGAGGTGGATGTAGAGGTGATACCGAATGAGCGTTGTCAACGTTGGTTCAGAGCTGCGGGTCGAAGGGAGACCATACATGACGTGTTCCTTTGTGCTGGGTACAAAGAGGTAATATTAATTAATAAATTCACTTAGTGAAAATAATTAGGAGTATTTATGAGAAGTTCAGTATCATTATATCTAATAAACTGGATAAACTAACGAGCCGCAAACCGCGATGGAAGTGGGTATGAAATCCTAGTCACAGTCGTACTAGTTAGGATTCAGACCCAACCACCCACGCAAATGGCCAAATTATTATTTCATTGAGTTTACTAATAAATGAAATGTAATTTATGTTGGTGTGGTTAAAGCATTAGCTTTTTGGAAATAATAAATAAAGTGATTGATTGATTAATGAAATTAGAGATGTGATTAATTAATTATTATAAAACCGATAGTACTTAAATCATGTAGAAGTCTTTATCTTTCTCACTAACTGACTGACTGACTGATCCATCAATTCACAACAATCTAGAAAGCTGAACTTTTGTACAAAGGTCCCCTTAGTAACAATTGGCAAGGAATAAGGCTAAGGCTACATTATTACTAATGAACAAACGCATACAAATATATGTTATATGTACAATAAATTATAGCCTATCACAACATGTACCTACTCGTATATAAACACTAAATTGGAAATAGATTTTCTTAAAACTACTTATTTACATTGAAGTAGGTATGTCAATATTTTCAAAAATGTCGTAATTCAGAGCATCTGTAATATCCATATAAAATAACATTTTATACTATTATGAATTAGATTAGGTATAAAATTATGTTTTATGAACAATCAACAAACAGTCAAAGGAAAACCTAGCCAGCAGTCAATATTACTAAGAACTAAATTAAATTGACTATTATATTAACTATTTAAACTTATTTTGTAGATGATGATATTTTGATGTGAACGTAAAGGAATATTTTCTGAGTAAAAATCCTTTAGACTTAGTAATAACAGCTGTCATTGATCATTTTTCGGCTTAAAATACGCTTTAGTTGTTTGACATAACATCATTTCCAGGGTGGTCGAGACTCCTGTCAAGGCGATTCTGGAGGTCCTCTAACACTGAAGTACCATGGACGAAGCACTCTCATAGGACTAGTCTCGTGGGGCATCGGCTGTGGTAGGGAACATTTGCCCGGGGTTTACACTAACATACAAAAATTCGTGCCCTGGATTGATAAGCTTGTCACTACGTAGGACAAATTAATTGTTAACATTACAGGTAAAAATGGTTACATAGTGTCATTGTAAATTACCTTAGGTCATTTTTGTAAAATATATTCTTAAAATCTTAATTATTTAAAAATAAATAGGTTTAATATTGACAAATACCTTTATCTGATATACCTAGATAGAAAGCTGAAGTTTAGATACATGGATACTTAAAGGAATTAAACATTAAGGTATAAAGAGGCGAAACATAGTATATTGTGTACTTAAGTTATATTTCCCAGCCCTACGATTTTTAAATAACGATTTTAATACTTAAAATGCTTTAAATGATTTTATATGCTTTTCATTTTTATATGAGGTAATTTTAATTTATTAACGAAAATTACCCGCTAGAACAGGTAAATAATATTTTTACCTTCTGTGATAATGATAAAGAAACGTAAAAATATACGAAAAATATTAATAAATCATATTTTATTTTCTATGTAAAAATTTCGTCGTTAGATCTCTATTACATAAACTTTTTGTAAATAAAATGAGGTGCTATAGAGTGATTTAGTATTATAATTAATAAATTTATATTATTTTTTTTGTATTTGAAATAACATTTCACAATAATTTACTGAGTTGAAATGTTTATAGAATTATATTCAATATTCAAATAATATATTCGTAGATTTTACTGATAGTTTTTTTAAATCATATTTTTACCATAATAATATCATTTAGCTTTGTCATTAATTAATATTATTGATAAATGATATCCTAAATTAGGATTCGAGACTATGTGGTCTAGCTAGATTTAGTATGTTTTATATATTTATTTATTATTGATTTTTGTAAAATATGTCTTTAATAGTCTAATAAAAGTTTAGTTTTATAAAAGTTGTTTTATTCATCATTTCTTCATGATTTTTCGGGCAGCAAAAAAATCTTGGCTATGTCTAGTTCTCGCATCCCATGATATTATAGGAATGGCATTCCGAGCAAGTGGTAGATTCATTTGACGATTCAAAAGCAATTTGTAAAAGTTGGGCCCTCCTACTCTGAGTTCATTTAGTAATCACTAAGAAAACGCAAAAATATAGGATCTTGCAATATCGGAAAGGAAAAACATACTTTTAGACCTGTAAATTTAGTTTAGAGGTTGTGTTAAACAGAATTAATATCAAAATTAAAAACCCCACATAAAAGTTCACAAATCCAAAAATTTCATTTGTGTGGAAAATTCATAGAGGTAGGATATGTCTTACTAATGTAAAAAATTATAGTGTGTTTGTTTGTTGGTATGTTCTTCAATCACACCGCAACAAAGTAACTGATCAACCTGATTTTTTGCGTGGGTAGGTATAGTTAATAACCTGGAGAGTGGCATCGGCTACTTTTATCCCGGAAAATTAAGCAGGTCCCGCGGGAATTCAAAAAACTTATTCAATGCGGACAAAGTGGCGGGCATCAACTAGTATTTTAGAAAAAAAATTATAACTTTTCGATTAAGAATGCCATCTATAGGAAAACCAAAAGACTGTTACATATTCAAGGTATGTGAATGTAAAAACGCAATGCCTTTTACGTTAGATCGATGCTAGGTCAATTTTATCGAAGGCAACAATAGATGGCGTTACTATATATTTTAATTTGTAGGTACCTAATTAGTTTTTAGGTACCTAATAGTTCTCTATCTTTGATTTTATCGGAACATCGAAATGGTGATAAAAACATGTACCTAGAGTCGATTTTTCAATCCGTAGATGGCTGAAATGACATATTTCCTGAACAAAAACTTAGTTACCTAAACTATATTTGGCAATTTTTAAACCTACATTTACTACAATACATTTTACATTTTCTCAAATGAGAATACCTTTTCGAGATTTTCTGCAAACAATAATAATACAATATACAATATATTTTTGCATTGAAACCCTTTTACTACACCTCACCTCAGCCACAATCATTTGTTAGTCATATTTTTTGAAAATAAATCATTTTCATTATATCTACTCATTTTTGTTTCCAATATTTCTTCCTTTACTTTTGCCCATAAAGATTTTCCTAATTTTGAGCTCGCAGCTGACATCGCGTTGAACTCTTTTAAACAGGTTCATAACCCGGCGGATTGTGACTATTGCATTGCGATTTGCGATCTTATTGATTGTTGTTATTAACTGAATATCCATCCTTAGTTACTTAAGTTATAATATTATAAATGCGAAAGTATATATGTGTCTGTCCATCTGCTACACTTTCATGGCCCAGCAGTTCAAACCGATTTTGACGAAATTTGGTACAGAAATTTAGCTCAGGGAAGAAATCAGGCAATCTAGGAAAATTAATGACTTTCATCATCTAGTGTTAAAATAAAACTGCGTGCGCTTCAATGTGACTCGGAGCTATCGTATTAGCCTAATATTTTGATTATAGTAGGTGAAAAACCTTAAATACAGTAAGTAAGCTGTAGGCAACATCTGTACAAATTCTTGTATCAATTTTAAGCGGCATAAAAACGAGCGAACACTTATACAACCTAGCATTATAATTGTGAAAGTTTGTTTGTCTCACATTTTGTGTGTATATCTCGTGAAGAGCTTACTATAGAAATGATCCTGTGAAGTAAGGTCTTATAATAAGTTTGTCTGTCTGTCTGCTACGTCTTCGCTACGTGCTTCTTTCTTCACGGCTCATCTTTTCAACCGATTTTGATGAAAATCGAATAAGAGGTAGGTTACATCCCGGGGAAGGACATAGTTACTTTTCATCCCAGAAAAAGACAGAGTTCCTACAGGAATCAAATAAACCTTAATCCACGCGGACAGTCGCGGGCATTATCTAGTTTTATTTTATGCAAAAGTATGTTTCGCAACTTGTATCATGTCTGGCAAACACGCCGGACTGGTTCCGTCGGCTTCCGAGAAAGCTATCTGTAAGGGCGAAGTTATTCCTGGAAGACGCGACGGTTTATTTCCCACTCATCATTCGACATTCATTTTTAGATTTCTGGACAAATATCCTGAAGTTTCTTGGCCACATCTCCAGAAATGAAGGGTCAATTGACCGATTGATGGTACGGGTTTGTGGAAGAACAACGAGACAGAGGACGTTTTTCAGGGAAATGTAAATTTATGAAGAGATTTAAAAAAACTAAATCTATGAGGACAAAATCCATCTTTCTAGTAAATTAACCTTTAAAGTGAAACTTTATCTATCAGTCATGATCATGTGCAACTTCCAATGTTATTGACTATTATTTGAAATATCTAGTTTTTTTTTCAAAAGCCAATAACCACGCGATCGATGTCGCGAGTTCCATAACTATAGGTATGTAATTCAAGTATAAATGGGTCAGATCCCTTGAAATGAGGAATAAGTTCGCAGATATAAAACAAAGAATTAATAAAAGCGAGTGTGGCAAATACCGCGGCATTCTTTGCATTAATCGTATTTGTCTTTTTTTTCTCAACTTTAATTAACACAATGTCTTAAGGATGAGGAAAGATTTTTCTGCAGTTTTGAACTCTATTGTGAAACATATATGTAGGATTTTACTTTAAACTCATTTTACTTAATGTAGATTTGTTATTTTATAGAATAACGTATTTTAAGAAGGTCTCATGTATGAAGTTGCTTAAGCGATTGTAACCTGTAAAATCGTTGTCATAGAGCCAAGTTTCGAATGAAATTAAATGCGTTATATTATTTATCGTGATATTTTGGGTAGAACCAGATTTTACAGAAGTAAAAATATCACAATATTTGCAATGCAAAAGCTTTCAAGGTTTGCGTACAGCCTGATGTATGATGAGATTATTAATTAATGATTAACCTCAGTAAAACCTCAATCCACGCGACTTCGTACGCGTGGATTCGGCGAGAACTCTTTCATTTTCCGAGATAAAAAGTAGCCTATGTGCTATTCCAGACTATAAAGTTTATACGAACTATATAGTATAAACTATCTCTGTGCCAAATTTCATCCAGATCCGTTCAGCCGTTGGGGCGTGATTGAGTAACAAACATCCATCCATACATCCATCCATCCAAACTTTCTCATTTATAATATTTATTATTTGATGATTTAATTCTCAAAACTGAGGAAATACAAATTTAGTACAATTCATGTATATATAAAAAAAGAAATAACGACACCATCGCCGATATAGTAGTTATAATCTCTATCTCGAAAAGGCCTATGTCCAGCAGTGGACGCATACAGGCTGATGGATGGATCGATTGTAGAACGTATCGCAATGACAATCAGACTGAACGACGAGCCGCCGTATTACAAAATGGCGCCGTTTTATAAAACGGCGAATTGTTCGATTTGGCAGCGACATACGTATACGAGTATAGGGCTATAGGTACGGTAGACGTCTTGCTGTACTAATTCGGTAAATTAATTACTCGACGGGACACGAACTTGCGTCATACGGTGATGTCATGTGTTGTAACCACTCAACTTATGCGGGTCAGTTGCGACTTGCGATTCAGGCATTTAGACTATTTTTATCTATTTAGCTGTATTTTTTTAAAGGCACAACTGCTTACCAATAAGAGTAAAAAGTAACATCCAAAAAATACATCCATACTAATATTATAAATGCCAAAGTTTGGATGCATGGATGTATGGATGGTTGTTACTCAATCACACCAGACCGGTTGAACGGATGTGGATGAAATTTGGCACAGAAGTTTATTATAGTCTGGAATAGTACATAGGTAACTTTTATCCTGGAAAATTAAAGAGTTCCCGCGGGAAACAAAAAACCTCAATCCACGCGGACGAAGTCGCGGGCATCAGCTAGTTGTGGATAAATGAAAGTAGTAGGCAAACAAATAAATATGAGAAAAAAAGGCTCTAATGGCATACAAATTTAGTACCTAAATGCATCAAACAAGATCAGAGTTTATCAACCTTCACTAATGGAGTCAATTTGGGTCAAACATTACCTAACTGGACTCTACATTAATAAATATGAACTGTAGATATTATGTTATAACGGTCTTATACATATATAAACATTTTCATACAAATATAATAATTGCGAAAGTATATCCGTTTGATAGACAGATAGACAGACATGTCTGTTTATCTATCTGTCTGTTATCTTTTCACAGCTCAATAGATGCAATTGAACCGATAATAACGCGTTAAGGCGCGATACCTAGTATCATGAAACAAGTTTACCTTTTAATATCCAAAAAATATTAAAAAGTTTAAAAATTAAAGGAAATGAAAACGTGAACAAATTCACGGGTATCCAATAGATAAAAATAAAATTCAAATGCTCTTTTGTATGGAAGATTTCAAAACTTTTAATACTAAACCGGTCAAGCGCGTGTCAGACTCGTACACAAAGGGTTCCGTACACAATATACAATCTTTTAGTATATAACTAGAAATACCATAGTAAATAACAACACCTAATCAGCTGTGCAATAACTGGCTTTCATATGGCGCTAAACTAGTCTACGCCTGACAACAATTCGAACCCCTAATTAGGGTTCTGTACTCCTAGGGTGTCGAATTAACGATTTTCGGCTTTTTTCCTTTACTTGTGCTGTGAAACCTTGCTTCTTGCCAAATTTTATGATTCTATGTAAACTCTAGTAGGTTTTGCAGATTTAGTGGCGAGTGTCAAAATATGCATATCTTTTGATGGGGATGACTTAGAAGCTTGATTTTTTACAGCTCCAAGGGACCGTAGACCTAAGTATTTGATACTAGCTAATGCTCGCGACTTCGTCCGCGTGGTTTATGTCTGCTTAACAAATTTTTTTGGTCGTGGTGTGTTTTACCTACCAATGCTGTAAAAGGTCCTTAGCCTCGTGTCAATAAACCGACATCAGCTAGGAACAGCCTCTCAAGTATCGATCACTCTATGCTTAAGATGAAGTTTATTAATAGGTTACGGGCCTTCTTATTAGAATGAAGAAAGGCATTCAAATATACGCGGAATTAAATCGATTTTAAGTTTCAAGTGATTCCTCTCAGACGCTAGCCTCGGCCACCTCATAAAATATTCCCGTTATGGCAACAACGAGTTTTTAAATCCTTTAAGTACTGACATCATCTCGTCGAATCGATTTTCGTTCGGCAAAAAATCGTTTGCTTACGACCTTTTTGCTTCGACGAACCGGTTGAAAGCACGTTCAGTAACCAGTACCTAACTTGAATTCCGAACGCGCGGTCGCCATGCGAGGCGTTGAAACGATTTTAAACGAAAACGAACGTATTCCAAATTCAAATTAAAACCTTATTTAATTCGAATATAATTTATAACAATCCAATGTTTACATCGAGTTTTAGAATAGTGATTGATATTTGAAAAAGGAACGCGATTGTTAGCATATGGCCAGTCCAAGGATGTGAACTTTTTTTTTTCTTTATGAGTGCTGCAAAGGAATGTGGTTTTAGTGTCCATGCCCATAAGGACGTGAGTTCCATGATTTGTGTGTGAAGGTGCCTTTGCAAGTTTAAGTTTTGTTTAAAAATAAGTTTAAAAGGTAAGACTTTTGTTTCGTACTTCTACTTTTATGTGAGTTCCTTGACCATGCGAAGCTCGAAATAACTTTGGTTTTATGTTTGCCGAGTATTTTAAGTTTTATCTTGATTGTTTTTCAAGTTAACTTGGTATAGGATATTGGATACCAACTAGTACCTACCTATTTGCGTAAAAGTTTTCCATTTGTCATATACTAAGCAGTTTTTCTTCGTCAAGAAAATCTATGATAGAGTCGCTATGTAAAGTATTTTCTTTTGTTATATGAACGATATTCGATAATATTAATGATTATTATTTTATTTGGTTTTGTATATGTATTTATTAATGATTTAACTATTTTATTAACTGCGATATTGTATGATTTATGATAGTTACTTTCTTTAACAAGCTCGTGTATTTAGTAATTAATTTTAAAACCTATGTGAAAGAAGTTGTGTACGAACTACTTACTTATAATAATACTAGCTGATGCCCGCGACTTCGTCCACGTGGTTTAAGTTTTCTTCATTCCCGCGATAACTCTTTAATTTTCCGGGATAAAAAGAAGCATAAGTCACTCTCCAGGTACTCAACTATACCTATTCTAAAAATCACATTGATCCATTGCTCCGCTGTGGCGTGATTGAAGGACAAACCAACAAAAAAACACACTTTCGCATTTATAATATTAAGTATGATGTACCATACATTTATACTAAACCTATTATTGAAATTACATCCATACTACAATAGAAAAGTAAGTGATGTTGCAGTCTAAGATGGACGAGCTAACCTGCTAAGGGTATGGCAGGTTATATTAAACCCATACCCCTAATTGGTTTCAATTACTTGGGGGCACGATTTTATTAAGGGTTGTTAACTAGCCACGGCCGAAGCCTCCCAAAAAGCTAGGCCAGAGATAGTTCTGAAATTGCAAATTCCCAAATAGACCCTGCCGGGCATCAAACTCGGGGCCTCCCACCGCTAACTACGCCAGGGAGGTCGTAATATCTGAGTACCAGGCTGTTATAAGTCCTAAGAAGTAATAATTAATAGAGTAGGTAGGGTATGGTAAATATCTAGTTGCGCAAGTGGGACAAGTATAATTTTAACAGATTCAAGCCATTACATCAGTGTTATGAGTAAAGTCGAAAGGTAACTTCGTAACTTGAGGTTAAGCAACCTTACTTGCGATTCGAAAATAGATTTTTAAGTCATGAATAAGGGTCAGTTGTACCACAGGTGGTTTCGGTTAGCTTTAAATTAACAGCTACACAGCCACAGTTTTTATTTTAAAATTTAAACTAGATGATGCCCACGACTTCATCCGCCTGGATTGAGGATTTTGGTTGCAAATATTGGATACAATCTTTAGAATTGTCAAGTCAACATCTCCTGATGCTCTGGTGTCAGAGTTCGTTGAGAATAATTTGGATTTGTGTAGTGTGGTGTTGTGCCGGTGCAATTTGCTAGTTTACTAGGCGGTGGCCGGTGAGTATCGCAAGCTACAAGTGCAAGATACAAACTGTACCATATAGTTTTTTTTCTACTGTGAAATAGATTTGTCTACTGTGGCGGATTATGGCGAACAAGATGATTCCCGCGTCCGCGTGGACCAAGTTTTTCAATTCCCGCGGGAACTCTTGAATTTTCCGGGATAAAAAGTAGCCTGTCCTTCCCCGGGATACAACCTATCCCTGTACCAAATTTCATCAAAATCGGTTGAACAGATGGGCCGTGAAAGCGTAGCAGACAGACAGACAGACACACTTTCGCATTTATAATATTATATAGTATGGATGGATATTAGTATGGATAGTATGGATTTTTATAATATTAGTATGGATTAAACTTCTACTTCCTTCGTTTTTACTTGCCGCGGGAACTCTTTAATTTTCCGAGATAAAAAGTAGCCATTGCAAATTTCAGCCAAATCAGTCCAGTAGTTTATGCGTGAAATAGTACACACACACTTTCGCCTGTATAATAATGGTGTGTGACTACACTATACGCCTGTGGGAACGGTCTTTAATTACCCGGCATCCTTTGCCGGGATGCAATCTATCTCTATACGAAGTTTTATCAACATGAGTCGTAAAAACGTAGCAGACAGGTATAATATTATTCACTTTCACATTTGAGATATTAATTATGTTTTTTTTAAATTGAGTAGATTATATAAATCAATCGATTGATAACTTGACCCCGATTTACCTTATCTTTATCACTTACTAATTGATTAGGTGTCTTCCTAAGTTAATTTTAATTGTTTCATAGATAATAGCCGTTTTCAGAGTATATAGTATACAGAAAAAAAAATTTTGCTTACAAAAAATATTATTGACGACCTCCTTGGCGAGGAGACTTATTAGCTCTGGTCAATTAGAAACTGCAAGAAGCAATGCTTAGAACATCGGTGCTCAAGAACTATTCGATCTGGTTCCTCCCTCACCTTTTTATCATTGAACCGCAAGGCATCGACAAGGTCTGCAACCTTACGCAGTCGATTATCCTCTTACTCGTACGAATCGAATCGTTCCTAATTTGAACCGCTAGAATATGAAATACCCTTCCGGCTTCCGTTTTCCCCTCCCCTTTTAATATTGGTACCTTTTAGGTACCTACTTAATAGTTTTATTAGAAATGTTTATATCATTTGGAAAATTGGAAGTTAAAATATTTTAAAGAACACTTCTATAAATCACTACCATATCATTGTTAAATGTGTCTCTACATTGTAAATGCGAAAGGATCCAATCAGATAAAGCAGAAATACTTACTAAAACATACAATTAAAATATAATAAAGTCAAGGTGGTCGCCCACCGTCTGCCCACGACACGACGTCATGCCGGAACCCGCTACTTACCACAACTATGTAAATTCTGTAGGAAAATTAACACAATGTTAACACTATATTTTGCTTTATGATTTTGCTAACTATACTATAAAAATTAACAGTAGTTAAAATAGCATTACGAAGATAGATAGTTATATTAATTCTTTATTGCCAGTTGCCACTCATAAAAATACAAAGAAAATGGTATGTTAATTGCTGGCCTAAAGCCGAATATTCCATCTCTCTCTCTGCGTTGTATTCCTCATTGCTGAAGGTCGTAACCCTTTCCATTAATCACATGATGGCAGGGTGTTTCCTGGGATAATAATGCGGTGGGTTCCCAGGTTCTTCTGCATATGACTCGACTAAGAGTTCTATTTCAAGTCTTAGGTTTCTAACGATCAGATATTAGTGATACTAACTGATTTTGATACTAACTGAGACCGACGGTTTAACGTGCTCTCCGAGGCATGGAGGTTACGAAAAGGCCAAATTTGGAACTCCAAAAAATTACATTTGAAAAAAACAGTTCTGAAAATCCTTATTTGTCTCACGACTCTGAGAACATAGAGTACTCTCAGGCATGCAGATTTCCTCACGATATTTTCCTTTTACATAGTGTAGCTAGTATAAGTACCTATACTCGCATACTTGAACTAAATCCGTGACAGCTATGATGTATTTACACAGACACCTGCCTTCATTGGACAGGTGACCTCATGTCAAATAAGGAGGATTGCTTAACCCTAATCCTAACAGAGATGACCGGTTAGCTTGTTAAATGTTAAGCTACCTATGAGTTACGACCTGTCTTTATGTATCTACCTTTTTTAGGGTTCCGTACCTCAATAGGAATAGGAACCCTTATAGGATCACTTCAACTACCTTTTTCTCGGCAACGCATGAAGGTATCAAGTTGAAATTAATATCAAATACTAAGGTCTACGGTTCCTCGGAGCTGTAAAAAATCAAGCTTCTAAGTCAACGCAATCAAAAGAGACAGCCGTTCATGAGGCATATTTTGCATCAAATAAAATCATCAATAGGAAAAAATCTGAAAATCGATAATTAGGGTTCTGTACTCATAGGATGTCGAACAGTTTGTCAGGCGCTATCAGTTTAGCGCCATATGACGTAAGCCAGTTATTTCACGTGTTGTTATGACATTTTTCTTGTTATTTACTAATTTAAGGATTTATATTGTGTCGTGGAACCCCTTTTGCGCGACTCTGACTCGCACTTTACCGGTTTTTTTTTCTTTTAGACGTAATATGCACTTACCTACTTGGGTACCATTTTAAACTATTCATTTAAAAGAGTGTGTCGACTTTTAATGACGTCACTCGTAGGATGTAATACAAAATCCCATACTAAGCGTGCGTTGATACGTTTGAAAAAACTTACTGAATGGGGAGGGACAGGCAAAGCTAATCTCAGATGGCGCCACCCTCGCTGGTAACTGTCAGGTTCATTTGCGTACATAATTGAGGTAATTAGGCGTCCTATTTTAATGGGGAGGCACACTGCCAATTTATCCCGCTAGGTGACGCATCGTCGCTGGTGTTGTTTACCTGTCAAACACCATATATTTTTTACGCGATAGTTTCATTTTCTTAGAATAATTCATCTTTATGCCTAAATGTTGTGCATTCCGTTTTCCTGCTGATGAGGAATGAACAAGACTACGGTACAAAGCCTTGCGCCAATAAAATTGGAAACCCAGTTCATCGGCTAGGTTATGTAGCGCTCACTTTAGACCTGCCGATTATTATGGCAAGAGCACACACTGGTTTTTTTCCCAGATTCAGTTAAAATAGGACGCCTAATTACCTCAATTATGTACGCAAATTAACCTGACAGTTACCAGCGAGGGTGGCGCCATCTGAGATTAGCTTTGCCTGTCCCTCCCCATTGAATCTGGGAAAAAACCAGTGTATGTGCTCTTGCCATATTAATCGGCAGGTCTAAAGTGAGCGCTACATAACCTAGCCGATGAAATGGGTTTCCAATTTTATTGGCGCAAGGCTTTGTACTATAGTCTTCTTCATTCCTCATCAGCAGGAAAACGGAATGCACAACATTTAGGCATTAAAATGAATTAATCTAAGAAAATGAAACTATCGCGTAAAAATATATGGTGTTTGACAGGTAAACAACACCAGCGACGATGCGACACCTAGCGGGATAAATTGGCAGTGTCCCTCCTCCATTGACTTAGCTGTCGAATACCCAATTACCAATCAATTATTAATAACTAGATGATTCCCGCGACTTCGTCCGCGTGGATTTATGTTTCTTGATTCCCGCGAGAACTTTTTAATTTTCCGGGATAAAAAGATAGCTTAAAAATAGCTTATGTCCTTCCCCGGGACACAACCTATCCTTGTACCAAATTTTATCAAAATCGGTTGAACAGATACATTTTTGTGATTCCCGCGGGAACTCTTCAATTTTCCGGTATAAAAAGTAGCCTATGTCCTTCCCTGGGATGTAACCTATCTCTGTACCAAATTTCATCAAAATCGGTTGAGTGGTTGGGCCGTGAAAGCGTAGCAGACAGACAGACAGACAGACAGATAGACAGACAGACAGACACACTTTCGCATTTATAATATTAGTATGGATTGGGACTATAGTCCCAGAAACTTATTTGACCCGGTGACAGCTTCGTTAATATTATATAAAAATCAAATAAAAACAAAAACCTAATAGGCATAAAAATCAGTTCAAAGTTTGGCCACCGGGCCAGATAAGTTTGTGGGACTACAATTATTTATGCATGTTTCACCAATACTCACGGATGAATGAATCAATCAATCATATTCATATTCATTTATTTACTTCGATTTTGGCTTGTATAAAGTTCTTACGAATCAAATAATTCAAATAAATATTATAAATGCGAAAGTTTGGATGGATGTATGGATGTATGTTACTCAATCACGCGCCAACGGCTGAACGGATCTGGCTGAAATTTGGCACAGAGACAGATTATAGTCTGGAATAGCACATAGGCTACTTTTTATCCCGGAAAACTAACGAGTTCCCGCGGGAACCAAAAAACCTCAATCCACGCGTACGTAGTCGCAGCTAGTTTCATATAAAATTACAATTAATTAATGTCAAATAAGGTAACAAAATTAAAATAAAATAAAACTTAAAACCATACAAAAAAATTAAATAAAAAATTAAATAATACCAGATCAATATCAATATTTATTTGTTCATTTTAGGTACACTGTACACGTCCGTCCGAAACTTATAATACCTACAATACAATGCAATCTTAAAGGCGCAAAAATCTGTGTTTTATGATTTTATCCTCTATAATCCGATCTGTAGGTTTAACCAAGGTTGTGTACCGTCATATTATCGTCATAATCATACACACACCCGCGCTTGCCCTTGCCTCTGTGGAGTCCTGACCTTACTGGAATGGCCGAGTAATGATTTGTATTGTGCAATATGACGTGATGTTTGCTTGAACATTGTGGACAATTTGTTAGTATGTTTGTTTCTTTATTAAATGCACATGACTTGTGGGTCTCATTAAGAAAAAAAGAAAAAATATACAGGGAGCAATCGGGCAGGCGGGTCACCTGATGTTAAGTGATTACCGCCGCCCATGAACATTTGCAGCACCAGAAGAACCGCCAATGCGTTGCCGGCTTATGAGGAATTTGTTTATCCGCTCTTTGAAGAGCCCCATATTATAATCATGAGGGAACACAGAATCACAGGGAGGGAGCTTAGATCAAGTATTTAAAAATAGTGATCGTGGTCATATATTTAGATTTTACGTTGCAATACGTAAATCACAATAGTGATTTTCCGTGAGAATTCTTAAATTTTCCGTCATTAAAATCCGGGTTCTCGTAACTTTATAAGTTTTAAGATTCCGTAATTGATTATAACAATAACATATTACGTTTTATACCTACTTACAAAAAGTACACAGTGTACCTAATTAGAATAAATAAACATCGAAGCCAATTCTGTTTAGAACAATCTATAAACTAAACTAAAATGACAGATCTAACCCTAGTGCTGCCCGTTTCCGTTGGGAGTATTCTGAAAGGGATAGCAATATAAATAGAAGTGTCACTTTAGTTTAGTTTAGAGATTGTGTTATACAGAATTGGCGCCATTGACTCAATTGAATCCTACGTGCACGCGATAAATAAATCAACGAACAAAAACACAAGGCGTTTTATTGATATTTCGCAAAAATTTTGAATCCATATTTAAAAAAATATTACCCAATACGACGAAATTATCAGAACGTCCACGGATTTGGCAGTAAAATCAATTCGGCATGCTAATGTGTGAATCATGTGTTGCGACAACAGTCATACTGCTTTTGGTAGGCTGTGGGTAGGCCTGGGGGCGGACTGAAAGGTACTAATGTGGTACTAGCATGATTTTGAGCAATTTTTTGATAGGACTATTTAGTATTTATAATATAACCTACCATCAGGCGAGATCGCAGTCAAGAGCTTACTTGTAGTGGAATCAAAGGTGCCACATCATACTAATATTATAAATGCGAAAGTGTTGTTGTTTGTTGCCTATTATATATATATAGGTATTTCTATGGTTAATTCTCATTTCTCAGGTTATTTTTATGTCAAATGTCATCATGACACGTGTAATGTACGTCAATGTCAAAATGGACGCATGTTGTTGCGCTTTTATTTTGCAAAATAATTTCGCATTGTACCTCGTAAATTGAACTTTTTAGTAAGAAATAAAGATTTTTTTTTTTTACTATTTTATGACCCCGAACATTTTAAAATACCGTACAAATACCTGGCCCAGGCTCCATATAAATTTGAAACAACCCCTTTCTTTGGTGATATCTTTAGGCATTTTTAGTCCATTACAAGTTAGCCCTTGACTGCGATCTCACTAGGTGGTAAGTGATGAATGATGATGTAATCTATGATGTTAGTGGGCTCTCGATAGGGGTATAATCCCCCTACTTAATCGTTTTCTACGCGGCATCGTACCGATCGCTAAATCGCTTGGCCTCACGTCGGGGGGTTGAAATAGAAAAAAGATGATGTCAGCTTCTATTTTTCCTACATCAATAATTATAAGTCATCTCAACCATCTCGTCCAATGTTGTTAGTTTTCCGATGAAGCGAATGGGGAAGTCCGAGTTCCGACCAAATGCCACCAATATTCAAATATTATGATATTACGGATATAATACTCGAATACGCAAGCAATCAAGCAAGGCTGCATTCCGCCAATATTATTCATACTTAGACCTTGGAATGACGAAAGATATTCTTATTTGGCTTCTTTGGCTTATATCTGGCATTCATTATTCCATAATAAAAATATTATAAACTACCTTCGTCCTCGTGGGTTGAGGTTTTTATGGTTCCCGCGGGAACTCTTTAATTTTCCGGGATAAAAATCCTGTGTGTTATTCCAGACTATAATCTATCCCTGTGCCAAATTTCATCCAGATTCGTTCAGCCGTTCTGGCGTGAAAGAGTAAGAAACATCTATACATCCATACAAACTTTCGCGTTTATAATATTAGTAAGGGTACGAAAGTTTGGATGGATGGATGTTTGTTACACTAACACGCCAGAATGGTTGAACTGATCTGGATGGAATTTGGCGGAGAGATAATAGTCTGGAATAACACATAGGCTACCTTTCATCCCGGAAAGTTATAGAGTTCTATCAACGCACAGCACAAATCACTTGACGTATTGGGCTGAGGCATACAGACAGCTATTATGATGTAGGTACTATAGGCATCCATTAAGAAAGGATTTTTGAAAATTCCACCCCTTACGGTCTGAAATTTGTATGTAATTTACTACAAGTATTGTATTTGATACGATTGTGTTTATGGCGAAAGCTTGTTCATCTGTGCTAACTATCCTTTTACTAGGAAAAACTTAGGTACTAAAACAACTCCTAACTTAGGTAAGTTCGTGACTTCGATATTTTTCAAGTGTGGTAAATAGGTACCTATTTATCATATCCATATGTCATGCTGGGATGACGAACTACATTCTATCTTTTTCTCTCGAGTGACTGTAAGCATAAGAGGAAAAGAGAAAAGCTAGCATTGGGATATACTATGTAGGTGTATGATTATAAATACTTATAGGTGGTATAGGTATAGGTATGATTAAAGATTATAACAGGTACTTAATATTCATGATTTCAATGCAAAAACAATAGGTACTTATAAAAAGCCATAATGATTCCGCGTTATTTAACTAAATAACACATTAGGTGTGTAAAAAACAAATAAAATGATGAACTACTACACTGGCACTGCAAATTAAACTTTATCGTTTCAGTATAGAGTTTATTTTCAAAGTAAACCATTTTAAATGCATCATTGATTTACAAAGTATTCTATTTCGTCACTTCGATATTTTTCAAGTGTGGTAAATAGGTACCTATTTATCATATCCATATGCCATGCTAGGATGACTAACTACATTCTATCTTTTTCTTTCGAGTGACTGTAAGCATAAGAGGAAGAGAGAAAAGCTATTTTTATTAAGCATCTGGATTGGGATATACAATGTAGGTGTATGATTATAAATACTTATAGATGGTATAGGTATATGAATATGATTAAAGATTATGACAGGTACTTATATTCATGATTTCAATGCAAAAACAATAGGTACTTATAAAAAGCCATAATGATTCCGCGTTATTTAACTAAATAACACATTAGGTGTGTAAAAAACAAATAAAATGATGAACTACTACACTGGCACTGCAAATTAAACTTTATCGTTTCAGTATAGAGTTTATTTTCAAAGTAAACCATTTTAAATGCATCATTGATTTACAAAGTATTCTATTTCGTCACTTCGATATTTTTCAAGTGTGGTAAATAGGTACCTATTTATCATATCCATATGCCATGCTAGGATGACTAACTACATTCTTTCTTTTTCTCTCGAGTGACTGTAAGCATAAGAGGAAGAGAGAAAAGCTATTTTTATTAAGCATCTGGATTGGGATATACAATGTAGGAGTATGATTATAAATACTTATAGATGGTATAGGTATATGAATATGATTAAAGATTATGACAGGTACTTATATTCATGATTTCAATGCAAAAACAATAGGTACTTATAAAAAGCCATAATGATTCCGCAATATTTAACTAAATAACACATTAGGTGTGTAAAAACAAATAAAATGATGAACTACTACACTGGCACTGCAAATTAAACTTTATCGTCTCTATATAGAGTTTATTTTCAAAGTAAACCATTTGAAATGCATTATTGATTTACAAAGTATTCTATTTCGTCACTTCGATATTTTTCAAGTGTGGTAAATAGGTACCTATTTATCATATCCATATGCCATGCTAGGATGACTAACTACATTCTATCTTTTTCTCTCGAGTGACTGTAAGCATAAGAGGAAGAGAGAAAAGCTATTTTTATCAAGCATCTGGATTGGGATATACAATGTAGGAGTATGATTATAAATACTTATAGATGGTATAGGTATATGAATATGATTAAAGATTATAACAGGTACCTAAATTCATGATTTCAATGCAAAAACAATAGGTACTCATAAAAAGCCATAATGATTCCGCGATATTTAACTAAATAACACATTAGGTGTGTAAAAACAAATAAAATGATGAACTACTACACTGGCACTGCAAATTAATCTTTATCGTCTCAATATAGAGTTTATTTTCAAAGTAAACCATTTTAAATGCATCATTGATTTACAAAGTATTCTATGATAAAATTCAATGTAAAATATGCTATAAAATCAAAGTGATAAGGCACATATGAATTGCAAATAGATGTGTTTTGTTTGACCTCGACGCGAGGTCGGTCGTAATCACCTGTAACTTCTGCTTTGTAAAGCTGGGTTCACATAATTGTTAACGTAATTATTCTCTTAGTGCGTTTTTTGTTATAATACTTAAAAATAGAGCTGTTTAGGTAAACGGTAAGTTTTTAAGATTTTTAAAGTTTATAAAGATATATTTATTTACTACCTTTTTCCCGCAGCTTCGCTCACGTTATGTTCGATTTTCATAAAATTTCAGACACTTAATTTACCCCTTTGGAAGTTTTGAAAAATACCTTCTTAGCGGATGCCTACGTCATCAAAGCCAGTCATCTGTTTGCCGAATTTCAGCCCAATCCATCCTGTGGTTTGAGCTGTGCGTTAATAGATAAGTTAGTCACCTTTCTTTTTATATACTTAGGTATATTTAGATTTAAGAGAAAATATAGATTAACTAAAAATATCAATAAACTTGGCAGAATTTGGCACTGAAAAAGTTAACATCACGAAAATTGATATAAGCTAATGTTTATTCTGAAGACTGTATAGTCCCCAGGGATCAATAAAACCTATCCCGGATAAATTCACGAGCATAATCTAGATTCTAGTAGGTACTCTATGCCATATAACAAAGATATAATTCTGTTAAATTAATGTGTTACTAGATTGAATGCCCTCGACTTTGCACGCGTGGATTTAGGTTTAGATATCTCGTGGGAACGTTTGTTTTCCGTGATGAAAAATTGCCCAGGTATGTGCTTCCCCGGGATGCAAATAATTATCTGCACCTAATCGGTTGAACAGTTGCGCTGTGAAAGCGTAACAGACAGCTGAGTTGACAGACAGAAAGACACACTTTCGTAATGTTATATGAGTATGGATTTTGAAGTGAAACTTCTTTAGAATCGTTGTGATTTGAAAATTCAACGAAACGAAAAGCGTTACCAAAAAGAGACAAACATATTCCTATAGGATTTAACCTGCGCGGAAATGAAATAGAATACAAGTTAGGTATATTTATCTCATTCTCTCGTAGGCTACTTTTCTGAAGTTTCACTTCTGCCGTGTGTTAATTGCACACACACACATTTTTTTTAAACTTACAGATTACGAAAAATAACTATAGTACCTATTTCTCATTCATTCAGTAAAAATTATTGAATCATTATAAAATTTAAGTCGTGTTCACGCCCGTGACTTTGCGCACAACAGAAGGCCGTTCTGGCCTCTAACCAATAATGCTCTTCAGGAAGTCATTGTTTCGCTATTTTTATAGCTACCGAGTATTTACTAGCTTGGGTTCACAGTTTTTCTCGATTAACTTGAAAGTGACTTGAAATTTTGACAGTAGGTTCCTTTTGTGACGTAGGCGCTCACTACGGAAGGATTTTTCAAAATTCCACCCCTAAGGGGGTGAAATAGGGGGTGAAAGTTTGTATGAAAGTCCGTCATTTCTCAAGTTAGGTATATCCATGAAACTTGGTACACGAGCTACTGGTTGAAAATGAAGAAATAGGTGTTTCACAGTTTTTAAAAATTCTACCCCCAAAGGGGTGAAATAGGGGATGAGAGTTTGCATGAAAGTCCTTCATTTCTCAAGATATTCTCAAGTTATATAAACGAAACTTGGTAAACTAAAACGTAAACTTGGCTTTCGTTAAAAAATAAAGAATCACGTGTTTTACAGTTTTTCAGAATTCGACCCCTAAAGTGGTTACACATATTTCACAGTTTTTGAAAATTCGACCCCCAAAGGGGTGAAATAGGGGATGAAAGTTGGTATGAAAGGCCTTCATTTCTCAAGATATTTTACAAGTTATATCCACGAAACTTGGTATTTTGGCTTTCGGTAAAAAATAAAGAAGTACGTGTGTCACCGTTTTTCAAAATTCTACCCCCGAAGGGGTAAAAAAGGGGTGGAAGTTTGTATGAAAGTCCTTCATTTCTTAAGTCGCCATGAAACTTGGTATATGAGCTGCGGGTTGAAAATGAAGAAATACATGTTTCACAGTTTTTGAAAATTCGACCCCCAAAGGGGTGAAATAGGGGATGAAAGTTGGTTTAAAAGGCCTTCATTTCTCAAGATATTTTTTACAAGTTATTTCAACGAAATTTGGTATTTTCGCTTTCGGTAAAATATAAAGAAGTACGTATGACACAGTTTTTCAAAATGTCATCCCCCCCGTAGGGGTAAAATAGGGGTTGGAAGTTTGTATGAAAGTCCTTCATTTCTCAAGTTATAATAGCCATGAAATACCGGTATGTGAGCTACCGGTTAAAAACAAAGAAATATGTGTTCACAATTTTTGAAAATTCTACCCCCAAAGGGGCGAATAGAGGTTAGTCCTTCAATCACGCCGCAACAGAGCAACGGGTATTTTGCACGGGTAGTTGAGGGCCTGGAGAGTGGTATAGGCTACTTTTTATCCCGGGAAATTACCTATAGAGTGCCTGTGGGAAAACAGACTTATAACACGCGAACGAAGTCGCGAGCATCCGCTAGTAATAAAATGAGTACATTACATCAAATTACAAAATTAAGGTCAGATTTTTGCTAAGTATTTAATAAATTTAGATATCCAGGTTGGTAAGTATCATCGGTGATGAGTTGAAATTTCTGTTATCTGTATCTGTGATGATGATGATTATCAGTTTTTTTAATAACTGCGAGTCCTGTGTAACCTAACCTTACAGTAAACTACTCAATATGATGTCACAGATGTGGGTTTACATCATTTACTTTGTGCGTATGTGGGTAGACATCGACTAGTAATTTCAACTTCCAAAGAGAATCAGATGGGCACCACATTGAAATAATCTAGGTCTGAAGACCCTGTGTAGCGTAAAAGGGGGTTTTTAAAAGCAGTGTATCCATCGAACGGTGACATAATGTATGCTTGTAAGAACAATTTGCTGTTTTCAAGACCTTTAAGCAGCCATTGACGCATCTCAAAACACAATTTAATAAAAATCTCTGCATTGAAATATATTTTAAACATACCTCTTAATTAACCTTTTAAAGCAATTTTTGTCCTTATTGAAACCAAACCAGGAACATATTGTATATTACAATTATATAATATTATAACACACACACACATACACACTCACACAACACTTTACTTGTTAAATACTTTAATACTTTAATAGTTCTCAAGTTGCTTAAAAATATGTTAAATCTAAATTATGTTGTTATTTTTGTCATTCTTTTTCTAGGAGGGAAAGTCACTGCTGCCTAAACCAGGGTATCCTACATTAGGCCGCAGAGACCGACCATTTCATTTTGTAGATCTAAGTCTTACCTACTATCTAAAATAAGATATATAAGATAAAATTCATATATGTTACAATGTCTAAATCAAACACATTGTCGGATTCATTTGTATTGTAAAGTAAATATAAATTTTTTTACAAATGATTTCATGCATTTTTTTACGATATGCGCTTGCTCGATTTGCGAATTGCGTTTCGGCCCACGCGCATTGTATATGGTTCCGTGGTTTACCTATGTGAAAATTTTTTTCGCTTGTAGGTACGTCTTTGCCAATATCGTGGTAATTAGCCGCGGCCGAAGCCTCCCACCAGACCAGACCAGAAAAATTTCAGTAATTTCAAGTTAATTAACCCTGCGGGGATCAAACCCGAAACTTCCCTCGTTAAGACAACAGCGCTCACCTCTGCGCCTCTGCCTCTGGTAATTAGCAAAAATAAAACCTACTAGATACAATAATTTAAATTGTGATTTTTATCTTCTGTGGTCATTAGTTGATCTTTTAATGATGATATCACTAATTTAAATAATCATGAGGAAACGTGAGGAAGAAAAACACGGTAATAATCTTAGACACAACTATAAAGTATTCATTGAAAGATAAATTCATGAATAACCGGCTTCTGACCTTCCGTGGCAAACAATAGTGTAGCCGAGATTATAAAACAAAATATAATAGATGATGCCCGCGACTTCGATTACGTTGATATAGGTTTCTCCCTCTTTGCATCAGTCCTGAGGGTGAGTACCTGAGGGTCGTGACCCCTTCCCATTAATCACATAATGGTCGGAGTTTTCTTGGGATGATAATGCTTTGGGTTTCCACGTCCTTCCGCATACGACTCGACTATAAGAGTATTAAACTCTTAGGTTTTTGTAACGTAAATTATTATCAGATGTTAGTGATAATAACCGGGAGTCGGGACCGACGGCTTAACGTGCCCTCTGAGGCACGGAGGAAACGAAAGGGCCAAATTGGAACCTCCAAATTCGGTCACCCATCCAGTCACCGACTTGGGTCAGCGTCGCTTAACAATCGCAATAGACTGATATGCGTTGTCACAACTAGGCCACTCGTCAATCAATTAATTATCCCTGATGTAAGTTTAAACGCTTTATCTTCCGGGATATAAAGTAGCATATAAGTCACTCTGCAAGTCCTCAACTATACCAAAGACAATATTATTATAATTAATCTATGACTATACATAAGAAATAAATCACGTCAATCCGTTGCTGCGCTGCGGCGTTATTGGATTTCAACCAAACAAATGCACTTTAACATCCATACTAATATTTTAAATGCAAAAGTGTGTCTGTCTGTCAGCTACGCTTTCACGGCCCATCTGTTCAACCAATTTTGATGACATTTTGTACAGGGATAGGTCGTATCCCAGGGAAGGACATAAAAAGGAATGTCTATCCCGGAAAATTTAGGAGATCCCGCGGGAATTAAATAAACTTAATCCAAGTCGCACGCATCATCTAGTTTTTAATATTAGGTAATAAGCAGTATGCTGCTGCATTATTGTTTATCCATGTTGAATGGGGTAGGTACATTAACACTATTGGGCAAAATAAAAAGTTTTGCTTTTGTAAATGGACAATAGATTTATCAGCAATAATAATCAACTTAATATTAATCTTTACAATTTGAAGTTACTAATGGCGCAAGCGATTGTTTGTAGAAACTACAAACCAATTTAAAAGGAATAAAGTGGACAAGGAAACACTTATTACGTAGGTATCTTTATTTCGAGAACTCTACCGTGAGTTTTTGAGATATATTTTAGAAAACGAATTTAAATAATTCAACTCGGTCCAGTCTGTTTCCCAGATACACAAATACATTGCGAAAAACGTTAAACCTCAAATAAGTCGATGGCTACATCGCTTTTTACATAGTAGTTTACTCAAGTTTGTAAAATAAAAAAAGAGAGAATAAAAAAAAATCTTCGAATTTTCGGACAAAAAGGAAAAATACCTCCTCATTTAGACATCATTTGTGAATAACGTACTTATCTGACCCGGAGGGCAAAATTGGAACTAATTTTTGCGCCTGTTTAGATTTTGTCTTTATTTTATTTTTCCGATAAGTTTATCGGACTATATACCGAGTGCGCTGCCGACCCACCGTCGAATTTAGCAACTTATTCTAGTTTCGAGTAGTTAGTGTAGTAGTTAGTAAGTTTAAAACTCTATAGAACCTAGAAAAGATACCTACTTCTAAATCTGAATCTGAATATGGCCACGTGACTTCCAAAAATAGACAGAACTACTTTTAAATTCGTAACCAATATAACATGTTATCTACATCTATGTATTTTCATTCGTAAATCGTATTTGTATTGATTACAAGTTATAAAACTGTGCCTTCCAAATACAGACAGAACAACTTTTAAATACGTAACCAACTAACCAACATAATTAGTTATATAGTTGGATTAAATTTAAAAAAAATTTAGGTTTTAAATTTTAAAACAATATTTTAACAAATATAATAAAAATAAAATAAATAAATTATAATATTATTACATATGTACCGTATCATTAGTATATCATATTTATATTGGTTAGGTATACGTTATGAATCTATTGCAGTCCATATCACATCACCAATTTTAAATGGTCTATGTATTTCAATGATAAAATAGGTCAAATAATACCTAGGACTACTTTAGAGAATAGAGATGCAGCCTTAAAGCATGTCCAATTTAAAATGACCCCAATATTCTACTGATCGCTATGTCAGGAAGGCTATACCATTAATGGTAGTTAAGACCTTTAAAAATAGCCTTCATAGGTATACGACCTTAGTATCTATGTGTCAATTGTTATACAACATCCTTATGTAATGCTTAGCGAATGTAAATGAAACTATATTTCAGTTTGGAGGAAGGAAATAACCTTTAGTTCCTCTGATTATTATTATTCGACTGATATTTAGGATACATCAGTCGGATAACATGATTATATTATATCTGTATTCGCCATTGATGTAGAATTTTAGTGTCTATTTCGATGGTATTCAGTATTTTTGAATTGCGATTAGTTTTAATAGCTTCAATAAAAGCAGCTGTTTTTAGCCATAAATTAAACATATTAAACTAAGCCAACAGGGAAACATAGGGTAAGACCAATGTTTCCCTGTTGTCAGATAGGTAGTAAGACTAGTCTGACCAACGGAAATTAAAATTCCTAGTGGTCAGATTCAGTCGATATCGACTAAACTTAGTACAGTTTTGCGAAAAAGGTCATAAACTATTTACTTAATAGTTTTGTGTTTTATTTTTCAATATGACAGTCCTGGGGCGGGTCAAACTAAGTAATTTGTCAGTTTTGTAATTTATAATGCTATATCAAGGTGTAGAACTGTGGAGCGTTTGAGTCACGTTTTATATTACTGTAACACTGTTTAATTCCAAGGCTGGGTGTGTGAAAGTAGTCGCCTAGGTACTGAATTACTTAATAAACCTTCTTTTAAACGCAATGGTCATTTACCTCTCAAATAGGTACATTTTAAATACCAATAACCGTGACATACCAGTCAAAAATTAAACACAAACTGCACTAACATGTACAAGTACTAAATATTTCAATCTTACCAGATATTATGTCCTAGATGATGCCCGCGACTTCGTCTGCGTAGATTAAGTTTTTGAAGTGGAACTTCTTTAGAATCGATGTGATTTAAAAATTCGATGAAACGAAAAAGCGATATCAAAAAGAGACAAACATACCTATTCATAATAGGATTTAGCTTGCGAGAGAATGAGATAGAATACAAGTTATATTTATCTCATTCTCTCGTAGGCTACTTTTCAGAAAATTCACTTCTGCCTTGCGTGAATTTGCAGACACTCATTTTTTTAATTACCAGGGGAATTCCTTAATTTTCCGGGATAAAAGAAGACTATGTAGAGATCATAACTATACATAACTCCCGGATAAACTCACGTGTTATGTCGGAAAAGTGCCCAACTAGTTTCGAACCCGTTCGGGGCCCTTATTCATGAGCTCGACTGCTCGACTGTGGCATTTTTCCGACATAACACGTGAGTTTATCCGGGAGATAAGTATAGTTATACCTAATGTACTAGCTGATGCCCGCGACTACGTCCGCGTGGATTGTACAAATTAATGAAATTGTAAATTACTTTTTTCAAAAGAGAAACCGCCGAGTTTCTTGCTGGTTCTTCTCGGTAGGAATGGCATACCGAACCAGTGGTAGATTCAATCGACGAATCAAAAGTACTTGTAAAAGTTTATTGAGAATTGTTTTTTTGGTTCTCGCGGGAACTCTTTAATTTTCCGGGATAAAAAGTAGCCTATGTGATATTCCAGACAATAATATATCTCTGTGCCAGCCGTCAGTGTCAAATTTCAGCCAGATCCGTTCAGCCGTTCAGGCGTGATTGAGTAACAAACATCCATACATCCATCCAAACTTTCGTATTTATTAACCGACTTCCAAAAAAGGAGGAGGTTCTAATATTAGTAAGATATCACTCGCCATCGTTCAAACGTTTAAATATGTAGAAATCGCTGTCAAGAGCTAACTTGGAATAAAAATTATTACACAGCAAAAATACACTCTGCAATATGCTAATGCCACCTTACACCTACTCGCATATTTTTTTATGTCTCCGATAGTGTAGTTCTATACAGCCTTCGAGAGCTTTGCGAAAACGTTTCGTTTCGTTTACCTAGGCCTTTGTTTGGTGGGAACATTGTGAAATTGGAGTTGGCAGGTTTTGTAAGGCGTGGATCACAGAATGCATAATATTCATAGAAGAGTTAAAGGAACATGTTACAGTGAAACGTCAAAGCGTGCTATTGCAATAACAGTTTTATTTATATACTAGATGATGCCGCAAATTTGTCGATATGAATTTAAGTTTTTAAAAGTAAAAAGTGGCCTGTGCCACTCTCTAGGTCACCAGCAGCTATATCCATCGAAAAATTACATCAGACATACATACACATCAATATATACACTCTAATATTATAAATGCGAAACTGTGTTGGTTTGTCCTTCAATCACGCTGCAACGGAGCAACGGATTGACGTGATTTTTTGCATGGACATATTTCAGGACCTGGAAAATGGCATAGGCTACTTTTTATCCCGCAAAATTATGAAGTTCCCGCGGGAATCATTAAACTTATACCACGCTGACGAAGTCGCGGGCATCAGCTAGTTCTTCTTCTTCTTCTTCTATTGAGGTTTCAGTCCCTTATGTCCTGTATCACTGCGACCGTCTCCGATCTATTGTGATGTGACCTCCAATTTAAATTTCCTCGCCAATGCTTGCTTCTGTCAGGAACAGCAGCGTTTTCTTGACTGGAATACGGGAAGCATCCTCTGGGTTAATAATATGTTTGCCCAGATGGATGCTTCGTTTATGCATTAGAGCGGGACATTGGCAGATAATATGCATCGGAGTCTCACAGGATTCCTGGCATAGTCTGCAGATATCCGTGTCCCTAAGCTTAAGGTTAAACATGTGTCTGTTAAGACCGCAGTGACCTGTTAAAGCTCGTGCTAAAATGCGTAGGTTTTTTCTGCTGAGCGCTAGCGCCTCGGAGGCAGCCTTCTTGTTGAAGGTTCTGACTAGCGCCTTTGAATGGTTTAGACCACGTAAGTTTCTCCAACGAGTGAGTGTTTCATAGAAGCAGTAGGTTAGCAGGGTGAGCTGCACCAGGCTTTCAGGTATACCGCAGACCGGTTCTGGTCCGATCTGCCTTACCTTAGCGCCCGTTTTAGCCAGGGTATCGGCGTTTTCATTGCCGGCTATACCCATATGCCCTGGAACCCAGCGAAGAACCACCTTGTTGCTACGGGCCAGGGTGGTTAGTGTGTCCCTGCAGCAGTCAACCAGTCTGGAGGTAATTACCTCTGACGATAAGGCTGATAGAGCTGCCTGGCTATCCGAGTGGATGTAAATAGTTTTGTTGCCGTAGTTCTCCTGCAGGATAGTTTCCGCGCAAATTATTATGGCGTAAACCTCCGCTTGGAATATGGATGAGTAGACTCCCAGGTTACGGTAAAGCTTAGCCCGGGGTTTCTCTCCATATATTCCACAACCTACGTCCTTGCCCGACTTCGAGCCATCGGTGTACCATTTGATGCTGCCCGATGGCCAAGTGATCCTGTTGTTTAGCCAGTCATCCCTATCCGGAATTTCTACCTTATAGGGCCTTTGGAAGTAGTGTTTAGGGGCCATCATATCGGATGGCATTCCTAAAACCGGGATCTCAAGCAACGAGTTATGAAAGTCCCTCAGTGCCCGGGAGATCCAGTTTTCCTTCCTTTGGCAGGTGATCCTGTATAAACTCATTCTCGCCTCCTTCCTCAGAAATATGTGGAGAGGAGGTAAATTTAGAAGAGCTTCCAGGGCTGCTCCTGGCGATGTGTTCATAGCTCCAGTAATAAGCAGGCAGGCGGTTCTTTGAAGGCTGCCAAGCTTATTCTGGGTAGTAATCTGTGTCGTTTTGCCACACCAGACTGCTGAGGCGTAGGTTATCATCGGCCTCACCACCGCTGTGTAGAGCCAGAAGGTGACTTTTGGTTTTAGTCCCCATCTGTCCCCTGCTAAACGACCGCAGACTCCTAGTGCCATTTTGGCCTTTTTGAGTACACCATCAACATGTGTGTTCCAGGTTAGTTTCTGGTCTAAGGTAATTCCCAGATACTTAACTTCTGTTGAAAATGGTATACTCTTATTGTTTAGCTTAGGCGACTCGAGCTTGTCGAGGTTGTGCCTCCTAGTGAATGGAACTATAACTGTTTTCTCCGCATTTACAGTTAGCTCGTTATCTCTGCACCATTTATTGATGATGAGAAGTGCTCTCTGAATAAGGTGCGAGAGCATGCTTTGACAGCTCCCTCGCACCGTGACTACCAGGTCATCGGCATATCCCTGAGTGTCAATACGGAGCACAGCCATCTTCTGCAGAAGCTGGTCAACGGCAAGAGTCCACAGCAGAGGCGATAACACGCCCCCCTGTGAGCATCCCCTCGTCGTGAGCACCTCCGCAGAGACGTTATTTAGCTCAAGCTTGGCTATGCGGTTTGAAAGCATTGCCTCCACCCACCTGATGGTAGTCGTGTCGGCCTGTTTGTTGGCCAACCCGCCCACCAGTGTGCGGATGGGGGTGTTATCAAATGCGCCTTCAATGTCCAAGAAAGCCGCAAGAGCGATTTCTCTTGATCAGCTAGTTGCTCAAATACAATGACAGTGTATGCTGCCATCTCGTGGTCCTATTGCGGTAAAATGATTGCTAGAGTGAAATGATTGTAATTCAAAATCAAAATCAAAATCAAATTATTTTTATTCAAATAGACTTTTTACAAGTTCTTATGAATAGTCAAATGAATCTACCACTGGTTCGGAATGTCGTTACATAATAAGTACGTCTGGTTGGCTTATACTCTTTCGCTATTGTCAAAAATACATTCTCGCAGCAAACATACCATTAATTCAACCAATAACAACAATTGAGATTACAACGTTTTTGCACCTTTTTTGAAATTAAGCTTTAGGTATTAAGACAGTAAAATATACCATTTCTATTACTGTATTTTAAGTTCTGTGGCGTGACTAGTACAGTCTGCGACCATGGTGTTACATTATCGTTACATAAATGAAGTGTTTTAACATCAACAGATGAGATTATTGATAAAGGAAAGTGATAGCGCTACGCTATCTACAGTTCGCGCGCGAGTTGAACGCAGAGTAATTAAATATGTGTCACCATACATTTACTCTGCATTCAACTCGCGCGCAAACTAAAGCTGGTACCTAATAACTAAACTACTGTTGAGCAATAAAAAGTTATTATTTCAAAATATAGATACTTATCTATACTTCTATACTAATACTATAATGCGAAAGTTTGGATGGATGGATGTTTGTTACTCAATCACGCCAGAACGGTTCAACGGATCTGGATGAAATAAGGCACAGAAATAAATTATAGACTGGAATTACTCATAGGCTATATTTAAAGGGAAAGTTTAAGATTTCCGCGGGAGCCAAAAAACCTCAAACCACGCGGACGAAGTCGCGGGCATCAACTTGAAAGTATTAAAATGCGAGAGTGCTGTCTGCTACACTTTCACGGCTCATCTATTCAACCGATTTTGATGAAATTCTGTTCAGGGTTAGATTGTATCCCGGAGAAGGACATTGGCTACTTTTATCCTGGAAAATTAAGAAGTTCCCGCGGTAATTAAAAAAAACTTATTATTTACCTAGATTACTCGTATAGGCGTAGAAATAACTACAAAAAAATCTATTGCCGCAGTTAGAAGTTAGCCTGTTAGGGGTATGGCAGTTATATTAAACCGATACCCCTAATCGGGTAATACCCCACTACTGGAAACTGGAACTCTCATAGGAGAGAGGGAATTAAAGCTTAGACCCACCACGCTGCTCCAATGCGGGTTGGCGGGCTCTGACGACTGTTAGGTATCATTTTAGCGATAATAACCGGGACTGCTCTGCGAGGTACGTGGGTGAACACCGCCAACTTCCTATCTCCGGGCTAGTACTGAGAATTTCTAGTCAGAAAACCTCAATACTTAATTATTGAATCCCGGCCCGGGACTCGAACCCGGGACCCCGTCGGCCGCAGTCGAACATATATATTTATGTAATTAATTGTAAAGTTGTCTGCAAAGAAGGTCAATACCGATATGCATCAGTAGCAGTGCGTGTATACGACCAATCTGAGCGCGTTGATGTAACTCAATCGCTTTAGTAAGCGGTCAATATTGGTTTTATGATTTCTCGCTTTTTTGTGTAGGTATATTTATTGTTATGATGCTGGCATTTTTTCTGTACAACTTGACTTCCTACTGTCCATGTTACGTGCTGGGAAGTACCTATAGGTGGGAAGATTTAATTGAAATTATCGTCGACTTCTAGGGCAGAGGTCCAATTGTCTAAGCAAATCGTAATAATTTGATATTGGCTGGGTTGTAAGACAGACGATCGGTTTTCCACAATAAGTCTGAACGGATCTGGATCTAAGGCACAGAGATAGATTATAGTCTGAAATAATACATTACTACTTTTTATTCCGGAAAATTAAAGAGTTCCCGTGGGAACCAAGAAAACTTATAATTGTATTTCTTGCAATTCAAGTCACTGAAGCCTAAACAACAGGGTATCCTTCTTTAGACTGCAGAGACCGACCATACACTATTTGTAGACCTAAGTCTTACTCTTGTAAATTTTGTGTGAAAATAAAATAAAGTATTAGAAAAAAAAATTCAAACAAGCAAACTTAGTGGCTAAGAATATGCTCCCAAAAAGGCTTTTAGTCCACAATACTCCTGTCTTCTTGTTTTAAGTTGTAGTACTGCTTGCTGTTACTTAGCTATTTGAATTGGTAATAAACTGTTTCGTATGGCATTCACATAGTCATGATGTAATACAACATACTCAGCATAAGAATACAAAGCGGGGTCATACAGAGATTTACATTGCATTAATAAATTGAGCAGAGGCGGCCGCCCAAACACTTTACCTTCCGAACGCATTAAAGCTCAGGCTACTTATGCAAGCTTTGTATGGGAACCCTAAAATAAAAAATGTAAAGCTGATTTTTGGCACAAGTGTTCCTTAGGTACAAAGTTCCTTCAAAATTTAAAATTTTAAGTATTTCCTCAATTTTCGCCATAGATGGTTTTTTCTAACTGTAATACCTAGTTTTTGAGAAAATTGTAAAATACTGCGCTCAGGGAGACTTTTAGAGGGGGGGGGGGATAGGAAAGCCCGCGGCCTAGGAGGGGGGAATTTTGAGGAAATACTTCTAAAACCCTAAGGAACACTTGTGCCAAAAATCAGGTTTACATTTTTTATTTTAGGGTCAATGTTTATTAGTCCCGTACTATTAGTGGTAAGTTAGATTTTATATATTTAGATAGATATTATGTAGGTATGTATATAAAGTGATGATAAAAAAGCATGTGTATAAAAAAGCAGCGGCTAATTAATATAATTGTTATAATTAAAAATCTCATTAATTTACGATATTTGTGAGATTTTACGACCCTCACTTATGAGGAATACGACGTAAATAGAATATACTGCATGAAGTTTGAATGCCCCTAAGGTGATGATTATGGCCACTAAGATGGTCATCGCTTCTAACGGAACTCGAAACTGACAACGGCCGGCGCGGCGTGTTGGCCGAAAACAGCCACGCTGACGTAACTGCAACCTTGTGCAACCGGCTACGAACCGGTACAGTCGCGTTGAAAAGAACAAAGCTGGTTTCAACGTGTAAGGTCCGTACTCCGTACGTATCCATGCGGACATACGGAGCGGAGACACACGTGATGCGATAGATTAGGAGTTAGGACATCGTTTTATAATGTTTCGACACGGATTGCTAGAATATAAACTAGCCCCCTAAACCTAACCCAAGTAAATGTAAAAGTGTTTATGGTAAAATTCTTTCTGGTCCCTACCTGGTTCAAAGGTTATCCATCGCCATTCAGCGTGGCAATGCTGCAAGCTTGACGGGTACCTTTGGCCCAGGGGCAACCAGGGGATGTTTTTTTTTGATTAGGGTTTTATTTTTTATTTTTGGTAGTAGGTATACAAGGATTGGTTTTAAATTTATTTTATAGTTAGTTTAATATTTCGATTTTAGCGTTTATGATAATAAATTAATTTAATTTATTTATAAGCCCTTTTTCCTTGACTGTACGGGCAATACCAATACATAGCGAATGGTACCCGCAGTCTTTCTACTATTACTTGTTAGCGCTCGGGCGTAGTTGGCATTGGTTGGCCTTTCCTATTAGAACTTAAAAGTGTTATGAAATCATGGCTCACGCTGTGATAACATCAGTAAAAATTATGTCATTTTTACCTTTAAGTTATCTAGATGAGATGTATTACTAAAATAAAAAGTAAGAAAATCTCACAACGGGGTTCCAATGTTGATTTCTGGGTAGTTACGTAAAGTTAATCATCATCAATCATCATCAATCAATAATTGCGAAAGTGTGTCTGTCTGTCTGTCTGTCTCTCTGCTACGTTTTCACGGCCCTTCTGTCCAACCTATTTCGATGAAATTTGTTGCATAGGTTGTTCGTAGGTTGCATCCCGGGGAAGGACATGGGCATAGGAGTCGCTTTGACTGCCATCATGGGAATTAACCGTCCCGCGTCATGTATGACCAGGGCTTTGCAATTATTAAATGGAGATAATCTCGACACTTATGTTAATAACGAATGCCCTTTTTTGTTTCACGATTTTTGGCACAGCAAGTGACCTCAATTGGCTGGTTTGGTGAGTAATATAAATATTATTGTCATGGTAACTTATATCAGAGGGCCAACCGAAGTAGGTGTATAATTGTATGTAGGTTATGAGGTTGAAAATTTTAAAATTTATCAAATATCAAATCAATCATCAAATAAATATTATAAATGCGAAAGATTGGATGGATGTATGGATGTTTGTTACTCAATCACGCCCCAACGGCTGAACGGATCTGGCTGAAATTTGGCACAAAGATAGATAGTCTGGAATAGCACAAAAGGTGATGAATGACAAAATCCACCAATTTCTCAGTACATTTAATTTATTGAAAAGTTCTCAGTATGGATTTAGAAAGGGTAGCTCCACTACTTTAGCATGTTTTTCTCTCATAAAAACTATAACTGAATGCTTTAATAAAAAGGTGTATCCACTTGCAGTATTTTTAGATATGAGTAAGGCGTTTGACTTTGTCTGCCACAAGTTGCTTTTGGATAAGTTATACAAATATGGTATTCGAGGAAAACCTCTAGATTGGATACAAAGTTACCTTAAAGACCGTATGCAATGTGTGGAGGTAACTAAGACAGTTGGGAATCAAAGGAGTCAATTTCAATCTAGATTTAGGCATAATGCGTATGGAGTACCGCAGGGTAGCGTATTGGGACCTCTACTTTTTCTGATCTACATCAATGACATGCCAGACGTAATCAAACATGAATGCATTCTGTTTGCTGATGACACAACAATGATTATTAAATGTGAAAACAAACGTGACATTGAAAAAGAAACGATCGATTCTCTGACTAAAATAATAGACTGGTTAAACAAAAATAATTTGCAAATTAACTTAGAAAAAACCAATTTCATACAATTCGTAACGCACAACTGTAGTGGTTTTAATTATAATATTAAATATAATGAAACTGTTATTAATAATGTCGAATCAGTAAATTTTTTAGGTGTAACTATTGACAAGTCTTGTAACTGGAAATCTCACATCCAAGGAGTATGTAATAGACTAGATAAATTTGTATATGTCATAAAGCGTCTTAAACAGACAACAACACATGAAGCCGCTCTCATGGCATACCATGGATACGTGTCTTCCATTTTAAGATACGGCATTATACTGTGGGGTAACTCGACAGAATGGGAAAGGGCATTTAAAGTGCAAAAGAAATGCATTAGGGCATTGTATGGCGTAGACATGCTCCATAGCTGTAGACCACTGTTTAAATCCCTTAAAGTGTTACCGTTGCCAAGTTTATACATTTACGAAATATGTTTATTTGTAAAGAAAAACCCACACCTGTTCAAAATCGAAAGTGCAATAAAAAATATTAGAAATAAACATTTGAACCACAGGTTATGCATCCCTACGCAGAAGCTGGCTGTTACCAGTAAAAATGCTTACTGTATGGCAGTTCGCATTTTTAACCACTTGCCCAACTCAATAAAAAAATTTCCTTTATCAAGGTTTAAGAAAGCCTTATTTGACTTGCTCTTAGAAAAGCTATATTACAAAACTGATGACTACTTAATTGAAAAATTTAACTGAGTTTTTTTTTCGTAGTTCTGGGTATTTATTATTGTTTGACATTTAATTTATTGTAATTTCTTAATTTTAACTTATTAATTCGATATTTTATTATTATTATAGGTATTCTTTTATTAATTTTATTTGCGATATATATTATGAATCTGAATAATATTGTAAAGAAACTGTTATAATGAATGTGAATACTTGTATACTTCTATTGGGGTTTAATTGTTAAAAATTAATATAATTTTCTTACTTTTTAGATTAAGAATTGAAATAATTTTGCACGCCAAACCTGGCAGGATATGTGGACTCTATATATTTATTAACATCTATGTCAAAATGTTGCATGTACCATATTCTGGCAAAAAATAAATGATTATGATCCTTTTTATCCCGGAAAATTTAGGAGTTCCCGCGGGAATCAAAAAATCTTGAACCACGCGGACGAAGTCGCGGGCATCAGCCAGTATTTTACTAAATGATGCCCGCGACTTCGTCCGCGTGGATTATGATTTTTTGATTCTTGCGGGAACTCTTCAATTTTCCGGGTTAAACAGCCTGTTGGATATATTTTTAAAACCGACATAAATCATTGTTATAATCTAAATGATTGTGATTGGCTGAATTTTAACTTGCTGCGACAGTGGGATTTTGGCCAATAGCGAATGAGTGCTACTGCTAACCTATCAAACGTGATTGCGATCGTTACACTGTAGCAATCATATTAAACGTAACAAGGCCTTAGTTAATATGGTTTACTAGAGGACGCCCGCGACTTCGTTCGCGTGGCTTCATTTTTTAAATTTCCACAGGCACGCCTTAATTTTCCGGGCTAAAAAGAAGCCTGTGTCACTCTCCAAGTTTGGGTAAGTACTTGCAAAAAAACTATACCCATGTAAAAAATCTCATCGATCCGTTGCTCTGTTGCGGCGTGATTGAAGGACAAACTCTCTATTTGACGTCCTTGGGGATAGAAATTTCAAAAACTATAAAATCCGTATTTCATCATTAGCGGAAGCCCAAATAGTTATAGCAGCTTAAAAAACGACGGACTTTCATACAAACTTTCAACTTCTTTAACTGCCTCGTTGGTCTATAGTGGTTAGCATGTTTGACAGTGGCTGACGAGGTCCCGGGTTCGAGTCCCGGGTCAGGCCATAATAAGTGTTGGGTTTTTCTGACTAGAAATTCTCAGCACTAGCCCGGAGTTAGGAAGTTGGCGGTGTTTCACCCCCGTGCCTCGGAGAGCACGTTAAGCCGTCGGTCCCGGTTATTATCACTAACATGATAATAGTCGTTAAAGCCCGCCAACCCGCATTGGAGCAGCGTGGTGGGTCTAAGCTCTAATTCCCTCTCTCCTATGGGAGTGGAGGTCTGTGCCCAGCAGTGGGACGTTAATGGGCTGTAGTGGTGGTGGTGGTGGTGGTGCAATAAAGGACGTTGAAGTATGTCAAACTGACTGATTGACTGTATCTGGCATTTGTAATTAATTAATGAGTGTTTAAGAACATCGATGTATAAGGCCACAATTAAACTTGTAAGGGGTGAAATCGAGCAATGGTATGTAGCAAAAAATGCATGAAATCATTTGTAAAAAAAAATATTAAATTTCAATACAAATGAATCCGACAATGTGTTTGATATAGAATTATATGAATTTTATCTTATATTTCTAGAGCTTATTATTGGTTTCAATAAGGAGATATTTAAAATAAATTACAATGCAGAGATTTTTTTAAATTGTGTTTTGAGATGCGTCAATGGCTGCTCAAAGGTCTTGAAAACAGCAAATTATTTTTACAAGCATACATTATGTCACCGTTTGATGCATACACTGCTTTTAAAAACCCCCATTTACGCTTACATTTGCATACGATACGCGACTTATACCTAATAAGACTGTTTACATATAGTAAGTTACTCATAATACAAGCGACTTACGTAAGTAAACCTTACAAGTGTAATCGTAGCGTAAATGCGCAAACTTTGAACAAATCCGTTCCTTATGAAATGTGTTTGAAATTTAATATTTTAACTACGTACCTATGACTTACATGCTTATTATTATCAGCTACCAAAACACAACCTTGACGTCTTATGGTGCCTCAGACTATCGACAAAACCAATCTAATTTGGAAGAATTTTTTACCTGTAAAAACTAAAATCCTTTTGGCTAATACTTTGCTGTTACCTATTTTAGATTACGCTGATGTTTGTTATCTGGATTTATCAGAGACCATGCTCAACAAGCTTGATAGATTGCAAAATTTATGTATACGTTTCATATATGGGTTACGGAAATATGATCATGTGTCCGAATTTCGTACTCAGTTGAAATGGCTGCCAATCAGATCTCGTAGAAATTTACACGCTCTTTCTCTCTTATACACCATTTTATATTTTCCTCAGACGCCACCTTATCTAAAAGAGCGATTCAACTTTCTTGGCAGCTATGATGTAGGTACCTTTTTGTTTGCGGTCGAAAAGCGACAATAAGTTAAAGGTCCCTCCTAGTCGTACAGGGGCTTATGGGAATTCATACACAGTTAAGGCTGTACTGCTTTGGAATGAATTGCCGAGCGACATTAGGCAGTCAAAGTCTTTAAATATCTTTAAGAGTCGTTTAAAGGAATATTACCTTTCTAATATGCTATAGAATATATTTTAAGTATTTTCTTTTGTATGTAAGTTTATGTACTGTATATTTACATAAATATATAAAATTTATTTATGTACCTATATTATTTATATATACATATATATATATATATATTTTATTTATGTTTAGTTATATAATTATGTATTATTAGTATGTATAGTTTAAGTAGTATATTATTATTGCATGTTATTATTATTGTTGCACTTTCCCGCTCCTTTTTTAAAGTTCCTTTAGAAATGGGTTGTCTGGAGGAGATCACTTTTAGTGATAAGGCCGCCCTTGCGCACGTGATAATTTCTGTTTTTGTTTATTTTTAAGTTATTTCTTTGTTATGTGTGGCAATAAAGAATTTATCTATCTATCTATCTATCTAATTTTGCAAATCGGCCCCCCTATTGTGCAATTATATAATTAAAAATAAGTGTTACGAGCTTTGGAAAGAATTTTTTGACAGAAGGTCAAAAGAAAAGGGCATCTGGTACAAGACCTTACAAGCTGAACCTTCTAAAGAACACCCTGGATTCAACAAACTTCCATGAAGAGAAGGGAAATTGTTACTATCTTGCGATTTCGTTCAGGACATATTCCATTCAACAAATTCGCTTATTTATTGGGTAAGTCTCCGAAACCTATTTGTACACAGTGTGACGTTGTGGAGGATGTCTTCCATATTTTAATGGAATGTGTCCGGAACGAGGTCGTGAGACGCAGGGTGTCCAATCATTTTAGTATTTTAAAATCCACTGGCGGAATTAATATAGTTTTAGGACAATTCGAATCACATTCACTTTAAAATTTGATAATTTATATACATGTGCATTAGAATCAAGAACATAAAATAAAAATTTGTTCTTAGCTCTTTAAATAAAGATATATAAATAAAAAAAAACGTAATCGTTTGTCAAACGGATAAACTGACCTGTTTAAGGAGTTCATAGATGCCTGCATGCCAAATAGCATGTATGAACTCCTTAAGAGGAATTCTCCCGGCGATTTCTCCATACAAAAACTCTTGTCTGTTTCCTCCGTGGATAATTACAATAGAGAAAATATTTTTGCTCTATAAAATCCATATGTGTCCGTGCCATGCTCCTATGTTTTGCTTTTTTCAATAAATTAATAATTATAAGAACAACGAACCTTTAAAAATTGCAAAAAATGGCCCAGTTTTCGCGCAAAAATCAGACATCTTCCAAATAAATTTGACGGATATAATCAAAAAAAGAAAAACATACCGACATAGCCTGAGTCCTTCTTAAATTATTCGTAAAAAAATAATTAAAATCGGTTCAGTTTTGGAGGAGGAAACAGAAAAATACGAGAGTAAGAATTCTACTGTTTTTCATAGGTATTATCAGTCCTAGCTGCAGTTGTCCCTATCGGGTTTTATCGGCCTCTATTCGGAGTGGTTAAATACGTATACACTCACACATATGTACACAGTTAGTGAGTTCAAGCGTAGTCGATATTTTAATTATCTTATCGATAATCTAGTGTTGTTTATCGATATCGATATTTTACTTTTTACTAACTAATAAAATAAAATATAGCTTATGTTACGCTGAAAAAAAAGCTTTCTATAAGTGAAAGAATTTTTTAAATCAGTTGTTTAGTTTTTGAGTTTATCCATTACAAACAAACAAACAATCAATCAAACAAATCTTTCCTCTTTATAATAGGTATTAGTTTAGACAAAAGGAAAAAGTGACTGGCTTTCTGTCTAATGACTAATCTATCAACGCACAGCTGAACCAACATCCACTGGACTGGACGGATCGGAATGAAATTTGGCATGCATTTTCCTCATTTTCCGTAGTTCATCTAGCCAGTCTTATCCCACAAATAGACAGTCTCAAACTCATAGTCCCTACTTTCTTACTTATTTCTGGGGGGAGCTTTCGTCCGTACCGCAAATACGAGAGGTAATTAGTAAATTTAATCTATATATGAAACCGATTAGAGGTATGAGTATAACAACTAGGTTAGCCTGCTACCTACCATCTTAGACTGCATCATACCTCACATCTTATTTGTAAATTTATTATTATTATTAGAAGATTTTTCTTTAAATATACCTACATAACAGAATGACTAAAGATAATATTATTATGAAAATAAAAATCCCTTGAAAATGATAAAAATACATAAGTCAACACAAGCAGAGTCGAGTTGTAACTTTGACGACCTCCCTGGCGCAATGGTGAACGCTGTGTCTTATTGTGGGAGGTTCCGGGTTCGATTTCCAGCAGGGTCAATTTGGGAATTTACAATTTTTAAATTTTCTCTTGTCTGATCTGGTAGGAAGGTTCCGCCGTGGCTAGTAACCACCCTATCGGCAGAGACGTACCTTCAAGCGATTTAGCGTTACGGCACGATGCCGTGTAAAAATCGTTATGGGTTTAATATACTTGCCGTACCCTAACAAGTGAGGCTGCTACCATCTTAGACTATATCATCGTATCAGGTGAGATCGCAGTCAAGAGCTAACTTGTAGTGGATAAAAAAGCAAAAAATAAAAAGAGTTCCCGACTAAGTGTTGTAGTGCGCGCACCACTGCGCCAGGGAGGTCTAGGTCACGGGTTCGATTCCCGGCCAAATTGACCCTAATTTGGTAATTTATATATCATAACTAGCGGATGCTCGCGACTTCGTTCGCGTGGCATAAGTTTTTTTAGACTTAGCCTATATCATCTCGAGGTCCTTGACTATACCCATGCAAAAAAAACGTTGATCTTTGTTGCGGCGTGATTGAAGGACGCATTCTCTATTTAACGTCATTGGGGATAAAAAAAAATTTAATTTAACGCTTAGTCGAGTTGTATGCGGAAGGATGTGGGAACCCACCGCATTATTATCCCAAGAAAACTCCTGCCATTATTTGATTAATGGAAAGGGGTCACGACCCTCAGTAATGAGGAATACGACGCAGACAGAGAGATGGCTTTGTAGCTCACTGCCTTATGCCTAACAGGTAAGCCCGCTTTCATCTTAGACTGCATCATCACTCACCGTCAGCTGAGATCGCACTCAAGGGCTAACTGGTAGTGCAATAAAAACATTTTAAGAACGGAGAAATAAGTCCAATAAAAGAAAGCCAGGGTCAAAGTTATTAGAGAGCAAAAAATATTATACGAAACACAAAACACACCTATATATCCATTTGCCGACTGCGAGGTGAAGCCTCATTAGCTCAAAGACATATTTTAATTTTATTTAGGAACTCGTTTGAGCGAGCGACGTACGTACGCATACATGCGCATTCAATAAGCGGTCGTTCGGTCTTCTTCGGGAGCAGCGCGACGGCAATATACCTACCTGAATACCTACTCTCAGCTTTGCCCGTTCATTCGCATTGCTCTTAAATAGATCGAGTAATACTTTTTAAGTTGTCAACTCATTACGATTTGCTTAGACAAAATTGTGCCTCAGATTGGTTTTTGCCTTTATGGGTCGATGTTTATGCATCGATGTTTGAGATCTTCAATTTTCTTATTCATAATATTTGCAAGTTGATTGTAATTTTTTCCATAATATATAACCGTTAACGTTCAAAACATAACATCAAATTAATTTATACGTAAGTATGTGAAATATCAAGTTTTCCGCATCTTAACTGGCGTTAATAATAGTTAACCAAAATTTAACATTAATATGTTTGTTAAATACCAGGTATAACCATATCCATTAACTTCACGGTCATGATTTTAACGCTATATCACGATTCACGACGTACGATAACCAATCTTAACACTTAAGTGTAAATATACATTTCGTATGTACCGATACATAATATAACAAGAAGATGGCCGTCTGAACGTCTTTTCTGGGTAGGGCTGTCAACTCTACCTTTTCTATTTTATTTATTCGACGACTTTCGTGATGCAGTGATGAGTGCTGTGGTCCTATGAGTGGGAGGGTCCGATTTCGTCTCCCGACAGAGGCGACTTCAGTATTTTATAATGTTTATACTTTTAAGTAATATCAGTCCAGAAATTAAAAATAAAATATTTTTTAACAACAACATGATTTATTTGTCCACATATATAAGATTTTTATACTGGTTCTGGTCTGGTCTTTTTTAATGTGCAATTTCAAGCTTTAAGCTCAGACCTTTTCGTTACTACACATAAGAAGTGTTTCATATTTAGTTTTTAAGCTATTGCATAGCTTCTATCGCGGGCCTTGAGCGTGGAGACCGAATCCAGAAATTCCGTAACGAAAAAAACCTAACACTTTGGTTGTTATGACTACTTGTGTTGTTGACTTCAAGTTATTGAAGTTAACAACACAAGTAGTCATAGCAACCAAAATCATCTTTTCATAAAAATATTTCGCCTTTATATTTTCAACAACTTGAAGTCAACAACACAAGTAGTCATAGCAAGTTGATAAAAATGCTATGCAATAGGTTTACCGCGGCAGTCTCCAAGTGCCACACGTCTTTTTAGGGTTCCGTACCCAAAGGGTAAAAACGGGACCCTATTACTAAGACTCCGCTGTCTGTCTGTCTGTCTGTCTGTCTGTCTGTCTGTCTGTCTGTCTGTCTGTCTGTCTGTCTGTCTGTCTGTCTGTCTCCAGGCTGTATCTCATAGACCGTGATAGCTAGAAAGCTGAAATTTTCACAAATGACGTATTTCCGTTGCCGCTATAACAACAAATACTAAAAATTAAAAAAAATATATATATTAAGGGGGGTCCCCATACAATAAACGTGTTTTTTCGTATTTTTTTGCTCAATATTAAAAACGGTAACAGGTAGACGGTTCAAATTTTCACAGAATATTAACTTGTATATTACCTTTCAAAATAAATAATTAAATATCAATAAAGTAAATATTAAAGGGGGGCTCCCATACAACAAACGTAATTTTTTGATATTAACAGTAAACCTCTACAAACAAAGTTAGTTTTGCGGTTCATTAACAAAGGTACTTCTTGAGTACGGAACCCTCGGTGCGCGAGTCCGACTCGCACTTGGCCGGTTTTTTATTAAGAGCGCGTTATTTTCTTTATATTCCGAAAAACGTGGCAGCCCTAGATAAAACCCGGAAGAGGTCAAGGTCCGCCAAGCATGACATGCTGCTAAGAAATTATGGATGAGTCAAAATAATTATTACGTTTCCAACAGGATATAAATAATGGCACAGATGTAATGGTGGTTTTTGCTTTTGTATTTTATAAAATAAAATAAGTAGGTAACAGTATTGAATAGAATTTTAAAATACACATATTTTTTAAATTCTCAGTTCCATTTAAGTTCAGTAAAAATAATTGTATTTAAACTTATAATACCTCATAAAAATCCGGATTTACCTATCTAAATCCGGATTTTTATGATTTTTTTTTATATTATTTTTTCCATCTAGAACGGATTTTCTTTTAATCTGCAGGGCGATTATGTAAAACCTGCATCAATAATTTTTACAGTCTCAATTGTTTTGATTGTCTGCTGTATAAAACTATCGACAGACAGTAGGTACGTATAGATAGACTCGTCAGTTTTCTGTCACTATGCTGCACTAGGTCAATCACCGTAGCCTAAATTTTTGAGAAACTAGGCCATGTTCGGTAAATACTTATTATTTATCAGTATTACAGAAATGTCGTAATTTACTGCTATTTACGAGTATTTTGTTTAAGGAGCTGTATGAAAACAGGTGCTAAAAGTGTGTCGACAGATGTTGAGGAAATTTCATCTTTACATAAAATTAAAGCGTTCAGTGATTACGATTCAGGAACTTTACCTACTTAACATAATAGGATTTACAACCCACATTTAACTAAAGGTATATTTATTTTTTTATTATTGTAACCTATTTTCACTCCAAAGCAAAGTTTAAAATTAAAATCCATACTAATATTATAAATGCGAAAGTGTGTCTGTCTTCTGTCTGTCTGCTACGCTTTTACGGCCTAACTACTCAACCGATTTTGATGAAATTTGATACAGCATACATCCCGGGGAAGGACATAGGATCCCGCGGGAATAAAAAAAATGTATTTGTTCAACCAATTGTGATGAAATATGGCACAGGGATATGTTGTATCCCGGGGTAGGGCGCTTTTTATCCCGGAAAATTGAAGACCGCGGCTGAACAAAAACTAAACAGGCATAAATTTTTAGATCCAATTTTGATCGCCGGGCCAGTTAAGTTGGTAGGACTGTTGAATGCAGAGCTTATGCAAGTGTTCTTGCTCTGGTTCTTCTACGGATCTCCTCATTACTGACTTGATCACGTAGGGGTACTCCGAGCCATATCCCTCTCCATCGCCCGCTGAGTGAGTGAGTGAGTGGGGAGTGGTGAGTGAGTGAGTGAGTGGCTGAGTGGGTGGTGGTGGTGAGTGGAGTGAGTGAGCGGCTATTATCAATTTTAATTGCTTGTTTCTTCTTTGCAGACTGAAATATGTGGAGCCTCTTGGTGGTAGCGGCGCTCTTCGCGGCCGCGCGTTCCAAGCAGTTACCCTCCAACACCGGTAAAACTACCATCTTACTAATTTTTAACCGACTTCCAAAAAAGGAGGAGGTTCTCAATTCGGCGCGTATCTTTTTTTTTTATTATTGTAATTTTGTAATCTTATCTGAGTTAACTGTAATTTTATATGACATTCGTAAGAGCTATACCTAAACAAGCCAAAATCGAAATCAATAAATGAATATGAAATATGAATAATAAAAAAAAATATGAATATGAATTATAAATGCGAAAGTTTGGATGGATGTATGGATGTGTGAATGGATGTATGGATGTATGCATGTTTGTTACTCAATCACGCCCCAACGGCTGAACGGATCTGGCTGAAATTTGGCACAGAGATAGATTATAGTCTGGAATAGCACATAATAAAATAAATAAAATAAAATAAAAATAGCCTTTATTTCGAAACAAAAAATTAGTCATTACATAGAAATTTGATGATTACATTTAACAATATGTATATTTATTAATAGATTGAATTTACATTGAATTAAATTTAAATAACAAAAATTACATGTTATTATAAAAAATTAAAATAAAATTAATTAAGAATTATTGTAAGTAATAAAAATATTAATTAATGAGGGATATACAAAATTTCATAATTATAAGATGTCGCGCGTTTCGAATTGCCTGTTGGCAAAGGCCTCCTCCAGCTCCCGCCACTGTGGTCTATCGTGCGCTACTCGACGCCAATTTGGTCCCGCGGTCATTTTTATTTCGTCTTCCCACCTCCTATACGGTCTGCCTCTAGTCCTTTTTCCATCCCGCGGATACCAATTTGTGACAATTTTGCTCCATTTTTCCTGTTTGTCTCTTTGTGAATGTCCGGCCCATCTCCATTTTTGTGAGTCTATCTTTCTGAGAATGTCAATGACTTTTGTTTTTCTCCTAATATCCTGGCTGTTACATTGGTCTTTGAGCTTCACTCCTATCATACTTCTTTCCATTGCCCTCTGACACTTTGCGAGCTTCGATCTATGATACACAGTTAACGCCCAGGTTTCACATCCGTAAGTTAGACAAGGTAGGACGCAAGTGTTAAAAACTCTACTCTTTATTGGCAGGCTGAGATCTCTACTTTTAAGAATTTCTTTGAGCGCCCAGTACTTTTTCCATCCATTAGCTATCCTTCTATCAATTTCCTTTGTAGTTTGATCCGTAGGTGATATAATCTGCCCTAAGTAAATGTATTCGTCAACATACTCTATTATTTTTCCATCTACAGCGATATTAATTTTTGTATAGTTTGTCATTACTTTTGTCTTACTAATATTCATAGACAGACCTACATTTAAGCTTTCCTGAGATAGCTGTTGTATCATTATTTCTAGCTTTTCTGGACTCTCCTCAAACAGTACCAGATCGTCGGCAAACCTAAGGTGGTTTAGGTTAACTCCATCAATATTTAAGCCAAAGTTTGACCACTCTAATTTGCGAAACACGCCTTCCAGTACTGCTGAAAAAATCTTCGGAGAGACCGGGTCACCCTGTCGAACGCCTCTACCAATTGGAAATTCATCCCCTAAGCTCTCTAGTTGTATTTTAGCTTTACTGTTTAAATATATTTTTCTTAGAATATTCGTATAGATCTTATTGATACCTTGATTTTCTAAGCTAGCCCATATTTCATCATGTTCTAATGAATCGAATGCTTTGCTGTAATCAATAAAGGCTAGGTAGAGTGGTTTATTGTATTCTCTATATTTTTCTATTACTTGTTTCACCGTGTGAATATGATCAATAGTCGAAAAATTTCTTCTAAAGCCAGCCTGTTCCTTGGGCTGATTCTCATCGAGTTGTCTGGTGATTCGGTCCAATATTATTTTGGAAAAGACTTTATAGATGTTGGACATTAGACTTATCGGTCTGTAATTGCTGATATCGTCTTTCTCTCCTTTTTTGTGCAAAAGTATAATATGGGAGATAGTCCATGTCTCTGGAATTTTGCCAGTGTAGAGAATACGGTCAAAAATCTTAGCGAGTAAGGGACTCAGGTTATCTATACAAATATGTAGCTGTTCATTACGTATGTAGTCGGGCCCGGGGGCTTTGTCTAACTTTTGGCTTTTTATGGCTTTCCTTACTTCGGATTCCAGGATTGCTGGTTCGTTTTCCTCATTTTCCATCTCGTTCCCTGATTTGAAGTTTGGGTCTTTGAAGTTATTGGAGCTGCTTGTAGAGCTACTGTAGAGATTGATGTAGTAGTCAGTAGCTAAGCTCTTGATATCAGCTCTCTTTGTAAGTGTTCTGTCCTTTCTCTTCATTTTTGGAATCCATTCTTTTTTGGCGTCTCTCAGTTCAATAAGTGCTTTCCGAACTCCTCCGCTTTTTATTATGTGATGCTCTATAGTTCTAAGCCTAGTATTTTTTCGGTCTTTTCGTACATTTTCATTAATTTTTTTACTTAACTCGGTAATTTCCCTTTGGGAACCTTTTTTATCTTGGTTTAAAAGAAGTCTTCTTTCCTGTATAAATTTCTGTGTAGTCTCGCTTAAAGTGTATTTTTTACTGTAGGTTTCCGTATTTTTCTCATTGTGGGTCAGCATGCTCTCTAATTTTCTATACATGTCAATTATATCTGTGTCCTCATGATATGATGATGCGAGAGTATCATACAACTCTCTCAGGCTCTCCTCGCTTACATTATGTGTATGCTTAATACGTGAAATTATGTTTTTTCTAGACCGTTTAGGTGTGTTTAAGCGGAGACAGCCACGGACCATACGATGATTGGTGTTGAAGTTTAAGTTCTGCACTACTCCGGTGTCAATGAATGATTTGGGATTGTTGGTGGTCAAATAGTCGATTTCATTCTTGTACTTTGCATCCGGCGAAATCCAGGTCCATTTACTCTTGACATTTTTCTTAAATAAAGTATTGAGTACATAGAGATTATTTTCCATTAAAAATTCTAGTAATTTTTGGCCGTTTTTACTTCGTTTACCGAATCCAAACTTTCCTACAGGTTTTTCGTCTTCATTTATTTTCGTACCAATTTGAGCATTAAAATCTCCCATTACAATAAGGTTTTTATGTGCATGGATTCTTATGGTCTCGGTAAGACTAGAGTAAAACGACTCTACATCTTGTGATGATGCTTGTTCAGTTGGTGCATATGCCTGAATAATAGTCCATTCTTTCCTGTAATGAGGCAAGTTCATGTTAAGGACTGCTACTCTGTCTGATATGCCAATAAACTCAAGAATGTTTCTTTTGAAGTGAGATTTTACAAGGAAGCCTACTCCTCTATGTCCTGCTTTCTCTCCTTTGTAGTACATGATATAGCCGTGGCGATCTTCTATTGATTCTCCTAGTCTTCGCATTTCACTAATACCGAGTATATCCCACTTGACCGATTGTAGAGCTGATTCGAGTTCGGTGAGACTCTCCTCTGTACGTAGAGTTCGAGTATTCAGAGTGGCAATATATAAATTGTTTCGTATGGATTTCGTCTTATTTTTTCCTTTACATAATAATCTCTTGTCGTCTTTAGCTAGAGGGTGGTGGTCAGTGAATCCCGCGGGGACCAGCCGTGGTGGGATACATAGAGGGGGCAACATTTCCTATTTGTTTCCTGCTGAGTCATATTGTGTGGAGTTACGAGTAATATCTCCCTGCTTCTTGTTATAATAAGAATCTATGGTGCTTTTGTTCTTCTTTGGCAATTGCGAAGTACTTACTCTATCTTGATGTGTTTGTAGAGATGTTGGCGGCGAGTCTGGTTTCCTTTTACTGTTACGGGTGTGGCCATCAGTGGCACGCATTTCATTCTCTCGCATTTTGCTCTCACTTTTTTTCCCAGGAGAGACTCTACTTTTTCTAGCACTTAATGATATTATTTTGTCATATCTGAGTTTTACATTTTCACCTAGCTCTCTTCTACTTCTTAGCTCTTCTTGAAGCTCTTTTCGTTTCTGTAAAGTTTTCTGCGAAAATTCTTCTTTTATATATATGGACGTCGTTGTAAGTTTGTGTTTATTTTTGAGTAGCTCTATCTTGCGACCTAATGTTGACATAGTTACAGCTACTGGTCTGATTTTGCTGCCTCTTTTCCCTAGTCTTCTTAGTGAGTCGATGTCTCTATCGGTGTAGGAAAGATTCATATTTTCTTGCATAATGCTCAAAATTTTTTGTTCTAGTTCTTTATAATTCTTCTCCGTCTCTTGAACCCCAAAAAATACTACATTCTTTCGTTTTAATTGTTGCTCTAATTTTTCTATCACAAATTGTTGTTCGTCTAACCTGTTTTCTAGTTCTAAAGTTTTTGTTTCCATCCTTTCAAATTTTTCGTTAAGTATTTTGTTAGTTTGTTGTATTTGGTCTATAATATTATCGTTCATTTTGTTCATGTCCTGTCTTTGTATTACCATATCTTTCTGAATCTGTTTTAAAATTTCTTTTAATTCCTCCATGTCGTTGATATATATGTATAACTGTCCTCTAGTGGGGAGTAGATGAATTATTGACAACTGTCAGGAAAACTTTTTCCGTTCCCCGGTAGATAGCGTTGAATGATTTCGCTATTGTAAGACAGATGGCGTTGGGTGTTACGGTGCAACCAAAAACTTGATGCTAATACAACGGGTAGGTAGTTAACTTATTCACGTGAAATATTTTTGAAGAAATACACATTATTTCACGATTTTAGTTCACTAGCACTGCGATCCTGTTTAAGGTCTTCGTAAATAACAATTCTTGAGGGCGAAAATCTTTGTTATTCCTTCAGATTTGCCGAAGTTTAGCCCAGCCGTTGCCGTTGGTATTTTTGAAATTATCGAACGAATTTACGATCTTGATGCTGGATAACATTCTTGCTTATTAATCGTCCTTAATTGCACCCATTTAATTACTTTTTAGTCCTTATAATTCACTTTTATAATTATTACTTAATAAAATATACAGAGAAGAAGAAAGAACACTTCAGTGTTGCCCTGTCACATCTGAATAGCACATAGGATACTTTTTATCCCGGAAAACTAAGGAGTTCCCGCGGGAACCAAAAAACCTCAATCCACGCGAACGTAGTCGGGGGCATCAGCTAGTATATTACCTTTTTTCTATGACGCTGTAGCGGCCAGTGGGGCCTACGCAGCAATTCAATCAGAAAAAAAGTGTGTGTGTTCAAAAATTCACGTACAGCAGAAGTGAAAAAAGTAGCCTACGAGAATTAGATAAATATAACTTGTATTATATCACATTCTCCCGCAGGCTAAATCCTATTATGAATATGTTTGTCTCTTTTCAGTGTCGCTTTTTCGTTTTATCGAATTTTTAAATCACGACTCTAAAGAAGAATCAAACGATTCTAAAGAAGTTTCACTTCTAAAAACCCCTTTTTGGGACTGTGCCTTAGCTTGGCCTTTTATCAAATACCCTGGGGAAACTGGTTTTACTCTGCCGTCATAAGGCCAAGCATCACTTCCAAGTACTTTAATAGTGCGTGGAAATATAACAATACAAAACTTTCCCTGTAAAGGCTACTCATACAAATAAAATTTCCAATAAGTAGAATATTATAATCTAATAAGAAATCCCAAAGGATACGCCGTGTAAGGATGCGCCGGCGCGGACTGGCCGTCGACCGGTCGTCTACCTCTCATTGTCATGCAAGTACCTGTCTACCTACTTATCTAATAGCTGTACTTTTGGCTTTTGGACATTTTTTAATGAATAAATTTATTTAATGGACTAAATACTTAAAACTGAATGATGCCCGCGACTTCGTCCGCTTGAATTCAGGTTTAAAACCTCTTTTTTTAATCCACCACCAGCCCTTGACTGCGACCTCATCTGGTGGTCAGTGATGAATCCCGAGGAACTATGACTTTCCGGGATAAAATGTCTATGTCACTCTCCCGGTCTTGAACTATATCAAACGCTCTGTTGCGGCATTTTTGTAGGACAAACCAACAATCAAACATGTATATTATATTGCAATAAAATAGGTGTTAAAAAGCCCCGGATAAATATGCAATTTTCTTTGAAGTTTTCAGCTACTTTAACATGAAATACCATACCATTATCCATGTTCTTACTCACACTTGACTATTATTTTCAACAAACGATGCGATCAGACAACAAACCTGTAACAAAAGGCAAGGAATAGCTGTTGTTATTTTCTGCAGTTTCTACTAAAGCATTTCAATACCGCGGACTGTGGTAACTTGGTATGTTAAGACGCTGGGCTGGTTCTATAAATAGCAGAGATCCATTTTGTTCTTGTTTCTAAAGTAATTTCTCAATGTTATGATCCTGCAACAAAGCATTTTTTTGCGATTTAATAGATATACCGATACATTGATGATAGCTTAATAAATAAATAAAATAAAATTAATGTAGCTTTTAACGTGTACAGCTATTACCAAAAATACAAATCATTAAGATGATTTGTATTTTTTTGATTTTTTAGATGATGATCCTTTTTTAAGGATCTATCTTCTCGTCTCACAGAGTCCACAGGTGACCGGAGGGCTGGCAGTTACCTCGGCCAACATATAAGTTTGGCTATTCAGCGGGGTAACGCAGCCAGCGTTCTGGGCACACTGCCTCATTGCAGCGGGATAGATGATATTTTTAATGTTTAGCTTTCAGTTTTTAATTTAGTTTTTAATTCAGATTTAAGTAGCTTTTATCATCCCTAACAATTATAGTTACATGATCTATCTTTTAGGACTAACATGAACATAGGTAGTTAATATATTTTAATAATTAGCATGCGGTAGGATTTATTTTGCAACATTTCATAGGCATAGGTTTTGACAATTGTATAAATTTTTGAAGTGTTAGTATAGCGTATGGCCTAATAGTCTAAGATCCGTATATAACCTTCACAGAGCTGTTTAATGGATGAAACCTACTTTTTATTTTTATTTCATCATCATCATCATCATCCTCAACCGATAGACGTCCACTGCTGGACATAGGCCTCTTGCAAATGTCCTCTCCTGTAACTATCGGACTATGGTAACAATTTCCTTAGTTACATGGTAACTTATCGGATCGGAACCGCTTGAGTTATATATCAAAATGTAAGTTATTTTATTACAAACGCGATGGTATAGCATTGGCTACAATAAACTTGACAAAAAAAATTAATTAAAATTAATTAATTTAAAAATAGCCTGGACCGGATTTTGATAGGCAACCTATTTTAGGTAAATTTATCTATTACTAAATAAAAATAAAAATTAGGTTTAATCCATTAAACAGCTCGGTGAAGGTCGTGGTTATATACGGATCTTAGACTATAAGGAATAAAAGAAAACCTAAAAAATGACAGATCTAGCCAATTATCAAACATTTTTCATCATCATCATAATTCATTATCAAACAATATTATTGTTTGATAATGATGATAGCTTGCATGTCCTTTAATTGCGGTAACAGTATGTAGCTCTGTTATATTGTAAAACCTGCGTCTATCATCGTTACAGTCTCAATCATTGTGATTGGCTGAATTAATGGTTGGTATTCCTGCTGCGATAATTATACTAATATTATAAATGCGAAAGTGTGTTTGTTTGTTGATTTTTCCTTCAATCACGCCGCAACGGAGCAACGGATCGACGTGATTTTTGGCATGGATATAGTTGAGGACCTGGAGAGTGACATAGGATACTTTTTATTCCGGAAAATAAAGGAGTTCCCGCGGTAATCAAAAACCCTTAAACCACGCGGACGAAATCGCGGGCATCAGCTAGTTCACAAAATATTTATATCTTGTTTACCAATTAGAGGCGATTGCGATCATTACACTGTACAAATAAGTTCGCACGTTTATAAGTTGATAATTTTTTAAATGGCCGTGACAGACAGACTGATAGATTAGATGAAACTATGAGGATTCTTTGTTTTACTGCGGAATCCTAAAAATCAGAGGCCCTATTCTCTAAGCAAATCGTAATCATTTGGCAGCTTATAATGTAGGTATTACTCGAACTGTTTTAGGAGTTCAAACATGCTTTTTGACATGCAGGCATCTATCTCTAATCTATGAACTCCATAAACATGTCGGATTATATCGTTTGACAAACGATTACAATGACGATTTCCTTACACAATCGGGGGGCAGATCTTGTACCTCAGTTGAACTCCACTCCGTAGGTATGAGTGGGGAATTACGATCATTTCCTTACACATAATAATGATTACATCTTCGGACCCTCCACGTAACTGATACCAAATTACTGACGTACGGAACCGTGTGCGCGGACGCGAAACCTAAGAGCGGCCGCACCAGACCGTAGAAGCAGTCAGTCATGAGCATGACAGGCCGCGTTATGAAGCGTCGCCATATAAAAATGCAATAGTGAAGCGAATTTTTATTTGACAAGATTCAAGTGCTTTGCCACGTGTTCGGTTCGCCTTGTGTTTAACAAAGGCTTTCGAGCGATCATACATCTTTGGCATTTGACGACCTCCGTGGCGAAGTGTTGAGCGCTGTTTTATTAACGTGCGGAGGTTCCGGGTTCAATCCCCCCGAGGTCAAATTGGGAATTTATAATTTCTGAAATTTCTCTGGTGTGGCTGGTGGGTGGCTTCCGCCGTGGCTAGTTACCACCCCACCGGCAAAGACGTACCGCCAAGCGATTTAGCGTTCCGGTACGATGCCGTGTAGAAACCAAATTGGGGTATGGGTTTAATATAACTGCCATGCTACTAACGGGTCAGCCCGCTACCATCTTAGACTGCTCTAAGCTGCGAATGCATATAGTGAACTTCAATATTTCTTTTATTGTCATATACATAAAAACGCTTGAGCAGTAGCGACCAGTTTGAGAGGTAATCAAATCCTCCTAGGAACTCTTTGCTTTTCCGAGATACAAATTAACCTCAACTACTCAAGCAGTCGACGCCTTTGACACAGTTGTATGGTTACAATGTACATGTAGTTAAATTTTAAACTGCTTCAGAGATGACAGTGACTGCACGAGCAGTTGAGCAGTCCGTATATGGCCGCCCTAAGTAATCAACCTGCCGTGACTAATGAGTTGGGTGTCTAGCACCCATTACCCACTTCCTTTAACAATCTGTCTAATGGCAAATGTGTTTTTTACGTTACAAGTTTATTATGTATAGCGGGGATATAGGGTCATCATCGTCATCCCAAATAAAAATTTATTTTTACGTTTCGGCAGAATCAGTACAAAAATAAACTTTTAGAGAAGAATCATTTCTCAAAAAGATTGTGCACTCAATGCAGTGCGGATTGACGGACTTCTCTCACATTATGGAGAACTCAGGCAAGCAGGTTTTCTCACGATGTTTTCAGCAAAGGCTGATTGGGGTGGTAGAAAAGGATAATTTAACGTGCATAACTTTTAAAAGTTAAAAAAAAGTGTGTGCTATTTCACACAGGGCAGTAGTGGAACTTCAGAAAAGTAGCCTACGTAGTAGTAGTAGTTGGTAGTAGTATACCAAATTTGGTGAAATTTGGTATAGCACTAGGTTACATCCCGGGAAAGGACATAGGATACTTTTTATCCTGAAAAATTAAAGAGTTCCGATGGGAACCAAAAAAAAGTAATCCAAGCGGACGAAGTCGCGGGCATCATCTAGTTCTCCATAAAATACAAGATTGTATATTATGTAAATGTATAACATGTAGTATCTATCTATAACATGTACCGCCTAGCTAGTAACATGAAACAACGTTGCTTAACCACCAAATTTGTCCACAGAATTGGCTACGAGCACCGTAGCGACGGCTACGGAGGCGGTCACAGATTGGCCCGAAGCCCTGGCGCCGCTAGACACTCTAGCAGTCGCGTGCGAGAAGGAGAACATGCATGTCACCGTCTCGCTTGCGCACACACTCACACACCCCAACAGGTAAACTATAAATATACTTGCTACGCTCGCGATGTTTACATCTACGTGCATTTTTTTTATTCTATTTTTCAACCGACTTCAAAAAAAGGAGGAGGTTCTCAATTCGACTGTATTTTTTTATTTTTTTTTATGTTTGTTACCTCATAACTTTTGACTGGGTGGACCGATTTGGATGATTTTTTTTATTTGAAAGGGCATACTTCCCATGTGGTCCCATATAAGTATTATCGAAATCGGTCGAGCGGTTTTTAAAATATCAACAATAAAATAAGTACTTTGTATAGCGTGTGCTTGTTGTTGTAAAGTTGGTGCGGGAGTTTGAAGTCGGTTGTTTAAAAAGAATTTTTATATTAAATTATTTACGGCATTATGTACAACCCGGACATATAAGTTAGAACCCACCCGAATACAATACTGGTGGGTACTATATTTTAAGACAGTAGTATAACTTTACTTTAAAGATTTTTATTTGATTAGTGCATGAAGCTTTAGACTAATTTATACCTTTAATTCAATTAAATTAAAATTAAATTAAAGGTGAAGTCACGGCCCAGTTTATTATATTTATTGTAATCTTGTATCTAATTTCTTTAATAAATAATCTCTATTTCCAGTTTATACGACTCATTCAACGGCATAGTGTATCCTGCCGGCCTGGGCACTAACTCCACGTGCCTACGCGAGTACGTATCCGCGAGGGGCGACTTGCAATACACACTGCCACTGAAGGGCTGCAACACAATGTCTACCGACCACGTGAGTAGAATTTTGATTCTAGAGGGCTCCCTAGTTACGCTACCTTAAAGCAGTATTATTTAAATATCGTTAATGCGCTTTCAGAAGTGCGGGGCGACCTTATATACTCGTATATCTATAGTATCTTTTGCATCAATCATTGATACATCGCAATCACCTCTGATTGGTTAACACTCTTTCACTATTGGACGAAATCCATTGACGCAGCAAGGATACAATAAATTCAGCCAATCGCGATACGCGGTCGCCCTGCTGTAATTTTGACGACCTTCGTAGCGCAGTGCTGAACGCTGTTGTCTAAACGTGCGGAGATCCCGGGTTGTATCCTGGGTTCAAATTGACCCTGGGAATTTATAATTCCTGAATTTTCCCTGGTCTGGCCTGGTGAGCAGCCGGCCGGCAAAGGCGTACCGCCAAGCGATTTAGCGTTCCGGTAGGATGCCGTGTAGAAACCGAATAGGGGTATAGGTTCAATAGGTACAACTGCCATGCCCCTAACAGGTTAGCCCGCTACCATCTTTGCATCATCACTTACCATCAGGTGAGATCGCAGTCAAGGGCTAACTTGTAGTGGAATCGAAAAAAACTATAACTGGATTTTTGACTAACAATGAAATAAATTATTTTTTAAGTGATTACTAAATAGAGAATTTCCCAAATGACGTAATATCCACGTCACTGTTAGTTTTTTGTTGAATAAACATTTTAAACTATCGATTAAAGTAAAACAGTGCATCAAACTTTGGTGACGTCTCAATTCTGTATTTCATACAAAATCCCATACTACGCACGCGTTTTGACGTTGCTGATTTCACCAGTTGTTAAATACCCAATTCCTTAGTACTTTGTTGTGGAATATATCAATATTTTTGTTTTGCTCTTCGTTTATTTGGTCTACCAGCAGCTACATCATACCACAGATACACATGCATTAGCAATTTTACAATATTTTAGGTACTAAAGTAAAATGATTAGCCACTTATATAGGTAAACACCGCATGTGCTTTAGTGGTAAGTACTTTTACAACTTATAAATAGGTACAAACACAAAATCAATTCATGCATTATAATTTAAAGAAAAAAAATCCATCCATACTAATATTATAAATGCGAAATTGTATCTGTCTGAGTGTTTGTCTGCTATACGCTTTCACGGCCCATCTGTTGGACTTGGTCCACGCGGACGAAGTCGCGGGAATCATATAGTACTTAATATTATAAATGCGAAAGTGTGTCTGTCTGTCTGTCTGTCTGCTACGCTTTCACGGCCCAACTACTCAACCGATTTTGATGAAATTTGGTACAGAGATAGTTCACATCGCAGGGAAGGACATAGGCTACTTTTTATCCCAGAAAATTGAAGAGCTCCCGCGGGAATCAAAAAACATAAATCCATGCGGACGAAGTCGCGGGAATCATCTAGTCTTATTTAAAAACAAAAATCTTTCACTTGTTCTTTCTGGTGAACATAGCCCGACTCTTGGCTGTCTGGAAAGCTTTCTAAGTTTTTGTAAAGCTCTATGAAAAACTAAAGCTTCTCTTTAGACGAAATATAAAAGAACTAAATTGTTTGACGCTATGCATTTGACGTAATGTAACCTACTTAAAAAAAAGCAAATATTTGTATAATGCTTTCAGAAATTTGAACGTAATACAATTAACAACCTCTTAACTTGATACACACATTCGGCGATTGTTTATGTGGGTGTAAGTTATGGTGCTTGCTCGCTAAACGCATGTACAGTCCGTCAAACTTATCTGACCCGCAGGGCGACCGCGTATCTTTTGCATCAATCATTGATACATCGCAATCACCTCCGATTGGCTGAATTTATGGTATTCTTGCTGCGTCAATGGATTTCGTCCAATAGTGGAAGAGTGTTAACCACAGAGTACATTGAGTGTTAAATAATCGGAGCCCTGCTTGTGGCGAAAATTGGAACTAATTTTTATGCCTGTTATGTTTTTTTTCATAATTAGCAATGCTGTCACCGAGTCAGATAAGTGTGTAGGACTATAAATGTAGACCATAAAGCCTACTACTGTATCGCACACTTTATAAAACAACCAAATTTTTATAATTTTGACGATAATTATTGTGTACAGTCAACTCCAGCCAAGCATAGTTGCGCAAGCGCATGCAAGAGGAAATGCGTGATAGGAATCGATGCATAGGAATACTATACAGGCATACATCTTTACTTTATCTGTCAGAATAGGGCTGCCGAAGAAAAAGTTATAATATAAAATACGCCTGCCATGGACAGACAGAAACAAAGGTCTTAAAGAAATATTTATAAGTCCGAAATAGTGAACTTATAAATTCCTTGATCATGGCAATTCTGTTTTCTTATCTTGTTTATCATAGCCGTATGGTTTCGTTGGATGGTAAGACAGCCTGTAAGTATACCGATACCTAGGTACTTATTTTTATATTTAATTTAAAAAAACTTAAATACAAATAGCGAATTTTGTCAGTGGGATTCGAACCTGCAACATCTCACTTACGATGCGGTTCTTTTCCGACCGAAGAAAAATATATTTTGTACTCTCTGAGATTATGCTTTCGACTGAGCCACGGAGAGATACTTAGAAATTCAAAATGTTCAACGCTTACTGAGATAACTACATACAGGTACTCCGTCTCTCTCTATCTATACTAGAGGGTAAAGTTTTTTAGTCACGTACGATTTTTCCAGGCTTGCGTTTTATCATACCGAAAAACGGTTCTAAAACATGGTAGAGAAGACATCACTTACGCCATTAGCTATTTGTATAGAACAGGGACCATACTCCCAACGCTTAAAGTTAAGCGATAATTAAGTTAAGTATTAAGCAATATTACTCAAAATTACAGTTTGATGTCACGTACCTTGACGTTCCTAAGAAAAGGCTTATAATTATTCTATAACGCGAAAGTCAACAATAATGAATAAATTTGGCTTTGTGCGTTGGCAGTGTGGGGCCAGGCGGCAGCCCTAAAGTTACAAGGAAACGCATGTCAAGTTATATACGTCTGTTGGTTTAACGGAGCGTGGCATTGTGATGCCAGTTCACTTGGTTAGTTCCACCAACAACGTATGTGGGATGACTCATCAAAATGGGCTTAGTAAATACCATAAAAGGAAATACTCAGTGCTATGTACTTGCAATGTACCAGGTTGCATTCTTGAATTCAAAATCCGTATTAACATACAGTAGGTACAGACAGAATTTTCTTTTTTTTTAAATCTACTACAAGTTAGCCGTTGACTGCGATCTCACCTGATGCATAGTCTAAGATGGTAGCGGGCTAACCTGTTAGGGGCATGGCAGATATATTAAACCCATACCCGTAATCGGTTTCTACAGAGAACGCTAAAACGCTTGGCGGCACGTCGTTGCCGGTAGGGTGGTAACTACCCACGGCCGGAGCCTCCCACCAGGCCAGACCAGGGAAAATTCAGAAATTATAAATTCCCAAATTGACCTTGCCGGGAGTCCAACCCAGACCTCCGCACGTTAAGAGAACAGCGCTCAACACTGCGCCAAGGAGGTCGTCAAAATTGTTTTGGGCTCTGTATCGATTAAAGTCAAAGTCAAAGTCAAAGTTAAAATTTTTTATTCAATTTAGGTAGGTATACTACACTTGTTGACGTCCAGTTATTTATAAATAAAATATAATGGTGATAAGCAGTAACGGTATCTTAAAACTAAAGCTACGAGGGTTCCAAACGCGCCCTGCTCTGGGAAGAGCCCACAACAAACTCAGCCGGTTTTTTTTTTCATTATCACCATTTCACAAATCATCTTAACTAAGGAACTATCTGAGCCACTAGATCAAATCATTGCCAAGTTTCCTTGTCTTGATTATAATATAATAATAAATAGCTTTCTCTGATTAATTTACTATTTTTAAAATAAATACAGGAATAATCAAATTACAGATTTATTATAATTATAGAAGACACCTCATAATAGAGATGTGATGCCTATGACATAAATAAATTATTTCTCACTAATTATTAAATAGAGGGATTTCCAAAAAACCTAAAACTCACATTAAGTTTTATAACCATTTTAAACTAAAGATTAAAGAAAATAAGTGCGTTTAAATTTGATAACGTCACACAAGTCACAACTATGTATTTCATACAAACTTCCATACTAGAAGCGCGTTTTTAAGTTTTATAAAGAGTTGCTGGTTGTCATCATTTCTATTCGTGATGTATCTTTCTTGTACCCGTGCAAATAATTTTCTATCTCTCTCTACATAGATATAGTTATGTAATATTTAAGGTTATGACCTTATATGACGCTATATGCAGCGTGATGTTACAATATACCACTCCATCGAGGGTCACGACTCACGATATGTCATGTCACAGGTCCAACGATTTACATAATTTATTTCACTCCATACTTCATAGTTCATTACAACCTGTTGAATATTACGTCACCTCTCACTTGTATGAATCTATGAGGCAATAAAACTCACGACTTTCTATACTAATTTATGCAAATAGTAGCTGATGCCCGCGACTACATCCGCGTGGAATAAGTTTTTTAATCCTCACGGGAAATCTTAAATTTTCCAGGATAAAAAGTAGCCTATCTCAACCTCCAGATTCTGAACTATATCGATGCAAAAAAGTACGTCTATCCGTGATAAACAAATACACATTCGCATTTATAATTACTAGCTGATGCCCGCGACTTCGTCCACGTGGATTAGGGATTTTTGGTTCCCGCGGTAACTCTTTAATTTTCCGGGATAAAAAGCAGCCTATGTGTTATTCAGAACCATAATCTATGTCTGTGCCTAATTTCATCCAGATCCGTTAAGCCGTTCTGGCGTGATTGAGGAACAAACATACATACATCCATCCATCCAAACTTTATTTATAATATTAGTATAGATTGTCACAGTGAACTGTACCTAAATTAATATTAGGTATATAAATAAAAATTTTGGTAACATAACAATAATAGAAGTTATAAGGCTAAAACTGTAGCTGTCTATGTCAGCTTTACCGAAGTACCTAAGTGTTATTTAATTTGTTGTTTTACTAATGCAAATAGATACCTACCCACGTCATGCTGCAGTGACTCCCACACAATATAACTATTTGCGGTGAGAAAAATAATATTTGTTTGAGGAAGATGAAAATTTACTTGTGACAGAGTCCTGTATGAAGTTAGGCAATAGGTAGGTGCCTACTTTGGAGAACAGAGACAGAGGAGTCACATTATGTCTTCAGAGTTCAGTGGAACTCTCTGATGGTGACATTCACCTCATAGTTCACACCTCCATCATCAGAGACGCTTGATGGTACCATAATCATAATCATCTATGGCCATCCAAACCATACGTGTTTGAAATCACGTTCGACACGTCGTGTTTTTAAATTTCTAGATCTATTGGACAAATCGGAAGCAGCCGATACATCTATTACTAATTTAAAGGAAATGACAAAATATGAACATAAAAACTTTTACTTTAATATGTTTTAAAGAGCAACCATTTTACAAGTTCTTTTATTAGTAGGAAGGGCATGCCGAAAGATTATTTGAATACAACCCTTGTCAATTTTAATTCTAACTATAGGTACTATTAGGTACCTTCTATAGGAAGAACCAGTCATTTCTTATTATTAAGCGATCTTAACCGTGAACCGTCGTCTAAAGTTTGCTTTAATCATAGATTTAAGATTGGTCTCCGCTGCGCGCAGCGATCCTAAATTCATGGTTTTAATAAACTTTTGACTTTAACTATCATTGACTTACCTATAATCATCATATCATGGGAGAAGAAACAATCCATTTCTTCAAATGAAAAGGTCTTATAAACTATAAACGCTTATATGATATATAGGTGTATATGGTCCAGGTACCATTTATAAGACATAACACTAACAGTGTATATAATTTCCGCATTGTAAAAGCCACCTACACTCAACTTTATAACCTTTTTACCCATACAAATAACCATCTTATCTCCCCCCATTGTAAGTGCATCTAGCTCCCAGATAATTGCAGTGTTCAGGCTGCAGACCTTATTTAACCCGATACCTAGATACAGATCTAAAGTGTAGGCCCTGTTGCGTCAATTACCTGTTTTTATTCAAAGTTAGTTAACCTAAACTAACCTGGACGTTGGCAAAAGCTGCTGATTCTCTATTTTAATAAAAATTAAGAAAAGTTACGTCCCTTTACTTACTGAATAAACTTTAGAGCTGTGAGCGCGTTGAATTCTTTTTTTAATACGTGAAATTGTGTGAATAACTGATAGTTCGGCATGATCGTCACTTTACAATCATTGTCAAGTCAACATCTCTTATAGATGCTCCGATGTCGGAGTGAAACGTACGTTGAGAATAATTTGGAAGATTTGTGTGGTGTGGTGAATATCGCAAGATAGTTACTGTACCACATACGAGTAGATTACACACTTTACCAGACTTACCTAATGTGTTTATAGCGAATTAAACTTCTAGTTCCTTAATTAACTTTAATTAATTTGTTTACACCGGTCGTTTTCAAGTCTTCCATAAAAATGTTTAAAAAAAAGTTGAAGAGGTGATAGCCATAAAAAGTTGAAAAGGTTTTAAGACGGTCTAGTATTCGGAGTTTCTTTGCGCTGCGCGATCAAATCAGAAAATTTTACGCAATACGGAAATATTAATAATTGTGACGAAACCCTAGCCCTAGTATTTAAAACTAATCAATCACTGTTAACAATCTCAATTAGACTTTATTCGAACCTCGGATAGAAGACCCAAGTAACCACTTGTTATGATCACCTTTATAAAATTAAGAAATATTTAAATATAAGTTTTAAAAGGCGACAGACAGTAAAACAGGCGACCTTTCACTGGCCTTGCTGTTTATATAGGCATGTAGGCGTTACCAATGAATACTAAACGTTCTACCTTACCTGCAGCATTTCTTAAGAATACCTATTAGTTTTATTTCAAGTAGACGTCTTGTTTATACCCACGACGCGGATGGAGCGGAGGTATATGAGGTTTTGAAATGGCCGTTAATTTCAGGTAGAGATACCAAAATGTTCTAAAAAAACCGGCCAAGTGCGAGTCGGACTCGCGCACCGAGGGTTCCGTACAAACATGTAGTAATTTTTAAATTATTAAAAAAACTACTTACTAGATCTCGTTCAAACCAATTTTCGGTGGAAGTTTGCATGATAATGTACATCATATATTTTTTTTTAGTTTTATCATTCTCTTATTTTAGAAGTTACAGGGGGGGGGGGGGGGGGGACGACACATTTTACCACTTTGGAAGTGTCTTTCGCGCAAACTATTCAGTTTAGGAAAAAATGATATTACAAACCTCAATATCATTTTTGAAGACCTATCCATAGATGCCCCATACGTATGTCAGCTTTGCGCTTAAAATTGAATTGATATTTTGGAAAAGATAAAAGATTGTGTATTTGTTTAGTGATGAAGGTTTAATTAAATAGATATTTGACTCGTTCGATGTATTTCACTCGGTTCGTTCTTTGGCGGGGATACGCCATATTAAAATAATTTGCATAAATACGAGTATTTTGACTTTGGTAAAGTTAGTCTCCTGCCGGCAGACTCAGCGAATATTGAATACTTTTGTGTTTAGATCGTAATTTGATTTAGAGCTTAGCAGTAGCAACTGCAGCCTGATCAAATGATTAATTTATTATTGTTGTGATGCTTTGGCCAAGTTTTATACTTTTGTTTACATTAAATCTCTCGTGAAACCACTACACGTTGTGACCATTCGCTCGTGCACGTTTTGAAGAGAGTACAAACATATTTTAAAAGTAATTTTAATTATTTGCCCACTTCTGGAATTATGCTTTCACGTATGGGTTAGATGAAAAAAAAAATTTTGAGTTTCAGTTCTAAGCATGGGGAACCCCCAAAATTTATTGGTTTTTTTCTATTTTTGTAAGAAAATCTTAATGCGGTTCACAGAATACATCTACTTACCAAGTTTCAATAGTATAGTTCTTATAGTTTCGGAAAAAAGTGGCTGTGACATACGGACGGACAGACAGACAGACATGACGAATCTATAAGGGTTCTGTTTTTGCCAAATTTGGCTACGGAACCCTAAAAATACAAGAAAATAGTATCCATACTCCCATGCTAATATTAAAAATGCGAAAGTGTCTATCTGTCTGTTTATTTATTTGCCTGCTACGATTTTACGGCCCATCTTTTATATCGATTTGATAAAATTTACGGTGGTACAGATGTTACAGAGATAGAATTGTACCCCGGGGAAGGCTAAACTTTTTATCCCAAAAATTATGGAGCGCGGACATCTAAGTAGTTTTCAATATCTTTTAAAATTTGTGAGATACTGGATATCAAAGTATTATGCATACGCATACTCATAACCGCTCGAAGTGTCTGAAAAAAAACAGAGGTTATGACGTGACGTCATGACCGAAATGATATCGTTTTACATGCTCTATTTCTATAATCTTTATACGCCTTAGGCCTAAAAAATAATTTTGATATAATTTACATTTTATGAGTATATATACTACAACTACAACCACCGAGTTTCTTGCTGGTTCTTCTCGGTAGGAACGGCATTCCGAACCAGTGGTAGATTCATTTGAATATTCATAAGCAATTTTAAAAAGTGTATTTGAATAAAAATCATTTGAGTTTGAGTTTGAGTTTGATCAATAAGAACTTATATAAAATCCCGACCGAATTACAGTCACGACGCGACGGCCTATTCCCACAGAGATTTAAAGCCATCTCTATTCCCTTACTCTAATAGTCCGATGGGACGGCAAATCAGACACGACCGAAGAAATATCTGGCTTTATGTGCTCTCCGGGCTAGTACTAGTATTTTTTATACGACTGCCTGAAAAGGAGTATATTATTTTCAGGGTTCTTGTATGTATGTATGTATGTATGTATGTATGTATGTATGTATGTATGTATGTATGTATGTATGTATGTATGTATGTATGTGAGCTTGTATATTCCACCATAACTTCTACGCCTGAACCGAGTTTGATAAATGAGGTATCGTTAGAATCCCTAGCTTATTCCGGGTGACATAGGCTAGTAAAATTTAAAAAAAAATTGATGGGGTGACCATGGTCCCGCATTAAAGACTAAAGTTGAAAAAATATTCGAAAATAACATTAACTATATAATCATCATCTAGAAAATGATGAGTAGATTCCAAAAATATATAACACTATAGTTCAATATCTCGAGTGACATGGGCTATAACTTTTTGAAAAATTCAATACGGGCTACGGTTACTATATTCACTTGTTGACAGAAAAATCCAAGAAGTACCTAACTAATTATGGTGCAACCCGGGAACCGAACCTGGGACCGCGTCATCAGCAGTCGAACATGCCAAACACTAGACCAATGAGGCAGTTTAAATAAAACTAACTAAATGTTAGCAGCGAATTCTTTTATTCTATAAAGTCAACCGTTGTTCGAATTCTGACGGTCACTTACAAATTCACATCGTTCGTGTCCGTTTCCTACGGTCGCTAGGGGAAGCCGGAAATGACGTCACCACCCCCTATAACTATATACGTTCCGATCACTGATCACTATTAATGATCCATAATAATGATATTCCACAAAAGCATAAAGATAGTTTATTAATGATAAATATTTATTTAAATAAATTTAATGTACACAAACAATTTTTATTTTCATTTAAGGTTTAATATTTTTAATCTTAATATGTAGTTAAGTACTAAAATGGAATAAATAAAATACGTTCTAATTAATTACCAAGCTCTCAGCTTAATATTTACCGCATATAACTAAGTGTTTTGCGCGAAGACCCTATTTTTTTTTAAAACCACCTTCGGTTATGGCCAAAATGGGCCGAAATTGTAGCCGAAATTGTGGCTGAAGCCGAAGCTTTCTAGCAAGCGCCGAAAATTAACGAACTGTGCGCACGAGAGCGCAATGGAAGGAGCAACGCGTAGAGAGCGTCATATTATTGTAATTAAAAAAAAAACATTATTTTATTAACTTTTACCAGTTTTACAGAATATTGAGCTTAAGGTTTAGAGCTTAGAGTTCTTAAGGTTATTTCTTAGGTTAGGGCGAAGGTTGTTGCGATAACCGATTAATCGTTTTCGGCTTCGGCTTCGGCCTTCCATCGGACACTAGTTGTCTGTTATTTTTCCTATGCGAACCGGTGGAGTCATGACATTTCATAAGTGACACAAGTTGTCCTACGTGAAATAAATCATTTCATTTCATTTTTGTTTCAGGACGACGGCACAGTAGAATACTACAACAACATAATAGTGCAGCCACACTTACGACTAGTCACCGGGCAGGGTAGAGGCTACCACGTGCGCTGTCGCTACCGCAGACGCGACCTAACGCTATACCACGTGCACCGACCGCGGGCCGACCGACTCACTGCGAATAACGGCATCGACAAGTAAGGATAATAAATACACACTTGCGTCATGTCGCACGACAATAAATCGCTGTACAAATATGACGTCCTTTGTGTGATAGCATGGTGTTTTAATAATAACATGAGTTACATAATAAGAATATAATAATTTAACCGCAAACGCGACCTAACGCTCTACCACATTCAAAGACCGCGGGCCGACCGACTCACTGCGAATACCGGCATCGACAAGTAAGGATAATACACACTTGCGTCATGTCGCACGACAAATTGTCGCTGTACATCTAGACGCCATGTTTTAACACCCGACCGGTAAAAACAGAGGATGCTAACCCTGTTATCGTGGCGCTTAATCGATCCTTTTTAATGCTGTTTTCTAAAGAAAAGAATAGAGGCTACCACGTGCGTTTTCGCTACCTGCATGTTGTTGCTTTTCTCATGATCTAACAAAAATGGGTGACAGAAATGAAGATACAATAGAAGCTACCCTACCGCCAAAGACGTGCCGCCAAGCGATTTAGCGTTCCGGTACGATGCCGTGTAGAAACCGAATAGGGGTATGGGTTTAAAATATAACTGCCGTGCCCCTAACAGGTTAGCCCGCTACCATCTTAAACTGCATTATCACTTACCATCAGGTGAGAACGCAGACAGGGGCTAATTTGTAGTGAATAAAAAAGAAGCGAGCTAGCTCGATAGGGGTACGTAGTAACTATGTCCCTAATCGTTTTAAACTCGGCATTTTACTGGAATGCTAAATCGCTATATATAATGACTTCTTGGCCGATTAGATTATAGACGCCCACGCCAAACACGCCGATTATTTCAGTTCTACACCCGAATCGAGATAATTTTTGCAATTATAATTTTTTCCAGCCAGGAATTGAACTCGGGACCTTCCACCTATAACACCAAATTACTCACCACTAAGTACGTAGACAGGTCGTTGATTCGGCGCCTATCTGAAAATACCGATTCTGTTAAAATTTATATTAAAACTAACTGTTACCTTTTATGACAGAGAGTGACTGCTCTTAGTTATAAAAAAGGCAAAAAGTCATAAAGAAAGTAATTAACTGAATATGCACGCCCATATACGTTTCAGATTATCTCCAAACTATCATCTTAAAAGTAGAGAAGATTAATTAAATATCCTTATTAGTAGAGTCAGATAGCTAAAGCTGTCTAGTCGTCTGGTCTAAACCTATGCAAAAAATATCAATGACGCGGTCAATGACCGAAAGACTTTTTAGGGTTGCATACCAAAATAGTAAAAAAAACCCTCTGCCCGTCCGTCTGTTACACTTGCGACTAGCCAACAGCTACTGATGGTATACTAGAGAGTTTTAACTATGTTTTTTTTTTACTTTATTGAAAACAATGCTAGCTAGCCTAAATGGTGGAATGGTGGTAAGAAATAACTGGCTGCATCTGCGCTGGACAACCAGGCTGATTCTTTGTGCAGAAAATGAGCCAGCGCGTATGTCACCCGATGAGGCAATTAACCGCGGTGAAATATTTCGCAAAAAAAATTGGCACCAAGACCCCACAGCCTCAGGGTATCGGAACCAATAATATTATGTAACTCTCTATGACTGAGGCATACTTCCGCCGCTTGCCGGTTTCAGCCTATTCTGCCGCGGCTCCCGGCCTTGATGCTGTCTCCCTGATATGACACGGGGCCAATGTGTCTACGCATGTTGCGTCCCACATTAGCGCCCGTCCCCGTTCCCAGGGAACCAGCGTCAATCCATCAGGTCTTATATGTACTTGCCTAACATTATTGCAAATAAAATTGCATCAGCATGAAATTTCATTTGCAAGAGGGTTGAAGGGAGGCTATAGTTTTAACTTCCTTATATTTCATTAGATATTTTTGTCCACAGCGATGAATATGACGAGGAGTCAGGGCTGTTGCCATCCGTCACGATGAAGATATTCAAGGGAGATCCTGAAGATAAGCAGGTACTTTTACAAAGCCCTGAAGTAATGATTTAAGACTTATTTGGTGGCTTATCGGCATATTATACCAATCTAGGGAGAGCGCTGTCGCCTAAAACACAGGTCTATACCTACCTATCTTAGGGACAGTTGGTTTTCTGTATGTCTATGTATTTGTAACTACAATTTAGAATATTATTAAGGTTTTTCCTTGTTAAATGCAGAAATGATTTGTATTTGTAACTTATGTTTCTTTGGAGCAATAAAAAAATTTTTTAATTGCAGGTGGCGTCAAACGTGAAGATCGGTGACAGCCTAACCCTGGTCGTGTCATTGGAGAAGCAGCGTCAATATGGACTGCTGGTGTCGGAATGCTCTGTGAGAGACGGGCTGGGCTGGGCGGAGCAGAGCCTTATTGCAGACGACGGGTTAGCTCCTTGATTTTTAAATAGATCTGATAAAAAAAAACTGACCTTACTAGGAATTTGCGCCAAGATTTTTTTATGTATTTAACTCCTTAGAAACTGGAGATGTCTTGTTACTATTTCACAACAAGACATGTAGACAGCCAGACTTGTGATATTTTAGCTATTTATGCAACTGTATCGTAATGAGGGTCATTTTAATTCGAGTGCTGTTTTTTGATACGAGGCTTGCCGAGTATCAAAATAGGATAGTACGAGAATTAAAATGACTAATTACGTACAGTTGCATACAAGATTTTATCTACGACAAGGACGTCTTTATAATTTCCACCATCACCATGATGTAGGTATGGCTCCTCTACATACTAAGAACTCTGTGGTTGGGAAAGTGCCAGAACCCAGAGCCGCTAAGCTATAGGTATCCTATTTATGAAGATAACCATATCGATACAGCTACGACTCATAACGATACAGCTCCCATACAACGAACTGTATCGTTATGAGAAGCAAACACGAAAGAGGGTTCAATTCGATATAGTTGTCAAATTCGAAATTGGAACTTTTCGATGCTGGAGTAGATAAAAGTTATTTATGTAATCAATTCAGCTTGTATTTGTATGACGGTTTTTTTTTAGTATTGTACCTATAGGCTAGCGCTTGGCTATCAGTCGCTTCTCATGGCTGCAATCAGACCTGCTTGCAAGTGGTGATGCAGCCTGAGGTGGAGCGCGCTTGCCTAGATGCCTATTCACTCTTGAATTGAAGGTACCTCTATTAAAAGAGTATGGGAAAACGGAAGTCGGAAGGACATTCCATATCCTAGCGGTTGAAATTAGAAACGAGGAAGCAAATCGCTTCGTACTGAGTTTGTTGTGGGCTCTTCTCAGACCAGGGCGCGTTCGGAACCCTCGTAGCTTTAGTTTTAAGATACCGTAACCGATTATCACCATCACGTTTTATAAGTAAGTGATTTTTAACGTCAATAAGTGTACCTACAGTGTACCTATATTGAATAAATGATTTGATTGATTGATTGATTGATACGTGTCCGCGGAATTTCGACTGTGTCGATGCCTAAAAATAAACTATATGATATTTTTTCCAGCTGTCCTCTAGACGGAGAGATAATGGGTCTCTTCCAGTACACGCGCGAGAAGCAAGAGGCGCGCGTGTCGTTCCCGGCGCACAAGTTCCCCTACACCGCGAGTGTGTACTACACCTGCGAGGTCAAACTGTGCGACCTGAACCATCCCACCGACTGTGTTAGTATTTCATCCGACCAGGGATGGTTAATTACTATTTTTATGAATGAACTAGTTTGATTGTAGATTGTCATTACAATCGTGCATTGTCGAGTCCACATCTCCGGAAGATGCTCCGGTGTCGGAGAGAAACGTACGTTAAGAATAATTTGGGAGATTTGTGTGGTGTGGTGCTGTGCCGGTGCAAATTGCTGACTTAAGTACCTACTTGACTGTGAATATCGCAAGCTGTCCCCGGCAATCCCCGGCAGGGTCAATTTGGGAATTTATAATTTCTGAATTTTCCCTGGTCTGGCCTGGTGGGCGGCTTCGGCCGTGGCTAGTTACCACCCTACCGGCAAAGACGTGCCGCCAAGCGATTTAGCGTTCCGGTACGATGCCGTGTAGAAACCGAATAGGGGTATGGGTTTAATATAACTGCCATGCCCCTAACAGGTTAGCCCGCTACCATCTTAGACTGCATCATCACTTACCATCAGGTGAGATCGCAGTCAAGGGCTAACTTGTAGTGGATAAAAAAAAAAAGCTGTAAATTTCTAATAGTTCATTCATTATCATGGACTTCCGATAAGTAACGCCTGCTTCGATTCAATACTATTTTTATGTCACACAATAATATCTATGTATCTACGTATACTATTTAGTATTATAATATTACGTAGGTTGTATGTATATTTGATATTAAAATGTAAAGTAACATAGCCTTAGGTAGGTATGCTATGCGCCAATGAATATCGAACTTTTTAAAGATATGATAAATAGAGGACGTCCGCGACTTCGTTCGCGTGGCATAAGTTTTTTAATTCCCATAGGCATTCCTTAATTTTCTGGGATAAAAAGAACCCATGAAAAAAAAACCCGCCGATCCGTTGCTCTGTTGCGGCGTGATTGAAGGACTATTTAACGTCCATTGGGATAGAATTTATAAAAACTGTGAATTATGTATTTCATAATTTAAACCGGTAGCCCAAATATCAAGTTTCATGTTATAACTTGAAAAAACGCCGGGCTTTTACACCACCTTGCAACCTCTATTTTAGCCGTTTGGGGGTGGAATTTTGAAAAACTGTTACAAATAATATGTACTTCTTTATATTATACCGAAAGCCAAAATCCCAAGTTTAGTTGTTATAACTTGAAAAATATGCTGATAAATGAAGGACATTCATCCCCTATTTCATCCCTTTGTGGGTCAAATTTTCAAAAATGGTGAAAGACGTACTTCTGCATATCAAACTGAAAGCCCAAATGCTAAGTATCATTGACTATAACTTGAGAAATTAAGGACTTTCATACAAACTTTCAACCCCTATTTTATTAGGGGTGGAATTTTGAAAAACTGTGCCACACGTACTTCTTTATTTATTACCTAAAGCCAAAATACCAAGTTTGGTTGATACAACTTAAGAAATATCTTGAGAAATGAAAGACTTTCATACAAACTTTCATCCCCTATTTCACCCCTTCGGGGGTATAATTTTCAAAAACTGTGAAACACGTATTTCTTAATTTTTAACCAGTAGCTCATATACCAAGTTTCATGGATATAACTTGAGAAATGACGGACTTTCATACAAACTTTCAACACTTATTTCACCCCCTTAGGGGTGGAATTTTGAAAAATCCTTCCTTAGTGAGCGCCTACGTCACAAAATGAACCTACTGTCAAAATTTCAAGTTTCTAACCCTATTGGTTTAGGCTGTGCGTTGATATATAAGTCAGTCAGTCAGTCAGTCAGTCAGAACTTTGAATTTTATATATATAGATAATAAATTATTCCGTATACTGATTATTAAAATAGAGGGTCTTCCAAAAGACCTAAAATTCACATTCTTGACTAGTCAAGTTTAATAAAAAAAAGTGCGTTAAAATTTAATGACGTCACAACTATGTATTTCATACAAACTTCCATACTAGAAGCGCGTTTCAAAGTTTGATAAAGAGTTGCTGATTTTGATTGAGTTGTCATCATCCCTATTCTAGGAGCCCTGTTCCCATAAGAAGAACCGCGTTCGTCGGGACTCGGAAGATGGCGCGCCGGCCATTGTGGAGGTGTTCTCAGGCCTGTGGGTCAACGAACCGGACTCACCCGAAAACAACGAGGTTACATCGGAAAAGGTACAGCATTTACAGATTATTGGTCAATCGATATAAGCCTATATTCTTGAGAAACTCGTGTTCCGTACAATAGGCATGATGACAGTAACCAAGAATCAATGAAATTATGAATTTATTTAATGAAATAGGATTCATGGATTATAAAAAACGTATTTATCTATCTATTTCGAGTGAGATTGCTATTTATTTTGATAAAATAATAAAACTATAAAATACATCAATCCGCCATATTGGATAAAACACCAAGAAGCGAATGACGTCACAATTGTTTGTTTTCGAGCTTTGACAATCACACTATTGTTTAGGTACTGCACACTGCACAGAGTACATTGGTACACAAACGACGCCATGACACCGCAGAACGTTTTGGCGTGAATTTTAAAATTTAAATTTCAAATGCCAATTTTATCTACTAAACCTTATTTTTCTGCTGAAATAAGATATTTTTTCGAAATAGTTGATACTTCCGAACATAATCTGACCATTTTTCAAAATCAGTCATCATGCCTATTGTAACCGAACTTTAAAACCTATGTACGAAAATCGAAAGTTTTAATAGAGACTAAAACTGACAGTCGTATTCAAAGACTATCACTACCCTTATTAAAATAGGTAAAGTGTGTTTGTTTGTCCTTCAACAACGCCGACGGATCAACTATTACTATTACGTTACCACGACAACCCAATAACGTCCTACTGCTGGGCACAGGCATCTCTCTCATAGGAGAGAGGGAATTAGAGCTTAGACCCACCACGCTGCTCCAAGGCGGGTTGGCGGGCTTTGACGACAATTATCATGTTAGTGATAATAACCGGGACTTAACGTGCTCTCCGAGGCACGGGGGTGAAACACCGCCAACTTCCAACTCCGGGCTGGCACTGAGGAAAAACCCAATACCTACCTAACAATTTTTATGCCCGACCGGGATTCGAACCCTCGTGATCCGCAGTCTACTGTGCTAACCGCTAGACCAACGAGGAAGTCCGGCAGTTAACCTAGAATATATTTGTTTATTAATTCCAGAAAGAAGACACGATCTGCATATCGCAGCGTACCTTCGCGATCGCAATATGCATAGCGGGCGTTATTTTGATGATATGCGTCATCGCGGCCATCGCCTTCATACTCGCAAGAAGGCGGAATAAAGCCTATTCAAGAACCGGCAGCTCCCTGTATAGTACACTCCCCTATACTAACACTGGTTACTCACAAACGAGCTAAAAATTCCAATACCATAGTCCGTTAATAGGTACTTTTACCCTAAGCGAGAGTGGGACACAAAATATTTTATACGAAAAAAAGAGGGGGGGAAGATAGGGTAAGCAGCCCTATTAGTGTCATGTAGATTTTAAGGTCAACTGTCCACGTGCGAGTCGAATTCAAATTGGTTTTCAGGTACAACGAATTTTGTTATTTGAGCGTTGTTTTGTACATTAATTTGCATGTTGTGTGAGTTTATTTGCCATCATTTGATATGTGTGAGCTTAATAATGATTTTATTACGACTAAATTAAATTCAAAAATAACAATATAAAAGGATTTAAGAATGAAATTCATTGAGGAGGACAGAAAACCGCTAAGCATATACTATGTTAATTTAAATTTAGAATGTTGCGTTCGGAAACCGTAGCAATTCAGTCATTGTTTTATTTAGGAACCGAATAAAATAATTTTAGGTCATATTTTTTAATTTACATAAAAAGCTATATTTATCTAATTTTTGTGATAATTTCGTGCACTACTATCCGTCCATAAAGTATATTTAAAGTATATTTTTACTATTTTATTATTATTGGAAGGTTGCCTTGCATTACGTAATATAATATTATAGTTTTTTTTTTTGTAGTATGAATATTGTAGTCTTACCTCCTACAGTATTTGAGTCAATACTTTTATAATGTGATTTTGTTTTTAGTTTAATTTTAAATGAAGACCTGTGGTAACTATTCTATTATTACTTACCTTAAAAAATACTAAAATCATATAATTATAGTTAACGCTGGTATATACTTATTTTCCGGTGGTGGGAACTACAATCTATCTATGGTTTTAAAGATCCCTCTGAAATACCTACTAAAATATGTGATTTATATGTATCAAAACAGAAATAAGTAAATTAGTTTAATATCCACATATAAATAAAAATAAGTCATTTATATTATATTATTCTAATTTGTGACAATATTAACTACTTACTTAATTGTTGCCATATTGATTTTAAATTTCTGATATCTTAGTATATAGGAAAGTAAATCCGTCCAGTATAGGTGCTATTTTTATTAATATAGCTTTATTGTATTGCTTATTTTTTAAACAGACTTTGAAAAACCGATAGAATGGTCCTAGCACCAACGTTTCAAAGCTTCAATGTGATTATCGCAATTAGTACTTATTGGCTGTATTTTTTATCGTCTGTGAGTTTTGCTTCCTATAATGGTTTTGTAACAACGAATTTTGATATGGGTTTCATACTTACCCCATTGTTTTTAGTTAACTATATAAGTACTTACTAGTTTTTTTTAGTTTTCAATGGGGTTCTGGAACCATATCGAAACGTTAAACCGTCAAAGGGTTTATTGTGTACGAATTTTTAACAAATATACTGACTTAAAATAGATTTGTTTTTTATTTTATCACAATGTGAGAAAATGTTTCGGGGTCCTTGTATGTTCCCTAATTTTTTTAGAAAGCAAATTTCGACCTTTGTCTGCCTGCTACGCTTTCCTGGCCCATCCTACTCCTACTCCTCAGGTTACCGGTGGTGAACGAATAATTGATTATTTGTGGACTGTAATTTTAAGGGGTTTTGGTTGACGGATAACAGAAGTGAGTGGAAGAAGAAAACATGTTGTGCCGACCCCACGCAGCGTGGGACAAGGGCAAAAAGAAGAAGAAGAATTTTAAGGGGTTTTGTGATAGGATAATTTCTATCTCTGAGCAAAACGACATTACTAATAAAGCAGGCAATAAGAATAATTCAGCACCCACTTCATAGAGTAGAGTAGAATGTAGGGTAGGGTTACCCACCTTTCTATACCACTGATCTGCCTCGCCGGGGCAATCGCATCTATACTATGGAATGCATTCCAAATCGGAACCGAGAAAGGCAAGAAAAGCCGAGGGCAAAATATGTATGTAAATAAAACTCGGTAAAAATGTTTGTAATAAAAGATTATTTTATTGTACTTAAACACAAATAGGTTTTAACAAAACAAAACTAGTTTTCCGGTTCCGGTCAATGTCCGTGAAAGACGTGTTACAAGTTGCTCCCGTTATTTTAATTAAAATAAAAAGCTTTATCGCGATTCCGTATACCGAAATGTGCACAGCGATAAACGACTAGTGCCTTAAAGTGATAGTGCGCGTAAATACGTCGTAAATCGCCAACAAACCTGTTAAAAAGTGCAAAATAACAAGTTTACGTTAGATTACAACTGTCAAAAAACCGGCGAAAAACAAACAGAATCTTATGTTACTTGTGATAATAAACGCTAGTAAAAATTTTCAGTTTGCATCACCGCCATCTTAAATAGATCATAAACAAATCATAATTATATCCAAAGCTGCCAACCTAACAACGACAAGAGACTTAGGCCCGCCACACATAGCCCGATCTGCAGTGACTATCTACGGCCGCAGAGGCCATAGAGTAAGAATTAAAGACGAGACGTTATAGAATTGCTTCCATCGACATAGACACGCACCCTTGTGGTCATAACTATAAAAATGACTTCCGAACTGTCAAGAGAAATGTCAATACTGTTAGAAAAGGTTAAAGAGGAACTTCAAAAACAAACAAGCGAAATAACTGCGACTATAACCTCGAATGTGCTTAGCAAAGTGGATGAAAAAATTCAACCTCTGATAGAGGAAAATGAAAAGTTACGGAATGAAATATCCTTTTTAAATAAAAAACTTGAAAACCTGGACTTCAGTGCCAGGAAAAATAACATTATCTTGCACGGAATACCTGAGTCCCCTACGGTAAAAGCAGATGACTTAATAAATATAGTGTCAAACACTGTACAGCAATTAGACGTTGTATTGGAGCATAGTGATGTCAATAGGGTCCAACGCCTGGGTAAAAAGGAAAACACTGGTAAAATTAGACCTATTTTACTGTCAACGACAACACAACAAAAAAAGATCCAAATACTGAAAAACAAGAATAAAATGAAGCCAAAAACGTACATTACACATGACATTCCCAAAAAAACCCTAGAGGCACGCAAAGAAAAAATACAAAAAGTAGTGGAATGCGAAAAAAGGAAAAGACCTGAGTCTGAAACACCAAGCCCAAAAAAGACCGAGCAATGCACAAAGCTTAAAAATGATAATAAAATAAAAAGGATGGATGCATTTCAAGTCATGCGGGAAAGATCACACTCAATGTCAGAAAATAGTATGCGGAGAAATTAAAAAAAATACTACTACACAACACTCAGAACATATACAACAGCAAAAACAACCAAAAACATTAATAGCGGACACTGAAAAAACACCACAACTTAATTATGCAGCAACGGAACTTGTAACAACATATGAACAGTCAAATTATATAACAACAAATAAGGAAAAAGGGTCCATCGTTGGGCTAACCACCCAACATGTGAAAACAAGACCCATGGTTGCGAAGTCCTATGTAAGAAAATATAATGAACGATTCTCCCATCAACCTAGAATGGAAAACATCAAAAAACAAAACAGAATAAGAATTGGAACATGGAATGTTCGAACAATGCTCCAACCTGGTAAAATGGAAGAAATTAGCAGAGAAATGCATAAATATAAGCTGGATTTACTTGCGTTACAGGAAACTAGATGGGCGAACTCAGGGCTCATTAGAAAACAAGACTATGCATTCTACTATAGTGGAGGAGAGAAACAAGGCCACCAGGGAACAGGCTTTATGGTAAGCAAGAGGCTAAACAGATCTGTCCTAGGTTTTGAGCATGTTAACTCTAGAATTTGCAAGATAAGGATTAAAGGGAAAATGTATAACACAACTCTTATATGCACATATGCACCCACGGAAGATGCTCCAGATGAGTGTAAAGAAGCATTTTATAGTGACCTACAAAAGGCATGTGATACTACACCTAGATATGATGCCCAAATATTACTGGGAGACTTTAATGCGAAAATAGGCAAAGAGACTATATATGCAGAAGTTGCTGGCAGACACTCATTACATGAAAAAACCAATGAAAATGGGGAGAAGCTCTGCAACTTTGCGGCAGCTAATAATCTGCACATTAGTAGTACTAACTTTCCACATAAAGCTATACACAGGGGAACATGGAAAATACCAGGGAAAGATCAAGTTAACCAAATTGACCATATTCTTATAGGTAAGCGCAGAATGTCTAACATGCTAGATGTAAGATCATATAGAGGAGCAAACTGTGATACTGATCATTTCTTGGTAATAGCTATACTGAAGCAAAGAACGTCACTTGTACAAAATACCCAAGGAGAAAAGAGACTCAAGTGGGACACAATTAGACTTAATGAAGGGGACACGCGAACCCTATACCAAAACAAAATTAAAGAACAGTTATATTCAAAGTCAGAAACTCTAAGCACTAATGTTGACACAGATTGGGCACACATAAGAGACGTCATTAAAGAAGCTGCTACAGAAACGCTAGGAAAATATAGAGCAAATAAAAATTCAGAATGGTTTGATGAAGAATGTTATAGAGCATTAGACAGGAAAAATGAAGCTAGGCTAAAATATCTTAACACTGATAATGATGAAGACCGTGATGAGTATAAAAAACTTAGAGATCATGCCAGGAAAATAGCTAAAAGGAAAAAAAGAATGGCCAAAACAAATGAAATTAAGGAAATGGAAGAGTTAAGAGCAAAAAATCGTACCAGACCATTCTACAAAAGAGTAAACAACTTACGGAAAGGTTTTCAACCAAGATGCAACACCTGTCGTGACAAATTGGGAAATAGTATCTTGGACAAAACTGATACACTAAAGAGGTGGTGTGAATATTTCAGTGAATTGTTGAACGCGGAAGATGCAACTGATATAGAGTCTACTACATTTTATGATGTCGAACAAGAATTGGACCCACCGTCTCTCGAGGAAGTAAGGAAGTGTATAAAGTACCTTAAGAATAATAAAGCACCTGGTATAGACGCTATAACATCCGAGCTTATCAAGAGAGGAGGACCAGCTCTCGAAGATAGTATCTACAAGCTAATAAAAAGGGTTTGGGAAGAAGAAAAAATACCAGAACAGTGGAACCTCGGTGTGATTGTTCCCATATTAAAGAAAGGTGATAAAAGCATCTGTAGCAACTACAGAGGAATAACACTTCTCTGCACTGCCTACAAGATCTTCACAGGAATAATCTACCTAAGACTGAAACCATACTCTGAAGAAATCACAGGGGATTATCAGTGCGGCTTTAGACCAGATCGCTCTACATCTGACCAAATACATCTTATGAGACAAACCCTGGAAAAAGCCTACGAGTACGACATAAACCTTCATCACATATTTGTTGATTTCCAACGGGCCTTCGATAGTGTAAAAAGAAGCAAAATCTCCTACATCCTGAGAACACTGGGAGTACCAAGTAAGCTAGTACGACTTATCGAGATCACCCTAAAAGACACCAAAGCCGTGGTCGCTGTGCAGAACGATTGGTCGGAGCCCTTTGAGGTCTGTGCAGGAGTAAAACAAGGAGACGCCCTATCAGCCGTGGTCTTCAACCTGGTGATTGAAGCTGCAACACGTAAGATTAAAACAGATGGCTTAATTGACTACAATATGTCACAAATCGCAGCTTATGCCGACGACATTGTCATCACCAGTAGATCCAAGAACTGTGTCACTGAACTTTATAAAGACTTTGCTGCAGAGGCCATGGAATTTGGTTTACAAGTTAATGTAGCAAAAACAAAATACTTAGTTAGTTCACGAAGACCAACACCTACAGAAACTCTTAATATTGATGACAGTGAACTTGAACAAGTAAGCAGCTTCCGTTACCTTGGCTCCATCCTAGACTCACAAAACAACATTGATGAGGAAATAAAAGCTCGACTATTAGCTGGAAATAAGTGCTTTTACGCCTGTAACAAGTTGTTTGCCTCAAAACTCCTAAGCCATAAGACCAAGCTTCTTCTCTACAAAACACTCATACGACCAGTGGTTACCTACGCATGTGAAACCTGGACACTGACCGTGAAAGAAGAAAACAAGTTAGCAATTTTTGAAAGAAAAATACTGCGCAAAATCTTCGGTCCGGTCAGAGAAGATGGTGGAACTTATCGAAGCAGAATGAACTTCGAACTGGAACGTCTGATTGATGGGGAAACAATAGTAAGATATTGTAAATCTCAGCGTCTACGATGGGCAGGACATGTAGAGAGGATGTTACCAAGCAGGGGAGTAAAAGTGATGACACAATGGATACCTAAACTGAAACGACCCAAAGGAAGACCTCGAAAAAGATGGATCCATTGTGTAGAAGAAGATCTGCAAAAACTGGGTAAGCTTCCCTCATGGAAGAAGGAGGCCAAGGATAGAGCCAGGTGGAGAAAAACTGTGGAGGAGGCCAAGACCCACAAAGGGTTGTAGCGCCGAAGGAAGTAAGAAGTAAGTAAAGTAAACACAAATAGGCGAAAGATACATAACCAGGCTTGAAAATTACGCTTTACGAAAGTTGACAAAGTAACAAATAATCATGGACCTACACTAATAATTATCCATACTGATATTATAAATGCGAAAGTGTATATATATGTCCGTCTGTCGGTCTGTTACGTTTTCACGACTCACCTATTTAAACAATTTTGATGAAATTTGGTACAGGGATACTGGTTGTATCCCGGGGAAGGACATAGGCTACTTTTTATCCCGGATAATTAAAGATTTCCCGCGGGAATGAAAAAAATTAAATAACGCGGACGAAGTCATCATCTAGTCATACTATGTTTAATTATCTCAAGCTAGAATTAAACTTAACATAATAAGTACATAACTAATAATAATTATGCAACTTAATATTAATATAAATAATTTCAAACCTAATATTTATGAATAATATTGTGATGCTTATCAATAAAATAATTATCTTAAAAAATAAAATAAAGGAAAGATATCACATACAAAATTATAAAGTAAAGATAATATATGCATATAATAATATTATATAGCTCATAAAAGTCAGTCTTAGTCTATTCTATTCTCTGTACAATCATTTATTTTACTTTTGACAAAAATACTAAATTCGATTTTTGATAACAATCGACTTTCTTTATGAAGAGGTTTTAATCGATTTAATACATTGATACTTATCTTTCCTCAACATTTTTTTATTGTTTTATAAACATACCCAAGCGTATATGACTAAGTATATTAAAGTATTAAATAAATCATTTAAATCATTAAAACGGTACGGTTAATTTTGTAAGTAATTTATTTACATGTGATTTTTGGCTTTACAGTGCACTGTGTTAAGGTACGGCATAAAATACTTAAAGCTAAGTAAATAAAATATAAACAACTAAACTTGCAACAAACTTAAAATAGTGGATAATTTAAAGGCTAAAAAAACTACAGCCCAACGTTCATTGCAACTTGCAAAATCGCGCACATAATAAGTATGACATAATATTTAAAAGGGCAATATTACAATACTATAAGAATCATATTATTCTGACATTAAATACATATAGTTAAAGATCGTCTGAATAAGCATTACCTTTCTATACAATCCTAGTCAACATTAGTTTATCTCAACCACTTATGCATATATTTTTATTACTATCGTGTACCATATTTATGTTTATTCAAAATATATTGTAAGTATTTATGGATATGTATTTATATATATATATATATATATGTATGTGTGTATATATACATATTGAGTATAGTATTGAGTTTATTTATTTATAGTATCTTACCTAGTAGGTATATATTTTATTGACTATTAATTAGTATTATATCTAATGTGTTTAAGTTTTACTTGCACTATCCTGTTATCTTTACTTTTTCCTCTCTAGCCAAGGGTTGCCTGGTAGAGATTGCTTGCAGCAATAAGGCCGCCTTTGCATACTACCATGTTAGTTTTGATAATATATACTTTGTTATTTTTCATGTAACTTTTTTGGTGTGCAATAAAGTTTTTTCATTCATTCATTCATTCATAGTACAAAAATATTTTTATTTTACTTGTCGCGCGTCTACACCAAGTCACCACCATGAATCAGTCAGGTCATAGAAACCATCCATCGCCAAAGATGTGTGGTGCTTAAAAGATAAACAAGAGAGCTTGCGTTGTAGCCTCGTGACTATTTTGAAAAGGAAATTCGTACTGTTAATTACTAGATGAGTACACGAGTTACGAAATATCGGATAAATGGGACGTTGTTCATTATTGTAAAAAAATATCTTTGTCTATGAAGTATTGTCTTTTGTCGATGGTTGCCTGTCAATAATTATGACACTTCACAGGCGTGTTTATGTCAAAAGTAAAATAAATGGTTGGACAGAATATAAATACAATACAACAGTCCATAATTTTACTATACCATCCATAGTGTCCATAATAATATTATTATTATAAAGCTGGCCACATTGACGGTTATTCAATAACTTATGGTTATTAAACTTAACTTAATAAAGTTAGTTTCCATCAAAGATGCCACGTTGCTAAGGATTTGTCAAACCCACCAATAGGAGTGCTTGCACTGGCGTGCACAGGGTTTGAAGCTACATTGATAAGTCAGAATACCTATTGACTGACTGTCTTGATAAAAAATGAGCATAGAAGTGTTTCCACTTGGGTAAGATTTGCTTTTATGCCTCTATGAACAGCACGCTGCTGAGTGCTTGATTTTCTTAGATCGCTAGATGTTAGGAGCAAGCATGACCTAATCTCGCCGATCCGATACTCTTAAGGAGTAAAGGGTTAAAATCGACTTCGCTCCTATACCGTCTCAAGCACAACCTTTTTTATACAAATAAAATTCGGATTCAGAGGTAAAACGTTCGCCTGTTTTAGGGTCAGCACAAGCAGTAATCAACGGAAAACTTAATCTCAGCCCTATACACTTTGACATAATGGTGAAATTGGTTTACTTTTTATAAAACGAGGACTTTTTCCTGGCCCTTTGGCTTACCCCTCACCGTAGCCCGTATGAAGTAGTAAATAGAGCTTATGAACTGACTTCAAAAAAAAAAAAGTACGTGTCAATTCGACTGTATGTTTTTGTATGTTTGTTACGCGATTACTCCGCAAATTATGAATCAATTTTGATGATTCTTTTTTTGTTTGATATATCATACTTCAGAGGGTGCAGATCTGAAAATATCTTCGGACATGGAGAACGGAACTCCTCAATGGATAAGAGTACGATCAGTGTAATAGCTTAGTAAACAGTAGGTTTTTAACCGGACATTCTTTTGAGTATCAAGAATGTCATTTGCACATTTTCCTAATTCGAATGAGGAATGAATGAATGATTGATGAGTCAGTATGGTAAGGCGTCGTCCATTTGAACTGTCATTAGCGAGTCTTCCGGATGTATTTCCAGTAATGCTTCTGTTCCATCGTTGAAGGGAAAGGATACACTGCCGTCTACAACCAGACCTGGTGACAAAAATTCATATTACATGCTAATCCATACTATACATACTAATATTATAAATGCGAAAGTGTGTCTGTCTGTCTGCAGCTGATGCCCGCGACTTCGTCTGCGTGGAATAAGTTTTTTCAGTTCCACGGGTATACTCCCAAATTTTTCGGGTTAATATATAGCCTACTAGCTTACTGGCCGCCACTTGGAATAAGTGGCGTCTGCGTAGAATAAGTTTTTTGAATTCCCACGGGAACACATTAACTTTCCATTACTACAATATGTCTCTCTCGGTCCTCAACTATAGTCTACTAGGTGTTGCCCGCGACTACGTCCGCGTGGATTGAGGTTTTTTGGTTCCCGCGGGAACTCCTTGATTTAGTATATGTGCTATTCCAGACTATAATCTATCTCTGTGCCAAATTTCAGCCAGATCCGTTCAGCCGTTGGCGCGTGATTGAGTAACAAACATCCATACATCCATCCATACATCCATCCAAACGTTCGCATTTATAATATTAAGTAAGATGACACTCACAAATAATGTGGCTTTCGCCTTTCTATTTACCAGAAATACCAGAACCAGAATTTCTAGGTACCAGAATTTTCGAAATCGGTTCAGTATATCCAGAGATTACCCCCTACAACGTCACAAACTCACGAACTTTACCTCTTTATAATATTAGTATAGAAAAGAGCACGTCGGTTCACTATTGTAAAAAAGATACGCGTCTATAGCATTAGGAGTATTGCATTTTTTGAAGTGAATACTTCTTTAGCCGCGCTGAGCACTTTTTGGTAGGGGGTAAACTTGTGGATTCGCGGCGTCATCGACATGCTCGCGTTGTTACGAAGACAAAAAGGTTTTAAATATAAATATACTACATTCGAAATGCCTTAGTTTTAAGGTTTATATTTTTATTTAAAAATATATATATATATGTATTTAAGTAAGTATTCGTTTTCACTTCTATCGGCAGTCTCTATGACTGCTAATTTTTTATATAAATGGTTGTCTGTCAATAATTAAGACACTTCATAGGCGTGCTTATGTCAATATAGGATGAAAGAGAGCAATTATCAAATTTTTGTAATAAGTAAATATTAATCCACGAAATTGTTATTCGAAATTATGATTTATTTAACGTGACTTCAGCAATATAAGCAACTACATTTTCATGACATATAGATTAATTTATTCGACAAAGTTTACAGAGAAATAATATTATTATATATTATAGAAATCTACATATGTATATACAACGTTAGTTTTAGTTTAATCGAAAACCGAAACACGTGTCGAATATTTTCACGTAAGGAATATTTATACAAAATTTCAATTTTTTACGAAAGTAACGAAGTTATAAGCTTCTTGAGTTGGGTCATAGTCCTCGCTAAAACATGGTCACCCAAAATGCGGCGTCAAGACGGCGCGCGCTGTGACGCGTTCCGCCACTGTGCCGTGTGGTAGGTAGTAGGTAAATACAGCGCGTGAGTGTTTGTAAGAGAGACAATAGTCATTATCACAATTGCACTATTACACTTCATTAATTAAGTATTTACACAGTACACAGTAATGTGCAAGACGGCGGTTAGAAGGCGGAACTGACCATTTTCCATTAGACGTTGTATGAACGGCAAGCATGGGCGCCTCAAACTCCTACCGCGGACACATTGTCACCACATACCAATGTCAATGGTTGCATCATTTCCGTGTGTTGCACGTTCGTAAACACTGAAAACTCATTTTCTCATACGATAGCGGTAATATTTACGCGGGAGCAACCGATTGCGTGAATATGCATGTCATACTCTTACGCAAGCTTCTGGACGACTGGCGCCGGGCGCGAGTGGAGCGCGGGGCGCGGGCGCCGGCCATTTGCTGGCGGGCGGGTTGATGACGTCATCGAGTGCGACTGATGTGTCATTGTACCGCTTGCGACGCCGCAATGCCAGCTGGTTAGGTCATTCAACTATGTGTCCAAACTTGCAGGATTTTAAAATATTTTTGGACAAAATATAACACGGTATAAAAATGGTTGCACTAGATTCTGTTACTGATTCTGAACAAACTACTTTCAGGTTTTGATTATACAAAAACTAACGTTGTATAAAAATGGATCCCTATTTCCTTTGGTCACGGCATCACGCGTGAACGGCTGGACCAATTTCGTTAATTCTTTTTTTTTTGTTGTATAGGTGAGGGCCTGCAGTGTGACATAGGCTACTTTTTATCCCGGAAAATTAAGGAGTTCCCGCGGGAATAACAAAAAACTTAAACCACGCGGACGAAGTCGCGGGCATCAGCTAGTAAAATAATAATTTCGAAGTACCCCTGTCACTCAAATTGCATGTGCCCTAACGGGGTGACATGTCATTGTATTGTTCATGTTAAATGCAAATAAATAAATCTGAAATCTGAAGTAAATTTTAGTTACCGGCGTCAGTGCAGTGTGAGCGCACCCTAACCGCGCCGGCTCTGTCGCGGACCCTCAGCCCGCGCGGCGCCGGCCACTCCTCGAACGTGATGAATTCCCGCACAGAATATGCCAGGTATTCCGAATCTGGAACAATTATAAGTTTTAATATTGGTTTTAATATAGAATCGGGCGTTACTTTGCGGAAGTCGATGATAATCAAGGCACAAGAAGCTTATAAATTTATATGACCAAAATTGGAACTAATTTTTATTTTTTATTATTAGTTCTTTTATTTTTAACTAGATGATGCCCGCGACTTCGTCCGCGTAGATAAAGTTTTTTTGATTCCCGCGGGAACTCTTTAGTTTTCCGGGATAAAAATCTTATCCTTTCTTATGTCCTTCCCCGGGATATAACCTATCCCTGTACTAAATTTCATCAAAATCGGTTGAATAGATAGGCCGTGAAAGCGTAGCAGATAGATAAACAGAAACACTTTCGCCATTGATAATATTAATATGGATAGATACTAGCGACGCTGTCACCGGGTCAGCAGGGCGACCGCGTACCTTTTGCATCCATCATTAATACATCGCAATCACCTCTGATTGGTTAACACTCTTCCACTATTGGACGAAATCCATTGACGCAGTAAGAATACCATAAATTCAGACAATCAGAGGTGATTGCGATGTTTAAGTGATTGATGCAAAAGATACGCGGTCGCCCTGCTGATAAATTTGTGGAAACCGACAAATCTATGTGGTACAACGATTTTGATGACAATGCACGATTGTCGAGTCAATCTCCTGTGGATGCTAAGATGTCGGAGTCAAAGGTACGTTGACAGTAATTTTTGGAAGATTCGTGTGGTGTGGTGTGGTGTTGTGAGGGGGCGAATTGCTGGCTTATTGGGCGGTGATTATCACACGCTACAAGTGCAAGCGACACGTTGAAATTGGGAACTAAAATAAATGTAGTACATCTCTTTTTCCGCATGGAGCATTTTGAAAGGAGATGGATACTGTAACGCATTTGTGAATGACGTCTCAAAGTTATTTTTAGCAAAAGACTTAAATAAAATGTAGCAGTAGATATCAAAAAGACACCATAATTGACTTTGCTTTTATTTCGGCATGGCAGAGGAATAACATTCCAGCATCAGGTTGTAGCTAATTTAAACTTTTCCCAGAAGGCATCTTTAAAACGTAAAAAAATAACCCACCTGGAGGGAAGATCAATTTCTGATTATATTTCTCGGTGACTTCTCTCGCCTTTTCCAATGTCGTTTCCATCTTCATGTTATAGTCTTCGCCTAATATCTTCATCAGCTCCAGAACTGAATGTGTTCTGAGACAGTTAATACTGAAACAAGATAAAATAATATTAAATTTTGTTCATTTGCCGATGATGTCTAATGATCTATGGCAGAGCACATAAGCGTCACAGCAAAATTAACCTTAAACGCATTGTTTTAGAGCTCATGTGCGTGTTGTATTTTGTATATGCATTAACAGCCAGAGCTCCGAGCTCAAAGAGAAATTAAACGTTTCGAAATTAAAATTGATTGTACCGAATTTTCGACTTTAAATCTAGGTCCTTTGGGTTCATTTTACGTTAATGCTAATATGATAGAACACTCGAAAACTATCAACGTAGGTACGTAGGTCATTATCTTACCTATAGTGCCAAGAAGTACTTCCGGTGCCGGTGGTCACACACAGGCTGGCGCTCTTTATGTGTGTCCATTTGCCATTGTCGATCTGTAGCCGGAGCAATTTGGCGTCAAAGCAAAATTAACCTTAAACTCATTGCAATACAGCTCAATTTCGTGTATGCATTCACAACCAGCGCACCGAAATTGAACGTTTCGAAATTAAAACTGTAACAGAGTACTGAATTTGTGACTTTAAAACTAGGTTTTTGGGGCCATTTTACTTTGACGCCAATGTGATTCGATGACGAGCAACGTAGGTAGGTGCGATTTAAAACTAAGTATTATCTTACCTATAGTGCCAAGAAGTGCTTCCGGTTCCGGTGGTCACACACAGGCCGGAGCTCTTTGTGTGTGTCCATTTGCCGTTGTCGATCTGTAGCCGGAGCAGAGAAACGCGTGACGTCACACTCTCACCTATGAACACCTGAAACACACAACGTTTTAGCACATCCATACTAATATTCTTAAATGTGTCTGTCTGTCAGTCCGCTAGGTTTTCAAAGAATGTTTAAGCAATTTTGGCAAGATTTGCAGTGCATCTCTAAAAAGGATTATAACCCCCTTAGGGATGGAATTTCCAAAAAACATGTCTCTTGGATGGCTAAGGCCGTGACTAGTTACCACCCTTCCGGCAAAGACGTACTGCCAAGCGATTTAGCGTTCTGGTACGATGGCGTGTAGAAACCGACTAGGGGTACGGGTTTATTATGTATAACTGCGAACCACCATCCATCCTACCATCCTACCAATACCTACCATGATGCCTACCATCTTAGACTGCATCATCACTTACCATCAGTTGAGATCCTAGTCAAGGGCTAACTTGTAGTGGGATAAAAATAAAAATATAGTGTGTGTGTGTGCAATTTAATTTACACTCGGCAGAAGTAAAACTTAAGAAAACTAGTCTACGAGAAGAATGAGATAAATATAACTCGTTTTTATCTTATTCTCTCGCAGGCTGAGTCCTATTTATGAATGTGTTTGTCTCTTTTTGGGGTCACCGTTGAATTTTCAAATCACAACGATTCAGACATAGTGATAAATAAAGGTTACCTCATTTAAAGCCAAAAACGGTAGAACTTTAGTTGCCAGCGAAGAACTGTTGTCGTCTGTGTTGAAACTGGTCCGCTTTGGGGCTGGCGAGTCTGGGCTGTCTAGGGGATTCTGTACTGGGGGGTATCTGTAAAAGTTTTATAAATGGTTAAAAAATATACCACTACCCTCCTTTTTAGGGTTAGTCGCTCTTACACAGTACCGACAAACTGTTGATCTAGGACTTTCAGAAATTCTGATAAACAAAAATTATGCTGGATTTTTAAAGTTTTTTTTTGCTTTTTGGCCTGTATTTTCTTTTTTGGGCTGAGAGAGGTATATAGGCATTGCTTTAGATGAAAAAAGTCGATTAAATTTCTTTTAAAATGCGGGGCTGAAATATTTTTTGATTAAAAATTGACAGAGATATGGCCTATATACCTGCAATAGCGTATCAGTAAAAAAGTTACCTGCAATAGTGTAGCGTGTGTAGATCTACGGGCGTGATGGTGTCCAGTAGTTTGGGCTCGCACGTTATAGTCGTTCTGATCCGGGAGCGACGCATCCATCTGAACCTGCCCTGAAATAATAGACGTGCTGTAGGAAAACGAACGCTGCAAATATACTAAAAAAGGCTACAAATTTATATGAAATAATACAATTTTTGGTAGTACCTAAATGACTCTGCTATAATACATTAATTTAGATTAAATTTATAAATATGTTGCACGCCAAAATTGGAGTGGAGTTTGTTATGGGCTCTTCTCAGACCAGGGCGCGTCGTACCATAACCATCGTAGCTTTAGTTTTAAGATACCGTGGCTAATTATCCCCATCAGCATTAATAATATTAGTATAGATATAAGAGGTAAAGCCTTCAATGGGAGGACAGCCTCACACGCCAGGGAAACTCTCAAAAAATCTGCTTATAGCTCTTGCAGCTGATTGCCACCACCACCACCACCACTACAGCCCAGTAACGTCCCACTGCTGGACACAGGCCTCCACTCTCACAGGAGAGAGGGAATTAGAGCTTACACCCACCACGCTGCTCCAATGCGGGTTGGCGGGCTTTAACGACTATTATCATGTTAGTGATAATAACCGGGACCGACGGCTTAACTTCCTCTCCGAGGAGAAAAAAAATTGTTACCAAATAGCCAACGTACCTCCTTCAAAGCCTGCAACGCACCCTTGACATCATTGGAACACCATGTAGGCAAGCAAAGTCGGCCGACCGACTTGTGTGGTGCACTATTGAAGCCGATCACTGGTTTACTGTCATAAAAATATATTATCAAATAAATATTATAAATGCGAAAGTTTCAATAGATTATATATTTAGTTACTCCAGACTATAATCTATCTCAGTGCCAAATTACATCCAGATCCGTTCAGCCGTTGGGTGTGATTGAGTAACAAACATCCATCCATACTTCCATTCATCCAAACTTTCGCATTTATCCATACTTCCATACTAATATTATAAATGCGAAAGTGTGTCTGTCTGTCCGTCTGTCTGTCTGTGTGTCTGTCTGTCTGCTACGCTTTCACGGCCCATCTGCTTAACCAATTATGGTGAAATTTTTTACAGGGGTAGATTGTATCCCGGGGAAGGACATAGGCTACTTTTTTCCCGGAAAATTAATGAGTTCCTGCGGGAATCAAACAATCTTAATCCACGCGGACGAAGTCGCGGGAATCATCTAGTAATATTAAATAGTATAACAGATTATTAAGAACTCTCGGGGATGCAGGTTTCCTCACGTTTCCCTTCCACTACCACTACAGCCCATTAACGTCCTACTGCTGGGCACAGGCACTCTCATAGGAGAGAGGGAATTAGAACTTAGACCCACCACGCTGCTCCAATGCGAGTTGGTGCACTTTGACAACTATTATCATGTCAGTTATAATGACCGGGACCGACGGCATAACGTGCTCTCCGAGGCAAGGGGGTTCCGAAACACTGCCAACTTCCTAACTCTGGGCTAGTAGTGATCTCCAGTCAGAAAAACCCGATACTTAATTATGGCCCGACCCGGGACTCGAACAAGCTAACCACTAGAGTGACTAGACCAACGGAGGCAGTCGTTCACGGTTATTTAATTTGTTAAAACGCACATAACTGCACTAAATATTACCGCTGCTAACCTGTCATTGATTGAAGAAATACTCACTTAGCATCTCTGACTCTGGACGCGGCGAGTAGAAAGGTACCATCACCGCCCACTGGCACCACCACGTCGCACCAGTTTATAAGTTCATCGTTGTATGTTAATCTGAAACAAATATTATTAATAACTATATAATACGAAAGTGTGTTTGTTTGTTGGTTTGTTGGTTTGCTAGTTTGTCCTTCAATCACGCTGCAACGGAGCTACGGATCGACGTGAGTTTTGGTATGGGTATAGTTGAAGACCTGGAGAGTGACATAGACTACTTTTTATCCCGGAAAATTAAAGAGTTCCCGTGGGAATCAAAAGACATATTCCACTCGGACGAAGTCGCGGGCATCAGCTAGTTAATAATATTGCTAGATTGTTAGAATGATTAGAATGGGCTGGCTGTGAATGCATTCACGAAATTGAGCTCTAAATCAATGCCGTTAAGGTTCGCTTTACTTTTGAGCTAATGTGATCGAACGATCGCATTCGCATTTTAAAAACTTAGGCTAAGCGTACTGGAAAGCGTACCAAACACAGGCACACTTTCGCATTAATAATATTAGTATGAATTATTAATTTTGACCGGTGGGAGGCTTCGTCTGCGACTATAAAGGGCAAAACACACAGGGAACGGGCGCGGGTCGGGCGCGGGCTGGGTTGGGTGCGCGGCGGGTGTAATTCCTTGTATTAATATGGACGACATCACAATGAACGCGGGCGCGGGTCGGGCGCGGGCCGGGTCGGGTGCGCGGCGGGTGTAATTCCTTGTATTTATATGGACGACCTCACATTGAACGCGGGCGCGGGTCGGGCGCGTGGCGGGTGACGCTGTGTGATGTCGTTCCCGGTGTTTTTTGCGCTTAAGTTATCAGTTATCACCCTACTGGAACATGTACCGCCAAGTCCACAAGGCCGTTCCCCTTCTCTTTTAATATGGGTCAATCAAATCAAGAGTGAATAGGCATTTTCTAGGCAAGCGCGGTCCACCTTAGGATGCATCACTACTTACAAGCAGGTCTGATTGCAGCCAAATGCTAGACTATGTATTTAAAAAAAATGCTGTGTAGAAACCGATTATAGACAGACAGACGTTTCACATCCATATCCATACTAATATTATAAATGCGAAAGTGTGTCTGTCTGTCCGTCTGTATGTCTGTCTGCTACGCTTTCACGGCTCAACGGTTTGACCAATTTTGATGAAATTTAATACAGGGGTAGGTCGTATCCCGAAAAAGGGCATAGACTACTTTTTATCCCGGAAAATTTACCCGCGGGAATTAAAAAATCTTAATCACGCGGACGAAGTGGCGGGCATCATCTAGTTTACTATATTAGCATGTCCTATTGTGGATTGAGGAAATAATCGAGTCCAATAATTACCCATTATCAGAATATCAAGTCATGTTTCGATGTAATTATTAAGAGAACTCTATTTAGATAACGTAATCTCAATGATTAGCACTCATATTTACGTTTTGACCCCGCTTAGTTCGCACATAGAGTATACTAGAGTATACTATACTAGATTATAGTAGACCCTGAACTTGTGACGCCATCAAAGACACGTGTAAAACTATAAATAAACATTATTAGCACTTTTCAGACTATAATAATTATTATTATTAATCATCGGCAACTTATCGCCGGCATAGCAGCCCTATTATAAAAAAGCTACATCAATCATTGCTACAATCTCAATTGGAATGATCACAACTCAATCAAATCAGCATCTCGTTATCAAACTCAAACACGCGCTTCTAGTATGGGAGTTTGTATGAAATACATAGTCGTGACGTCGTCGAATTTCAACACACTTTTTAGGGTTCCGTACCCAGAGGGTAAAAACGGGTAAGACGGTAAGACTCCGCTGTCTGTCTGTCTGTCTGTCTGTCTGTCTGTCTGTCTGTCTCCAGGCTGTATCTCATAGACCGTGATAGCTAGAAAGCTGAAATTTTCACAAATGATGTATTTCCGTTGCCGCTATAACAACAAATACTAAAAATTAAAAAAATATATATATTAAGGGGGGTCCCCATACAATAAACGTGTTTTTTTCGTATTTTTTTGCTCAATATTAAAAACGGTAACAGGTAGACGGTTCAAATTTTCACAGAATATTAACTTGTATATTACCTTTCAAAATAAATAATTAAATATCAATAAAGTAAATATTAAAGGGGGGCTCCCATACAACAAACGTAATTTTTTGATATTAACAGTAAACCTCTACAAACAAAGTTAGTTTTGCGGTTCATTAACAAAGGTAATTATACCTACTTCTTGAGTACGGAACCCTCGGTGCGCGAGTCCGACTCGCACTTGGCCGGTTTTTTTCTTAAATCTATAGTTTAAAATAGTAATCAAACTTAAAACTAACCGATGATGTGAATATTAGGTCTTTTGGAAGACCCTTTATTTAATCATCAGTGAGAAATAATTTATTTGTGACGTCATCCCTATTGCTTGACTGATTTTATTGGTGAACCACAACCTGAGACCATATTTTTGTGAGAAATTGACCCTAACATATTTTTTCCAACAAAATGGGGCGTGGCCTAACTTTATTAAAATAATTCAAAATTCAAATGTTTTCTGTTCAAGTAAACTTTTACAAGTGCTCTTGAATCGTCGAGTGAATCTACCACTGGTTCGGAATGCCATTCCTAGTTCCTAGCGAGAAGAACCAGCAAGAAACTCGGCGATTGCTCTTTTGAAAAATATAATTTACAATTTCATTAATGAGTACATAAGTAACCGCTGTCCTTATAGTCTAGGCAACAACGGGGCGGTTCGTTGTATGGAGACCCCCGCATAACTTAATATTTATGACTGAATATTTTCTCGATTTATTAAGCTATTGCATAGCTTCTATCGCGGGCCTTGAGCGTGGAGACCCAATCCAGAAATTCCGTAACGAAAAAAAACCTAACAAAGAGGTTTTTTGATTCCCCTTGGACACCCGGACTATTGAAAACAAAATTCTTTAAAATTATTTCGCCTTAATATTTTCAACAACTTGAAGTCAACAACACAAGTAGTCATAGCAAGTTGATAAAAAATGCTATGCAATAGCTTTACCGCGGCAGTCTTCGAGTGCCACACGTCTTTTTTTTTTTTTTAATCTAATCATACTGTAAAGTTTCGTCGGCTGAGGAATAATTGTTGGAGTCCACTAGCTTTATTGCCTAGACTATTAGCATTGCTGGAGCGAGTCTAATCCATGCGCTTTTGTCATTTACGTAATCTTCAACAGTATAATAAGCTTTTTCAACAGCACAATAACTTACTCAACGGATAAGGATTTTCCCTCTCTTCTATGTTAAAAATAAATAAGACCTTCAGGAGATTAAAGCAATTGTGTAAATATAGATAAATAAACACTTTGCAGTTGGTAAAGTTTGTCTTTCAACTTACCACACTAAATAAACAAAGTTATCGTGAGTGCATTCAGAACATCGTATACCTTTTATTGCAATTTATTATATACTAGATGATGCCCGCGACTTCGTCCGCGTGAATTGATGTTTTTTAGGGTTCCGTAGCCAAATTTGGCAAAAACGGAACCCTTATAGATTCGTCATGTCTGTCTGTCTGTCTGTCTGTCTGTCTGTCTGTCTGTCTGTCTGTCTGTCTGTCTGTCTGTCCGTCTGTATGTCACAGCCACTTTTTTCCGAAACTATAAGAGCTATACTGTTGAAACTTGGTAAGTAGATGTATTCTGTAAACCGCATTAAGATTTTCTTACAAAACAAATCTTAAAAAACAATAAATTTTGGGGGTCCCCATACTTAGAACTGAAACTCAAAAATTTTTTTTTCATCTAACCCATAGGTGTGGGGTATCTATGGATAGGTCTTCAAAAATGATATTGAGGTTTGTAATATCATTTCTTTCTAAACTGAATAGTTCGCGCGAGAGACACTTCCAAAGTGGTAAAATGTGTGTCCCCCCCCCCCGTAACTTCTAAAATAAGAGAATGATAAAACTAAAAAAAATATATGTTGTACATTACCATGCAAACTTCCACCGAAAATTGGTTTGAACGAGATCTAGTAAGTAGTTTTTTTTTTAATACGTCATAAATCGTAAACCGCAATTTACCTTTCATTCAATCAACTCAAATATTTAAAAAAAACTTTTAATTTAAAACTTACTACAGGTTTGTACGGAACCCTCGGTGCGCGAGTCCGACTCGCACTTGGCCGGTTTTTAGATTATTTAAGATTTAAACTATCCTATCTCTCAAGTTGGATCGAACTGCACATGGTGTGCGAATTTTATTATAATCGGTTAAGTGGTTTAGGAGTCCATTGAGGACAAACATTGTGACACGAGATTTATATATATTAAGATTGTTACTTATTATAATGTAATAGCTACATTTTTAAATAATACGCTAGGTTATTTTTTTTTAAAGATCAAAGAGCAAAAGCAAGCTTACTGCTGGCTCTTCTCACTAGGACTGAGAATCAAATTAATTTGAATTTATTCAGATATACTGGTATGGTATGACCAAATGAAAGAAGCGGTCGACACTCCGGTCTGCAGTGCCTTTCGCACGGCCTCCAATAGGGAGAGATGGCGTAACACCGTGAAGGCTGTGAAGGCGTGAAGCTGAGGAAACGACGCGAGAAGAGAAGACTGGTATGGTAGATTCACTACACAATTCAAAAGCACTTGCTACTGGAATAAAAAAGATTGGAGTGTGGATTAATAGAAGATATTACTGTGTTCCTGGGGGTGACGTTAGATGCAAAACTTCACACTTTCTGGCACTTTCTGGCACTTCAACACTTTCTGGCAAGCTTAGTTCTGCTGCTTACGCTGTCAGAAAGATTCGACAGTTAACTGACATCGAAACTGCCAGGATTGTATAATATTTTGCTTATTTTCATAGCATTATGTCTTACGGAATCTTACTGTGGGGTAAAGCGGCAGATATTAAAAAAAAATTGTATTACAAAATTGCGTGATTCCCTTAGAGAGAAATTTAAAGAAATTGGCATTCTAACTGTCGCCTCGCAATATATTTACAGTAATATAATTTTTGTAAAACAGCATATCCATAATTACAAAAAAAATTGCGATCTGCACGATAGGCAAACTAGAGGCCGTAATAGGCTCGTGACTCCATCGCTCCGCCTCCAAAAAGTCAGAAGGTCATTCGTGGGAATGAGCATTCTTTTCTATAACAAAATTCCAAAACCTATTTTAAACTTGCCTATACACAAATTTAAGAAATCCATTAAATGTATGCTCCTAAAAAAAGCTTATTATACTGTTGAAGATTATGTCAATGATAGAGGAGCATGGATTTGATCGCTCCAGCAATGCTAAGGACAGCGGTTACTTATGTACACATTAATATAATAATTATTGTAAATGAATTATTTAAAAAGAGCAACCACCGAGTTTCTTGCTGGTTCTTCTCGGTAGGAATGGCATTCCGAACCAGTGGTAGATTCACTTGAGGATTCAAAAGTACTTGTAAAAGTTTATTTGAATAAAAAAACATTTGATTTTGATTTTGATTTTGGAGTTTGAGTATACCTAACTGTTGTGTATCCCAAACAATACCAATATGAGGAATTAGGTATATGGTCTTATAAGGAAGTTTCATTATAAGGAATTTTTCCTTTCAAAAAAATTGGTCATATAAAGTACTGAGATCAAAAATTACGATAACTTCTTGTGTTGTTTTCGCCTTGGCAGATTTATTTTATTTTAAATTAATTAAAAGCATTAAAAAAAGATTGAATGAGCCGAAAACAACATTAGCTTAGCAAAAAACCTAGTCATAACTTTGATGAGCGAGTGAGTAGGTCAAGTCAAGAAGTTTATAATAAGATAAGAAAATGTTTATTGTAATTGCCCAAAATACCTTAAATAGCTGTCACAGGCTAAGCCTGATGGATTGCTATCGGATTATTATCTGTTTTTGCAATCAATGCAAAATATTTCCTTATTACACCCACTTAATGTTATGCGCACATGATTATACGTATGTATAATATTGTCACCGTAAAACTGTAATCTAACGGTTTTTATCTCGCGAGATTGTTAACTGTCGAAAGATTGTGATCCGTTCAATGTTCTGAGTGTCAATTTTTGAAATATTCATTGTATTTACGTTTTCTTGTCTCTTGTAGGTTAGGTTAGGTTAGACAGAAATGTTTAGGTTCTATCGGGTTAATATACATAATAGATTACAATCTACCGAAAAATGATGCGTTAAATTGTAAGCAGTAGTTACGCTTCACAATCTTTCGACAGTTACCAATCACGCGGGATAAAAACCGTTAGATTATAATATAAAAGTATCTACAATTTTACGCTGACATATTAATCTCTCAATAATCTCTCAGATTAATAGATATTTCAATGTCATTATACCTGGTAGCCATTTCAACTTGAAGACCCATCTCTTTCAGACTCTTCGCGACTCCCTCTTCGAAGGACTTCTGCTCCCTGTGGTTGGAGATCATCGCATCGTAGTCGGACCCTCTCTTTCTCAATATCTTCTCCAGCTCTGCATCTGCGATGTTATCGTGGCTGTGTCTGAAAGAGACAGAAGATTTTATTTAATTTTTTGAACCATATATTGAACATGCCCCCCTCATAGGAAAAAAACTTCAAAATCATCAAATATTGGATAGAAGCAGGCGTTACTTTGCGGAAGTCCATTACAATGGAAAAACTAGAAGTTTAATTCGCTATAATCCGCCAGAGATCTGATTCTGATTCTGATTCTGTGGCGGATTATAGCGAAATAAAGTTCAAGTTTTTCCATTCAATATCATCACAGCTGCCTATGCTTAACGCATGAATTCTATATCTCGTACAACGCTCTGTAGGGCTAGCATTCGCGCAACGAGTAAAATTATGTCTACCCGTTATCTCTATTTGTCTACCGACGCTAACATGGTTACTTGTCTCGTTACGTCATGAGTAAAGAAAAGTAATATTTCCTAACTGTGGTATTTTTCTCTACGATCCCTTACATGCCGACTATTTTTTTCTTGTAATATAACGCCTTTTGTGTAGTTTAGGGTAAACGAAAAATTAGCCGGCAACGACAACATCTCTCTCGTCGCAAGTTATCTCGTTGTGCGCATGCTAAGCCTGCTGGCCTCCTCTGATAGGGGGTAACCCTATTACTACACACAAACACGGGGGGGACACTATTACTTGCAGACAAATCAACATTAAACCTATTCTTAAAATCTATCTTTCCAAGACAAAAGATTTTGATGAAGCTTAATACAATTTTGTGGAGGTCTCCACAAAATTGCTTCATCACATCATACTTAATATTATAAATGCGAAAGCGTGTTTGTTTGTTGGTTTGTTGGTGTGTCCTTCAATCACGCCGCAACGGAGCAACGGATCGACGTGATTTTTGGCATGCGTATAGTTGAGGACTTGGAGAGTGACATAGGCTACTTTTGATCCCGGAAAATTAAGGAGTTACCGGGGGAATTAAAAAAAACTTAAACCACGCGGACGAAGTCGCGGGCATCAGCTGGTACACTAATAGAAGCCGCTACTGGTAGCATAATATGAAGAAAACTGAGTCAAATGACAGGGTTTGAATCGCGCTATCAAAATTTCCACCCTTGATCTCTATTTATACAACGATTCAAGTCCAGTAGTAATTATACAAACTAGGATATCCTCGCACTGAATTGTTCCAGTGATACACTTTGGTCTTAACCAAAAGGCCGAGAAGCGAAAAATACTTACTATTTTAAGAGCTAAATTTGTTCAACTTTTTTTTAATTGCGAGATATGCATTATGCATATTGTAATAGGATTTTTCAATAAATTTGCGTTTTACAAAAACTGATCTTTTTTTTAATTGCAAGATTGCGCTTTACGACAATCATGCTTAGTGCAAAGCAATGATGAAGTCTAAGTTGGATCTCGCTTGCCTAGAAGATGCCTATTCACTCTTGCTTTGCATTCAAAGCCTACCTAAGTTACTTACTTCTCGTATTCGTATCTGGTGACCTTGGAGACGATGAGACACTTGTCCAGCTTCAGTCGGGGTTCATTGGAGCCATGTTGACGTCGTCCAGATAACCGGTCGCACAACTCAGTACTTTGACGGAGTCCTGGAACAACCAACGCCCTCATCATCAGAAATCAACACATCACCAGCTCACCAGTTTGCACAGGAACCAGGGGCCTTATTACGTAAAAATGATTGCTACTGTGCAATCAACTCTGATTGATTCATTTCAATTTAATCTCTTTAATATTCTTTGGTGCACTGTAACACGTTTTCAACGTCAATAAAAACACAAAACGTTATGGTGATAAATAAATTACGTCTTACGGTATCTGAAAACTAAAGCTACGGGAATTACTAATTGTTTGAATAAAATATTAATATTAAGACTTGATGTTAATTTATCTGCTCTAAGCTTCCTGATATCGTCTATCGTCTGCCTGTTAGAGGTACACTGTTCCTACTGTGTAAAATTATTACTATTTTAAAATCTTCAACTATGTAACAAACAATTTTAATAAATGAAATTAATTGAAAAAGGGTTCCAAACGCGCCTGGCCTGAGAGGAGCCCCAACAACCTCAGCCGGGAATTTTTCCCAGTATCTCACCATCTCATAACAAATCTTAAAATATTTAAGTACATACTATTTAGAAGTAACTATATCAGAGCTCTTAGGGTATGTTCCGATATACACTGCGAGCACTGTAAGGTGTGACGTCAATTTAGTATACTGCGAAGCCGTTCCTATAAAATTAGCTATACTGGTTACTGTTTAAAAGAGAACTGCACTGAGAGAACCTTACGTCGAAAACGCCAGTGCTCACAGTACAAAAATGGCGACGATTTATGACGTCATATATTTCCCTAGGATACTGCGGCAGTGTGCTGTCAGTCCATAACGGAACGAATTTCTCCCCAGTAAGAACACTGAACAGTGCTCGCAGTGTATATCGGAACATACCCTTAGAATAATCTAAGAGCTCTGATAGATACTGAGTTAGATTCCGCTATTGGCCAATAATCTAGTGTCGCATCAACAATGCCATAATTTCAGCCGATGACAATAATAGTTGAGGCTTTAAATAACAATAATTCTTGATTCATGCAGGAATCAGAATCAGAATCAGATCGTTTATCGTGTTACATTTTAAAATGCTTACTTAATATCAAAATAAAATTATCAAAAATATACCCAATGCTTTCATCGAAGACTCAATGGGTTTTTTCAAATAACTATAGTCATATTTTTAAATGCTATTCTTTGTTACCCTCTGTTGTGGCAAAGATTGCTTTATTGCCATCTCATTCCTGGCACACTACAGTGAATAAAGCTGTCTTTCTCACGCTCTTAGAAAGACAAATGATATCTTATATAGATGATAGATTATATTTTAGCTCTTAGATGGGTTGTCTAGAGGAGATCACTAAAAAGTGATAAGACCTCCCTTGCGCACTTCGTTTTCTGTACTTGTTTACTTTACATCTTTAAATGTTTGTGTGGAGCAATAAAGAATGTATCTCTCTATCTCTTTGCATCGTTTAAAGCCCTTAACAACTTGGACTTGGCTATCACCGGTTAAATTCGGTCAGGAGGGCACTTATGATATTTTCCACAATAAACACTTCTTTATCAGGACGCAGTGTGATAACGCCTTAACAATAACCGCTTCACAAACCTACATTAGCGATGCATTCCAAACATTTCCAGTGTTTATCTACACAACCCTTGCCCTTAGTGTGGTTATTGGGGCCTGCACGTCTTAACCGATTAAATCCGGTGGTTTAAATATAGACCCCCAATGGAAAATTACAGCTGTGATATGTAGGGTTGTCACCATTTTTGAAGCTTTTAATACATAATATATACTTAAGTATATAAATATATCTATATATATTTTCGCAGCAAGAACACCGAAAATTCAGCCAAGCACAACAATTGAGTCTGTAAAAATGATTGATGCAGGTTTTCATAATAGGGTTACCGGTCACCTGAGCGCACTGGGACGGGATGACAGATCCTTAAAAATGATCTCGCATCCTCGCTCCACAACCACAAAACATTAAAAACATTAAGTTTATTGAGTTACTCTCAGCTTTTAGTAAAAAGTACATTTGCCCGAAAGAAAGTAAAATACTTTATAATAAAGTACGATTGGCAACCCTAGGTAATGATAAGTGACGCGTTATTAGGTCGTTCGTAATCTTATTGTCGTGAAATGCGTTGAAAACAATAATTTTGCAATCGTAATTTTTTCGCGCTTGATAAGTGTCATACTCATATCACTAGGATTATATGTCATTGCCATACCTACTTATAAATTTAGTTTTTTGTACGTATTAAGTTGTAGAAGTTTCTCGAATAATTTTTATCGAACTTCGAGAGCGACAGATATAGCTGGCGCTACTTACTACCTTATTATTTAGTACTATTGTTATATAATAAATAACCGAAAAAACTATCGAGATTTCAACAATCATTGATGCAGATTTTACATAATAGGGCTACTGATACAAAACAAATGTTTTTATTCAAATAGACTTTTACAAGTGCTTAATAGTCGAATGAATCTACCACTGGTTCGGAATGCCGTTCCTACCGAGAAGAACCAACAAGAAATTCAACGCATAAAGATGCGAAATTGCACCAGAAGATGTGTACTATGTATGTACGTCTATTTATATTTTTGTTACTTAGAGACATATTATAATAATATATATTTTTTTTTTTATATGTATAGCTAGCAAACGAGCAGGCGGGTCACCTGATGGTAAGTGATTACCGCCGCCCATGAACATTTGCAGCACCAGAGGAACCGCCAATGCGTTGCTGGCTTTTGAGAAATTTGTTTATCCTCCCTTTGAAGAGCCCCATATTATAATCATGAGGGAACACAGACGATGGAAGCTGGTTCCACAATTTGCGGGTACGTGGCAGAAATGACCTGGAATAACGGGTGGTGGAAGAGGGCCAGGCATCCAGGTGGTGAGGATGGAATTTGTTTCTGCGACGTAGGGTACGACTGGAGAACACGGAAGGTGGTATTAGATTGAATAACTCCTCAGAACACTCCCCATTCTAGAGACGATAGAACACACAAAGAGAACTAACGTCTCTTCGGTGCTCTAGGGACTCCAGCATGCAAGTAATATTGGGATTATCTACGAGTCGAACTGCCCGCCTTTGAATCCGGTCAAATGGAAGGAGCTGGTACTGGGGTGCTCCGGCCCAGAGGTGAGAGCAGTACTCCATGTGGGGCCGAACTTGCGCTTTATACAGCAGAAGCCTATGCTTAGGCGCAAAGTATCTTTTTGCTCTGTTGAGCACCCCGAGTTTTTTGGAGGCTAGTTTGGCTTTACCTTCCAGATGTTCGCGGAACTGGACTTCGTTCGATATACTAACACCGAGGATCCCAATGCTGTTAAATGGGGTCAGGGGAGTGTTCTGGAAGAGTATAGAGGTGTATTTTACCTAGATTAACACAAGCGACTCTACTTACTTTGTAGAGCTGATTATCGAGTACCAACTAGGTACCTACCTATAGATATGATTTAACCATTTTTGAAATAGTTACCTATAGGTCACAGCCCTAGCTAATTTGTCCTTGAATTATCAATTAATCCAATTCTTATAACGTCACAGCTATTCCTAATCAATAACTAATGATTAGATTAGATAGGAATGTCCCCTGGTGTTTTTAATGATTGATGCAATGCGTAGTGGGCAGTGGCCTGTGGGAAAATTCTAGATTTTAATTGAAGAAAAAGATTAATGGCGCGCTTACATTAGGTCTGTGACAGAAAAAAATGCATTTCATTAATTGCCTATTATTTTAGACTATAAAGATTAAAGGTAATCAATATCATAATATATTATTAGGTATAAATATTAATAAACATAATTATTAAGTTCGCGCAAACTAACAGAGCAAACTTGAATGGAACTTCAAAGTTAAGAATTTATGCAATTGCGGTACGTCGTTTTATTATTAATCTACACTGTGGCCATTCGCAACAGGTAACAGACGTTGGAGTGTGATAGCTGCCTTGCTCTCAAAATGAAATTTCGGATCGGGTAGCACGGGGCCTTAAGTAAATCGGTGAATGTAATCGGCCAAAGGTAACGACTTTTCGGTCACCGCAAAATTCTGCGATTGAATTGTTCCAATGCCTAAGCTACTGGACCGATTTTGATTATTGAGGTGTCATTCGATTCGTTATTGTGGTCCGGGTGACACAGGCTACATTTTATATTAACAAATTGATATGAATCATCAATCAATCAATCAATCAATCAATCATTTATTTATTTGCACAGATTGAAGATTTATAGGTGTTAAATAATATTTTAGCAGTAGCAATAGGTACTAATATTCTACATCAATGAGTAGCATAAGCATACAATCTGATATGGAGATGGCATGCAAAATTCAGACGTAATCGTTATTATTCTTAGCATATAATTATAAATTACAAATTTTAAAAACCCCCGACTAGAAAAAAGCTGATGACCTTCAGACGGATGAACAGATTTTCATGAAACATGGCTAAGAACATTCGGGATAAAATTATCTATAACACAAAAAATACTAGACGAAAATCGGTTCATCCGTTTGGGAGCTACGATAACACAGACAGATACACAGATACACAGATACACAGATACACAGATACACAGACAGACACGTTAAACTTATAACACCCCTCTCTTTTTGCGTCGGGGGTTAAAAACATAGACAATACAATATTAACATTACACTATACACATTACACTATAGATATGATATAACCATTTTTGAAAGAGTTACCTATAGGTCACAGCCCTAGCTAATTCGTCCGTGAATTATCAATTAATCCAATTCAAACGTCACAGCGTTTAATTTTTGAAAGATATTGTACTCAGGATTACGGTCGGCCAATGATGCTGGTAATTTATTATAAATGAGAGGTACCATATTGAAGATGCTTTTACCAACTATTGACCGATGTTACATCCAAAAAATTATTTTGCGAATGTATCGAGTAGGATTTAAAATGAAAGAGAAGAAAATTATGAGTTCATGATATACGAAGCGACAGAAAAACAATTTAGCAATATATACGAAGCGACAGAAAAACAATTTAGCAATATTATATCCGTACTTGAGTTAAAGTTTTTAGACCTTTTTACCCGACTGTGGAACGCACAGGGTTATTATCTAGTTGTTTGTTGAACTTAAATTTATGTTAAATAGAATAATATTATGTCCAAATTTCTATTTAAGTAAACATGTTAGTAAATAAAAGTATATAAGTAAATAGATTTTATATCATAACAAACTGTTTATCCTTTATCTTTGCTGAACTAGGTACCTACATGTTATTGCTTTAAATAAAAGTACCTGAGTATTTATTTGTAGAAATCTAAACTTATGATGAAACTGTAACTGTTCTTCTAATATAGTGTAAAGCAGAGATTCCCAAACTTTTTCTTCTCATAGACCACTTTCAAAATTTTACTGGTTCCGGTGGACCCCTTGCAGCTAGATTTCTACAATTTTCCCAGTCGAAAAAATGTGAAGATTAGATCTAACTATGGAAATTTGCGTTGCGGCTGAGTTCCAATCACGAATTAACAGTTTTCGAAAAAAAATGTGAGAATTGATTGGTTAATTAATTAATTGATCGTGCTGTGAGTGGATGTCTGAATCTGCTGCCCTTTGCACGTCTGAACAAGCGTTGCGGATGGCGGCGGCGGCAGCCGCGGCGCTTTACAAGTCTCGACACATTGTACCTACTGAATATGGAATATGCAAGTTTTTACAAGTAATAGTCGTTGAGCTTCTTAAAATATTATTTGCCTACATTGATAGGTGAAGTCAAGCCAACATTTTAGTTCTTCACTATCGTAACCAGATAAATTACCCGCTTACGAATTGTGAACCGGAACCCTCATTTTTTGTCACGCCAACGTAGACCCCCGTCGAGTCTCCCGTGGACCCCTGCACTTTGAGTAAAGGGAATCAATGGTGTAAAGGGAATACTGACTGACTGACAAATCCATCGTTGAATTTAAGTAACTGCCTTGTTGGTCGAGTGATTAAATAATTAAGATTTTAGACTTCACCACCAGTAGGTTAGAAATAAACACAAAATAACCATGAATAGATTTTATTTCCGCTCTTTCCAGTGTTTAACTAAAAATCGCACATAGATTGCAATGTAGCTTAATATTAAATTTATTAATCATTTGAAACTACCACACTTTCGTAAAGCAATTCCCGTAACACAAGGTTTTTCTAGGACGGGTGCTAAAGCACTCCCTCTGACCTCATAAACTTTATTGTTCACCTTTTCCATTTTATAGTAGGTATTGCATTGTATAAGTAAGGTTCTAAGGGAGAAATAATTTTTTGAAAATTCGCAATTCTTCAACACTTTTCACTATTTATTACGACATTTGCCATAGATTACAGACTTATTGTTATTGACGTTTAGTTGGCGTACTAAAGTTTCGTTTTACGTCATAAAATCCGTTCCAAAGATAAAAAGTAATAAAATAACCGAGTAATAATCATATATGTGTACCGATTATTGGAAAAACGGAACGCGTGCATTGGCGCCAAAATTCAAATCTATGAGTAATTATCGTTTTACGCGTTTTTCAGTTTTAAAGGTTACAAGGTTAAAAAAAAACGTTTTAAGGTTATAGGTTTAATTATTTAACTAAAAAAGGTATAAAGATGTGTTATTACATTTATAATTAGGTACTTGAGCATATCATACACAAAACCGAATCGGCACACCCCGACTCCACGCAGTCTTGTCTGCCCTGCCCCTAGAGTAGCGATGTGAAAAAATAATCGATTATGGAAATAATCGATTAAAAATCGATGTTTTATAAGTAAAAATCGATTTTAATACGTGATTTTATTTTTATGAATAATCGATTAATAATCGATTTTTTTATAATCATTCAATCAATTATTACCGATTTTTCACCTGCAACCCCCCGACATTAAGTGTGTGTTCCGTTATAAGCACTGCGAGCACTGGCAGTGCTCTTTACTGGGGACTTCCAGTGCTCTCAGTGTATTTCGGAACGCACCCAAGTTTGGTCTTCTGGCCCGGAGCCCGGGGCCGAAACGCGAACTGCCAAAGAATACTATCTCCATAATATTACATTAACGCCATCTGTGCATCTATGATGGCATTCCTTCTGTGCTTTTGAAATAGTTTAGTTGATTCATTTATTCAAACATTCACTAGATGGAGTCGACGAACTGTACTATTTTACCGACATTTGATATAAATGTCATTCATTATTCGTTGGTGAAATTTCCAAAAGTTTTTCGTGACAAAAAGTTTTTAGGTTTATTAAAAGTCTCGTTTTTAACAATGTCTACGACTAAAAGGACGACAAGTAGTTGGCGTCAATATTTTCATGTTGACAATAAATCTGGCAATGCTAAATGTAAATATTGCCCTAAAATTTTAAAAACGTGCAGTAATACTACCAATTTAAAACAGCACATGGAAAGGAAACACTCTGGTATCATAAGTAGTATTGAAAATAAAGAGGTAAGTACCTACAATTTGGATTTAATTACAATTATTATTTACAAAAAAACTGGACCACTTTCTATACAAATACTTACCTGTCAATGATTAGTTTTTTTGCGGAGCGAAAAAATTCTATGTCTATGTTTTTTTTAATGAATAATTATAATAAGAACACTATTTGCTATATTATAGTACAAAATTGATTTACCTATCCATTTTGCACGGACTAAAAAGATAAATGTTTCGTTAGTTCGTCAGTTAGTGATTTATTTTAGAATTGCAAACGATTGAAATACGCGGAAATGTTGTTTCTATTAAGTACTTAATAGTTTGCGCTTCTAGTTTTCAGAGTTCAGTTCTGTGTCAAAGTAGCAATATACTCGTATACTATTTACTGACCTGTTATTTTCGTTGCTATGAACCAACCAAATGATAAATCAGGGCCATTCAGGACAATATTTAAAATGCCCGGGCATAAAGATTGATGACAGGTCAAAGTTTCATTTTGACAGTTCTAGTTTAGGGTTGGGTGTTTACAAATCGGAAGATATACTTACCGATTCAGATATCAAATCAATTTACGATCTAAACAGTGGTTAATTAAGTCAAAATTTAGTTTTATTTTGATTGGTTTAGTGGCCATATGCTAAAGGATATTTTTAACCAATTTTAATTTTGTTGTAGGATCATACTGTCAAGTCGGGAAACAATTCGCAGGAAGAATCAATTGCAGACTTGTTTGCTAAGCCATCGACATCTACACGCATCTCAAATTGAAGACCCTGTAGGGTCTTCAACTCCTAAACGACAAAAAATGGGCATAGAAGCATCATTGTCAAAAATATTAGAATTTGGATCAGGGGGTTCAAAAAACAAACAGATTACAGACGCTATAGCAGAATTGATATACCGCGATAATCTTCCTTTCAGCATGGTCGAAGGAGAAGGGTTTGGAAAATTGATTAAATTACTTGCACCATTATATAAAATCCCATGTCGCAAAACGATAACCGGCATCATTGATGGAAAATACGAGGAGAAAAAAGCTATTATAATCAAAAAGTTACAATCCGTTACCAATATATGTTTAACGATTGACGAATGGAAGGATTTACAAATGAAGAGCTATCTGGGAGTAACAATTCATTGTATCAAAAATTTTAAGATTGTTTCTTTCAATATAGCTTGTGAGCCGCTTTCGGAGAGTCATACCGCCGAATATTTATCAACCACCATTAAAAATATATGTGAAAAATGGGAAATACCCGATGAAAAAATTGTGGCCGTCACTACCGACAATGGTGCAAATATGGTAAAAGCCATTGAATTAGCATTTGGCAGAGCAAAGCATATTCGTTGCATAGCCCACACATTAAACCTTGTTGTGCAAAATTCAGTCATGGTGAATGAAATAAAAATATTCATTGATAAAGTTCGCAGAATTGTACAATGGTTCCATCAGAGCGGACTTGGTGCAGACCAATTGAGAAATTCTCAAAAGGCTGAAAATGTACCGGAAGGAAAAATTAAACACCTGGTAGGAGATGTTTCAACGCGGTGGAATTCACAATTACATATGCTTGAAAGGTTTATAGCCATGAGTGGGACGGTGGGCGGCATTCTGTTGAATCACCCTAATGCTCCTCCTATGATTCAAGCTAGTGAAATTGCTGTACTGAAAGAGGTCGTAAAAATTCTCAAACCGTTTGAAAAAGTAAGCGAGGAGATGTGTAGTGAAAAATATGTCAGCGCAAGCAAAGCTATTCCCATTATAATGTGCCTGAAACAGTTTTTGGAAAAAACAGATCCATCGCATGATTTGGCCATTCAATTAAAAAAATCAATAATAAATGAATTTAAGAAAAGATTTGAGCACATACAAAAACAACATTTATTTAATACTGCAACATTTTTAGATCCTCGTTTTAAAAAATTACACCTTGATGACGGAGCATCTTTGGCAAGAACTATAAACTACATTAGACGATCCATTGAAGAAAACCGAGAACTTGAGCATTGCCCACTGTCAATAACTTCGGCCACTGATGATGTCGATAATGATGACATTTGGGAAACCCACAACAAGCTGTTGTTGGAGACTATGAGAACCAGTCAAAGTCACAGTCAGACATCCGAATTAAGCTTGTACATAGCTGCGCCTCTAATAGGATTAAAAGAAGACGCTTTAGAATCCTGGAAAAGCTATGAGGGAGCTTATCCCCAACTCACACAGTTGGCGTGTAAGCACCTATTGGTACCGGCTTCTTCGGCTCCAGCGGAGAGATTGTTTTCGAAAGCTGGCGCCATATTAACAAAGACCAGGAGCCGAATATTATCTAAACGCTTACCTAAGCTGTTATTCCTAAACTCGTTGCCTACGGATTTCTAGTTTTTTTTTAATTTGAATAATTTAATTTTGTTGTGTTGATTAATTATATTAGAACTTACTATTTCTGTTGTTTATTTTTAATTAATAAATCTATTGATATAATATTTATGGCGTTTATTTTTGAATTAATTGACAAATTAGAAAAAAAAACGATTAATATAACAAAATCGATTATTTTCTTAATAAAAATCGATTATTTATTAATCGATTTTTCATGCTAAAAAAGAAACCGATTAATTAAAAATCGATTTTTTATGTACAATGTCACATCCCTACCCTAGAGTGTTTTTTTTAAGCGCGAAGCGAGTCTTCTGGCGTAGCCCATTCTAATTTTAAGAAATTAACCTTTTCCACTACCTAAAACAAAAGGTAAGGTACTTTAAAGTAGGTATAATTAATTAAAACGTATAAAAGTAAAACCTAACCTCAAAATTTTAAAAAATTAATATCTCGGAAACTACTAAAATTCGCAACGTCTTACTTGGAGGGGGGTATATCCCCTCCCCCCTCCCCTCCCCCCTCCTTGCGACCAGTATACTAAAGCTCAACCAAAAATTTCAAAACTTTAAAAAATTATTTCTCGAAAACTATTGAGTTCCGAAATTTTTCCCTTGGAGGGAGGGTTCACCCCCTTCCCCCCTCCCTCCCCCCTCCGCCGCGTCCAGTATACTAAAGCCCAACCGAAATTTTTATTGACTAGATGATGCCCGCGACTTCGTCCGCGTGGATTAAGGTTTTTTGATTCCCGCAGGAACTCTAATTCTCCGGGATAAAAGGATGCCCGAGTCCTTCCCCGGGATACAAACTATGTCCGCACCCAATTTGAACAGATTTTTTTTTTATTCCTGAGGGAATTCTTGAATATTTTTAAAATTGAAGATTTTTTGAAATTTTTTATTCCGAATATCCCTGTACCAAATTTCATCAAAATCGATTGAACAGATGGGCCGTGAAAGCGTAGCAGACAGACAGACAGACGGACGGACAGACAGACACACTTTCGCATTTATAATATTAGTATGGATAATATGGATATGGATTCTAATCACAGTGGGCATTCTAAGTTCATTACAAAGGTTGTAAACAACTGTAACTCAACGTTAATAATATTGATGAACCAATGTTATGATATGTAAAACATTATATTTTATATCTATTTTCTCTTGTAATTCTTTTGGAATTGGAATAAATGAATTTTAAATTAAATCCAGAAAAATCTGTACATAGGTAGGTATAGTTGCTCTTTTCAAATTATTTAACAACCAATGCTATTAAAACAGAAAACAATAAATTATTAAAGCCGGTTTTTATTTTATTTAGTATATATATACTAACCAATATTGGTTTTAATAAAGGTAACCAGAAGATCTGCCTTAAAGGCCGGTTCGCATTTTGATTCGTGTTAAGTGCGAGTGTTAAGTATTTGTTTAAAGTGTTTAGTGATTAGTATTTAGAAATCAGTTATATTTTTTTGCAAACTTGCCACCGCCCCGCACCATTTTCTTCACCCCTCACTCACAGCACGCTACTCACTAAACAACAACAGTCTGGACAGGAATTGTTGTGATTAGTTCAATGTAGTGAATTTCACATAATTAAATAAATGCCAGGAAATATGGCGAAGTAGTCAGATGATCTGACATATAAATTTGTAGAGGCATAATCCCTAATCCCTTGCTATCATTTCCAATTAACCCCCTATTCTCCACATCATATGAAGCTCTGATTTACAATCCCCCTGTAGTCAGTGATCTTGGTCTAGTCAAGGGAGCCCCTGATACTCATTCAAAATTTCAAACTTAGTTCATCAAAATTGGTCAAATCACCTTCTTATTTACACTGATGCCTCAAAGTTGTCCCCAGAAAGTTGTGTTGGTGCAGCCTGCTGGTTTCCCAGGTTTAAAATTATCCTACAATTTAAATGCCCTCCTGAGTCTTTGGTGTTTACAGGGGAAGCCATTGCCTTATTAGAAGCAATCCTGTTTACCCAGTCCCATAACTTAAAACAATCTGTTATTTTTACTGACTCCCTTAGCTGCTTGTTATCCATCAAAGAAACCCCATTCCGGAGTAGGTCAAGGTTTCCCATCATTCTAGAGATTAGGGAGGCCCTGTTCTCCTGTCATCAAACTGGTTTAGCATTAACCTTGGTATGGATCCCAAGTCATTCTGGCATTGCAGGCAATGAAACAGCTGATTCATGTGCTAAGGCTGCTATACAAATGGGTTCCCATGAGCATTTTAAGAATAGCTCCCAAGATCTGAGCGCTCTATCTAAAACTTATCTGGACAAGTCCTGGAACACATTCTGGAATGAATCCGATTAAAGGCAAGGCCATAAAATCAAGAATTGAATTAAATTGAGATTAGGTGATTTACAATTATGTAGACAATAATAAGAAGAATATGGGGGATGCTGCATTCTTACTACTTAGTATAAAATTTATAAGCTTTACTAAATAGAACTGCCTCGTTGGTCTAGTGGTTAGCATAGTCGACTGCGGATCACGAGGTCCTGGGTTCGATTCCCGGTCGGGCATAAAAAGTTAGGTATTGGGTTTTTCAATTAAGAAATTCTCAGTGCCAGCCCGGAGTTGGAAGTTGGCGGTGTTTCACCCCCGTCCCTCGGAGAGCACGTCAAGTGCTCTCCGTCATACATAATAACCGTCGGTCCCGGTTATTATCACTAACATGATAATAGTCGTTAAAGCCCGCCAACCCGCATTGGAGCAGCGTGGTGGGTCTAAGCTCTAATTCCCGCTCTCCTATGAGAGTGGAGGCCTGTGCCCAGCAGTGGGACGTTAATAGGCTGTAGTGATGATGATGATGATGATGACTAAATAGAACTACTAATCAGCAATGGACATCAACTAAATACTTATCACTTCACGCTAAACACTACAGGCTCCACACTCGCACTTAACACTAATCAAAATGCAAACCAGCCTTAAAATATAATTCAAAGGCCAATCATTTTTATTTTGCATGTTTGAGCCGATTGTGGATGGTAGATGATAGATGCCTAAATTAAGTATTAAGTTTTTCTCACAAGAAACTCTCAGTAGTAGCCCGGAGTTGGCAGTATTTCATCCCTGTGCCTCAGAGCACGTTAAGCTAACGATCTTGCGCCTGATCTCCCTCTGGTCAAAATGCAAGAGAGAGGAAGGAGGAATATCTACTCTAACAGCACATTCATAGATTATTATTTCATCTATGATGTAGTATAAACAGCTGTGAAGGATTTTATTGGGCCTTCATTCTATAAATTCCGAACTAATCAGTTATATTCATTGTTATTATTATAATAATTATTAATGCCATCCAGAGCTATCTATTTGCAAAATGATAATGTTGATACAACCATAAACAGGAAGAAATAACATTTATTAATATACTAAGTTTACAGCTATTATTAGTTTATTGATATTCTCCCTCTCTTCCTGTGTTGTACTCCCCATTACTGAGAGTTGTGACCCCTTCCACCAATTATCTTTCTAAGGATGATGTTTTTTCAAATTCTTTATTTATTTTACATGGCTTTTATACAATAAGTAAATGAGAGTCCTATTCTACCGTATCAAATATTTTAACTATTCTACTTACTTTAAATTTATTTTACTACTTGACAACTACATATCTATCCTATTTTTAATACTATTAATATAAATTTAAACATGTGACCTCATATGATAATATTAAAATATTCAAATCTTTGCAATGCAAAAAAACCGGGGATCTATGGGGGATATCAGTAAAAATAATCAGCAATGTTATTGATATAATTGCACCATATCTTGCTCTCATATTTAATGAGTCTGTAATGGGGGTGACCTTAGATTCAAAGCTTGGGACACTCATATATCAACTCTGGCTGGCCAACTCAGCTCTGCTGCTTACACTGTCAGAAAGATTTGTCAGTTTACTGACGTTGAAACTGCAAAAATTGTGTATTTTGCTTACTTTCATAGTATTATGTCTTACGGAATCTTACTATGTGGTAAAGCGGCAGATATTAAAAAAATTTTTGTATTACAAAAAAGGGCAGTACATGCAATTTATAATTTAAAACCGCGCGAATCCCTTAGAGAGAAATTTAAGGAAATAGGTATTCTTACAGTAGCCTCGCAATATATTTATAGTAATTTAATCTTCGTAAAACAGCACATTCACAATTACAAAAAAATTTGCGATCTACATGATAGGCAAACTAGAGGCCGCCATAAGCTCGTGACTCCATCGCTCCGCCTCAAGAAGGTCCGAAGGTCGTTCGTGGGAATGAGCATTCTATTTTATAACAAAATTCCACAACCTATCTTAAACTTGCCTTTACACAAGTTTAAGAAGTCCATTAAAAGTATGCTCCTGAAAAAAGCTTATTATTATTGTTGAAGATTACGTAAATGACAAAGGAGCATGGATTTGACTCAAATCCATGCTCCATGCCATTGATTCCAGCAATGCTAAGGACAGCTGTTACCTAATGTATTCTACAAATTAATGAAATTGTATATTTTGTTTTTTTTTCAAAAGAGCAACCGCCGAGTTTCTTGCTGGTTCTTCTCGGTAGGAATGGCATTCCGAACCAGTGGTAGATTCACTTGACGATTCAAAAGTACTTGTAAAAGTCTATTTGAATAAAAAATCATTCGATTTTGATTTTGATTTTGAATTAAATAGGATTTTAGCTAAAATGGAAACCGGGTCAGATAAATGTTGTGTCATGTTGTTGGGTTTTTTGCGACATCCGGAGCTTTGTGGGGTTTATTGATATTAGTTATTCTGAAAGCTGTGATAGCCTAGTGGTAAGACATCCAAACCCTTGTACAGGGTCATAGGCTTGATCCCCAGTCACACACCTCGAATTTTCAAAATTACAGTAAAAGCTCCTTATTCGCCCTTCCTTCATTCGCGTTTTCACTATTCGCATTCGAAAATTTTTGCAGATAAGTACATACTTAGTTATGTACTTAATTTAATTATTTAAGGTGATTGGGGTTAATGGTACAAAACGTATGACTTGAAAATAACAATCATACCATTATCACGTCAACAAAGTGTGCTAAATTAAAATTGCAAGAGTTTATCTGTTCGTACCTACTAAAAAACTGGACGCGAAACTACTTGATAAGTTCTAACTGTTAAAATGATTAAATAAATACTTACGCCTTATTCCTTTGGCTATTGACACTGTAAAGTTGTTTAGCACTGACATTTTACACACTTATCCTTAGAACAATCGTAAATAAATACAAATTCCTTATCGGTTATCTACCACTGTTCTTGTATCGAACGTGTACTTATTACAAAGTCTATGAATGAACTGAAATTAATTTCTCGTGTGACAGAGGCGTGGCACTGAAGATAAGTCGTTTCGAATACGGAATATTTATTTATTAATAGACTACTGATAATTTCATATTTAGTGATACAGAAATGTTTAAATTCGCTTTTCGTTAAGTATCTTTCTCTAACCTATAACCTTCAACATTGCGTTTGATGAACCACAGAGTACGTACATTGAATAAAGGTCAGGAGAGACAAGTAACATATTTTGAAATTCACCAAAATGTCAAACTCAAATCAAACAAAAAAAACCGGGCAAGTGCGAGTCGGACTCGCGCACGAAGGGTTCCGTACCATTATAAATAAATAATTACCTTTGTTAATGAACCGCAAGACTAACTTTGTTTGTAGAGGTTTATTGTTAATATCAAAAAAACTATGCTAGTTAGAGCATTGGCTATAGTTTTCCTGTAAAATATACGTAAATTCCTATTGACCATAATTATTTCAAATTTTTCGATTGGTAATCTCCGGAGATAAGGGGGGGGGAACGGTATTTTTTTAGACATTTTCCCCGATAAATCAAAAACTATCATAACTAAAAATATTTAAAAATCTGTTTTAGAATGTACAAAGTAAACCCTTTCATATGATACCCCACACAGTACAGTTATCTCACTTTTAAATTTCAACCCTCAGATTTTCCCCCCTTTTTAAATAAGAACAAAAATAATTTCCAATTTTTTTTAATTCCAGTGTCTTTGGGCCGCTAATATACACAAGCTTTCCAAATTTCATGTCGATAGCTTCGGTAGTTACTGAAATAATCGAGTGTGACGGACGGACAGACGGACAGACGGACAGACGGACAGACGGACAGACAGACGGAGAAAGTCGCACCATAAGGGTTCCATTTTATCATTTTGGTACGGAACCCTAAAAATTACATATTTTGACAGCAAAATAACGTTCAATCTATCGTAATTTATGATAATCGTAAAAAAAAATAAAAATTAAAAGTAGTCTATTAAAATTATTACTTTTTTACTTTATATTATCTACCTACTTTGTTACGGAATAGAATGCATGGCATGCAGAGGTTTTTCCAATTTTAGTTGTTCTTACGGCTGCGCAAATGAGGAACTTTCTAGCCTACGTTATTATTATTCTTGATTTTATGGCTTATGTTTGTACCAAATGGGTACAATATCGCGTACCTCGCCAATGTCGCGTGGAATGGACGAGACACGCTTTATAGGCGATAACTGGGAAGGTATCCAGCTTTTAATTTGGATTATGTGTTTTAATGGCAGGTTTCTTTTTCTAATATTTTATGGTTAGTTTCTACCCTAGAACAACACAATATAATGATTAGCACATATAATATTACACACATAAGAACATATATATTTACAGCTTAGTATTGTTAGTTTTAATATATCCTAATAATCTAGCCTACGTTCCTTTGAAACATCATAGGTGGCTATGAAACTCATACTATATGAGTCATATGAGATGTCATAATATGGCCCTGATGCCCTTTGCTCGGATTTTTGACGACCTCCGTGGCGCAGTGTGTAGCGCTGTTGTCTTAACGTGCGGAGGTCCTGGGTTCGATCCCTGGCAGGGTCAATTTGGGAATTTTATAATTTCTGAATTTTCCCTGGTCTGGCCTGCTGGGAGGCTTCGGCCGTGGCTAGTTACCACCCTACCGGCAAAGACGTGCCGCCAAGCGATTCAGCGTTCCGGTACGATGCCGTGTAGAAACCGATTAGAGGTATGGGTTTAATATAACTGCCATGCACCTAACAGGTTAGCCCGCTACCATCTTAGACTGCATCATCACTTACCATCAGGTGAGATCGCAGTCAAGGGCTAACTTGTAGTGGATAAAAAAAAGGCCATAGATTATTAGATTAAGGTATACCACCTCATTTTAACTCTCATATTATGTACTCGTAAAGTGTGAGTTTCAGCGCCACCTATGATGTTTTAAAGGAACGCAGGCTGGAAAGTTCCTCAATGGGGCTAATTCTGTAGTGCACATTCTCTAAACTAAACTAAAATTAGAGCATTACAAATATTGCTAACCCTTTCATAATACTCCGTACGGAAAGGGACAGAACTACATTTAAAGCTGCCATTTTAGTTTAGTTTAGAGATGCTGTTATACAGAATTAGCCCCATTGAGTAATGTACCTTCTATTGAGTGTACCTGAGATGTTTTACATTTTCTTGAAGGTCCTTTTAGATAATCGCTACCAAGTAGGCAAGTACATTATTATTATTGACTAATGATGTCTTGTCCAAATTTTAAGAAAAAAGTTATTCAAATAATATGTCCTTGCCTAATAGTAGGCAAAGAAGTAGGAGTAGTTGGTAGATTAGAATTAAAAAAAATAAGATCACAAGCATATTTCCACACAGTTTGACTGCGGCCTCGCTCGGATGTGGGGCCTCGCTCGGATGTGCAAGCGAGGCCCCGTTTACACAATGGGAACTTACTGGGCGTAACGTAGTTATATTGTACCTACTTTCGTTTTGGAAGCCGCCTAACTTTTTGGATTTTCTAGTGATGGAAACGTATTAGCATTAAATAAACAGTAGCCGTATAGCTCCTATTGTATGCTTGCTGTGGCGATGTTTTTTGATTAATGGCTAAACATTGTTATCCAATCAAGATAGATTGACAATAGTCGGTCCATGGTCCGGACATTCAAAAAATTTGGGGTGACCTAATGAGGGCTACCGTTTTTATGCTCACTAGTTGGCGCCACTAGCGAGTAAGGTCCTGAAGTATAGCTGTATATTCGGTAAACAAGCATATTTCTGAAAAAAAGAACTCTTTTTTAAATAGTAAACATACAGGAACCAGGGAAATACTAACCTATGAATTAGCTGTTCGAAAGAATCCGCTTAATTTTGCACCTATTTTTCTTAGCTACGCTTTCAAAGCACAGAGCACTGGCATTCTTTGGCACGTATCTTACATCTTCCATAATTAATCGCTTATTGCTAAATATTCATAACATTAATTATATAATTAGACCCGCGATAAAAGCCCAGTGATATTTGACATTTCGGGGACCTCACACTACACTAGCGCCCCTAGCGGCGAATTTAAACGCGGTAGCCCTGATTGTCTTGACATTGGTTAAAGTAAATAAAACACACTTCAACTAGATTCTTATGTATTAAACTTCCATTACAAAACAGCTAATCAACGATTCAAGCAATAAATAACTTTAACAACACTTTCCACTTGACTCGATAATCGTTACTTATAGCTGAGGATTCTTGGAAAAATAAATAAAGTTTTTTACTCTGTGACTGTGTGGCTAATTTTCATGTACACTACCTCTGAAGTCCAAACTTAACTGATTTGACAGGTCTAAACCTAGAGCTGTCCTTTTCTACGAGGAACATCAAAGAGATAGCAGCACATTTAGACCTGTCATTATTTTATCATTACAGTTTAGGGATTGTGTACAACAGAATTAGCGTCAATGTTTCTTCACTTTCGTCCAAATTAAGTTATATAATTATCAAGAAAATATTACAAAATAATCACATAATACATGCTATGTTCAAAAATAGATACAAGTTTAAGACATGCCGGAATTTTTATCATGCTGGAATAATTATGCGGTCTGGTACATTACATAGGTTTCTTTAACTATAAATGAAAGTATCTTGAAACTTTTTTAACGTTTAAACTATCGTGTCTATTTATCTTGAAACTTCTGAAATAATGTTTGTTGTAGTTGTAGATAGATAGAATTTTACTAAAGATTAGGCACAAGAAAGGGCCCCAAATATTATTTTGTCCTCTTTCTGGGTTTCTTTCTTTTTTTTCATTCTTTTTTCTTTTTCTTTTTTTTTCCCCCTCGTCATTTACTTTCTAAGCATTTGCACCTGTGTCAATAAATATTATAATGTCAAACCAGAAATAAGAAAAATAAGTATAAAAGGGTACAAAAAAATGTCACTAGAAATATTCTAAACTACAGCATCGTTGCATACATTTGGAATTTTTGTTGTAAAAAAATCATATAATTGAATACGAAATAAAGGAATGTAAGTAGAAGGAAAAGTTTTAAGGGACCAAAAAAATATTAAAAACAAATTGACTGTGATAGATATCTAAAAATAATAGTTTTGTCCCTACCTACATGTTTCGCATTATTAAATTTGTTATTTATACAAATTGACTAGAAAAAGCTTTTGAGTATATTATTATTGAATTGTGGTTTGCATTAATAGAATGTTAGAAAAAAGGAACATTTATGTTTTTCAATGATGTTTTTATGTAAAATCTTTGATTTTTCTGATTTATTTTATAAATTTTATACGCAGTAAACTATTAATAGAATGAAAAAAATATTATACGTATCATTTTTCCTGTCAGTGAACTGAAATTTTCATAAAATACTTGATTTATGTGTCAAAAAATTACTATAAAGATTCCATTATTGAGTAAACGAAGATTAGCATAAAATTTTGTTAAGTTATTCTTTAAATGTGCAGACTTTTAAGAGAACGCGTTTTCAATTTGAGTTATTTTGGTACCCAAAAATACTCAAAATCCTTTATTTTCATGGTACTACATTCGCAAAATATTATATTCTCAAATTATTACACTTTGGGCAATCACAGTCAAAAGGGTTTGAGTAAAAAGTGTTAAATAAATCAAAATGTTCGTTTGTTGAAAATCTTAAATCTCCAAACGATCTTCACCTATTGTAACGTTTCTTAGTGTTTCATTATACTTCTAACATAATATATTACGAGTATATTTTGCGAATGTAATATTATGAGAATAAGGGCTCTAAATAACCCAAATAGGTACACATGTGCCAAGCGAATCAAGTCCATAATTGCCTTGGCATTGGTGAAACATACTGCCCAGGCTATACCTTGTGGTCGTAAAAGCTCAAATTCAAAGCAAAGCCCTAAAGCGTCTCCTCTTACAGTTTCATTGTTTATAAACAAACAAATTAAGTCGCCGGCCTTAAAACGGTGTAAGTAAAATTATTTTCATTAAAACTAAAAAACTAAAACTAGGGAAGATTCAAAACAACTTATTAATAACTTGAATAAATAAGGTTTTAAGGCTATATAATAATATAATCGAATTTAAATAAACGCAGCAAAAATACTTCTCTCGATTTAAATAGATATTTGAAAAAAAATTGGTTTTTGATAATCATTTAAAATTATTTATCGATTTATTGACCAAATAAACAAAATTTTATGTACTAGAAAAAGAAAGTATTCTTCAAGTTGCTACGTTTTTTTTAATTCTAGTTAAATTATGCATAAATAGTCAGTGCACGATTAAACAAATTAGATTTGTTAAGCTAGTTCCATCAAAATTCAAAACCTTAAACAAAACTCCTGTCCCTCCCAAAACAACCATTATTTATAAATACGAGTATCAAAATAGGGTTGCACATTCGTTTTAACGATCCTGAGTTATTTTGTGAAAATACGGGGCGTACGCGACATAGGCTCAAAAGGCGCCCTAGTTAAAGGAGACTTGAATAAATAGAAGTCAAATATTTTCCATTATAATGGGCCTAAATTTTAAGAATAGCACAATTCATTTTATGCTTGTACGAGTAGAAAAACTATATTTGGATGGATTCCGAAATCTAGATAGGTTTTAAAGTTTTTATTTTATTTTTTATCGGTAATAATTAATAAGAAAATTACAAAAAAATTTGTTATAAAATTCAAGGCCCCTTTTGTTTGGGGGCCTCCTAAGCCAGGGCCCGATGTTCGTAACGATAAAAATGTAGAGCCACTTTAAAACCTAAAGTCGAAACTCTCATAAAACAATATTAATCAAATTTTAACGTCCAATTAAAATCTGTAATATGTGTTTTACTATAGAAAAAATCACATTACTGTCAACCCTAATTTCCAATCATAATTTTTCCGTTCACCATTTTTCTTATAATATTATGAACACTTTTTAAAGCGAATGTTCTAAGCATGGTATTTGTATTAATTTAATTTTATAGAATTTAAAGTCGACCGAGCCTCCGAAAAAGTTATTTTAAAGTAAAGCAAAATCAAAGTTCATTTTAGTGTCGAAACCTTTTTTTAATTTTCAGCCGTGAAATTTTACTTTTGACTGAAATAATTTAAGATTGTAAACTTGCATTAAAAAAACTCTTCTTAAAATGTTTTATTTACGCCTAACGCAGACGATAGACATTATTAAACAGTAAATAACTTAAAAAGAAGACGTCCGACAAATATCGGCCTTAATTAAATCGGACGCTGTTTCTTCTTAAGTTTACCGTCAGCGAATAAAAATCGTTTTATATGAAATGCGATCGTCTATAGATATATGGTGAAAGTTAGGTCGCTATTGACGATAAGTCATTTGACTTTAAGTCAAACAACTTAAGTGGATGGACACCAAAATTTTTGCACTTACGGCATCAGTCCAAATGACTTAATTTTCATCGACGGGCCTACCACCTATAATGATGATGATGGATCAAAGTCATGACAATCCGTTGAAGCCGTGTCGCAAAATGACTTAAGTTGTGAATAACGTCACGCTAAAAATTTGCTAGATTTCACAATCACAATCGAATTTTTGATTTATATCGCGAATTTAGTCAAATGAGTTACTATCAATGGCCAGCATTAAAGGCTGAAACATACCGGCTCCATGCATGCATATAATAACGCATCCCGTATGTTAAAATTATTTTTTTAACACACTTTCAATACAACCCCTTTCATTTGACTATCTCATGTTCCGTGTTCGCCATAACCTGTTTTTTAAATAATTTAATAGTTATTTTTAATTAACTGGGGATTTTGTGTACTAGTCCAGTCCGAAATCGAGAAAATATGGTCCTAAATTATCACAGAGTTGACATATTTTGAGAAACACGATATTACATAGTAAATTAGACCATAATATTGTAATTATAGTCTTTTATTCAATACAAACTGTTTATTGCAAGGATTCTGCTTGGGAGGCTGGCGTAAATATATAGACGATCTTTAACTTTCAAATAAGGAATTTTAAGTCTATTTTACTCTGACGCAATAATTTGCTAGCTCATCCAACGCATGCCCTGCATCGTATTCGTACCACGACACGACATCGCATCGCGACATGACGTCACAATGTGGCACTGTGTGTATGTTTCGGCATTTAAAAATCAGGGGTCATACTGCCAACGCTTAAAGCCATATTGTTTCATTATTGTTGACTTCGAGATTGGAGAGATCCAGCAGCTAAACACAGGATTGTAGGATTCTAGTTAGCTGCTGGGTCAACCCATATATTTATACTGCATTTTAATTGTCTGTCATTTGTTTATTATTAGATGGATTTATTAATAACTAGCTTTTGCCCGCGGCTCCGCCCGCGTGAAATTCGGTTTTCCGTTCCCGTTCCCGCTCTTGAAATTTTCTTTGCTATAAACCTCACGGAGCCCGAGACCTTTCCAACGAATGCAAAACCGTGGAAATCGATTCGTGCGTTCTGGAGTTATAGCGTCAGGAAGGAAAATCCGACTTATTTTTATATTATAGATTAGATTAGATAGATTCATTGTGTAAAATTGGTAATTAATTGTATGTTACTAATCATATCAATTGGTCAATAAAGAATTATTATTATTATATGTTTTAGAATTATAATCCTTATTTAAGTCACGTCAAAGTACGTGAAATCGAACTGTCATTTTGAGTAATATTGCTTCATGTGTTATCATTACGGCCCCTGGGGCCATCCATACTGACAACGCTTATAATTCTAAAACAAGAAAGTCAACAATAATGAAACAATATGGCTTTAAGCGTTGGCACTGGCAGTATGGCCACAGTATTGGTATCTATACAGTATTGTAACTCGGCCGTGTCCCTGAATTAAGTACCTACAGCTGCGCGGTACGTACACACGCGATAGGGCTGCCCGCCAACAGTACTTATTTTAATTTCATCTACCTACCACCCGCGGTTCTGACGAACACTCTTGCTACCTACTATAAAATCTTACTTAAAAAGTAAATCTTACTATGTAGGTAGTAGGTACCTACCATTAATTACTCTCATAATAATCATTTCATAATAATGTTTCGTCTAATTCAATATTATATGTAAGTAGCTTAGTACATAAGTAGATAGCCTAGCCTAGGAAACTTAACGCGAGCGTAGGTAGGCCACTCGTGTGTCACTTTTTCCACCCTATCCACTTATTAATTTATTAACCCAAGTTTTTTACTCGATGGAAAAAGCGAAACACCTACCTATTAGTAAAAGAAACAAATTGCGTACTAGTAGGTACCTACTAATATAAAAAATAATTTATATTCTTATCTTTCGGAGTACCCAGGTAGTTCAAATTTTTATATCTCTGGGTGCGTTATTGAAGAATTCCAGCAACCAAAAGCAGTACAATATAGTCTATAATTCTTCTTTGCCATATTAAGTAAGCCTCGTTGGTCTAGTGGTTAGCATAGTCGACTGCGGATCACGAGGCCCTGGGTTCGATTCCCGGTCGGGCATAAAAAGTTAGGTATTGGGTTTTTCAATTAAGAAATTCTCAGTGCCAGCCCGGAGTTGGAAGTTGGCGGTGTTTCACCCCCGTGCCTCGGAGAGCACGTTAAGCCGTCGGTCCCGGTTATTATCATTAACATGATAATAGTCGTTAAAGCCCGCCAACTCGCATTGGAGCAGCGTGGTGGGTCTAAGCTCTAATTCCCGCTCTCCTATGAGAGTGGAGGCCTGTGCCCAGCAGTGGGACGTTAATAGGCTGTAGTGATGATGATGATGATATTAAGTAAGTACTTATACTACAAAACCATCACACCGTTGGTTCGTCACTGCGGCGCATTCGCTACTAGTTGTGGTCCGAGTGCATGTCGAACTCGAGGCGTGTAGGTATGACGCGCGTTTCGACCGTTTGTATGAAGATAGAATACTGTATAGATACCAATACTGTGGTATGGCTCACGTACTAATTATCTCGGATTCTGTCAGGACTAGTGCACAAGCCAAGTCATTTTTATCGCAATAAATAACAATTTTCACGTCAGTCTTCTTTTTTCTCCATCTCTGTCTTCGGTTCTTCCTCCGCCGGAGTCGGGGGACGAATGGGCTCCAAAAATTGCTCTTCTAGAAAAAAATTAGGTACATTATTATTAAACGGTATAACATACGGTCGTTCGATGCTACGCGGTACTACTACATTAAACTACTACTATGATACTATATTAAAGGTTCTTAATTAATGGGTTGTCTGGAGGAGATCACTTTTAGTGATAAGACCGCCCTTGCGCACTTTGTTTTGTTTTCTTTTCTATGTATTTTTATGTCTTTTGTAGCAATAAAGAATTTATCTATCTATCTACTATTACTACGCTCGGTAGCACACCACTGACGATAAGTCATTTTTTTACGTCACTACAAGCTAGCCCTTGATTGCGATCTCACCTGATGGTAAGTGATGATGCAGATAAAGATGGTAGCGGGTACGGCATAATATTATACCCCTAATTGGTTTCTACACGGCATCTTAACGAAACGCTAAATCGCTTGGCGGTACCCAACCGATCGAACCCGGGGACCACAGCGCTCATCACTGCACCAGGGACTTCGTTAAAGGTTTGTCTCGATCAACGAAGCGTTCTACGAGAATTCGCAAACTGTCCGCGCGGGTTTTACACTCACGATCAAATTTTGGTTGTATATAATATAAAGATTTCAGTCAAATGACTCACCGTCAATAGTAAGTTCTATTATTAAAATTTGCCAACAAATCTTTATTTAAACATTTTGACTTACCGCCACTTTCAATTATATTTTCGTCATTTCTTTCACCCTCGCTATCACTGCCGGAGCTGGCTGTTTGTGAATCGTCACCGCCACCTGTTACCAAATAGGCAAGTTTTTACATCAAGGTCTAAATATTTTTTTTCCCGTGAATATATTGTTAAGGTTATCTAGGTCCCGAAGTGGAGGCGGAATATCATTCCATCACTTAGTAGCAGCGAAACCTAGTTACCTGCTAGAGGCCAACGTGGCGCGGGCGGTAAAGCGCGGACGGGCGTGAGTTGTGGCGCGGCGGGTCTTTGCTTCATGGCCGCGTTCATATTATGTTCTAGGTACGGGAGTGGAGGAGGTACGAGTGTCATTCCAACACTTAGCTGCTAGAGGCCAACGTGGCACGAACGGTAAAGCGCGGACGGAAATGAAAGGCGGCGCGACGGGTCTATGGTTCATTGCCGCGTTTATATTATGTTCTAGGTACTGGAGCGGAGGAGGCATATTATTCCAACACTTAGTTACCTGCTAGAGGCCAACGCGGCACGGGCGGTAAAGCGCGGACGGGCGTAAGTTGTGGCGCGGCGGGTCTTTGCTTCATGGCCGCGTTCATATTATGTTCTAGGTACGGGAGTGGAGGAGGTATGTCATTCCAACACTTAGTTACCTGCTAGAGGCCAACGTGGCGCGGGCGGTAAAGCGCGGATGGGCGTGAGTAGCGGCGCAGCTGGCCTTTGTTTCCTTGCCGCGTTCATATGCCCGCAGTATGCACACATGTATGAAACGAACTCGAATTCCTCCGCCATTGCCATACCTGGGAAAGAAAATGAATATTTATTTTTTGCAAATTAGTTGTACGTTCAGAAATCGCAAACATTTTACAAACTAAATGCCGCGTGGATTAATGATTTTTGATTCCCTCGGGAACTTCTTAATTTTCCGGGATAGTGCCTATGTCCTTCCCGGGATACATAATAGTCGGGGGGGGGGGGGGGGGGGGGGTTTTGGATGCTTGTCAAAGTATTCAGTAAAATCATCATGATCATAGTTGTTGTCGTCATCCTCGTCATCCACAGACACTATCTATGCACTCTACTAGCCATTTGTTTCAGGTGACGTTAGCTCGCGCAACCAAAAGCTCCTTAACTTCCGCCATCTTGTTTTTTGCAAAATCCAAATTACAATCCAAGTTTGAGGCCAAACCAACTCAATTGGATTAAGTAAGCTCACAATGGGAAGGGGGCAATTGGAGTACCTACAGTAATTAATTTTGGATACCTTTATGGATACATAATATATACTTACTGATACTTACGAAATCCAGCGCATCACCTGCCCGAAGAATATACCTTTTGCACAACCTTACCGGGAAACTTACCTTAAGGAAACGGGATTTACCAGGAAGCAGGAAAGGTATATCAACAAACACAGAAGAAGAAATGAAACACTACCTTACTGAGCAAGATTTCCTGGTTTCCTGGTGATCTGCTGCTTTTTAGCCACAAATGTAATAAATCACATGTGCACATCTTTTGCCTTCACTTAATAAAATAATAACATAACATCATCACACTATGGCATCTAGAAAAGGCACAATTAAAGAACCAGAGGATGCTGTCAAGGTTCTGGAGAACAGATTTAACGAACAGATGAAGGCCTTCCAAGCTCGACTTGACACAGCACAACCTTCTACGCAGCTCGAACAGTTAACCGCTGACTTCAATGCATTCAAGAATATGATGCTGGTTGCATTGGACACCATTAAGGCTCAAGTAAGCTCCTTAACTGAAATTACAGATGATCTGGACAATAGGAGTCGTCGCAAGTTCTTGCTGTTCCGTGGTGTGAAGGAGTCGGAGGAGAACTCTCTCACTCTCATCAGAGACATAGTGTCTTCAAATCTTAAATTAAGCATTGAAGAGTCTGACGTCCGTTCCTGCTTTCGCCTCGGCAGTGTTGTGGCTGACAAAACACGGCCCATCTTAGTAAGGTTTTCAAATCCGGACATCCGAGCTGATATTTGGCGGGCCAAGAAAGAACTGAAGGGAAATGTTATTTCCATAGCTGAGTTCTTAACGACCAGACGTCGTGAAATCTTCAAAGAAGCCCGTTCAACGTTCGGTAAACACTGCTCCTGGACCCAAGATGGAAATGTCTTTGTTAAACCCCTCAATGGCAAGAAGGTGAAGTTAACTTCACTGCAGCAATTGAAGGATCTGGCTGCTGATAGAACGCAAAAACCAAGCAGGAGGGACAGATCGCGGGCTCGTGCAGCACGACAGGATAAAAAGCCTAGCTAAGTCTGCTCATGTGTCATGGCCATTGCAACTTTTAATTAGAATAGGCTATGAAATAATCATGTCGTCTATTGTACTACACTGTACAGTCGGTTTAACCAGGCCCTTTTATAACATAATTCATATTATTAAGTCCTTACAACCTTTCTTGGCTAGGCTGCACTAGGGATTTAACCCGTATTTTTATCATAGGTGGCGATTGATAATGTTTAACCAATAAGTTAAACTATTTCCGGCTTCGCAAACTGTATATACCCACAAGACAGTGTATATTATTACTATTAATTGTATTGTTTTCGTAATTTCCTGTTTCTACTCTAAAGGTTAACTTGTTGTGTTGTTTGTTCTTATAAACTTAAACCAGCTAAGGTCAAACCAAAAGTTGTCTTTAAACGCAGTCTTAACCGTATAAATAAAGATGCACTTATATTTGATGCGGTAAATACTGACTGGCCTCAAATTGAGAAGCTAAACCACATTGATGACAAAGTTGATTGTTTTAATAAACTCCTTATCAATTTATTTGATAAACATGCGCCAGTGACAGCTGTTCGTATTAAACGTCCACCTGCTCCTTGGATGACGGATCAAATTCGAACTTTGATGGCTAGGCGTGATAAATTGAAACGGAAGTTCAAGATTACTAGGTCAAACGATGACTGGGAAGCATTTAAAATGGCCAGGAATCGCTGCAATCAGGCGATCAGAAACGCCAAACGCCGCCACTCTTTTTCCTCGATTGAGAAGTGTCCACCCCAAAAATTATGGGATTTGCTACGAGCAATGGGCTTTGGTAAGCGGCGTGATAATCTCGTCGGTAACTTTGATGTAAATGTGCTGAATACACATTTCTGCACTCCCCCATTTCAGTTAAATGCAGTTACTAAGGCATCCACTATTAGTAAAGTTTCTGCTCTTCCATTGCCTGGACACTCCTCTTTCCGATTTGAAGCCACCTCTGACTGTGAAGTGAGAAAACTCATTGCCTCTGTCACGAGCAAAGCAGTAGGTAGTGATCAAATAGGTCGTGAAATGATTTTATTGGTCCTGGACATTGTGTTACCCTTTATCACGCACATTTTAAATTCGTCATTGTCAACGGGGGTTTTTCCCACGCTGTGGAAAAACGCACACATTATTCCCATACCGAAAAAAAAATAACCCAACTGATGTAACACATTTCAGACCAATTTCAATATTGCCTTTCCTCTCAAAAATCTTAGAGCGAATAGTACATCATCAATTTTCCATTTTTCTTAATAAAAATTCACTTTTAAATTCATTTCAATCTGGCTTGCGACCCTCTCACAGTACATGTACAGCGCTAATTAAAATCACTGATGACATCCGACATGCTATAGATCGATCTATGGTTACGTTAATTACGCTATTAGATTTTAGCAACGCTTTTAACTGTGTAGATCACGACATATTGATGGCAATTCTACGCTGTTTTAATATCTCACAGTCAGTAGGTGAATGGTTTCTCTCATATCTTCGGGGCCGTCGGCAGTGTATCCGAATTGAAGAGGTTTCCTCTGAATGGACTGTCATCACTGCGGGCGTACCCCAGGGCGGAGTACTGTCTCCTCTTCTTTTTTCTGTATTTATCAATACATTAGTTTCCGTTTTAAACTTCAGTTCCTATCACCTGTATGCAGACGATTTACAGCTATACATTTCTTTCAATGTTGAGGATGTCCTTGACTCCATTGATAAACTCAATAGCGATTTGGAGTCAATCCGTGTCTGGACCGAAAACCATGGACTTCTAGTTAACCCTGCTAAAACACAAGTCATGTTTGTCGGCAGACCAAGGCTACTTTCTAAACTGGATCTAAATTCCCTTCCACCAGTTACATTTAATTACATAAATTTACCATACTCCACTCAGGTGAAAAATTTAGGACTACATATCTCGCAAGATCTCTCCTGGTCTTGTCACGTTGCGGAAATCAGTCGTAAGATTTTTGCAGCTATGCATGCACTTAAACGGATGCAGAATATGCTGCCACAAAAAGCAAAACTTGTGCTGGTTAATTCCTTATTGCTTCCAATCATCGACTATGCAGATATCTGCTATACCGACCTCACCGAAGAGCTTCTGAACAAACTAGACCGCCTGCTCAACCTGTGTATTCGATATGTATACGGTTTGCGTAAGTATGACCACATTTCTAATTTCCGTTCAAGACTAGGTTGGCTCAACATTCGCTTTCGCCGAGATGCGCACGTTCTTGCTTCTCTCTATGGTATTCTTCATGATCCAAGTTCTCCTCAGTATCTCCAAGAACGCTTTAAGTACCTCGGCTTATCTGGACGTGTTCAACGTTCCTCAAACGTAGATATTCTTGTCTACCCGCAACATAAATCAACACTATATTCAGATTCCTTCACAGTTACTGCAATCAGGTTATGGAACGCCCTTCCCCAGAAAGTACGTCAGGCACCGTCTTTAAACGTTTTTAAGCGTCGAGTACACGAACACTTTCAAAAATGTCAGAATACCTCCACATAATCACATTCATAAGTATTAATTTATGTGTATATATTATTTTTTACAATTGTATATATATTCATGTATATGTATAAATATATATATATATATATATATATATATAGTTAGCAAAATTATTGTGAGTAGTGTAGGTACCCGACTAAAACCTATAAAAGCGGGCAGGAACGTGTATAAAAAGCGCTCTCTGTATTACCGCGTGGTCATTCTTTTGTCACCTTCCGAGCTGTAAACTGCGTTATTGTGAAACTCTTAATGAGTCATAATTGTGTTCAGATTTAAGTGTGTTCCTTTTTGATTATTTTATGTGTGATATGTTGTAATCGTTCACTAGAATAAATTGTGGTTTGTTATATTTGCTTAGTTTCACTTTACTCCACTTCTGTTTTTCCTAAATTCAGAAGTGGGATAAAGGACCGCTAAATAGGCCCACATACGAGATGAATCAAAAAGGAACATACCCAAATTTAAAGTGCTTAAAGTTGATCACGTGACCGATCAAGATATCTCTCGAAGGGTGACTCGCGTAATGTGCAGTGTTTATTTGTGTGCTAAAGTTGTGTTTTGTTTTCATGTGATTGGTAACGCTGGCTCGCGGAGCGTGGCCGAGCTGTGGTGTTGCACAGCTCGTGTGCTTCAGGCGCGTCACGAGTGCGCTTGGGTGTGCAGCCGTGCATGCCACGTGGGCGCTCTGGACAGCGTTCACGAGGGCAATTCAGTCTGCGCGACACGCTGTCGTGCCTTGCTGCGTGCCTCGGAGCCGCGGTGCTGCGCGCTTTCCCGTGTTACGCCTGGCATTTGCCTGGAATGGTGGTGAGGTGATGACACCATCGAGCCTCTGGTGATATGACGTAATATGCGACATCGGTAAGACCATTTAATTTATTTGCTTAAGGATGTAATACCCACCAAGCGTAGCCACAAAGTAAATGAACAGTAATTCATGTTACTGAATTGACTGTTAATTGTGTTAAGAAAAGGTATAGACCGCAATTGTATTTACTCGATTTCCATTTTTATGATAATCAGTAAATTAGCAAGCTGTGTTGGCTCAGTGGTTGTTATTGGCATAACGCATACATTTGAGTCCCTAAACCGCCCTGAATGCTAGTTTGTGAACAGTATAAAGTGTCTAGCAGAAACATTTTGTTCAAAAGTAGAACCTTTGTGGGTACCGACCGGGTACAAAAATATTTTTGAGAAAAAGAGGTGACTCATACCCTAAGTTTGAATGCATAACTTGAAACCTCTGTGTTTGTTAAGTTTTGAGTCGTAAAGTAATGTTTTGCTAAAACATGATGCACGGATAAATTGTTTTTGCGTAATTTAGTTTTTTGTTTTTAAAATGAGGGTTGTTATTTAAAACTCTTGACCTAGTTACGATCGGATACCAATCATCCGCAATTTAGAAAGTCAAACACGTAATAAATGCGTGATGGTTAAAAGGCAGATTATACCCACTTTACGATTCAATTAAACATGCTGTTTTTATAAAAAGTGTCTCTTAATAACGCTCACTGTGTTTTCGAATGATGCGATGCATTCGTGATGTTAGACAGCGGTTTAAGAAAACCTGTTAAACCCGCTTGTATCCCTTGGGGTTTGTTAATGCTTCTGTGATACTTTTACAAAGGAATAGTGCTTGTACACAAAACAATAATTGTTGAGGTCAGGTATGGACGAGCAAACATATTTATAGTTCTGATAAACGTTAAAATTAACTTGAGTTTTACAGGTTAATATTACCGAACCAGGTTACGTAATTTGTTGTTGAATGTTGCATTCTATTTTGATTAGAGAAGTATTGTTTATCTACCCTCATGGATAGTTAAAGTTTGATTTCATACGAATCGATTACGAGTCTACATACCTACCTGTCAGAATCTTTTCTCGTTAGTAATTTTACATACGAGGCTTTTATAAACAAAATGGTTGTAATCCGCACTAAACAAGGATTACATAAAGTGCAATGAAGTTAAAATTCAGTTGTGAATGTATGAGGCATAGTGGCAGCTGGTTAAGACAATTGATCGTCGATGCTATGAATTGCTCGTAAAGGTACTCTGAACCTGTGATGGACATGACGTGTGTGCTGTGACCTACAGGTCACAGGTTCATTTTCTGTTCTATGTTCCTTTCGTCTTCGGCGCTCACCACGTGTGAGGCGTTCTGGTCACGCTGGGCTGCGCGCCCGCATGCCGCGTGTGTGAAGCGCGTCACTGCGCGTCTGCTGGTCGCGCAGGGCTGTGCGCTTGTCTAGTGCGCTATGCTGCGCACTCGCCTGCCGCGCTTAAGGCGTGACACTGCGTGTCCACTGGTCGCGCAGGGATGCGCGCCCAACTAGTGCGCGATGCTGCGCGCTCCTGGTTGCGCATGGCTGTGCGCTCGCCTAGGGTGCGATGCTGCGCGCTCGCATGCCACGCTGTGAGGCGTGACACTGCGCGTCTACTGGTCGCGCAGGGCTGCGTGCTTGTATAGTGCGCGAGGCTGCTCGTTAGCCTACCCGATATGGTTGAACATAACTGGTATGAGTAAACTTTCTTCATTTTCTGTGTTCATCGATGATGATGTTTGATGTTTTGAATGTTCAAAGTTGTTTCGACATGGTACAACTGTGAGTTTGTACTATGGTTGAGCTACCTTTAGTGAGAGCTCTACCGACTCTTGTTGCTCTATGAGCTCTACTGACTCTTTGTGCTCTACCAGCTCTACTGTCTCTTGTTTCTCTACGAGTTCTACTGTGTCTTGGTACTCTACCAGCGCTACTGTATCTTGGAGCTCTACCAGCTCTATTGAGAGCTCCACAGGTTCTGTGAGTTCTATCGGCTTTGTATGTATGAGCTCTGCTGAAGCAGTCAAATAATTTTGTTGGTACCTGTGCTGGTACTGGTAACTGTGCTGGTAATGAACTTTTAAGTCAAGAGAGCTTGTGAAGGTAATTGACTATGCGTTGACTACCTGCTATGTATGGATAGTCACGATGATCACGTCGTTTCGTGATAACGATTTGGTTTTAATTTCTGTTACATGTTTTTCGCCATGGAGTGGTGCCCTGGATCGGGGCCCTGGAGGTGTGCCCTGGAGTGGTGCCTTGGAGCGGGGTCCTGGAGCGGTGCCTTGGAGTGGTACCTCGAAGTCGTGCTTAGGACTACGCGGCACGTTCTTCGGTGACAGACACTTTCAACTTAATTTGCATAAACATTGCCTATGGCTCTGCTTGTTGTCATCCAATTTAGTTACATGCTTTCTCTAGTAAAGTTAGGTTAGTCGTAAATCAGACGTTAGGTCAGTTCTTAGGTCAACCGTTAGGCTACTTATTAGTTCAGTTGTTAGGTCAAAATGTAAGCTTACATGTTGGTTAGGTTACTTTAGGCTCTGTTAGGCTAGTGGATGACAGCGGACAGCGTTGTATGTAGTGGGCAGATTGAGAAGAAGGTTATGTCGGCAGACCTGCGAGGAGTGTGGTATAGCACTCTGTCAGGTGGGTGGTATAATGGCTACCACCGACAAGGAGATGCAGCACGAATGTGTGTGTCGACCTCGGGTCCGGTGTGGACCCGGTTCATTGTGAAAATCACAATGGTACCCATGGTTTTGGGTAGGTGCGTGAGCGCACTAAAGACTTCTGCAGTTCAGTACATGGTTCCTTGGAAAGGAGAATGGTGTCCCGAGAGTTGCACTGCATTTTTTTGAAAGTTAGATTCAACCGAACATTTTAATGTTTTCTTATGATTACAGTAGCACGTTTGATGTGTTTGGGTGTCAGGTGAATTGCCTTGCTGGTCGAGCTGTGTGACTGGTGTGGCCCAGATGCAGAGTGCTCCCGAGGCTGGCGACCTAGAGTGGCTGGCTCCGAAAGTCGCGTCCCTTGGATGCGCATCAGGCTGTGTCCTGGCAGGCTTTGTCCTGGGAAGTCGCGTTCTCTGAATGCGCATCAGGCTGTGTCCTGGCAGGTTTTGTCCTGGGAAGTCGCGTTCTCTGAATGCGCATCAGGCTGTGTCCTGGCAGGTTTTGTCCTGGGAAGTCGCGTTCTCTGAATGCGCATCAGGCTGTGTCCTGGCAGGTTTTGTCCTGGGAAGTCGCGTTCTCTGAATGCGCATCAGGCTCTGTCCTGGCACGTTTTTAACGTGGTGTGTGTGTGAACTTGCAAGTTCAGGTATGAGATTAACTGAGACGTAATGTCTGGAGAAGTATGCATACTTTTGAATGTGAAGCGTTTTATTTTGTGTAGCGAAAGTTGTTATTTTGAATGAGGGCCTCGTATGCGTGATGAATGTCAGAATAGGCAATAGCGTGCATCGTCATGAATAATCAACCATTTGTGTCTTATGCAGGTTCTGATGACAGTAACTGTGACGGTGCGGGTGAATCTTTGGGTGCCCTCACTAGTTCAGGAGACACCGCAAGAGGGGGAGCTAATGAAGATGGCATACGCACACCAGCCCTTCCTGCTTCTGATGAAATTGTTTCCGGTGCAGCCGAGGGCGGCGCACAATCAGGATAGGCCGAGTTAGCAAAATTATTGTGAGTAGTGTAGGTACCCGACTAAAACCTATAAAAGCGGGCAGGAACGTGTATAAAAAGCGCTCTCTGTATTACCGCGTGGTCATTCTTTTGTCACCTTCCGAGCTGTAAACTGCGTTATTGTGAAACTCTTAATGAGTCATAATTGTGTTCAGATTTAAGTGTGTTCCTTTTTGATTATTTTATGTGTGATATGTTGTAATCGTTCACTAGAATAAATTGTGGTTTGTTATATTTGCTTAGTTTCACTTTACTCCACTTCTGTTTTTCCTAAATATATATATATTTATTGTATTTTTTATATTATTTTTATCCAGGTACATTTACTACCTTAATATTAAGTATCATATTTTTAAGTAAGTTTATTATATTTTTTGGTGTATATCTTGCTATGTATTTTGACTTAAATTATTTATTCAAGCCATTTATTAAATTGCTTAATAAATTACCATACCTCACTTTATTACCTACTACCTATTATGTTTCTTCTTACTCTAACTTTTTCTCTTTATATTGTACGCACTGTGATCTCAACCCTGTCCCCACTACCAAAGGTTAACTGGAAGAGAATACCTCTAGGTATTAAGTTCGCCTTTGTACATTTGTTTTACTTTTGTGCAATAAAGAATTTAAAACAAAAAACAAAAAACAAAAGATTTTATTATGTGTGCCTACCTAGCGAATGCACGGTTGATGGATATGGATTGTGTACCTAACTGAGCATAGTTGATAGAAGCTTATGGTCGATGATTATATCGTTGTAGTGTAAAAGCACAGCTGATGGACTTACGGTTGATGATTAAAGCATTAGGTTGATGATTCACTACACTGTACACACAAGCTGATGATTACGAGGAATCGAAGACACCAAGCATCACGGCGCGCTCTATTCAAACATCGCACGACGAACTGGCGGTGGCCGGTGACGTCCTCTCCGCACGGCGATCGCCCGGCACTGAGGCGCGGGGAGCGCAGAGTCGACGGGCGACGTGTTCACTCCACGGAGACTGGCGGTGACTGCAGGCGCGCGGCTCGAACGTCGAGTTTTATGTAATGCTATTTTATACTCACCTACGTCACAGCGCGGTGCGGTGCGCGGGACGCGCGGGGCATTGCGCCTGCGCATTTCCACTGCACCGATACGTGACGTAATTGATACGTTAGTTTACTCGTTTAGGATCTAAGTTTGACACGTAAATTTTACTATAAATTAGGCTAAGGTTTCATAATAAAGACATTCCATTGCAAACCATACAACCGAGAGTTTCTCTTCTCACTTAAGGAGTCAGATCCGCTACAGTGGTGACCACGGACGCTTGAAGCCGACGTTGCAAGATTAGCAGCCAAGATGCCAACTCGTCCACGACATTTTTATTACATTTATGTTTTTATTTTCTATGTCCAATAAATTTACCTTCAACTGCAAATCGACTTAAAACTTCATCTTTAAACTTAATTAATAAATGTCGAAAATAATAATTTCTAATTTTCAGTCAAAAAGGTTTGTTACTCAAGCGTGGTGTGACCAGTTGCACGGTAATGTTTTGCTTTGTTCTCCCACATTAATTGTTTCAATATTGATATTTAATAACATTTAACGGATCAGCCTGGCAATCAAAAGAGGTAATAGCTTTTTCATTAAAAAACAAAAAAAAAACTAGGCGTCTGTCGGCCGTCATCCTGATGACATGTCATTCGACTTTCAGCTTGAATGTTTAAATGTGCTCTAGTTACTTGCTATTGCCACTCACTAAAAGTTGGATGAATACCAACAAACGGCTGAAAAAGAATGATATTCAAGCATGGTCGTCAAAGAATTTAAATTATGATGAAACTATGTTGAAGGTAAACTTAATGGACATAGTTAGCAAAGAAAAGCATAAATATCCTGTGGACGAGATGGCAGTGGAACGAGGGATCACTGTGATCCGATTACCCCTTTACCATTGTGAGCTCAATCCGATTGAGTTGGTTTGGCCTCAAGCTAAAGGGCATGTGGTAAAAAAACAATAAAACTTATAAAATGGCGGAAGTGAAAGAGCTTTTGGTCGAGGGAGTGAACAATGCCACCCCAAACAAATGGCAATAGCACGTTATTAAAGAAGAGGACAAACTATGCCGTATAGACCATTTGATTGATTGTATCTGTGACCCTTTCATAATCATTACAAATGTCGGTGCGATCACGAGGATGATGATAACGATGATGATTATTTTAATAATTCATTATTTACAAAAAAAGTTTACTATTATTAATTGTTGGATTTTCCTTTATCCTTTCTTGGCAAAATTGTTCTTTGTAATTACTTAAGGACTCTTTCAGTCTTCAGTCAGTAATAAGTATTTGGATTCTGCTTATGCATGTTTTTTACATGTATGCACATTATGTATGCAAATATAAACTGTTTGTAACGTTTGTCACTTGAAATTAAAATAGCGCTCTATTGAATAAATAACAATTTAATGCAAGCTAACACTGTTTTATCTTTAGAATCCATAGCATTACTTATATTTTATTAGAATTTGTTACCCTTTTTTTGTGCGAACTGTTTTTACTATGGTATCACCAAGAAACGTCAGAATTCTACGGAATTAAAAATCAAGGAATACGTCTACTATTGTTGCATTTTTTTACATATTATTTTGTAAATTAAGTTACATGAAAAGATTTATTGCTCCATTTTTTTAAATAACTTTATTTCTAAATAACAATAACAAGTGTTCTTATGTTAGAAGCAAGCAAGCATTTTTTTCCGTTGCGTTGGTAGACGTAGATAGTGTAAGTTAAAGTTGATAATATAAAATAAGTAAGTAGAATAGTAAAAATCATACTTAATTTTATAAATGCGAAAGTTTTGATAGATAGATGTATGGATGGATGAATGTTTGTTACTCAATCACGCCAGAACGGCTGAACGAATGTGGCTAAAATTAGGCACAGAAATAGATACTATAATAAGAAATAGTCTAGAATCTCACATAGGCTACTTTTTATTGCGACTTCGTCCGCGTGGATTGAGGTTTTTTGCTTCCAGCAGGAACTCTTTAATTTTCCGGGATAAAAAGGAGCCTATGTGTTATTTCAGACTATAATCTATCTCTGTGCCAAATTTTAACAGATCCGCTCAGCCGTTCAACGGAGCAACGGTTCAACGTGGTTTTTGGCATGGGTATAGTTGAGGACCTGGAGAGTGACATAGGCTACTTTTTATCCCGGAAAATTAAGAAGTTCCCGCGGGAATAAAAAAAACTTAAACCACGCGGACGAAGTCGCGCGCATCAGCTAGTATTGTATAAAAGTCCTGTAAAAATAAAGTTATTAAAAAAAAAAGTTGATAATAATATAAACTCACCATTATGCGCATGGCACGCGGAGCAAATAAGCGCCATGCGATGATTGGGTCCATCTTTCAACAAGTAGTCCACCACTTTGTCCAGCGGTGAACGATGTCTGTCGGGCAAAGGCCGGGGGAGGTGCATCGGCTGAAAATAAACATTAAAGATTCTGAGGAAGGATATAACAACTAATTCCCACAACCTCGCATTTGGAATTTTTTAATCCATAAAATCAATCAAATATTATAAATACGAAAGTGGGTTTGTTTTGTGGTTTGCCCTTCAATCACGCCGTAAACCAGAGCACCGGATCGAAGTGACTTTTTGCATGGGTATAGTTGAGGACCTGGAGAGTGACATACATTTTATCCCCGAAAATCTATATACAGTGTAAACTCTATATAGCGACACTGAAGGGACTGTGCATTTTATGGCGTTATAGAGAGTTGTCGTTAAATGGAGAGAAGATTTTTTCTTTTGTTTTCCATATTGTGGACACGGTAGAGCGACTGAATCCAAAGCGTTTGCCAACATCACTTATCTTCTCTCCCGTTTCTATTGCGCGTATCAGTAAAACTTTTTCGTCAATACACAGTGATTTTCTTTTATTAGCCATGTTTACAGTTTGAAAGTTTGTGAGCAACTAAGAATATGATAAGGTATAGATAATCCATGACTCCTACTTATGAGTCATGGTCAACAACAGTCTACACGTACAAGCAATCCTAATTTGTAAACAAAAGAACGAATTTCTTAGGTATGCATGATGCCGACAGTCGAGTTTATTGCGGGCTAGGATAATAAAGCGACAATAGATCGTACACACCTGCGCAGTTTTTACTAATTTTAGCAACTTAAAAGGTACTTTTTATTACTCAATTGTTGTCGTTATTGAGAGTGGGTGTAATGCTATGTAGAGTGATACATTGTATGAAAGACAAGCTAAACCAACCAAAGCCAATTGATTTCGACGCTTAAGGGAGTTTGTCGTTAAATAGAGTGACGTTACATGGAGTTTACACTGTATATGTCACCGTAAGATTGCAAAGGCCGTTGGATTGTAATCTAACTAGCGATAATGTAAACTGTCGACAGATTACAATTTAACGCATTATTTTTCGGTAGATTGTAATCTGTTAGATATATTAACCCAATAAAACCTATTATTTATGTCGAACCCTAACCTAACCTACAAGAAAGAGACAAGTAAATACAATGAATATTTCAAAAATTGACACTCGGAACATTGAACGGTTCACAATCCGTCGACAGTATACAATATCGCTAGTTGGATTACAATCTAACGGTTTTTGCAATCTTGCGATGACATATATCAAAATGAATCCCTATTTCCCTTGGTCACGGCATCACGCGTGAACGGCTGGACCAATTTCGCAAATTCTTTTTTTGTTGTATAGGTGAGGACCTGGAGAGTGACATAGGCTACTTTTTATCCCGGAAAATTAAGGAGTTCCCGCGGGAATAACAAAAAACTTAAACCACGCGGACGAAGTCGCGGGCATCAGCTAGTTAAAGAATAAAAAAAATTAAACCTAAATCTAATAAATCTATACTTAATATTATAAATGTGAAAGTTTTGATGGATAGATGTATGGATGGATGAATGTTTGTTCGATCCATACATCCATCCAGACATCCATCCAAACTTTCGAATTTATAATATTTATTTGATAGATAGATTAGTAGATTATTTTTTTAAATAATAGTACGGGTAGTATTTAAGTACGTAATGTACATACCGTTAATCTAGGTCCTTTGTAAACAGTGAGGGGTGAGTTGGGGGTTACAGGCACAATCATATTGTTATTGGATATCGGCGTGGAAGAATTCTGAATGGCCAGCCTATGTCTGACTTGCGGAGCTGAAATTAAAACGGAAATAGAGATGGTGACAAATCAATCAAATCAGATAATGATCAGAAATCAGATTTGCATGGAGTATTGCTGCCACCTTTGGGATTGATCCGCCAAATACCAACTCGAGCAACGACCTCGATTTACATAGACGGGCCCTGTCAAACAAAGAATGTGGACCTATTTTACTAACGCCATCTAGTCTGAAAAGCGGGACAGCGCTGTGGCGGGGACAAGGACGCCCAATTTTTTTCTATGAAAGTGCCCATCTAGTTACCTACATATATATCGATGAACTCGATAATTAGACTCGATAGATCGCCGTGCCCGAAGGATAATTGGCGATCAATCACTTACGCAGGCGAAATTGCTCAGTCTACAACACCGACGCACTGTCGTCTGCTTATCGGTTTTTATCGAATACACCATGGGAGTGTGCTCAGGAACTTCACAACCTTGTTCCTCTTTATCCGCTCTACAACAGAACAGTGAGAAATCATCAGTGTTAGCACCCTTATGTGGTTGAGGTCCAATCTACTCGCACACCCTCCCAGCGCACGTGTTTCCTATATATAACTTAGGTACCTCAAGGCATAATGAATATGAATGAATAGGCATCTTTTAGGCAAGCGCGTTCCAAGCTAGACCTCATCATTGCTTTGTAATAAGCATGATTGTCGTCAAGCGCAAGCCTATCACGCAATAAAAAAAAATTGGCAGTCATAGGGACTGCCGATAGAAATGAAAACGAATATGTAAAAAAAATATATAAAAATAAAAATATTTTAAACCTTCAAACGAAGGCATTAAACTTTAATTACGAATGTACTATATTATTATACTAAAGACCTTTTGTCTTAAGAAGAATGGTGTCGATCTCGGGTATTCACATTTTTACCCCCTACCAAATAGTGCTCAACGCGCCTAAGGAAGTTTTCACTTCAAAAAAAGATAATGACAACGATTTATTTATTTCACGTAGGACAACTTGTGTCACTTATGATACGTCAAGACTCTACCACCGGTTCGGGAAGCTGATTCTACTGAAAAGAGCCGGCAAGAAACTCAGCAGTTGCTCTTTTTTTTAAAAGAAAAATGTTACAATATACAACACTAAAAATTATGAAGACGTAAGAATAGGCCAGCAATCACGCCTTCATAATTTTTAATAGCAATCCACGACGACAAAATAATTGCTAATAATTATTTATAGTATGTAAGTTTATAACGTCTTTGAGAGGTGATATCTAGTGAGAGGCCCGATGAATAGCGTCAGTTTTTATACTGTTTACATAGGTACTGCGCATACTTTAATACTGTACAAGAATCAGCCTTTCTAGCTATGGTTCATTTTTGGTAAACATAAACCGTCTTAGAGCGGCCATATCTAGTGAACGGCCCATCCGCATGCGAGAAAACTTTCACTAGCGTCATCAGTAGAGAGCCCTACACCCACCTAATACTGAATCAGCCTTTCCGGCGATAGTTACCAAAAGTGCAGCTATCTCTTAGTCTATGTGTAGTACTAATGAAGATTTGTAGTCGTTTTTGTAGATGTATAGCACTTTAATTTGCCATTAAACTATAGTTTTTTGAGTAGCTCACAGCTACGTAGTTTTTCTGTGGTGTCACCTGAATCATGGTACCAGTTGAAAATCAAAATTGTATGGTTAGTGCTTGCACTGAACATACAGCATTATGCTGAGCCTGGATCATTTTACGGCTTGTGCCATATGTCTTCGTTGTTTTTTAGATTCTAATTCTTGTTAAGATCGTTGAGGTGCAGTGGTGATCTAACTCTTTAGATATTATGCTTGTTTAGTCAATAGTCCATTTATTGGTAAAATTAAGTTTACAAGTCTTTAATTTACAAAATATACTTACATGTTACAAAAAATATTGTATATAATTATACTATACTCGTATAATAACATTACTAGTATTTTAATAACCATTATAACATTTGCATTGTTATTATTATATAATTTTATAATCTAAGAATTCATTGTAGCTGTAGAAGGACCTCTCGACAAGCCAGGTTTTCAATTTATTTTTATATAAGTTTGTTAAACTGGATGCATCTCTGATTATTAGGGGTTTTCGGTTGTAGACTTCAGCGCTTTATGATGCCTTTTTAACATAGATATATATGTAGGTACTAGATGGGCCCTTTCATAGAAAAAAATTGGGCATTAGAGCTCGCTCCTAACCTGTATAGCCCAGTCCTTGTCCCCGCCATAGCGCTATCCCGCTTTTCAGACTAGACTAGATTTCAGGCGATAGTAAAATAGGTCCACATTCTTTGTTTGACAGGGCCCGTCTATGTAAATTGAGGTTGTTGCTTTTTAATCGTCCACCCTTAGTTAGTAGCCTGTTTGGATATCGTAGACTACGGCTTTGGGTATCGTCTCTTGTTCTTGCTTATGTTTATGTGTGGCATAATATGGAAATAAATGTTTTTCTTTCTTTCATATTATGTAGTACTTACACGGAGAGCCAGTCGAGTTGTCTTGAACAGAAAGTGGCGCGAATGGTTTGCGCGCTATGGCTAGCTCGTCGGGGCTGCCGTATTTGTCCAATATTTCTTTCGCAACCTGCAATGAAACACAAAATTATTTGCTACTAATACAAAAGATTGTTACTTAAGCGAAAGGCCACCCGTTGGGCCATATCAATTATAATATTATTGTTTTCGGCTGTTTATTTATATTTATGATTGCAATAAAAAGTATATTTTAAGTTTGTGGGGTCGAGTGTAGGTACTCTTTAATAACATGGTTCCAAAAGAGTTCCTGGATTTGCCGTTGCATACATTTAAAGACTGTGTTTGATGAGACGAGGTTGTTATATTGATAATTTTCTTAATGACAAAGTTGCATGGAAGCAACCAGCTTCACATCCAGCAGCCCACAAGTCAGTGTAAATACATGATAAGTAATGTATGAATTGTATATTATACATATATATATTATATAATATATATGCATGTATTGTTTATGTATTTTTTTACATTACAAACATTCTTTTTATGAAAAGAGCAACTGCTGAGTTTCTTGCCGGCTCTTCTCAGTGGAATCATCTTCCCGAACCGGTGGTAGAGTTTGACTTCTTATAAGTGACACAAGTTGTCCCACATGAAATAAATAAATCATTTATCATTTACTTTACTCGCAAAGTTAGGGCAAATATCTTGTATCGCCTACCTTATAAGTCTCAGTGTTCATGACATCTTCTAGGATCTTCTTTTTCTCCTCTCTCATCTTCTTTAGTTTCGCTCTGTTCTTGTTCAGTGACCAGTTGTAGTACCACGATATTGCAGATCGGAGGAATATCACACTGTAACAAAGAACATTTATTATTTCCCTTCCCTGATTATTTTTGTAGGGTTCCGTACCTCAAAAGGGAAAAAGGAACCCTTACAGGATCACTCCGTTGTCTGTCTGTCAAGGGCCTAAACACACAAACATTGCACGTTAAAATTTAAATAAAGGCTCGTAAAAATAAACGTAATTTTTTCGGCGTTTTTAGGGTTCCGTACCTCAAGAGGAAAAATGGAACCCTTATGCGGTCCGTCTGTCTGTCTGTCTGTCATCCACATTTTTCTCGGGAACGCGTTCAAGTTGAAATTAATTTAATTAGTTATTAATAAAGTTAATTAGGGTTCCGTACTCATAGGGTGTTGAATTGTTTGTCAGGCGCTACCAGTTTAGCGCCATAAGCCAATTATTATAAGCCAATTCTTGTTATATTTATCCTATCTTATCCACGCTGTACGCCATCACGTAGCCGATGAGTGACGATAGCCCCCGAGCCTGTAAAGCTGGAAACATACTCACAGCACTGGCAGGATGAGCAGCGGCGAGGCGTGCAACACGGAATGCAGCCAGTACTGGCCCCGGCCCGCGTACATAAAGTAGTACAGCACCGCGAATAGCAATTACAGAGCCACGCTGTAAGCCATCACGTAGCCGATGGGTGACGATAGACCCCGAGCCTGTAAAGCTAGAGACACACTCACAGCACTGGCAGGATGAGCAGCGGCGACGCGTGCAGCACGGAATGCAGCCAGTACTGGCTCCGGCCCGCGTACATAAAGAAGTACAGCACCGCGAATAGCAAATACAGAGCCACGCTGTAAGCCATCACGTAGCCGATGGGTGACGATATACCCCGAGCCTGTAAAGCTAGAGACACACTCACAGCACTGGCAGGATGAGCAGCGGCGACGCGTGCAGCACGGAATGCAGCCAGTACTGGCTCCGGCCCGCGTACATAAAGTAGTACAGCACCGCGAATAGCAAATACAGAGCCACGCTGTAAGCCATCACGTAGCCGATGGGTGACGATAGACCCCGAGCCTGTAAAGCTAGAGACACACTCACAGCACTGGCAGGATGAGCAGCGGCGACGCGTGCAGCACGGAATGCAGAGCCAGTACTGGCTCCGGCCCGCGTACATAAAGTAGTACAGCACCGCGAATAGCAAATACAGAGCCACGCTGTAAGCCATCACGTAGCCGATGGGTGACGATAGACCCCGAGCCTGTAAAGCTAGAGACACACTCACAGCACTGGCAGGATGAGCAGCGGCGAGGCGTGCAGCACGGAATGCAGCCAGTACTGGCTCCGGCCCGCGTACATAAAGTAGTACAGCACCGAGAATAGCAAATATAGAGTCACGCTGTAAGCCATCACGTAGCCGATGGGTGACGATAGACCCCGAGCCTGTAAAGCTAGAGACACACTCACAGCACTGGCAGGATGAGCAGCGGCGAGGCGTGCAGCACAGAATGCAGCCAGTACTGGCTCCGGCCCGCTAGTACAGCACCGAGAATAGCAAATATAGAGCCACGCTGTAAGCCATCACGTAGCCGATGGGTGACGATAGACCCCGAGCCTGTAAAGGTAGAGACACACTCACAGCACTGGCAGGATGAGCAGCGGCGAGGCGTGCAGCACGGAATGCAGCTAGTACTGGCTCCGGCCCGCGTACATAAAGTAGTACAGCACCGCGAATAGCAAATATAGAGCCACACTTTAAGCCATCACGTAGCCGATGGGTGACGATAGACCCCGAGCCTGTAAAGCTAGAGACACACTCACAGCACTGGCAGGATGAGCAGCGGCGAGGCGTGCAGCACGGAATGCAGCCAGTACTGGCTCCGGCCCGCGTACATAAAGTAGTACAGCACCGCGAATAGCAAATACCGAGCCACGCTGTAAGCCATCACGTAGCCGATGGGTGACGATAGACCCCGAGCCTGTAAAGCTAGAGACACACTCACAGCACTGGCAGGATGAGCAGCGGCGAGGCGTGCAGCACGGAATGCAGCCAGTACTGGCTCCGGCCCGCGTACATAAAGTAGTACAGCACCGAGAATAGCAAATATAGAGCCACGCTGTAAGCCATCACGTAGCCGATGGGTGACGATAGACCCCGAGCCTGTAAAGCTAGAGACACACTCACAGCACTGGCAGTATGAGCAGCGGCGAGGCGTGCAGCACGGAATGCAGCCAGTACTGGCCCCGGCCCGCGTACATAAAGTAGTACAGCACCGAGAATAGCAAATATAGAGCCACGCTGTAAGCCATCACGTAGCCGATGGGTGACGATAGACCCCGAGCCTGTAAAGCTAGAGACACACTCACAGCACTGGCAGGATGAGCAGCGGCGAGGCGTGCAGCACGGAATGCAGCCAGTACTGGCTCCGGCCCGCGTACATAAAGTAGTACAGCACCGCGAATAGCAAGTACAGAGCCACGCTGTACGCCATCACGTAGCCGATGACGCGTTTGTGGGTCGCTTCTTTGTATTGCCCATCTTGCTCTATGGACTTTATTTGAGTTTCGAGGTTTTCGAGGATGTCCGTTGTCGTTTTCTTGCGCTGAAATTAGACAATTTTCTGATGAGTTTTTTTTCCGGAATTTCATATTCAGTAGGTAAGGTTAGCCCGCTAGACTGTATCCTATCCTGAAAAAGCTTATAAGCATACTGTATGTAAATGATAAAAGAGCATGGACTTAATTCGCTCCAGCAATGCTAAGGACAGCTGTTACTTATGGATGTACCACATTGATGAAATTGTAAATTATTTTTTTCAAAAGAGCAACCACCTAGTTTCTTCCTGTTTCTTCTCGATAGGAATTTCATTCTGAACCAGTGGTAGATTCGACTATTCAATAGCACTTGTCAAATTCAACTTTAATAAAAGATTTGATCATAGTGGAATAAAAAATGGGCCAGTTGCGACTTGCGACTAAGTCTAAACCCATCATGTGAGCCTAAGGTGGGTTTCCACTGCTTTGCTGATAATATGTGCTACGTTCACGTTGCTAAGCTATGGATATGTGCCAAACCCATCATTAGGAGCGCTTCATCTAGCGATCTAAGGCGAATCACACACTGCGACGCGCCCCGCGACGGTGCGCGGTTCTGCGTGCTAAATGCTAATTCCATGCATGGAGAGGCGTTGTTAATGTAATGTACTGCGCGTATATTGTATACAAACTTATATATTTACTTACGGGCGCGTTACAGTGTGGTATTCGCCTAAAGTATGAAAACAAATCATATATATTTTTTCATTGAAAAAAACTTTTAAAAGTGCTTTTGAAGCGTGCCTTCTGGTGGGTGGGTGGTTGGGACACACATCTACATACTGCAACATACTTCTATACTAATATTATAAATGCGAAAGTTTGGATGGATGGATGGATGTTTCTTACTCAATCACGCCAGATCGGCTGAACGGATCTGGATGAAATTTGGCACAGAGATAGATTATAGTCTGGAATAACACATTGGCTACTTTTTTTCCGGAAAATAAAAGAACCGTTAGTCCTTTAACCCCTCGCCTGGCGGAGCCATTTTGACAGTTCACCAGGCAGCTGCGCCGTCAAAATGGCGGGCGTCCAATTTCGCGCGCGCCGGCCGCCCGCGCACAGTACAAAAATAACAACTCAGATTACTTGTACTGAAGCTATGTAAACAAACTAAACGTAGCAGAGAAGCCGTGGAAAGGCACCCTAAAGCTCTAACTTACAGATGGCTGACTTTCGACTTCAAATTGTAACGTGACCTACTATAGTTTGAAAATCCGCACGACCGCGGTAACTTGAACTCTATCACCACGTAATAAGAGCTGACCGCAGGTTCTATTAAGAGTTAGTCACGCTCTAATGCATTCACTTTCGTATCAAAGAAACAATATCTTTGGTGTACTTCATATTTTTATGATACTATTTTGGTTCGCTGCATTTTGATGAGTGATTAAGATTTAATAGGAAACTACTTAAGAACTTATCTACCTACTTAATTCATCATCATTATCAAACCATCTTAGGCACACTGATATTTATGACTCTCATAGTAAGAAGGTTTATAAGCCATAGTCCACAAACTAAGTACTTATCTACCTGATATTTCTGCGTCAGCGTCATAGTGAGATGGTTTAGATTTTAGGCCATAGTCCACCACCTCTGGATGGGTAGTTTCACACACCTTTGAGAACATTATGGAGAAATCTAAGGCATGAAGTTTTCTTCACGATGTTTTCCTTTCCTAACTAGCTAGCTAGATCCTAAGCTAACACAGCTTAAGAGTAGTAGGTGCTCATTTACTTTTATACTTTATCTTGTAGGTATCTATTGTAGGTACTTAGATGCATGACAATATGATTGCGTAAAATAACAATAAAAAATTTAATCCCTACTAAGTATAAGTCCACAGTATGATAGGTATAAAATATCAGTCTCATGTTTCCTAAATCAATGCCACTGTATAGCTATAAGTGTGTATTCATACAGGCCACACAGCACACCACATCGCTTAGGTGAAAATGGTTTCGCTCTAATTACAGCTTTGACAGTTATGATCAGAATTATTTAGTAATTTACTATACTAAAAAAAATTATTGGACTACACGTTTTGACATTAGCTAATGTCAAATTGTAAAATAATGATGCCATATTCAAGGTAATAGTGATGTATGTGCTCAGCCCTCTTAAACCTACTTAACACTCTTAATATCACAAACTACTATTTATCCAGAGCACTATTTATTTTTTATAAAAATTCGGTATAACTAGAAACGTCAAAAAAATGTTGTGTAATTAAATATTCTACGATAAATAATGGCCGCAACTTTATCCGCGTGGAATCTATCGTGGAAAAATCAAAGAGTATCTTCTTTGATTTTTCGTGCCACACACATCATACGTTCAATATTCAAAACGACAATGGTAAATTGCATCTGAAAAATTTGGTAGTTATGAGTGAATGGAAACGTGTTTTTAACCGATTTCCAAAAAAAAATTTAAAAGGTTCTTATTTCGGCGCGTATTTTTTTTTGCACTCATCTTCGGTCCATAATCATTTTGCCAATGTAGTGTGATTGTGGCACGTCTGAAAGGGCCTCTGAAAGGAAGGCATATGATATTACCCTCAATTCAATAGGCTATTTCCGACATTACGAATCGAACGTCAAAAATGAGATCATAACTATCGAGTTGTGTTTAAAAATAACTACATTGATGACCTCCCTGGCGCAGTGGTGAACACTGTGATTACGAGCAGGTGGTCTCGGGTTTGATACATGGCATTAAAATTTCTAATTTTTTACTTTAAGTAATTGACTGCAATCTCAATAGGTAAGTGATGATGAAGTCTTAGATGGTAGCAGGTAAGCTATTAGGTTGATTTATTAACCCTACTCGTACCAAAACGCTAAATCGATTGGCAGCCCGACTTTGCCGGTAGGGTGGTAACTACTTTCCACCAGATCAGACCAGACCAGAGCAAGATTCAGAAATTATGAACTCCCAAATTGACCCTGCCGAGATTCGAGCCATGCAGGAAGTCCCACTCATAAGACCACAGCACCTACCATTACACCAGGGAAGTCGCCTGAAAATAGCAGAATAAAGTACAGCTTGCAGTTGTAGGTACATTGACTAAGTAAGATGTATTGTTGGATATTTTACATGTATTGATTGTATTGTGTATTTATATACAATACGCTGGTCTTTCATGAAAAAGGCCATGCCTGACTGGAACAATGGCCTTATTGTGTAGTCTAGAATAAACAATAATGTTTTATATGAAAGGATGTAGAGCGACAGTCAAAAGTAGTAGTAATAAGTTTTTTTTACTCAACTTACTTTTTAACTTGTTGTTTAAAAAGCTAGACATTCTCAATTTATTAACCGAACATAAGGTTAAAAACAAAAACTGAATTTTACTTGAACCTAAATGAGAAGGCGAGTCTGAAGGATAGATTTATTCACTGTAAGTTACTGGAAAAAAGATGGACCTAAAGCAATTCTGGCCTTAACAGAGGTAAAAATCAAAGTATAGCATTTTTAAAATGTACTTACTATAGTAAGTAACATTAAACTTTCCGTATTTCACAGTCATTATAGACAGTTTTGTGGACTTTAACCTTTGACTGTGATTTTACCTGATAGTAGTTAAGTGGTGGAATACTGGAAATATGGTAACCCTACTTGTATATTAATTTTATATGCAAATGAAAGTCAATTACATTCCAATAACAATGATATAGTATAAGTTTGGAGTCCCACAGCTAAGGTTAAATACTCAAAAATATAATACTAGATGATGTTGGCAACTTGGTTTGTGTGGATTTAAGTTTTTAGAAAGTCCCATGGGAACTCCAAATGTTGTTCCAGGATAAAGGTATCTCTATACCAAATTTTGTCAAAATCAGTTGAATGGGTTTTGAAAGCTTAACAGACAGACAAATTTTCATATCTTAAATAATAATATTCATATCTTTAATATGGTATGATGCCCCTGGCCAACAAAACCTCATATTTTTCAATATCTAGTGTGTACTTTGGTAATCATAAGAGGGTTGATGTACCAACAAACCCTCATTCACATTACACATAAAATTACAAACACTGCTGTATAATGAATAACTCAAGATGATAATCTTTATAGATACAAGATTTATTACCCAATCTATCTCACACATGAGATAAAATATAAAAATAGTGTAATAAAACTTATAAGTACACTAGATAATGCCCATCATCCATGTGGATTTAGGATTTTTTTAATCCTATAAAAATGTTTGATTTTCCAACATAAAATGTACCCTGTCTGTCTCCAAGGTGCAAGCTATCTAGAGTGTATAGAGTTTCTAGCTTTTCCTATTACTTTCACCACATAGATTTAGGTAAGCTGTACCTTCTCAGTGGGAATTGATATGAGTGAACTGGTATGCAAAATCTAAAGTTAAAATCTAGAGATTTTCTGTATTTAACACAGAACCCTATTCATTTTCAGTCCCATCCTTGCCAATTCTGTCAGCTACTTCGTGTTATTATTATTTTTAATTTGTTATAAAACTACAAGTTAACCCTAAGAGTTATACTAATCCCATATTGCTAATCATTTTCTTCATGGCATCGTACGAGAATGCTGAATAGCATGGTGGTACAGATTGACTAGCCGCGATAGAAGCCTTCTACCAGGCATTATAAACAGTATAACAAACCCTCCATTATGTGATGTAACACAAATATTAAATCAAAATGTTACTTCATTAAATAATGCTGCAGGTCATGGGTGAAGATTTGAATTTGCGCCAGAACGATTTATACACCCACTATAGAAATAGTTTTGGCTACGTTACAAGACAAAATATATCAAAAATACTCACCCGAAATCTAGATATAATCAGACCCATTTTTCTTTCCAGACGAGTATATTATGATGCTACGAACTAAAAGTACACTTTAAACACTTAAAAACAGTCTTATTTTCAGTATACCTAACTGTCCATACGTTACATTTACATATACTAATTTTTAACCTATCACGCCGACTTCGGAGTTATGGAAGCATTTGTTCACTATTCTAGTAAATAGTAATTATTAATTTAAACCACTTAATTATTCCAAATCAGATCACATATCCGTAAAAACTATTGGAGTGCCGAGTAAAGGCTTGGAGAGAAAATCCGAAATAAAGATGCGAATTCTGAAGAAAAAACACAAATCCGACGGAGCGACGGGCGACTACTTTACTCTATGGGCGACGTTTTCGTAAAAACGTCAAAATCAAATGTCATTTTACTGACAGCCCTATTAAACCATAGACACTAAAATTCTTTGCTAAACTTTACACTGTACGGGTAACGAACTGAAAAGGGGCAGTAGAAACGAGTAAGATTTTGTATAATATTTCTGTCTACGGGATTATAATAGTCAGAGACCAGTTAAAAAGAATAGGGGTGAAATAGGGATTGGAAGTTTGTTTGAAAGACTCTTTGAAAGACTTATGTTTTTGAAGTTATAGACATGATAAAAATTCTTTCCAAAAAACCGACTTCCAAAGCCACTGTAAAGTAAAAAATAATTTTGATTTCTGATTTCTACACAGTGTTGAAGTCGGGCGAGCCTGACACTTCAACTTTGCCTATCTTTGTTTAAATACTCACCTGACTTCAACATAGTGTGTAGAAATCAAAATTATTTTTTACTATACAGTGGCTTTGGAAGTCAGTTTTATGGAAATAATTTTTTTTTTTAACTTTTTAGTGTACTTACTCTTAATCCTCACGGCTTAGGAGTGCAGTACCCTGCAGCATCAGAGTTGAGGAGTTGGGACTTGGGTTTAAGTATGAAGTCGTTGCTTGACATCTACAATAAGAATTCGCCATAAAAAATCCTAAATCTCTATTTTTAAGGAGTTCTGTACCCTTCAGCATAAGGGTTGAGGAGTTCGGACTCAGAGTTGAATCGTATAGGTACCTACACGTGACTTGATACCTACTATATGAATTCACCATCAAAACTTCCTAACTCCCTAGTTTTGAGTCGTAGGTATACCTACAGCATCAGGATTGAGGATTTAGAGTCAGAATTTTTTATGGGACCACGTCGCGAGCTTCCTCTAACCACTGAAAAAATGTATCTTCATAGGGGAAAACATATTATGATTATTCTTGAAATTTGAAAGGTAGGTTTTTCTAGGCCATAGGCATCAACTAAAACCCATCGGCAAAAGGGGTAAAACGGGGGCTGAAAGTCTTATGAATTTCGGCCGTAGTGGTAGGTATCTTTTGTATAGGTACCTACCTACTTGAAGTGTATTTTACACCTGCTTTTAGCTGTTTTTACCATGTTTTTACCAGGGGTAGGACTTTTGTCGCCTCTTACAGCGGAAACATTTCGTATTCTCACGGGGAATCAGAAATTGTACGAGAACGAACGGACTACGTTAGTTAACAATAAAACGTACCTACTCATCATCATATAAAAGTGTCATTTATTTACTTTATTTAAAACAGAAGTGCCTATCGTATCGATATTAATTGAGGTCGTTGGCCGATCGCATCAGGCCAATGTGTACTAGACCTAAACATCAGCAGTTCCGCCAGTCAGCAGTGTAGCAATGCAGAGTCGTGACGTCTCTCGACTCGGCGCCGACTTGCCGGCCGTCGGAGTCGACGCAGCGGCACAGCCCGCGGCGGCACTGCACCGCCCTGAAGTTACCATTGCTGCAGCAACGAGGGCGCTCCGTAGACGCGGACATCAGGCTGGTAGTTTTGGCACACTCTACAAATAGAAAGTGGCTGTGGTACATACCTAATGATATAGGCTGAAGTGAATACTTTCAGGACAAGGGCTCGCATATAAATCGTAAATTCCTTTCCTGCAAAGTATTGGGTGGCAAGGTTTTTTAATTTCATTCATCGTTAAGGGTAAATAGGGGTTGGAAGTTATTATGAAAGTATGTTTATCGTAGGTACTCATGTATGGTGGCCTAGTGCGGGATTTTTTTACCTAAGATTTGTATGGAATTGTCCAGCGCTTGGTGATATTTGACAGAAGGCGTTTTTTCAATTCCATACAAATTGAAGTTAACTTTAACGAGATTTAAGCACGTAAGAAAACTCCCACTAGGCCCTCCAGATTTGGAGGTGGCAAGATTGACCCTAGAATAAGACTGATGATGAAATTAGGTAAATGAAGAAAGCTTACTGCAGTCCATGTTGTTAAACTCTGGAGTGTTTCGTCTTGCTTCGAAATCTTCTATTTGTAGTCCACGCTCGTCTATGCATATTTTCCTGAAACCAAAATCAATCCATGCTAAAGTGAATAATGATTCATAGTATCTGGATGGATGCGGATAACTTGCACCCTAGACTACAATAACTTTTTTATTGGATAGAAGCAGGCGTTACTTCATGTTCGATTTTCGGCATGCAAGAAACTGAGCTAAGTATGTATTAAAGGTAATACATACTTAGCTCAGTTTCGATCACGATCCATTAGAGTTGATAGTCATCCTGCCAAAGGTGCCGTCTGGCATGCACGTGAAGGAATTTAAACTGGTTAAGAAGTCACTACACTGTCATTCATTCATCAGTCATTTGGTACATTGTGTCCGACTTTTTAGCTCTATCAGCTCTTCCTTACTTCTTCATAAGTAAGAATAAGGCATTATGAGGTAAAACTGAGTGTACTCACGATCCATTAGAGTTGATAGTCGTCCGGCCAAAAGTGCCATCTGGCATACAAGTGAAGGAATTGAAACTGGTAAAGAAGTCTACATTGAATCCATCTTTAATGCTCTGCGCTATCAATTCTTCTTTAATTCTGATGCTGTCGTAACAGGGACTGGTGTAGTTGTAGGGAGGTTCTGCGTCGTTTCTTATCGGGAAAAGATCTAGTTCTTCTACGTCTGAAAAATAATAATCATAAAGTGTTTTAACATTTAAACTATCGTGAGTGATATATTCATTTTAATTATACATAACCACCGGATGAACACACGTGTTGTGTCGGAAAAGTGCCCGACTACTTTCGAGCCCGTTCGGGGCACTTATTCATGAGCTCTGCGCCGCTGACTGACTGCGGACTGCGTATCGTTTAAAGCTCTTTGCGATGGGTGTTGAGGTGTTCGAAATTAGTCGGGCACTTTTCCGACATAACACGTGAGTTCATTCGGTGGTTATGTATAGTTAAAATTATAAAGTGAACTGTGGATGAACAAAGTCAATATTATCGGCGTCCGATACCGCGACCGATATCAGTGGAAGTTAAATGTATGAAAGGTTAAAAATTAACTTACAGCATGGCAATTCAGAAGGGCGTTGCTCATCCAAGTTGATGGTATCAGTTCCGACCACCTCCCCAGTGATGGTGTCCACGCAATAACAAACCCTATCAATACACTGCACAGGGTTGAAATTCCCGTCTGACGTGCATCGCAGCCCCACCACTGGGTACAGTAACCCTTCGGCTATGTATTTCTCCACTTTTTGTATCATGCGGGAACAGCCTGAAAAATTCTTATTATTTTTAATCAGCTGCGGAACGAAAAGTGAAAATGTTCATCAGACTACTATAGGTACCTAATATAGTATATTATTGCGTTCAAGCTAAGAATTGGACAGAATTTCCACAATTTTGTAACTTCACAGCTTGAAATTTAATATTATCCATACTAATACCTATAATAAATGCGAAAGTGTGTCTGTCTGTCTGCTACGCTTTCACGGCCCATCTGTTCAACTGATTTTGATGAAATTTGGTATAAGGATAGGTTGTAACCCGGGGAAGGACGTACTTTTTATCCCGGAAAGAGTTCCCGCGGAAATCACTGTCACTTACCGCAAGGCATATTTTGATTCTTGCCAGTAAACAAAACCTCTCCGAACAGTCTTTCACCTTCTTCTGATTGGCAGAAACAACTGAAATGAATCAAGAATTAACTTCAATATTGTCAGTTCTTTCTGTGTTCTATGATCTATCTTGAGACGTCAAATGGTCATGGGCGGGGGTTCAGAGGTACTTAATCTGAGGGCGGGGGAGGGTCTGCTCGTTTACTTGCTATTTTTTTTAATTTTCCAATCCCCGGCGGCGTACTTCCATTTGCGTGTTCAGTAGAAGGCAGTATTACCTCGAACCCCGCACTAGTTGATATCAGTGCTAACTGCTAACTCTCTTTTCAAACTCGTGTTCAACGCTCATCGGAACGCAGTGCAGCGCGGGAGTTTGGGAGTGTGGACGGCGGTCATATTGGTGAATGTCATGCTTCTTACCCTTTTCTTTATTACGTCTGTGTTCTTACCACATTCACTGCAGACCACTTATCAAACCACAGATAAGTATCATCCAGATATTGTCAAACTAAGAAGCTACTGAGAAGGGTACGTCAACACGGCAGTTTCACATTGCGCATGCTGTACGTCGTGTGTAGATGGGCCGGTTTCTGAATTAAGCAGTCAAGCAAAAACAGCAAGCTCCAACTCTCAAACCTTACACAATATCAATGCCGAAACAAAAATTTGTTTAATTAGTCCTTAAGTAGTCTTTGAGACAGACTCAACAGAAATTCTCAATTCAGAAACCGGCTATATACCTATTAAAAACTAGTATGGCGCGTGGATGCGCGGCCCGCTGAAGCGGACCGCGTAGTAGACCGCGTGGCCCACTGTCTACTTACTTGCTCTCCTTCTATCCTAGCGTTTACTGCCTACGAGTTCTGAAGTAAACAACACACTGCTATGCTAGCGAGTACAGTGGAAGCGCCAGCGTGGCAAGCGTCCGACAGACATAAAAAAAATTCTCATAAGAAAACATAAACACACACACACACATAACACCCCCAAGAATCTAAAAGGGCCTCTAAACATTTAAAGTTTTACATAAAAAACGTAACGTACTAACGTAAGTTACTTACGTAAGTTACTAAGGTAACGTACTTACGCAAGGTACTTACGAAAGGTACTAACGTAAAATACTAACGTAAGTACCTTACGCAAGGTACTAACGTAAGTACTTTACGTAAGTACAAACCTAAGATTCTAACGTAAGTACATACTTTACGTAAGTACTAACGTAAGGTACTTACGTAAGATACTTACGTAAGATACTTACGCTAGATACTTATGTAACATACTTACGTAAGGTGGTTACGTAAGGTACTTACGTAAGATACTTACGTAAGGTACTTACGCAAAGTACTTACGTAAGGTACTTACGCGAGGTACTTACGTAAGGTACTTCCGCAAGGTACTTACGTAAGGTACTAACGTAAGTACCTTACGCAAGGTACTTACGTAAATTACTTACGTAAGTACTTTACGTAAGTACTAACGTAAGGTGCTTACGTAAGTTACATACGGTAGGTACTAACGTAAAGTACTAACGTGAGGTACTAACGTAAGTTACTAACGTAAGGTACTAACGTAAGGTCTTCAAGGCCACCATCTTGAATCCGCCATTTTGGATTTTTTTAAGCTCACTGCCAATTGGATGAGGTTTCGAGTATTTTTGTTTGAAGAGCAATACCTATCTATAATACCCATGCCTAGCCCAGCCCATGCTCCTCGCCCATCTTTCAAACCCTCGATCATCATCGCTCTCCATATATTTTTTTCCCCGAAAAATTATAAAGAGTTCTTCTTTAAAAACAAATTATGAAAAGGAACCGCATCAAAGTCTTGCATAGTTCAGCACTAAATTGTAGCCTCTTCAATATTCGCCATACATTTTCTATGGAAAAATAAATTCCGCCATCTTGAATTTTTTTCCTGTTCATCAAGTAGACCTTCATGTCCTGACCATCTTTTGCCAGGAAACCCCTTTTCCATATTTTATACTCTCCGAGATAGACACCGGCGAAATTTGTATGACGGCCATCTTAAATCCGCCATTTTGAATTTTTTTTCAGCTCACTGTCAATTGGATGAAGTTTCGAGTGACATTTGGTGAGAGCACTATCTTCAATACCCTGGCTGTGCTCTACATCCGTCTTCAAAATCCTCAATCATCAGCTCTCTTCATAATTTTCTTCCGAATGAATTTTTGTCTTCTATACGAAACGATAACTAAAAAAAAATTTTTTCGTACAAAATTTTACAGGAGAGGTGATCAATCAGTGAGTGAATCAGCACAAGCAGCTATAGGTATATATATTAATAAAATAGTTTCAACTTTGACCACTGGGTCAGATTAACTTTGTGGGACTATAACTGCATATAAAAAAGCGTGTGAGCTCACGTTTGCGACGGCACGCAGTCGTAAGTGGCGAAGTCCCCTCTGACGTCACACTCTGGTCGTCTCTCCAACACGCCGGTTTCACCTAGCGCGTGCCGTGCATCGTAGTCGTCTTGGGCGTCATGACATTTCGTGCTCACTGAAAATTTTAAGCATTCATCATTTAAAAAAACTCATCACCGATCCACTAAGCAGCAGTCTCCTCCCAAAATGAGAAGGGTTTTAGCTACTGTCCACCACGTTGGCCAAGAACAACCGTTTGAGCAGTAAGAATTTGTGGTTCTAGTTAAATCTAAGGGGGTTTAATCTTTTAAAAAACACAAATTTCGTGATTTTGAGTTATTATGGGGCCGAAAGTGGATCCAAAAGGGTCTTGTAATACCTATAATTAACACACGGTTGCTTCGTCGCCAGTTCCTTATTTATTTTATTTATTTAGATTTATCTTTATTGCACACACAAAATTTACAGTATACCTACAGTAGAAAAAAGTAGTAGTATGACTTTAGACTATAGGTACATAGAAACGTGCAAAGGCGGTCTTATTGCTAAAGCAATCTCTTACAGACAACCTTTGGTGAAAGCATTAATAAACCGGAGCGCGTTCCTTATTCTTGGCTTACACCAGTCGTCATCGTCAACCGATGGACGTTCACTGCTGGACATAGGTCTCCTGTATGGTCCTCCACATTCACAAGCTAAGGTTTTGCGCCGCCTGGATCCAGCGACTCCCTGCGACTCTCTTGATGTCGTCCGTCCACCGAGTGGGGGGTCTGCCGACACTACGCCTTCCAGTGCGGCATCGCCATTCCAGCATCTTGAGACCCCATCGGTTCTTCGAACTATGTGTCCCCGCCCATTGCCACTTCAGGCCCATTGACTCTTCGGGCTATATTGAACCAGTACTGTTACCTATTCTGTGCTTGAACTTACAATTGGCTTTAAATTACTTGGCTTATTTGGTATTTCTTACTTCTAACACACGTCCTCGTTTCGTTGTGGCAAGTGAGACCGTGGCCGCATCTGCCGACCGTGATGCCGTCTCCAGGTCCGCCAAGACTACAGGGTTCGCCCTTGTCTGTAAAATACATCGTATTGCGTATTATTTCTCATTGCTCGGGGTCATGGCCTCATTAATCGAAAACGAATAACGATTGAAGCCTGCTTGATAAAGTAGGTACCTACTTATATAAATATTGTGGTGAATTATTGGATTTCCTTCAGCGCAGAGATTTAACGATTTGTCACATAATGGTAACAAGTGAATATAATTAAATTAATTAAAAAATACGACTGCTCTGCCGTAGACAAACATACATACACGAACCCTGAGAACATAACACTCCTTTTTTGGGCAGTCGTGTAATAAAAAATCCCCCTCGAATGGAAGTACGGCTACCACTGCTACTACGTAACGATACGTCATTAATTACTCGTACCTTTGGAATCTTATTCATATTTTTATAAAATGATATTTTTTGTGAATCACTAGATATTGAACCATAGTGTTATAGATATATTTTTGGAATCTACTCATCATTTTCTAGATGATGATTATATGGTCAATCTTATTTTTGAATATTTTTTTTCAACTTTAGTCTTTAATGCGATACCATAGTCACCCCATCAATTTCTTTGTAAATTTTACTAGCCTATGTCACCCGGAATAAGCTAGGGATTCTAACGATACCTCATTTATCAAAATCGGTTCAGGAGTATAGAAGTTATGGTGGAATATACAAACTCACATACATACATACATACATGAACCCTGAAAACAATATATGTACTCCTTTTTAATAGGCAGTCGTATAAAAAAATCTAACTGATGTGCTAAGTCTTCTCCAGGAAGTAACCAGCCAGCTCTATACCAAGCAGACAGACAGACAGACACGCTTAGTATCTATACTTACTAATATTATAAACTAGCTGATGCCCGCGACTTCGTCCGCGTGGTTTAAGTTTTTTTTGATTCCCGGGTGAACTTCTTAATTTTCCGGGATAAACAGTAGCCTATGTCACTCTCCAGGTCCTCAACTATACCCTTGCCAAAAATCACGTTACGAAACCCATGAACATTTTGTATGGGAAAATCGAGGGAAAATGTTTTTTCTTTTATTTTATTTTTTCGTCAACTTTCCAATGTTTTTTAAAAGTTATTCTGCTATTCGGGACGGAGACAAATACACAACAAATCAACAACCATGAAAATCGGTCCAGCCGTTCTAGAGAGTCTCCGCGGGAACCGAAAAACCTCAATCCACGCGGAAAAAGTGCGGGCATCGGTTAGTTAGTCAATCAATCAATCAATTTATTTATTGTCCCAATTACACAACATTAAATTTTTATACCTTATCCACGCGGACCAAGTTGCAAGCATCAGCTACAGACTGGATAATGAATATGGATAGTAGGCATATAGATGCATCTTACTAAACAGTGGCAGGCAGTATTCGCAGCAGTTGCAGATGGTGGCCGATGGCAGGGTCAGTCCGGAGTGGGTGGTATTGTTGATAGAGCACTCCACCGCTGGCGTGGCGCATCTCGTGTCTTGCCGGAATTTCTGCGAATGTTGTAATCCTTGGAAGAATTAACCACGGGACTACCGATTATAGAATAATTGATGAGCATTAAGTAATCCTACTATAATATTATAAACGCGAAAGTTTGTGAGGATGTATGGATCTATGGATGTATGGATGTTATGTTTGTTGCTCTTTCACGCCAGAACGGCTGAACGGATCTGGATAAAATTTGGCCCAGAGATAGATTATAGTCTGGAATAACATATCTAAGGCTACTTTTTATCCCGGTAAATTTCAGAGTTTCCGCGGGAACCAAAAAACCTTAAATGGATGTTTGTTACTCAATCACACCACAACGGCTGAACAGATCTGGATGAAATTTGGCACAGCAATAGATTATAGTCTGGAATAACACATTTTTAGCCCAGAAAATTATAGAGTTCCCGCGGGAACCAAAAAACCTCAATCCACGCGGACGAAATCGCGGGCATCAGCTAGTTAGTAGATATAGTTATAACGAAGCCTGAATGCTCTTGTAACTTATTGCAAGGCATTCAGCATTATATATCGCGCGTGACTACGATAAGGGATTTAGGCACGAATTTGTCAGAAGATCTGACATTCCGTGGACACATACAAGATATCTGTTCTAAAGCATATAGAATTTTAGGGTTTGTGCTCCGTCAGGCGCAGCATTTTAAATCGATTGCTGCTATTAAACTGCTCTACAACGCTTATGTGAGAAGTAAACTTGAGAGCAATGCTATTATTTGGAATCCATATGAAGCCAAATATATAGATATGCTCGAAAAAATACAGAAGAAGTTTATTAGATGGTTATACAGGAAACAGTACGGCTATTCAGTGGGTTATCCTACTATATATCCAAGTCTCTTCCAACTCAAAGGTTGGAAGTGAGGCGCAACATAGCTTTACTTCTATAAGTGGTTAATTTGGTACAGGGCAAAACTAGTAATTCAGTCATATTGAGTTCTGTAAACCTGCATGTACCAGATGACTACGTAACTGCGCGTCGTCGCAAATTATTGCAGAACAGTAATGGCTGGGCAAGCTCCACTGGTTCGTGCACTGCGCTTGCTCAATGATTTAGCGGAAAAGAATTGGGAACTAGACATTTTTCATACCCCACCGCTCAAACTCGTAAATAAAATAAAACCTTTGCTAGAAAGTAAGTGATATGACGTGGTTTATTTTAGTGTTTTAAATGGTTTTTTTTTTTATTTGAGTTTTAAATTTTTAATTTTATTATGTCTTTTTTGTTAGTTTCGTTTGTTTTATATTTGTCTTATTTTATTTTAGTTTTAAGGTATTTTTAGTCTGGGGAGACGAATTGGGCAACTGTAATGTTTCCCCAGGCATGTTACACAAATAAAGAATAAAGAATTATGCTGAGCTTATGCCTTCTTTCAGGTTGTGCCACACACGACAAGCGGTATCAGAGTGCCTCTAGGACTCGACCATGAGTTTAATGCGCTCAAGTACTGGAGGCTCCATGGTACCGTTTAATCTCAAGGTATTGTAATGTGTGGCACAATGATGAAAATAAATAGATTTTCTTTATTTCTTTCAATAGTGAGCCAGCAATGGGTTGAAAAGATCATGGATACGAAACTTACAGTACAAAATCCTTCCTCACATAACACAGTGCACTCAACAGTAAACTGTAAAGTCTGTAAAACACAAACAAACACTAATAATAACAATTTCCTGGCCGCCATTTTGTTCCATTGACTCCACTCACACTGCCTGTCTGTAACCTAATCTGTAGTACTTTAACTAATCAATTGCAATTAGGTATTATCGAATGATAATAAAATCTATTGTTTCATTATCAATGGTAGGGTTCCTAGATTTTTGTGTTTGTCTGAATTGTGTTTTTCACAGAAAATATTGATGATCTCCCTGGCGCATTGGTGAGCGCTGAGGTCTTATAAGTGGGACCTAAGTTCAAATCTAAATAAAAGGAAAGGGTGACTGACTGACTGATATTCTATTAACGCCGTTAATAGAATATCAGTCAGTCAGTCACCCATTTAACGCAAGACCGAAGATAGCTTTGTGACGTAGGCATCCGCTAAGAAAGGATTTTTTTAAATTCAACCCCTTAGGGGGTAAAATCTAGGTTAGAAATTTGTACGAATTTTGTAGTTGAAATTGAATTTGTATCATACCCGTGTCACGAATTCCCGTTAAGGTCTATATATTCCATGACTAGATACAACCTAAGACCGATTGACTAACTACGGATCTTTATTTGGAAGTTCATAAAACTACACGTGGGCATAGAACGGGCATATTTTTGGGTAGTAGCGAACAACTTCGCTACCCACAATGTACCTTATAGAAATCCTGAAATAGCACACTAACACATGTGTTAAAGATTACTCTTAAAATGCATCAGAGATCAAATAATAAATAAATAATAAATTGGAACGATACAACAAAGGACTTACTGGCATTTCAGCTATCATCTCGCACACACTTTACTTTCCAACACCACGTCTCAACTCCCTCTATACACAAAAGTATAACACTGTATATATTATGATATATAAGAATGTACACAGCACAGGCGTGCACCTCTGATGGCGAGCGATACTCAACTTCCTGTTTACAGAATGACGACCGTATTTATACACAATGTCTTTTTCGCCTACCCTCTACCAACTCTGAATTCATTAATAGTGCAATACCAACATGAAATCAGTATTGCCATTCTATAAATAATAAATAAATGTTGCCAGTCGAACACACGATCACGACATTCGGCCATCCGACATTGTGCAACCTCCCGGTGCACAACCACCAAACATTTGCTTTGCTAAGCTTAGTTCGCTTCACTCCTTGCAACAATCTGTAGTGTACAACAAAACATCTTCATCCATTCATACTTGCACGATGACATTTAGTTTTAGTAAATCACGACATTCGGGAGAATTAAAAAGGATAACAAAAAGGAAACCTACATTTTTTCAATTTAGTAATATCAAACTTAAAACCTCAAACCGATCTGAAATCCAAAACTATCGAGCTTTTGATCTTGAGATTTGTGAAGTGTGTGTGAAGTGCAATTAAGCTGATTGATATCGCTGAGTCGAAATTTCACAACAGAAATAAAAATATCGCAATTTAAATCTAAAACTCATATAGAATAAAGTTAGGCAAATAAAGGATTAATTATCTAAAGCTGAATAAAAATCTAATCTGAAACTTAATCAAAGTCTGGAACAGTTACAGTCTAAAACATAATCTAAACAGTATGTCACATATACCGTAAGCAAAAGTCTAAAACTGAATTCAAATTTAATAAAATACCCAATATTTATTTTATTTCTTATACCGTTTCAGTTATTAGCTAAGTAAATATCTAAACCCTGATTACAATCTGTAACAGACCAACAGGTCCATCATCCTGAGCTCCACCTATCATGTGTCATACATGACGTGTCATGCCTGCTTTTTTTAAAAAACTTTATTGAAATCGAAAAATTTATCAGAACGTAAAGGAAAGCTGATTTTATTAAAATTTTAGGACTTGACAAGAAATAAGTATCACACACTACCCCAGAGTTCACAATAAAATCTACAACCGCATCCAATGCAAACATTAATCAGGATTACTAATCTATCAATTCTTCAATTCAGTTGGATCTGCTGTAAATCCAAAGCTTGATACAAAACTAAATAATAAAAAAAACTAGATGAAAACGCCAAATTCAGAAATTTGAATTTAATACTCAAAACCTCTTTTGTCTTTTTTTTCAGAATCATTACCTCAACATATGAACAAAAATCAAACCAATTATAAATAAAAACGTTACACCAAGTTATAATATATTACGTCAGTAACATAATATAGTATATATACTGAGTGTTTTATTCATTCTGCTTTTTAATACTTTTTGCTTTACTTTTCTGCGTCTTTTAATAATTAAAGTAAGTATTTACAAATTAACTGACGGTTGTAGGCCGGAGCCGCTAGGTGAGGGTATACCTTCTTCACGAGCTTGCGGATCCCCAACGCTCGTGCATCACACGACATTATTCAATAAATTTGAGAAAAACAATATGGAGATAAAATTAGAGTAAGCAAGCACGCACTAGTCACTCTCTAGAAAATATAATTTTTACATCATATTATACTCTCGAGATTTTGGACGGCAAAAGATAATTAATTGCGCGATTTCATTTTCAATTCAAATAATAGTCTGTTAAATTTTATCATCCAGTTCATTATTTCAAATCACTCAGATAAATATATAGAAAGAAAACCCAATGTGACTTCGAGAATGGCGCATTTTTACAATTTTATTACTTTATTGAACGGGCTTCTCGTGTCGTGACTGTAGTTTCTAGCAAGCTACTTAACTTCGAGCCTCAAATGTTCAGCCCTTATATTTATTTATTTATCTTTCTTTGTGATTAGTAAATGTTCCAAAAATTTTAATCTTTTTATTAAATTCAATTTAACATTTAATGAACTAACTTGGTCAAACTGAATCACTGGAATGCTAATTAGTATTGACGAAACACGTTTGAACTATTTTTGGAATTATTATTTTTGAGATATCTAGAATTTCAAAATTACTACAACCTTCACCGTTACAAGCTGAAGTATATATCCTTCCGTATTTAATTCTTAACGCATTCCGAACATCGGACCGCATTATGTTGAAAGCCATAAAATAGTGTAAACAAACGAGTGAAAGATCTATTAACAACAACAAACTTGGAACCTTTGTTTCAATTTACTTTATGCATTCCTTGCTTGTTAACTTTTTAAACTACTAAGCATAGTCTACAAGTGAGTCATATATTTGAGAAACACAAATCTTTCAAATATAACGAATGGGTCAGTGACCAACTGATAAGTTGAACCAATGACAATAAGGCTATTAAATGCATCATTTCCTAAACCACATCGACATCGATCTGGTACGTTATTATAAATAGTGTACATATAATAACTATGTTGTTGTATATCTTCAAATGAAGCGTACTCATATAATATCGATCTAATTTCAATTTGCAAGTTCGTTTGATCATCATAGCTTTTTTTTGAAATAACTATAATTCATTCGTATTTCGGCGCATTCAGATTATATACATCCGAAACACGTCGAGGATCGGTCGCCTTACATCGGGATCACTAATTAATCCATTTTAAAGTCCATACAAATACAATCAATTTTTGCGGCTGTACCATTAGGTACAGTTATACTACTTGTAAAAATTGATCTTAGTCGTTTAAAATAACCGAAATCTATCTAAAATCATTCAAAATTTAAAAATGTAGAACTTCCCCTGATCAAAAACATTTAAAGGCACACAGGAACTATGAAAAATGAATAAAATGCCATGGTAGTTCTAGATAGAACGAGTTACTTGTACAGTAATCTACTAAAGCAGCTAATAATTCTGGACTAGAAAACTTGCTTTCATTATGTAAATCCCTTTAGTTTGATATGTACGTAAAATTAAGTAAATAAAATACATTAGATCTTTCACGAACAGTTAGATAACATACTGTCAAAAACAGTAACACACTTGTTCACAACCTACCGGCTCATTAGGTCACAACTTATGGAAACACTTGTTCCACTCTAGTAACACACTTGGTTACATTCTATGGACTCACATGGCCCAAATGACATACATAGTCATTCTAAAATGGTGACTCACATGGCCACCTAGGTCACAACTTATGGAAACACTTGTTCCACTCTAGTAACACACTTGGTTACATTCTATGGACTCACATGGCCCAAATGACATACATAGTCATTTAAAAATGGTGACTCACATGGCCACCTTAAAATATCGACACACTTGGCCACTCTATAATAGTGAGTAGACACACTCATGACTACTCCAAACGTATACGAGCTCTCTGACCATCATTCAATATCTTTATTCTTACTCCCACAATACCAGCTACGCAAAATCGTCAATTTAAACTTGAAATCTAAGATATTCTAACGTCTCTATCTTGTATTCTTCCAAAATCCTTCATTATTAACCTCAATCACTGATAAATCTGTCAAGAGACACTAAGGCTTCCGTACATGAAAGCGGAACCCCTGATGTCAATCAACCTGTAATGCGATAGAAAGAGGTTCCCCTTTTTTTTTAAACTACAAATGATAATGATATCAATAGCTGATATACAATACAGTACTAAAATACATATGCTGTGATAATAGCACATATTAAGAGTTGCAAATGGACTTGGTCAGTAAAACCACTATTATTCTTTCAGCATAGGTACAACTACCATCGAACAAATCACTAATAAAAGGGCAAATGATTTTAAGCAAGTGCTTAAATAAACTTATCATAAATTACATGTCTGGCCAATGTACTTCACTAATGTAATTTAAGTTCACTCGCGGCACTAATATAAATAGTTGCCCTGCCACTCAAAAAAATTACTTTTTAAACACTACAAATTCCTAAGACACCTGTTTTGATAGAGTCTAGTACTACCAGACTAAACTATCTAGATCACATAAAATAAGTATACCAGTAAGTATACTTTTATATCGAGAATTTAAAACTAAATCATACTTTTATCGTATTTCTTATAAATCACACATGAAACTAATCAGAGTTCGATAAATTGCTTTGCATCCTAGTATTGACATGAGGGTATCTTATTTGACTTATTCACTTCTCTTTTTTTTTTATTACTATTACTCACTCCATGAATTCTCTTCGTGAATAACCAGTAATCTAATCTATAGAAATTTCAAATTAAAAACTAAATTATAAATTAAAAACCTTGTAAAATCAAAATTCGAAACTTAAACAGTGCGTAAAAAACTACAATCTCATTCAGTACACTAGTCTGAAGGCACGAGGCTGCTTTTAAATTCAATAATCATTTAACTACATTTACACTAAATAAAACTTTAGGTAACGTTCATCCAAAGTAATGGTCCAGAGAATAATTCACAAATACTTGAGTTAATTAGAACTGATAATTATTTACCTATTTCATATCTCTAGGAGTACCTCAGGTTAACCAGTAGTAATAACCAAGTATGGTATCGCACTTAATCATCTAAAATGGCTGCTCAGACGGCCGGTGCTAGTGAAATTTATTCCAGCATGTCAACTCTCATACTGGCGAAATTCTCGCTTGACGCTTTATTTGTTGATTATAGCTAAATAACACAAAATTTCTTGGACTCATGTCCAGGACATGACATTTTTACATCATCTATCATAAATAAATACTATGGACACTATATTCAAAACTCAATTCACTGAAATTTCTATCGATGTGTTTTATCTAAACTAAATACCTTAGAATCAGAATTACTTCTACACTAAAGTAAACTGCTTACAAAATCGTAATTCGGGGATCATCCTCCTCGATGGAAGCCAGTCGCCAAGCTGGTTTGAGTTGGCAATTCATTCAGATGAGACTTCACAGTCTTAACGTCGTGATGACGTAATATTAAAGTTTACAGCAAACTCTTTTCCAATTTGTGGGTAACTAAATACGAAATATAAATGTAATTCAAATATTAATTGCCTTGATACAATGTCAATTATTATCGCACGAGATCATTACCAAACACTCGATTTAACCTCTACTCAAATGGAATACAACATAGTATTATAGCCAAAATAGCAAATCTAAGAGTTCACCCAGAACTAATGTTATTCAATGTACCCACACAATAGGTGTCAAAACAGATTTAGCAATATCCAAAAGTTCTTTGCTGCACGTTATCTTTATAGCATAGCAAGAATGGATCTCAAGTACATGCTAACTTTGATTAAAGTAGTCGATCTCTTTTGAACTTAGTAAACGGAATACTCTTTGTTTGAAAGTTTTGAAGGTACGACACAGAGAATTGTGTCACAATATAACTACTTAGTGAACAATATTTTTCTCGTGTTAAAAAAATATTGTTTTCTTGGGTTCATTTTCACTTCTGAAGTTGTCACGAATTCCCGTTAAGGTCTATATATTCCATGACTAGATACAACCTAAGACCGATTGACTAACTACGGATCTTTATTTGGAAGTTCATAAAACTACACGTGGGCATAGAACGGGCATATTTTTGGGTAGTAGCGAACAACTTCGCTACCCACAATGTACCTTATAGAAATCCTGAAATAGCACACTAACACATGTGTTAAAGATTACTCTTAAAATGCATCAGAGATCAAATAATAAATAAATAATAAATTGGAACGATACAACAAAGGACTTACTGGCATTTCAGCTATCATCTCGCACACACTTTACTTTCCAACACCACGTCTCAACTCCCTCTATACACAAAAGTATAACACTGTATATATTATGATATATAAGAATGTACACAGCACAGGCGTGCACCTCTGATGGCGAGCGATACTCAACTTCCTGTTTACAGAATGACGACCGTATTTATACACAATGTCTTTTTCGCCTACCCTCTACCAACTCTGAATTCATTAATAGTGCAATACCAACATGAAATCAGTATTGCCATTCTATAAATAATAAATAAATGTTGCCAGTCGAACACACGATCACGACACCCGCGACCTTAGAACTGCCTCACAGTTCCAGCATTTTTCTAACCACTAGGTACTAGTCTGCCCTCGACTGCGATCTCACCTGATGGTAAGTGGTGATGTAGTCTAATCTTGTAGCGGGCTAATCTGTTAGGGGTTTGGCAGCTATATTAAACAGTTCTAATTGGTTTCTACACGGCATCGTACCGGAACGTAAAATCGCTTGGCGGCACGTCTTTGCCGGTAGGGTGGTATCTAACCACGGCCGAAGTCTCAAAAAACAATTTTGAACAGGTTAATGATAATCAAAAGTCAAACCAAATAAAATGATGATTTGAATTATTTTAATACGAAAGCGAGTCAATATTATGAATTGCGATAACGACAGGTGACTGGTGACTGATATCAATGGGCTTTGATGGCCTAACTGAAAAACTTAGTAAATGTCAATTTTTCTATTTTTATTCAGTCTATAAATTTCATTCATCTTTATTTAAATGTTACTACTTAGATAGGTACTAACAAACACGCAACTCTGAGAGGACGACAGCTTGCCATCGCACAAGCTGCCGTTCCTAATCGAAAAGGGGATTACATCCCCACGGACGAGCCCAATAGGCGTCGCGCAGGAGAAACTCCGGCTCATGTTCAGAGGGCACATGTTCAACCCACTAAAACTCGCCACACCACCGAGGGGGTTTTAGTGAGTAGGAATCCCACGTAACCTGATCTTTGTATCTAATTTCATAAAAATTGGACAGACAGGCAAACTAAACCACTTTCGCGTTTACAATTTATGTGCAATTTATTTATTCTTTATTCAGACAACAGGTTTTTACAAATTACAGCTTCACGTCCTGAAACTCTTGTGAGTTTATCTGGACATAGCAGATTCCTCTTACTACATAAAAATAACTTAAACAAATCAATACCTAAAAATCACATAACATGATACTCAAAACATAATTATAATCAGTAAAAAATGGGTAGATATTAGCGTATTAGAATATAATTAAAATTGATATTATGAAGTATGTAAGATTTTGTTAATTAACAAAATCTTACCAAAAGCCACAAACATTTTTTTGCCTTAAATTCATGACCTATTTTCGTCAGTTTACTTAATTCACAGTTATTTACCTAGTTATCCTCACATTTTGTTATCAGTGTTATCAACTTGCCGTAGCTCTCAGTGCTTCTTATCAGTTATCAGTTATCACTGATAAGACGTGTAAACTGTTAATCTATTTATACGCAGTTAAGTAACTCTATTTAAAGTTCTGAGATAGTGGTGGATTCTTGAGATGGAAATTATATTTTGCGGATACATTTCTTTTTAATTTTGATGAAGCAGTCTGAGATGGAAGCGAGCTAACCTGGAAGATTATAATGGGTATATATCTACCTAGTATATACATACTAATAACCCATTCACGATCGAAAGAAATGGTAGCTTTAAATCCCGGTACGCATGAAATCTCCATAAAATAAAAAAGTCGTGACTCACTCAATGACCTATGATCATCAACGCCTAGCCCATACCAGACGTAAAAACTGAAATGTTGCACTGAGGTTCCCTTTACTAATGTAGATAAGAAATCCGGCTGGATTTTTGAAAATTCCCTTTGTAGCGAAGCCTATTGCAATGGTGAAACAATATACCTATTTTATCTCAAAAATCTAAATTAATCAAAATAAGTTTACATACACACAAAACGTATAATTAAAATCAAAGGCAAAGGAACGTAATCTTGTATTGAACAGTGCGTAAATGGCAAATACGTCTAAGCCTGGAAATGGAATAAGTGCCTTTTCATGAATCTATAAAATAAAATATACACAGATGGAAATAATATAATAACTGCGGCAAAACTATGTTGAAATACAGCTAACCGACATCATATAATCGTATAGATAAGAATAAGAGCATACACACTTTGATAGACGTTTATATCAGTTATGCACAAATGTACAAATAAATCTTTATAATTATTTAAACAGTAATATGATATGAAAAGCTCGGCATATTAATGTAATCAACTGTTAAATTTTAAAAACACAATTACGCAACAATGAATTGTTATTTGATGTAAAAATAAGCATAACTTCACTTGCCCGATTTTATGGCAAACATGCTATAGGACATAATTACTTTATTACAAAACCGATTGCTAACTTAATCGTGACAGTTTTAATTTCGGTTTTATAGAACTACATTAATCTTTCCTATTTTTATTTAATATTGTAAGTTTACTAGGTATTAAATGTTTAGTTGATTAATATCTTAATCTTTTTGAACATCTTCAATCTTCTTCTTCTATCTTGCATTTTCTGGTCTCCCATTTTGGATTTCGGATTGTTGCCTCGTTGAACCGCATCCGTTCATAAAGAGAGCAACTCCATGACAGTGTTTAATGTCAATACTGTCGACGGATAGCTCTCTTCATTAACAGATTATAGGCTTTTCTTTCTTCAGTAGTCAATCCCTGCAATAGATTAATCTTCATTTGGTATTCATAGTTCGCACGCGAGTTGAATGCAGAGCTTATGTATGTGTCATCATACATAAGCTCTGCATTCAACTCGCGCGCGAACTATACCTAGATATCTGTAAAGTCAGCAGTTATATTACATTACTAGCTGATCCACTCAAACTTCTCAATTTTGGGAATAAACATTTCAGAGGAAAAAGTATTCTCAGAAAAGTGGAATATCTGAAAATCTTGAATCTGGTCACTGGTGTGATTAATTCTTAATGGCGATTAATCTGCGTTATTGAGACTTGTCAGTGAAAAAAAATTCTCTAAACTAAACTAAAATGGCAGGTATAAACTTATTATTACTGCGGAAAGGAATATCACTAAATCTTGTCAATTTAGTTTAGAGATTTTGTATAGAACAGTTCTTCATTCATTCCATAAAATGTAAATTATATTAAATACATATTTAAAAACGTACAGTAGCGGCTAGTAGCGCCAATACATAAAACTTTACAAACAAACTTACGTGTCTTACCAATTCACACATTACAACTGGGACATATTCGACATGCACCTGTGGTCTTTATGTCGCGAACAAAAAGGGTTATGTTTATTTAAATATTTTTGTCGCTTACGGTATTTTTTAGTTATGGCAGTGCGTGGGTGGACGTGTTCTTATTTCTTTTTAAAGACCAAGTTTCCTTTCGATCTATCCCTTCGTATCCCTATCTCTTTGTTGTATTCCTTATTGCTGAGGGTCCTAACTCCTTTCCTTTGATCCCATAATGGTAGGGGTTTTTCTAAGCAGTAGTACTAATGTATTATGGTGAGCTTCCTTATTATTATCTTTCCGCATTCAATATGAAACACGACCGCGCTTCTCTCTGTGCGTCGTTTTCCTCATTACCGAGGGTCGTGACCGATTAATCACATATTCCGCATAGGGCTCGACCAAGAGTATTTAAACTCTTAGGTATTTGTAACGATTATTATCAGATGTTAGTGATAATAACCGGGACCGACGGCCTAATGTGCTCTCCGAGGCACGGAGGAAACGAAAAGGCCAAACTTGAACGTCCAAATTCGGTCACCCATCCATTTTACCGACTTGGGTCAACGTTGCTTAACAATCGCAACCGACTGATATGCGTTGTCACAGCTAGGCTACACGTCCCTCATAAAAAGCGAAAGTGGGGCCTTTCGGGAAATGAACTGAAGCAAGTAGGCACAAACTATGTAAGTAAGTAAGTAGGTAGATACATGATACTCGTATCCAGTCAGGTACTTTTTATTGTTGTTTTCAATTTACATACCTATCTAATATCGGTAAACTACAACATTCTATGATAATAAATGGATAATAACCATTGAAAAGTATACATACAATGTTATAAAATATAACGCACCTATAATACAATATTGAAAATATAATATTTTCAAATGAAATGTCTGCATTTGTGTGTCTGTGTTATAGCTAGTCTCAGAGATTTTTTCAGAGATTTTCAGTCGGCTTTCATCGATAGATGTACTTAATTAAATGAAATTGGCCGAATTATGATGATAATCATAACTAGTTTAAATCCCCCCAAAAAATCAATGACCACGGGGTTTTATGTTTTTCATTTTTAAAACCACGTAGGAGAAGTAGTAGGCAACATCTAGTATTATATGTAGGTACATAATAATATGTTGCCCACTGCATTATGCAATATCTATAGGTACTAATATTATAAATGAGAAAGTTTGGATGGCTGGATGAATGTATGGATGTATGTATGGATGGATGGATGGATGTTTGTTACTCAATCACGCCAAAACGGCTCAACGGATATGGGTGTAATTTGGCACAGAGATAGATTTTAGTCTGGAATAACACAGGCTACTTTTTATCCCGGAAAATTAAAAAGTTCCCGCGGGAACCAAAAAACCAAAAACCACACGGTCGAAGTTGCGAACATCAGCTAGTAGATAATATTATGCTAATACTTAAATGCTGTAAATTTCGCATGGCGAATATGAATTGTTACGAAAAGACAATCGCATATAAATTTTCCAAGTAACTGCTGGAGCTACGTGCATTACCTACGTATGTGAGCGCTAAGTAAATTGAAAAGTTAGCGCTCGCTTAGTTCTATGCTTGTACCTATTAGTACCTTCCTGGCTTCGCTCTCTTTGAGTTATTTTTTATCAACCCACAGACTTCCGAAATACCTACGAGGTTTCTCAAAAACTGAATAATTTCATACATGCGAATAAATTGCGAACTCCAGCTTATTAAAAAATAACGAAAATACTTCAAACGTTTGCATAAATCTTGGACGGAACCTAGTCACTTTAAAGTTGTTACTTTTTTTAAATTATATTTTTTACGCAAAATAATTGGGCTTACCTTGAATCACAAAAAAAAACGATTTCCAAAAATTCCATTAATAATATATATATTATCCATATAAAGACGTCAATAGTTAACCGCAGTCCACACTGGTATTACACATCGAAATATTGTCACCTGATCATAACACATTGTGCACACACAAAACGCATACATACTGTAAAGTAACGGGCCCAAGTGTGCCCAAGTGGGAGCCTTGTGTAACACCGACAGTCAAATTAGTGGACGCTCGTGAGAGCACAGTTTACACTGTTAGATCTGTACCGATAATTGGTGTGCGCTAACCTCGGTGTGTATTGACATTGGTCGATTTTATTTTTGATGCTAGGGCGTGTAAAACGCTTGTGCTAAATCCATCAATTCAAATACAATTTCTATAACTTGTTTGTGCTGGTTAAACAACGATAAATGGACTTTGGAGGTTCAAATCCTTTCACCAGACTCAGTCCTGGCAAGTCCTGTTTATTAACATTAACTTTTCTGTTAGATTAGTACTATCTCAATCGTACTTTTAGTTGTATCATATGTGGAAGGATTTGGAAACATATCGTATTATTATCATCCCAAAACGCTTTTAGGGTTAGGTATGTAATAAATGGGAAGGTATCATGACATCTCAGCAATAATAAACACATTATAATTGAAATATCTGTATTCTTATCTGATATCTTTAAAAAACTCGTGGTAAAACGTTACTATTTCCTGCACTGTACATTGACTGAATTAACTAATCACTAAGAATCCCAGAGGATAATTGAGAAGAAGATATCTAAGGTAGGAGAATACACTATGGGGATGCCTTGTAGACGGTGCAAGCAACCAAAATTCTCGACTAAATAATACCACCGTTTAAAGTGAAAACTGAAAACTATGTGCTCAGCATACTAAAATACTTACATTACTATAACAACAAAATTACAAAATGGGTCAAAGTTGCATCACGACGTACGTAATGTCCAAGACAAGACAAATAGTTTGAAAAACAATAGAGGACAAAACAGATGCTAATTGGAGTCTAGAACAATCTGTGAGACGGTAAGGATTTCTATGACATTTGCGTTTGAATGGCGCTAAAAAGGCACCTACTGTTCTGAGATGGAGCACTGTTAAAACGGTATTTTGTCATCTCTCAGTATATTTAATCAATAGCCTTGAAGGCATCACGATTTTGTTAAATAATAACATTTTATTTATTTTTATTTGTTCATCCATCCATTAAAAATATGCTCCTCAAAAAACTTATTATTTATTATACTGTTGAAGCTGATGTAAATGATAAAAGAGCATGGATCTGACTCGCTCCAGCAATGCTAAGGACAGAGGTTACTTATGTATCTACACATTGATGTAATTGTAAATGATTTTTTTAATAAGAGCAACCACCGAGTTTCTTGCTGGTTCTTCTCGGTAGGAATGGCATTCCAAACCAATGGTATGACAGGCATTACAATGTATCCTGCCAATTTGGTTTAGTTTTGAGATTGATATTATAGCCATAATCAGCATTAAAACGCTTAAGAACGCCCGTCTGATTTTTGTCATGCTGTTTAATAAACAAAGGGCTAAGAATAATTTATTTGTTTGTTTTAATTACTTATTTAAGTATCTGGGGCCATACCACCACCCACCACCACCACTACAGCCCATTAACGTTGCTGCCCACTTGCCCACTGCTGGGCACAGGCCTCCACTCTCATAGGGTTGGCGGGCTTTAACGACTATTATCATGTTAGTGATAATAACCGGGACCGACGGCTTAACGTGCTCTCCGAGGCACAGGGGTGAAACACCGCCAACTTCCTAACTCCGGGCTAGTACTGAGAATTTCTAGTCAGAAAAACCCAATACTCGAGGTCCCGGGACTCGAACCCGGGACCTCGTCGGCCGCAGTCGAACATGCCAACCACTAGACCAACGAGGCAGTAACGGGGGCCATACCGCCAACGGTAAAAGCCATACTTAAGCAATATTACTCAAAATTACAGTTTAATGACACCTACCTTGAGGTTCCTAAAATAAGGACTAGGTACCTAATTCTAAAACACGAAAGTCAACAATTACTGAAGGACAGCTACACATTGCTGTCATGTACACTAAAAAAAAATACTCAAAAAATCATAAAACTAATGTCACTTACCAACTTTTGATTTTGACGCCACGATTTAAATTTGATTAAGATGTGGGTCATTGATATGTAACTTATAAGGTACAGAATATGGATTTAAAATGTTTATTTTCTTGAGTTACGTTTCTAGGTTAAAATATTTTTAAAAAACCTGTTTAATTTTTTTTTTACTCGTTATTTGCTATCCATCTACTTTGTAGAAAATAAAAGATCATACCGTTCGTGACTGTAACTCGATGTAACTAACTATATTATGGCTACATGCTATTTCAGATTGTAACAATGTCATCCACATTCAGTCTTCCATCCAAAGATACCTTGGCCCATTTACGCCTTACTTTATTATACATTTAATTATTTACCTACGTACCCATTTAGAATTTTTAAGGAAAAAATCTTTGAAAAAATATCAGCTTTTGATAAAAACTTGACTTTCGCGAGTAGGTACTTCAATAAGCGTAGCGAGTTGAAAAGACAAATTCTGACAAATTGTAATAGTTCTCCCACAAACTTATCTGATCCGGTGGCTGAAATTGGAACTAATTTTTATGCCTGGTTTTTATTTTATTTTTAATAGATACTAGCGACGTGGACGCTGTCACCGTGTCAGATAAGTTGGTGGGACTGTAGGTAACTAGGTAGGTACGTATACAAACAGTCAATAACCCAAAAAGGTACAGTAAGAGATGGAAAATAATAGGTAAATTATGCACCACACACTACATTTTAGTTAACTTTGACGGGAACAAATGACATAAAGCGGTAGTCAGAAGAATTCCTTAGGTACTGAATACTGATTCACATTTCCAAATCACCTGTGCCTACATAGACTACCTTTCAACTCTTACGGAATGTACTGCATTATGTACCTTATTTTAAAAGACATAAATCAGATTTTCTAAAAAAGTACTTCGATCAGCTGTGTAAATATTTCTAGTAAGTATAAAGCTAGGGCAAATAACGGAAAATTATCATTATTTGTAGCATCAAATCATCAACTAGTAAGTATAGAGCTATATAACGGAAAATGATTATTAATTGTAGCATTAATCCCGAACGAACGTGAAAAGGTACAGTAGGTACTAAAGGGCATTTTAATTTTTAATCCACATGTCATGTCATACGACTGATGAAAGAATTAAGAAAATAATGAAGTTAATATTTAAAAGTTCCAAAGAAGTTTTAAACATCATGTGACAAAATGTTGGAATTATCTCCCACCACCCTACCGAAACCTTAGTTTTAAGTTTAAATATAACAAGTTACTGAATAATATTATGGTTATATATAACCATAATATTATTGTTTAAATATATATATGTTTAATAATATTACCTGTTTAAATATTCAAACTTTATACATAATATTACACCTTTTATCAGACTCTATCTAGTGTGAGAGTTCCCAGTTTTCTTTTTAGGGTTCCGTACCAAAATGGTAAAATGGAACCCTTATGGTGCGACTTTCTCCGTCTGTCTGTCCGTCTGTCCGTCCGTCACACTCGATTATTTCAGTAACTAACGAAGCTATCGACATGAAATTTGGAATAGTTGTGTATATTAGTGGCCCAAAGACACTGGAATTAAAAAAAATTGGAAATTAATTTTGTTCTTATTTAAAAAGGGGGGAAAATCGGAGGGTTGAAATTTAAAAGTGAGATAACTGTACTGTGTGGGGTATCATATGAAAGGGTTTACTTTGTACATTCTAAAACAGATTTTTAATTATTTTTAGTCATGATAGTTTTTGATTTATCGGGGAAAAAGTCTAAAAAAATACCGTTCCCCCCCCCTTATCTCCGGAGTTTACCAATCGAAAAATCTGAAATAATTATGGTCAATAGGAATTTATGTATATTTTACAGGAAAACTATAGCCAATGCTCTAACTAGCATAGTTTTTTTGATATTAACAGTAAACCTCGTACTCGTCGTCAAATAAACATATTGGTTTTTGCCTGATTGTTTTGCTTCAGTACCTACTTCTTGAGTACGGAACCCTCGGTGCGCGAGTCCGACTCGCACTTGGCCGGTTTTTTATTTATTTATAACTAGTAAGCATGAATAGAGACTGATAAGCATAATATTAGTAAGTATGGATTATTATGGAAAAATTGAGAGACTGATTGACCAAAACTCTCGCGGGTAGAGTAGCAAGAAAAAGCACTACAGGTAAAAAGTTGTTGAGACCAAGTAAACAGGTACGTAAGTCCTAGTTCTGTTATCAGTACAGCCCATAATCTTTGATATCGCAGGCCTATTTACTCGGCGCGCAATGTACCCGCCATAAGATATTCCTTGTACAAATATTTGATCATACGTACTTACAGGTAATTAGGTTTTTGAGGTTGAGATAAAATTTATACATGTATGATAAAACAGTTATCTCGAAACTTAAGCGTCTCCCAATTTAGAAATCTATACTAATATTATAAATGCGAAAGTGTGTCAGTCTGTCCGTCTGTCTGTCTGTATGCTACGCTTTCACAGCCCATCTGTTCAACTGATTTTGACTAAATTTGGTACAGGGATAGGATGTACCCCGGGGAATTCCACACGGACGGAAGCCGCTGGCATCAGCTGGTTTATAAAATTAGAAAGGCTACCCAAAGCAAAGTAAATTTTTAGCTGTAAATCCATATATAGGTATAATGTTAATAAGTCTGTGAGTAAATCTAAATTAGTAAGTTAAGTAGGTAGGTACTTACTACTTAGGTAGGTATTTAAAAAAAATATTTTTTTTACTAGATTATGCCCGCGACTTCGTCCGCGTGGATTGAGGTTTTTGATTCCCGCGGGAACTCTTTAATTTTCCGGGATAAAAAGTAGCCTATGTCCTTCCCCGGGTATACCTATCCCTATCCCTGTACCAAATTTCATCAAAATCGGTTGAACAGATGGGCCGTGAAAGCGTAGCAGACAGACAGACAGACGGACAGACACACTTTCGCATTTATAATATTAGTATGGAAGTATGGATTAAACCGACCTAGTACCTATATTAATCAAATGTTCACCAAGGTAAGTAGTAGGCAGGTACGTATAACAGCAAAATACTTAATAATGTTAATTTCTTATCAATTTACATGAATCGTTCTGAATACCTAGTTTTTATAACACGATTAGGTTATTTATAAAAAAGTTAACTGGCTATATAATTACCACGGTACCTGCGAGTAGTTATATTCGATAACAATTATCTATAGTAAGTTATTTATTTATGCAACATACCGAACGAAAATGAACTTTAAAATACATTTTTATCGTCAATATTTTAAACCCAAAAAAACATAATTTTCCGAAAAGAAAAATGATTAAGTACCTACATACATAATCTACCATGGAATTAATAAGAGAGTAAATTAACTCGATGGTTTATTTGGAACTATATAAGCTAATTCATGAAATTTTCATGAAATACTTTAAAAAGTTAATTATTAAATGACATGAATTAGTTTCGATAACTGTATATATACCTAAATAAAAAATCCTATCGAATCCTAAAGTTAAAATTCAAATAGAACTTCTTGTCAGCCAATAATAATCAATCAACTATTATTAAACAACCACAGAAAAAGGTTACAACTAATCTGAGTTCTTTTACTACTAGTTCCTGTCAAGTATATAATCTAATTAAACTTAATAGAAGTAATTAGGTATAATTTTACTTTAACATAGTAGGTAATTTTACTACAAGATTTAAAAAAATAATAGGTTTGTAAAAATAATAACTCTTACCGATAAAGCATCTTCCACTCCAAACTTTCGTCTGAAACTGCGCCATCTTGGAAACTTGAATCACATGTTTATCTCATTATTTCATCAGGACGACCCTGCTCTATCATGTGACCAATCAGAGAGATGGCTGACTAAAACCGTCTACAGTCATAGATAGTTTGTCGTCCAATCAGAATCATCTAAATCTTAGCTAATTTTCCAATGACCTTAATGTAACAATTTTCCGATAAAAAATTATAGGTATTATTTCCCGCTCAAATTTGACATTTGCACAAGCAAACTTGACATTGACAGTTCTATGTACTTACAACTTTAACATGATGTTAGAGAAAAAAATAAAAAAATCTAGAAAAAAACTAAAAAAAACCCTATAAACTTTCTACCTACTAACTACTAACCTGTTGACAACAATCGTACTGACCGAATTTCCGATACTTTTATACAAATGGCTAAAAACACAAATACACACAGCTAACTCCCACTCTCTCTGAGCTTTAGCTTAAATTTATTTTAAACTAAGCCATTATTTCAATTTAACTAAGTAGGTACAAACTTATGGATCACTACTTCAGATTTTTTAAACTTACTTTTTAAGCTTTAAAAACAAGATGTCAGCTAGGTATTCAAACACAACTTTTCCGATAAAATAAATATTTCCCGCCTGAATACGCCATTTTCACTAGTCAATTGAGACACTAGACTATTTAAATGAACAATTTAAACCACGTTTAAAGCATGACCAAAGTGTCTATTGTTGGAAAGGAATCTTCGTTCAGACAAATGCACTAATGAGTGATAATTATGTAAAAAAATTCGAAAACAGACGCGTTTTGGTGTGAGGTTAACTTTAAAATGGCGCCATCGCGTTCAGGTGGGCTGTTATATATGAATATATATGCCTGTTACGTCAGGAGTATGGGACGCTAAAATCATATACAGCGTGTTCTAGCTTTTTTTTAAAAATTCACTACAAGTTAGCCCTTGATAGCCTCACCTGGTGGTAAGTGACGATGCAGTCTAAGATGGTAGCGGGCTAACCTGTTAGAAGTAAATTGCGCAGTCAAATTTTGCTGCGTGTATCGTAAACGTTATCGTACCGCTTAATCGCTTGGCGGCACGTCTTTGCTGGTAGAGTGGGAACTATGGCTACGGCCGAAGCCTCCCACCGGACCAGACTAGAGAAAAGACAGAAAGTATAGATTCTCAAATTGACCTTACCGGGAATCGAACCCCGGATCTCTTAGAAGACACACTTATAAGACCACAGCCGCGCTTACTACTGTGATAGGGAAACCGTCAAAAGTTACGTTACGTTATCCCCTCCAAATCCCTATACTAATATTATTAAAGCGAAAGTTTGGATGGATGGATGTTTGTTACTCAATCACGCCAAAACGACTGAACGGATCTGGATGAAATTTGGCATTATATATTAAAGTTTGGAATAACAGGCTACTTTTTATCCCGAAAAACTTAAAGAGTTTTAGCAGGAACCAAAAGACCTCAATCCACGCGGACAAAGTCGCGGGTATCAACTAGTGCTGCATAAAATTACCTTGACGACATGTCGATGTATCTGTTATACGGACTTTGTTTTAAATTTATGAAAATCGAACGACCGACGGCTTAACGTCTTCTCCGAGGCACGGAGGAGACGAAAATGCCAAATTCGGTCACCCATCCAGTTACAGACTAGGGTCAACGTTGCTTAACAATCGCAATCGACTGTTATGCGTTGTCGCAACAAGGCCGCTCTTATAAAAATGATAAAATTGTTATTAGAGAATAGTATAGTTTTAATTTCATTTACTTATATTGTGTATTTTTGTTATGTAATTTAAATGTAGTTAATTAATAGTGTGTTTTTATTGTTTTGTATTTTTAGACGTATTGGGAAACTGTAATGTCTTATCGGGTATATCCTATCAATAAAATTAATAACTAAATAAATAACTATGAGGCATTAAAATATAGGTACAAAAACAATTACATGAGGACATTATTAAAGAACAACCTGTATACATTTTCTTATCGTTTTCAAGCTAGAATGCGGGAAAATCGATCTTAGAAGCAGGAACTCTGCCGCTTTCGGTTTTCGACTATTGTTTAAGTTTTACTGTAAGTATACCCAGAGCTTACGAATACGCTGTGCGGTTACAATGAAGAGCCTAGACGTTTTATTGTTTTAGAAACTTTGAATAATAATTTATTATGTTAAGTTATTGCAGATTAGACTGCCTCGTTGGTCTAGTGGTTAGCATAGTCGACTGTGGATCACGAGGTCCTGGGTTCGATTCCCGGTCGGGCATAAAAGTTATGTATTGGGTTTTTCAATTAAGAAATTCTCAGTGCCAGCCCGGAGTTGGAAGTTGGCGGTGTTTCACCCCCGTGCCTCGGAGAGCACGTTAAGCCGTCGGTCCCGGTTATTATCACTAACATGATAGTAGTCGTTAAAGCCCGCCAACCCGCATTGGAGCAGCGTGGTGGGTCTAAGCTCTGATTCCCGCTCTCCTATGAGAGTGGAGGCCTGTGCCCAGCAGTGGGACGTTAATAGGCTATAGTGATGATGATGATGATGATGAGGCTGCAAGTACAATTATGGCAATTTTTACTGTATATTTAACGCTCCGCCGGTTTTTTTTTCACTACAAGTTAGCCCTTGAATACGATCTCACCCTGATGGTATATAATTAGTCCCAAAAACTTATCTGGCCCGGTTGCCAAAATTGGAAAAATAATTATGCCTAAACTAGTTTATTTTTTATTTTATTTTTCTTAAGTATATAGGTATACTAGCGACGCTGTCTCCTGATAAGTTTGTGGGACTGTAAGTGATGATGCAGTCTAAGATGGTAGCGGGCTAACCTGTTAGGGGTACTGAAGTTCACCGCGGTTTCTACGCGTCATCGTATCGGAACCCTAAATCGTATTAGTGTTGAACACTGTTGCCTTAACTTGCGGAGGTCCCGGGTTCGATCCCCGGCAGGGTCAATTTAAGTATTAATCATTTCTGAATTTTTCCTGGTCTGGCCTGATGGGAGGCTTCGGCCGTGGCTAGTTACCACCCTACCGTTCCGGTACGAATAGGGGTATGGGTTTTATATAACTGCCATGCCCCGTTTAACCCGCTACCATCTTAGACTGCATCATCACTTACCATCAGGTGAGATCGCAGTCAAAGCTAACCTGTAGCAGATTAAAAAAAACCTATATAGACTACGAAGTACGAACACAGGCTTCTTGCTAGGAATGCCTCATTTTTGAGACAATTACTTGTTCAAGACGATCTCTAAAGTTCATCATTTCAAGTTTCATCTCACCTGGTAGAGTACCTATCATCTTGTCCTCGTTTAAGAGATACGGTAGAGATAGCTTATACAAACTGTGTGAACACACATACCGTGTTTGATATCGGATGACGAAATTTATTCCATTACGTTATTTATGTATTAGTTAAATTATAAATTGTTAATACTTACCTAAATGTTAAATAAAGTACTTATTATTAATAATAACGCAGTATCATACTTAATATTATAAATGCGAAAGTGTGTTTGTTGGTTGGTTTGTTGGTTTATTGGTTGGTTGGTTTGACCTTCAATCAAGCTGCAACAGAGCAACGGATCGACGTGATTTTTTACACGGGTATATTTGAGGACCTGGAGAGTGACATAGGCTACTTTTTATCCCGAAAAATTAAAGAGTTCCCGTGGGAATAACAAAAACTTATTCCACGCAGATGTAGCTGCGGGCATCAGCTAGTAGTTTAATAATGTCCTCCAGAACCAATTTAGGCCACGGCGGATTTTCCTATATTAGGTATATCTACTTAGTACGAAATATGTGCACTCTCTATTACTCCTATTACCTACCTACTATTCAGTGTTGCCGGCAGCTGATTTCAATTTGTTCCGATTTCGCACCTAAAAAGTTCCGAAAAGTTCCGCCATGCTTTGAGATAGAAAAAGAAGAATAAAATTAATAATTTACCTGTTCGACGAAATTTCGACTGGGACCCACTGGATAATTTAAGTCCATAATATCATCAAGGTCGAAGAAGACAAAGTAAAGACGAAGAAGTTCATTTTAAAAAAAAACTTTAAAAAACTATGAAATAATCTAGTTCTATATAAATCATGCTTGCTGGATAGATATAGAACTTATAATCAAATCAAACATACATTGGTATGATATACGATCGTATCGTGTTCTCGTAAAGAACATGACAAATCTATGGCCAATTCATATCCATTAAATAATTTTCTGGTTAAAAAATATAGTAGGTATGGCAATGATGTTAATAATGATATAATAACAGTATAGTGAGTATAAAATATGATAGTGTAATATCAGCGAATAAGGTTTAAACGTAGATGCCAAAGAGTTTAATGATATACATGCTCTTACCTCATAAAAAGTAGTAATTAATTGTTAGTTTGTATTAGTTATGTAATTAAGTTATATTGCCATCCATTTATTATATTTAAGATGTATAAGTAATTATCATTTTTTGAGTAGGTTCACATTTTAATAAGCCTTGCTTTGTTCCTAAGACTTTTTAAATTTACCGCCTTTTGTTTATTTTATTCTCGTAGTTTAATCTAAGGTTTTATAATTCATTGGGTCAGTGATGACGATGAGAGATCCATGGAGGTAACGAGATCCTTTGATTATAGATAATCAAAGGAGAGATCTAATCTTTTACGTAGGTAGGTATATACGAAATCAGTCCGGTGACCGGTCAATAGTTAATACGGTCCGTTCCGGTCGTCAAAAAAGGATCCGTCTCTGTGATCCGTCTGACTAGAACGTAGTGATTGTCTTTGATTAGGTATTTAAAGGAGGTGATTAAAGACTCTTTGCGTCAGACGGATTCCTCCAGTTCTTACTTCTTAGACATACAATTAGCCACAGACCAGTTAACCAGAGACAATTAACGTTTAAACGGTAAAATAGCCTTGTATGAAAGCCATATCAAAGCATTTATGGTGATTTTTAGTTGATTCTTTGACCTGCACTCTTGACGTAGCGTATAATAATCTCTAGCGACGCGCTTATTGCAAGCCATTTTAAAATGCTCAAAAGTTCCGAAAGAGTCAAGGTTCCGACAAAGTTCCGCCAATGACTCAAAAGTTCCGAAATCGGAACATAAGTTCCGCACTGGCAACGCTGCTACTATTATCCCTTACACTCGATGGGATCCCCGATGGGACGGCAAATCCGACACGAGTAAAACCGAAAGAGATCATCAGATAGTCATAACCTATTACCAAGTAAAATCAGCAAGCAAGGGCTTCCTTGCAGTGAAATGAACAAAAAAAATTCACTTAATACCGGATGAAATCAGCAGGCAAGGGCAACTTGAAAATACCAAAAAGACTAACGAATACAAGCACCATCTCGTCTAAATCACTTCCAAGGAAGGCTGGAAGAGATTTATATTTTAGAGTTATGCTTTACATTGGTCCACTTTTTTGCTATTAGCTGTTTCAAGACAAATTATTATGTAAAAAAAAACTTACAAACATTTTTATAGAATGGTGTAGGTCGCTTTTTAATTTTACAAACTTTTTAAAAGTTGTCCATATTGGTCTAAAATCAGTGTGAAATCTGTCAATCCGCACTTGGCTAGCGTGCACTATGGCCCTAACAATTTTGAAAGAAGACCTGTTCTTAGTAAAGGGCAGGCGGTGGGTTGATGATGATGATTGATGATGAATAAAAACCCTGTGACACAGGCATGAACCTATATTTTTTATAGGTTCATGCCATGGACACAGGTTATAAAATCATTGTGCGATCAAGGTAGGTAGTGTTGATTGCGCAATGATTTTGCTTAGAAATTCGCTTAAAAAAATTAAGAAGCTTGTGGATTTGTGAGTCTTAAAAGTAAGTGAACGCAAATGAAACGCTTATGAGTGGTAAAGATGTTTTCATTTAATTAGCTTTAAATTATTTTCTAGCTAAACCTAGAACCCAAAGCTGCATAGTCAGCAAAATATAAAGTTTAATGTCTATGGTTTTTATTTGACGAATATTCATTTCAACGTTGGTAGCCCTGTCTGTCATAAAATAAAGTTGCCAATAGCAAAACATCCAATAATTGTGGGAAATTATTCCATTAATTCCCGCTCTCCTATGAGAGTGGAGGCCTGTGCCCAGCTGTGGGACGTTAATAGGCTGTAGTGATGTGATGATGTGATGATTCCATTAATATAATTTTCAAAGTTAACTTTGTAGTTGTGGCTTCTTTTCCATACGTATAAACTAGGGTACTTATTGTCATTAGACAACAACTTTGCTATAGTAAGTCTGATTTTTGAAGTGAAAACTTCTTTAGGCGCGTTGAGCACTTTTTGGTAGGGGGTAAAAATGTGCAATACGCGAGATCGACACCATTCTTCGTAAGACAAATTAATATATATGTCGCATTAGATCGGCGGCCTATGTCAGAAAAGACGTGACGCGTCGGTAAAGCGCGTCTCATGTTTCTTTTAAATCAGCAGAATCGCTGACCCTTAGTAGGTCAGCGTCTCTGCTGTCACTATCTACAGTACTAGAACTGATATCAAAATTAAGTGCTATGCAAATGAGGCACTGAAGTTAATTATCGAAAAGCAGAACTAAATTAACATCCATCGCGGATTCCTGCGATGCCCGATCTTTACAATATGACCACCGCAAATGCAGATACGTCACAGATTGCAACTGAAGGTTACTATTTGAAAGAATGGCTTTAATCACTAATTTTAATAGCTGCCTAGTCTATCACTGGCATTTGCAGTTACTAAAATAAATAGACTACCTACAAATGCAACTCATAGAAACACTACGCCACTATAAGACGTAGGTTGTAAGTAATGCTTCTAATAGTTAATCCATCACTGACTTGCAAAAGCCTTACTATTGTCACAATAAGAGAATCACTAATAGCAAAGGTGATCAAATGAAATACTACGATAATTACCATACGTGGGTAGGTACGTAGGTAGTTTAATAATAATGATTTAACCTCACAGATTCTAATCCTTAATTACTTAAAAGAAACACCGATTAAGATGTTAAATTCAGATGGTTTTTATTCAAATGATCAAATGAGTCTACCACCAGCTCGGAAGGCCACTCTGACAGAGAAGAGCTGGCAAGAAACTCTGCGGTAGCTCTTTTTAAAAGGTTTGACAATAATGTTTTACAATATTAACTTAGTTTACGATATTCAAGATGGAAACCGATTCACAAATATTTATCACAACTTAAACATTAATAAACAAAGTTAGTTTGGTCTAAAATCAAACTAAACCCTAGGCACACAATATAAGTAGAAATTGGTCTTACAACCTTTCGCTTACCAGAGCTCGAACAATTATGATCTTAATCGGCCATTACAATGCTTTTTAAGCGCACTATCGCGCCCCCAACGGCAGCTCGCGGCGTTACAACAGCCGACTCACCCCGATTGGTGGAACGATATAGCGGGTAATTGAAACTCTTATTATTAACAAATCACTTAACTACAGTGTTAAATGAGCCAAACTAGTCTCTAAAATTATTAAAACAAATCATTGTTAGATTTACGAGTAATTAAACAGCGAAATCTCTGCATAAAAATAAATAGGAAACTAAATAGTACATGCGGCCAAGACTAGCCTTTTAAATCTATAAACTCCTCTTTAAATCTCACGATGTTAGAAACAATTAATAAACTTTAACAATAAATTGCTAATATTATCATAAAACTAATCAGATCGGGTTGCGAGCTCGTCGGCCACAGTCGAACATGCTTACCACTAAACCAATGAGGCAGTCAAATCCCACATAACATATCTATAGTCTGTAACTCTGTACTAATATTGTAACTTCGAAAGTATGGTTGGATGGACGTTTGTTACTCAATCACGTCTGTCACGGATAGATTATAGTCTGGAAGAACACACTGGCTATTTTTTATCCCGGAAAATTAAAGAGTTCCCTCGGGAACCAAAAAACCTCAATCCACACGGACAAAGTCGCGGTCATAAGCTAGTACTGTATAATAAAACATATACTACGCGACCAAGCCAACTAGGCAACTATTTATAAATGTTTATTAGTAAAACATTTTATTACAGTATAAGTTTATTTTTAATTTTTGCCAACCCTATCAGAAACCCGCGTGACGTAATAATATACTCTAGGTGGCTAGTTGGCTTGGTCGCGTAGTACGCATCAACACTCACATCCTTAGCTGAGGAGCCCGACACGTCGATCCAGGTCTTGGAGAAGAATGCGCACGAGCCCAGCATGAAGAAGATATAGAGCACCGCGTGAAGAGGGTCCTGGGCGATGTGGGCGAGCGACTCCGGCGGGCTGAAGTAGTAGCACAGGCCGCCCACGGGGTAGGCGCGCGCGGGGCCGCCGCCGCCCACGTCCACCCACACTCCCAGGAAGTTGACCAGGATGTTACCGCTGAACTTCACTGCCAACATCTGCCGAAAGGTTATTTTTTGTGAGCATTGAAACGCATGAGGATTCGAGCGAACATGAGGGAAATATAAAAAAAATTGGCAGTCATAGGGACTGCCGATAGAAGTGAAAACGATAATTTTTAAATAAAAATTATTAAGATATAAACTAGAGATGCGCCGAATGTAGGTTCAACCGAATACGAATGTTCGGCCGAATATTCGGTCCAAAATGTACCGAACCGAATATTCGGCCGAATCATTCGGTTCAATTCTGCGCGGTAAACACGTTTGTACACGTCGGTACAGCGCTCTGCAACGATATCTGAAGAAATTCAAAGTCCTAAAAGCCAATTAGCTTTAGAATTACAAAAATATTTGAATAAGACTTTATTACAACGCAGTATGAGTCCTTTTACATGGTGGGCAAAAAATCAAGGATAGTATGAACTCATGGCTATTTCAGCCAGAATTTTTTTAACTTCTCCAGCAACCACTGTATATAGTGAACGGTTATTCTCGGAAGCAGGCAATGTATATGAAGAGAAAAGAAATAGATTGTTGCCTCACAGGGCTGAGAGCCTAGTATTTCTGCATCATAATTTAGCACTCTTAAATTTTAATTATTAAATATTATGTTGTTTTAATTTGTCGATAAATCATCATAATTTAAGTATGTTCATGTTACGATATGATTATTAAAGGACATAATAGTAATCTTGAGAATCGGATTTTATTTTGCTAACATTGTCATTCGTCAAAAAACCACACTTCTTTAGTAATTAGTTAACCTTACTGTTTAATAAAATGTTCTTTTTTAAATATTAACATTAATTCAAATATTCGGTAATTATTCGGCAAATCGACGCATTTCTGGCTTCTCCCCCGACATATATTTTTATATAAATTTAATTACCTATATGATATATATTTTTTTAATTAGAAAAAAAAGATATTCGTTTTCACTTCTATCGGCAGTCTTCTATCTGATCTTTCAAACAGACTAAAATTTCAGTAACAAAATGTATATATGTACAAATAAATATTATAATTAATAATTAAGTTAATTAAGTTTGGATGGATGGGTTGATGGATGGATGGATAGATGGATGGATAGATGGATGGATGGATGGATGGATGAATGGATGGATGCATATATGGATGGATCATCGATATATATGTAGGTACTAGATGGGCCCTTTCATAGAAAAAGGTTGGGCGACCGACTATGAGAACGCGTTCCTAACCTGTCTTTGTCCCCATCGTAGCGCTGTCACGGTCGCTCGTCGTATAGATAATTTGTTATTCTTGGGTTAACATCTAAAGTCTTAATAGTTTGGCACTGAACAATTGTTATTTTAAGGTAAGTGATTCAATTCACAATTATAAATTTCCAAAAAAACGTTATTTAATATTCCTATTTGATATTTCTATCCATTAAGCAATCATTTAATTTCCGCGGCAAACGATATGATATATTTTTTTTTACTAACTGGCCTTACGGCATCTATGGCCATGACCTATATTATCTCTGACCGAGTCAATACGTTTTCAATATATGTTGCAAGTAAGTTCCCGCTTTTCAGACTAGATGGCGTTGATGGCGTTGCTAAAAATACGCCCACATTCTTTGTTTGACAGGGCCCGTCTATGTCATAGAGTAGGATGTACTATGTAAATTGAGGTCGTTGGGATGGATAGATGTTTGCTACTCAATCACGCCAAATGGGTAAACGGATCTGGATGATATTTGGTACAGAGATATATTACTATTTTATCTCGGAAAATTAAAGAGTTCCCGCAGGAACCACAAACCTCAATACACACGAACGAAGTCGCTGGCATCAGATAGTGTTGAATAAATTTTCAATTTTCTTACAAATTTTATAATAATATATCAATAAAAGATTGCTAAAATCAAAACAATATCAAAAGAATATTGGAATTACTCGTTATGAGGAGATCACATTACCCTGTACTAGCAACACACGTCAGAGATGGACCTAAATGTCAATGTCATAGAAAGGGAAGACTTTAGATTCTTTTATTCGCGAATCGCGATTATCAGCGGGTGTGGTGTACGTAAAATTTTAAAATTAAAATTCCTTTCATTTAATTAGCGAAAAGAATTTAGTTTTTGTAGACAAGATTGTTTTTTTATTTACATTTTTCGATTTTAGTTTAAAGAATTTATTTAAATGTCAGTCATTAATTAATCGACATTCGCGTGTGACTTGATTTTGATAGGTTATGTAAAAGTTTATAAAAAGTGACTTTGACCGTGATTTTTCTAAGAATATTAGTGCTTTTTGGGTTGTTATACGTGTTTTAGAGTGTGGCTTTTCTTTTGCAGCACATAATATTGGCTTCTAACATAATGAGAACGACGCAAATTCTCCAGTACGCTCTAAGACTCACATATTCGCAGGTGAGAAAGTTACTATTTTTTTATACCTTTGCTAAGCAAATCGGCCTCACTGAATTCGATTCTAGGCTGGGTTTGGTTGGGCTTTCCAACTTAACCTCAATGAGTCTGTAATCTATGGCAAATGTCGTAAGAAATAGGTAGTGAAAAGTGGTGCAATCGGATTTTCAAAAAAATATTTCTCGAAAAGTATTGGAATTCGGAGTAAAATATTTTAGTGCAAGGCTTACCACATCAAGGTCTTTCTGTAAAAAAAAAATGAACGTCCAACTCGGGGAGTACACTAAAGCTGAGCCCAGATCCATTTTGCCGTTCTGATGCGATTAAATGACAAACATCCATCCATCCAAACTTTCGCATTTATAATATTAGTATAGAAGCCTACCGAGCGCCAACTCGCTCCCGTGGGAAATTTTAAATAAGTATCAGGCCTTATTCCTCGTGTACTTTATGAAGGGAACCAAGATGCATTGTTTAAGTTTTCTAGGTCAGCCCAAAACCCTTACGTTTTGGGCCGAGCGTAGTTGATTCAGTTGGTGACTTGAGTGAGTCACTTTTACTTAATATGTTAAGATTTCTTAACTAAGCTTGCGTCCTGTCTGGTAAGAGACTTGGGTTGTGATAAGGTACCAACTGGTAAAGCCATGCTGCCAATAGATTTACTATTCTAGTGTGATACAGGGTAGGAAATAAAAACCTACTATTACCTTTGTGTATGGATTTAGGGTTCTTAAACTGCTGTAACATTTGTATTATGAAAAATACTGAGTTTTCTCTAGCTGTTTTCAGTATAATCTGCTCTGAACCAGTTTGAGTTTGAGTAGGTGTTTTGTATTATAGAAGCAGATGTTATTTTGCAGAAGTCCACGATCATCAAGGAACAAGAATCTTATTTTGCTGTAATTAATTATTATTATAAACTAGACAATGCCTGCCCGTGGATTAGGTATTTGTTTACTCCCAGGGAACTCCTAAATTTTACTTAAAAAGATCCTATGTCCTTCCCCAGGATGTAGTCATTTAGTAATATACTTGTTGATAACTTTCATGTCTTACTTACTAATACATTAAATTACTTACACGTGTAACCTACATCTCAACAAAATTTCATCAAAATGGGTTGAAAAGACAGACTCATCTTCATATTTATTTTTAATATTACTTAGTATAGTTGAGATGTATTGAAAATTGAATTGAGATGGAGGAAGGTCTGCCGCCTTGCAGTATTGTTCTGTCTAGATGTCTCCATCGGTAGACTGGTAGAAAATAATGTGTTTTCTTAGACTGTGACAATATGTAGTAGTTATACCAGCTAATATTTATGTATATTGTATGCCACTATAATAACTACACCAGTTTAGTCCAGTTCAGTATTTTCATATTTCACAATCACCTGATACCTAGTACGTTTAGAATTCTTGCGTAACTTCAAATGCACTTCATATTTAGTAGTTGTACTAGTGTGATAATTTTGTGAATAAATGCTGCTAAACAAATAACTATGTAAAACTAGTTTAGGATTGGAACTAGAGTAAAGCATTGCTAGCCCAGTAGTCAAGACTTCAGTCTATTGAGGATATCCAGGTTTGAATCCCAACTCCCAAGCACTTCACAGTCTTTTCGGCCTTATAATATGTCTTTTCAATTTAACATTTGCTTTAATGGTGAAGATAAACATTTCAAGGAACCCTCCATGCCTGAGAATTCTGCCTGATGTTCGCATAGTTCAGAAGTCTGCCAACATACACTTGGCCAAGGCAGTGGACATTTGGAGCGATGCAGGTCCGAAACACACTTTTGCTCTTGGTGTGAATTGCAGCCAAGATGATGCTGGAGCATGTATGATGATTTTTCCTTTTTGTCTGAAACTGAACTGACCCAAATACTTCGAATTGTTCTTCCTTCCTTCTTGGAATCCTTATCTGGTTGACGTCCAATCTGCTTGCACGAAACGGTTCTGCTCTACGTTTCTAATACAAACCGCTAAGGTGTGGAATGCCCTTCCAGTACACGCTTTTCTTGCCATACAAGTATAACTTAAGTACCCACCCTTACCATATTGCAAACCACTGACATTAGACTATGCCTAGCTATGTCTATTTATAGTTTACAGCTACTATAATTCTGAAAATAAGTATAAATATATAGATATATATATATATATATATATATATATATATATATATATATATATATATATATATATATACTTAGTATAAATCTTAAAAGAAATCATGAAATTATAAATATTATAAATGCAAAAGTGTGTTTGTTTGTTGGTTTATCCTTCAACTACGCCACAACGGATCAACGGATCAACGTGATTTTTGGCATAGGTATAGTTGTAGACTTGGAGAGTGATATAGGTTACTTTTATCCCGGAAAATTAAGAGGATTCCCGCGGGAATCAAAAAAACTTAAACCACGCGGATGATGTCGCGGCCATTAGCTTTTTTTTTTATATCTGTAAATTAGCTTTTACTTGTGGCTTCGCTCACGTAAAGTTCGATTAACATAAAATTTCAAATCAAAGCCTTATTTTACCTCCTTAGGGGTTGAATTTTCAAAAATCTTTCTTATCGGTTGTCTACGTCATAATGGCTATCTGTATGCCATGGCTGAATTAATTGAGCTTTTGCTTCGTCAAGGGATTTGTCAATCGCGAAAGAGTTTTAGCTAATCTGAAGTGATTGCGATGATTACCACGTAGCGATCATTTTATCGTAATAGGCCCCTGATGCACGATTCGCTAACACACAGGTAACATACAGAGACAGACAGACTAATCTTATATTTTGAGCCTAGACTTACATTATTTAGGTAGGATAGGTAAGTATATGGAGTGCATATAATCAAAATGCACCATGCGCAGTTCCGTTGCGACAAAGTTATCGATTAATAAGAAACCTGTAGCTAGTTACTGATAAGTGTCTAGGCGTTAGTATAAATCTAGATACGTACCTATGTCGTATTTTATAATTTCTTCTATCTATCTATCTATAGCCTTAACATGTTAATTAATTACATATTATGTATTGTGAATTATAATATTGATGCAGGCTTTATACATAGGACGTGAATCACATAAGCAGCTTTGAAAAATAGCCGATTCCTATTTGGCCAACTATTTTCTAAAATGAGTTATTTTGTTTTGTCAAAAGTTTTAATTCAATTTAAATTTATTTAACTAGGAATTTTCCTTCCGAACTATAAATATACAAGAAAATTGTATGTAACTGCTATAGCCAATAACCCAACCGTATACTCGTTTATGTAGATATATTATATCGATATTATAGATAGGTATGTTCATATTAAATCCTGATAGCAACAAAAAACAATTGTGACGTCCATTCCCAAGTTATAGCCTTGACGAAATTGGCGAGAGGTACCTAATGTAAATTAGCTATCGAATCTAACTTTCAACTATATTTTATAGTGATAAACTTTGTTGATTAGAGTGGAAAATCTCCTAAATAAAGCCAATCTCAGTTGAAAGAGATAAAATCCAATCTGTAACCCTTTTATTTTTGTGATAATGGGGTCTCCAGTCTCCACCCCTTCGGGACTTTTTGGGGAAGAAAGTTTCTTCCCAGAAAGTCTATCAATCCGCACTTGACTAACGTGATGCATATGGCCTAAACTAAACCCTGCTCATTCTGAGGGGAAACCCGTGTTCAGTAATCAGTGGGCTAGCTATGGGTTGAAATGATTGATGAGTAAGTCAAGATTCCCTTTCAAATGTTAATTATTTATAGCTCGCGCCAATCATTTATTCGCGTCTGAAGTTGACCGCAAGGCGCGTCGCAATACATAATTTCGCGCGTAGTATGTAAGTTGACTTCGACAGATAGTGCGAGAGCTGCGCAAACAAGCACTCGCACCTCAGCTCAAAGACTACTATTTGAGTGGCGCTAACTCTATTAAATCCACATGAGATCTCGTGAAAACCGGTTTTTATCAGTCCACCGAGTTGGTCTAATTCGATGTTTGATTACGCACACTCGTGGTCTTATCTTTTCGGTCTTTTAGGATTCCTAACTACCTATAAGGCTATAACATATTTATTCTTGTGGTTTGTGTGTTTTTTTTATTACATCTATATATATAAAATTCAAAGTCCTGACTGACTGACTGACTTCTATATCAACGCACAGCCTAAACCGCTGGTCCTAGAAACATGAAATTTGGAGAGTGTATTCTTTGTGAAGACTAGGTATCCACTAAGAAAGGGTTTTTCGAAATTCCACCCCCAAAGGGGTAAAATAGGGGTGAAAGTTTGTATGAAAGTTTGGTATATGAGGTGTGGGTTGAAAATGAAGAAATACGTGTATCACAATTCGAAAATTCGACCCCCAAAGGGGTGAGGGGTGAAATAGGGGATGAAAGTTGGTATGAAAGGCAAACATTTCTCAAGAACTTTTTCAAGTTATATCCACGAAACTTAGTATTTTGGCTATCGGTAAAAAATAAGAAATATGTGTATCACAGTTCTTCAAAATTTTACCCCTAAAGTGGTAAAATAGGGGTTGAAAGTTTGTATGAAAGTCCTTCATTTTTCAAGTTATAGCCATGAAAGTGGGTATTTGAGCTTTTGTTTTAAAATAAAATAAATACGTGTTTCACAGTTTTTGAAAATTTTATCCCCAAGGACGTTAAATAGAGAGTTTGTCCTTCAATCACGCCGCAACAGAGCAACAGTTCGACGTGATTTTTTGCATGGGTATAGATGAGGCCCTGGAGAGTGATAAATTTATTATATCCCGGAAAAATGAGGAGTGCCTGTGGGAATTAAAAAACTTAAGCCTCGCGAACGAAGTCGAGGCCTTCTTTAGTATATTATGAATGCAAAAGTGGTGTCTCTCTGCTACGCTTTCACGGCTTATCTTTTCAATAATCATAATCATAATCTGGTACACTGATAGGTTGTATCTCGGGGAAGGAAATACTTTTGTATACTCTTTTTGCCTCGAAGTATTGTATATATTTTTAAGTGTCAGCAATAAAGGGTTGTTTTCTTTTCTTTTAAGTTACTCTTATTAGAAGGAAACTCATAACCACTCATTATTATTTAATCCATACTAATTAATCTCAGAAACACGGCCGGTCATTACACACCGATACATCATAGAGTTCCTAGACTTGTGTAGCCAGCTCTACACCAGGCAGAGTCGCCCACCGTAGAGGCAGTGATGCCATGTACTACAAATCGCTTTAATTTTTCCCCCTAACACTAATTACAGTTTTTAAAAAAAACTATCTTTAAGAAATAATAACTCAGTAACATTGACATAATTGTAGCATTTCACGTAACCTTGATGAGTATTCTCGCAAAAAAACACGATATTCAGAGATTTGTTATGTCTCCCCTGATAATAAAATTAACAATCGGCACAGTTCATATAACTACCGAGAAAGTTCAGCCTCAAAAGATAATAAAATCTATTAATAAACATACTCCAGATAAGAGCTCAATTAAAATCTAAGGCTGATCTTAAGGTCCGTGTATACCGTAGGATGTATAGTACAATTTATTACCTACCTATAGTTCCACAAACTTATCTAACCCGGTGGCCAAAATTGGAACTAATGTTAATGCCTGTTTAGATTTTGTTTTTGTTTCATTTTTAATATATACTAGCGACGCTGTCACTTATGTTAGATAAGTTTGTGGAACTATAGGTAATAAATAAGGTAGGTAATCTGAACCTGTTCTCAGGTTCTCAAGTCCGGTCTTAAGCATAGATTGAACTAGGTATATTTGCGAACCGGCATCAGACGGTTTAGATAGGTGGGCTTATGAATTTATTCATTGACTAGCGGTCCGCCCCGGCTTCGCACGGGTAGCACTTGATCAAAATAGTCCATACACAATAATGGTCAGTCGGCACTGAGACGAACAACTCCACCACACGTTCTCAAATTTTGTTCAGCAAACCGCTGTGAGCACTTGGCACTTGAGTCTCCAATACGACGTATTTTCGCTGCTCTCACCTGGGAACTATGTTTAGATCTAACAACTAAGTTGAGACCTGGTTCTTTTAGGCATTTCGCAGTCTATCTATAACAGTTAGAGATTAAAATGTTTAAAAAAAATTTTGTAAATTCTCTTGTATTTATTATGTTTGTCTTGACAAATATGACATAAAAGACAGTCTGATTTAATAGACGAATAGAGGTTTAACGTAAAAAGTTAAATTAGGTGAATTTTTCCGACTTAATTCACATTATTGCAATTTTCGAAGGGATCTCTAATTTATTTTAAAATAAAATGCAGCCTATGTTACTCGCTGATAAAGTAGCTTTCTATAGGTGAAAGAATTTTTAAAATCGGTCCAGTAGTTTTTTAGTTTAACCATTACAAACCAACAAACAAACAAACAAATCTTTTCTCTTTATAATATTATTTTAGATTTAGATAACGTAACGTAGCTTACGTAGCGACTGAAACTTGGCGCCTCTGTTCTTACTGAAACTGATATACCTACTTAACTACTTTAATACTGAATACTTTCTTTATTTCTTCTGAAACTGGTTAATTATTTAAAAAATACTGTTTATTATTTTTTGTGTGTAAAGTGTAAACCTGGCGTACCTATAATAATCACAGTGTTTTTTTTTTGTCGCAAATTCCTTGGTTTAATTACCATAATTACCAAACATCTAACAGATAAGTATTCTTAAATTCAGAGATTCCCTTTGGTTGGCAAAATATCAAATCTTCAAATACGAAGCGATTCGCTTCCTCGTTACAAAATACAAATACGTACCTATTGCTATGGAATGTTTTTCCGGCTTCCGTTTTCCCTGGTGACTACAATTGGGTATTTGATAACTAGCCAAATCAGGTACTTTTTTCAAACTTAAAACGCACGCTTAGTATAAGATAAAGTATGAAATACTGAATTATGATGTCATCAAAATTTAACGCAATTTTTTTTTCTTTAATCGATAATTTAAAATGTTTGTCAAACATTAATAGGAGATGTGGATATAACGTCTTTTGGCAGGTCTTCTATTTAATAATCATTAAAAAATAATCGATTTGACTACTCGTAGTTGTCAAATACCCAATTTTAGTACCTTCGAAAGTAGTATGCCCAGGCATCTCGGTAAACGAAGAAAGATGCGGCTTTCTGCGAGTTTCGCTCGCCTACTTCGGTCACATTGCTAGAAACTTGGAGTAAAGTGAAAAAAAGCAGACGCAATCCGGGACTTTATTCAGGCCAGATAGACTTGGTAACCCCAAATATAATTCTACTAGCTTATGACCGCGACTACGTCCGCGTGGATTGAGGTTTTTTGGTTCCCGCGGGAACTCCTTAATTTTCCGGGATAAAAAGTAGCCTATGTGCTATGCCAGACTATATTCTATCTATGTGCCAAATTTCAGCCAGATCCGTTCAGCCGTTGGCGCGTGATTGAGTAACAAACATCCATATATCCATACATCCATACATCCATCCATCCAAACTTTCGCATTTATAATATTTATTTGATGATTCGGAGTTCCGACTGCTTCCTTTCAAATCACCAAGAAAATGTTATTTCAAGGGAGCCACGGTATTGAAAATTAAGAAAATTAAGCAATAAGAAGATGAATCTACCCCCAATTTAGAGAATTTGGAAGTTGAAAATCGTCATTCCTCTAATTCGTTAGTCGGTGCATTAAATATAGGTCCACATGAGGCATTGGTATTTTCTTTGAGGAAACGCTATTTAAAATTAACAGTTTGATAACTGGCATTGAACGAACCGTTGAGTGTCGAGTGCTAATTTTGTTTTAGCAAATACGGTAAAGGTCGCCGAAAAGATGGCGCCGTGCCAAAGTACGGAGATAATATTTTACGCGTAAATAATCATATGTACTCATGTAGCTACTTAGTTTATAAAACGTTATCTTAAGATGTGAGAAGTTAATGGTAAAATTGGGCTAATCTTGATTTACACGAGCTATAATAGCTATTTATGCAACTGTATCGTAATGACTAATTACGTACAGTTGCATACAAGATTTTATCTACGACAAGGACGTCTTTATAATTTTTTACTTTATAAATTAATAAAAAAGTCAAATCAATCAAGTGCCAGAACCCAGAGCCGCTAAGCTATAGGTATCCTATTTATGAAGATAACCATATCGATACAGCTACGACTCATAACGATACAGCTCCCATACAACGAACTGTATCGTTATGAGAAGCAAACACGAAAGAGGGTTCAATTCGATATAGTTGTCAAATTCGAAATTGGAACTTTTCGATGCTGGAGTAGATAAATGTTATTATAATGTCAAATCCTAAGTATTGGTAACCTTACAAACAAAAATAACTATTTAGAAATTCACTTTTGACACCGTATCAGTTATATTATAGTGTAATTTTTAAAATGTTTTTTTATGTTTAAATAATATAACACGATTTTGAACCATGCATTTTGTCGGTAAATGCCACAACTACTAAGTAGTTGAAATCACTCACAATAGTTTAAACGCTAAAAAATATTGCTATCCTTTCATAGCATTATTAGTACAGAGAATATATAAAATCAAAATTTTTCGATATAGTAGCTTTAATTATAAGTTGATTAGTTCGTTTCCACTTTTTTTTAGAAATTGAAATGTTTATTAATGAATTTAACTAGGTATAGTACAAAAAATACTATGAATTCCTAGCCCCTAAACTAGGAGGGGTCTTATCTTAGGTGCCAGTAGTTGTTTCGATAAATAGAGCTACTACATTTTGTAGAGTCGGATATTTTAAAAGTTCGTTTCAAAAAAATCTAATCGCAAATTCCTCGACTGTTACGCAATGATAAAACAATCCGCATAAAATGGATGACATTCTAATCAGTCAAAGAACGGGCAGGAACGTGGCGTAATCTCTAATGTGACAACGCATATCGAAGTTAAGATATGCGTAGTACGATATAAATGGCTAGTCTATAAAAGTTTACTAATTGTCTACTCTGCAACGGTTTTTGTTCTACGCCTTATATTGAAGCCATTCTTGGGCGCCAAATTTCAGTTTTATTAGGTATGGCAATGGACTTCTTATTAATATGTTCTAATCTATACTAATATTATAGATACGAAAGTTTGGATGTATGGATGGATGTATGTTACTCAATCACGCCCCAACGGCCGAACGGATCTGGATGAAATTTGGCACATGGATAGATTATAGTCTGGAATAACACATAGGCTACTTTTTATCCCGGAAAATTAGAGTTCCCGCGGAAATCAAAAACCTAAATCCACGCGGACGAAGTCGCGGGCATTAGCTAGTTGGGATATATTTCGGAGAGTGTGCTCAAGAACTATTCGATCTGGTTCCTCCGTCACCTTTTTATCATGGAACCGCAAGGCATCGACAAGGTCTGTACACCCTTACGCAGTCGAAATTCCGCGGGCTCGTACGAAGCGATTTGCTTCCTCGTTTCTAATTCGAACCGCTAGGCACGCCCATCCGGCTTCCGTTTTCCCCTCCTCTTTTACCTTCAAATCAAGAGTGAATAGGCATCTTCTAGGAAAGCGCGCTCCACCTTAGGCTGCATCACCACTTGCAAGCAATTCTGATTGCAGCCAAGCGCTGGCTTATAAGTATATTTAAAAAACCGGCCAAGTGCGAGTCGGACTCGCGCACCGAGGGTTCCGTACTCAAGAAGTAGGTATAATTACCTTTGTTAATGAACCGCAAAACTAACTTTGTTTGTAGATGTTTACTGTTAATATCAAAAAATTACGTTTGTTGTATGGGAGCCCCCCTTTAATATTTACTTTATTGATATTTAATTATTTATTTTGAAAGGTAATATACAAGTTAATATTCTGTGAAAATTTGAACCGTCTACCTGTTACCGTTTTTAATATTGAGCAAAGAAATACGAAAAAACACGTTTATTGTATGGGGACCCCCCTTAATATTATATATTTTTTTAATTTTTAGTATTTGTTGTTATAGCGGCAACGGAAATACATCATTTGTGAAAATTTCAGCTTTCTAGCTATCACGGTCTATGAGATACAGCCTGGAGACAGACAGACAGACAGACAGACAGACAGACAGACAGCGGAGTCTTAGTAATAGGGTCCCGTTTTTACCCTTTGGGTACGGAACCCTAAAAAATGTGTAGTCAGCATAAACTACAGATAACAGATTTATTTAAAGGTGTGTCCTAACAAAAAGCACATAATATTGGACTTCTATGCAAAACAAAAAATATTAAATGGCTAGCAAATAGCAATCAGCAGGATGCCCTTGGAATTGTGTAATTCGGGAGAAAGTATTAGGCAAAATTAGGTAGTAGGGTACATATTAAGTAGATTTAATTAATACCAATTAAGTAAATCTTATTATAAATACACTGTGAGCGCTAATTAATATTGAGCTCTCTTTGTTAAATTATAATGATAACATTTTACACGCGCTATGTCAAATTATAACAAAGGCCGGCTGTCTTATTTTTTTGTAATCTGATTTATTCGGGGGTTTTTCCTTACATAACTGAGAACGTCAGCCCCATCGTTCCCTGTGAGAAACGAATACCTAATTATTTATACATTACTTCTACTACTTATCTAAATTTAAAATCAAAAAGCATTCTTGCTGCCTTTGAAGCATATGCCAGCCAGTATGATTTGAGAACCCTCACTTTATTTGCACCTATCAAATTCAAACTTATCAAATATTTCGCGCCCCTTTACTGCGTTCCGGGCTCATTCAATCAACTAATGTTGGGTATCTTCTTCTATATTGCATAAATAGTCTTATTTGAGAAGAAAAACAGGTTTCAACCAATATAGTGTCTGATGAAACTGTTGACTTCCGCAATTGATGAATTTCCACAAAGTAACGCCTGCTTCTATCCAATACTCTTGACTCTGTATAGCCGACGTTGTTGTCCACTATTGGATGTCGGTCTCTTGTCAGGGACACGGCAGCTATCTTGCGCCACCTGAATCCCTTATCGGGCGCCAATGCCCATGGTTATTATTACAGCAAACTGTTCTCAATATAAAATCGACGGTGATTGTGGAAATTGCAAAAATGGTGGAACAAATGAATAGGTATAATTAAAATTATTAAAAAATACGACTGCTCTGCCGTAGACACACAAACATACAACACGAACCCTGAAAACATAACACTCCTTTTTTGGCCAGTCGTGTAATAAAAAATCCCCCTCGAATGGAAGTACGGCTACCACTGCTACTACATAACGATACCACAGTCATTATTAACCTTCGGAATCTTATCCACATTTTTATTAAATAATATTTTTCTGAGAATCACTCGATATTGAACTATAGTGTTATATATTTTTGAAATCTACTCATCATTTTCCAGATGAGGATTATATTATAGTTAATCTTATTTTCGAATATTTTTTTCAACTTTAGTCTTTAATGCGGAATCATGGTCACCCCATCATTTTTTTTTTAATTTTAGTAGCCTATGTCACCCGGAATAAGCTAGGGATTCTTCTATGGTGGAATATACAAACTCACATACATACATACATACATGAACCCTGAAGACAATATACCGCTTTTTTCAGGCAGTCGTATAAAAAGGCTACGATGTCCTTTTACCATCATCTTTGATTTAGGGGTAACGGTGATACGCCGAAGATACCCGGGTGGGGCGTGAGGTAGGTAATCACTAATCATTGTAATGAAAAACTTGAAGTTTAATTCGCTATAATCCGCCACAGAAGGCAAATCTATGTGGTACAGTACCAAAATACAATGCACGACTTCGTGCATTGTAGAGTCAACATCTCCTGAAGATGCTCCGGTAGCGGAGTGAAACGTACGAGGGTATTTTCGAGGGTTTATGTAGTGTGGTGAATATCGCGGGCATCAAGTTCAAGGACGCACTGTTCCACATAAATTTGCCTTCTGTGGCGGATTATAGCGAATTAAACTTCTCGTTTTTTCATTGTCATTGACTTCTGCAAAGTAACGCCTGCTTCCATCCAATACTAATCTTTATATCGCGGTGCCAGTCTTAGCCCGGGTTTACGCCCCCAGGCTTGTTTTAAATCCAGTGAACTCCGCGCTGAGGGCGACGGGCGACGGAGGGAGGGCTTTGCAGTGTCGGTTTTGGTTACTTCTGTACCGAAATCAAACAAAAGAATATCATTTACAAAACATTCTACCTGTCGCTGATATATAACACCGTTCCGTTCCGCTCAAAATTAAATTATCTTGCCAGTATTGAACGTAGTGTTTTTATCTGCGGCGCGTGTTTTACATACGGTGAAGCGACGTGGATTTATTGTCAAGGCTCATGCAATCAATCAATGTATGTCCAGGCTGAATTATTGTCGACTCGAAAGTACCTACACCGTTATTATTAGGTTGGTGAGTGTCTACTCATCAGTTCAGTTACGGTATTTTTCCGTATTGGTATGTATCAACATATACGGAAAAATGACAAAAATAGAATATTCTTTAGTTATATTTTTTACGATGGTAACTGATGATGCAGTCTAAGATGGTAGCGAGCTAACCTGTAGGGGGTATGGCAGTTATGGTAAACCCATATCCCCTATCGGTTCCTACACGGGATTGTACCGGCTAAATCGCTTGGTGATACGTCTTTACCGGCAGGGACTAACTAGCCACGGCTGAAGCCGAGGCACGGCCGTGGCAAATATTAAAATAAATAAATTAGGCAAATTATTAAGAAATAGTCGGTTTTTCAGATTACGTAAAATCCGTGTCGTATATTAGTTTCATTTAAAACTTTTTTTAGTTTAATCGATATAAAGTAAAAAAGTGCGTCGTGCACTGATTACGAGTCCCCTCACAGTGCAGGCGATCTCTCTTTGTTTACTACAAAAACAAGTAGACAATGTAATAAACATTTTTGATAGCCAGCCAAGATGGCGTTAGGGACTGCAGACTATAAATAGTCACTAACGACGAGACAATTCACATGACTACTGCCCACGTGAGCGTTAAACTATTTATATTGATATGTTTGGGTAAATTGGCGCCAAAGTTGTGCGCCATTTTGAAAGTTTATATAATTTTTTGTTGTCAAGGCTATCTTTTTGAAAGCAAGTGCTAATTCGGCTTTAAGGCCATCATTATACTTGTAAGTTTTTACGTAAGTAGAGCACGTGAGTATACGATACGCGATTTACAAGAAAGCTTACATTTCGTGAGTTTTAAATACGTGACTTCGGTGATAGCGTCGTTAGGATATGTAGAAACCGAATAGGGGTATGGGTTTAATATAACTGCCATGCCCCTAACAGGTTAGCCCGCTACCATCTTAGACTGCATCATCACTTATCATCAGGTGAGATCGCAGTCAAGGGCAAACTTGTAGGGAATAAAAAAAAAGAAAGATAAGTTGGTGGGACTATACAAGTTTAGGAGTTTTCCATAATGGTCTGAAAAATGAAGATGAATGCGAATTAGGTTGCACTAACTGGCAGGAATGAAATGGATAATTATTTGTCCATGAAATAAACTCAGGATTGAGAAGTGAGAACTGACAACTCTCAACCTTACATTCTGCCCCTACAACTTGGTCTAAAACAATGTATAAAAAGGTAGCACTTTTTTACAATGTGTTTGACTTTATGCCTTGACCGATGAAGGCACTAACCGTGTCATTTTTAGGGTTCCGTACCCAAAGGGTAAAAACGGGACCCTATTACTAAGACTCCGCTGTCTGTCTGTCTGTCTGTCTGTCTGTCTGTCTGTCTGTCTGTCTGTCTGTCTCCAGGCTGTATCTCATAGACCGTGATAGCTAGAAAGCTGAAATTTTCACAAATGATGTACTTCCGTTGCCGCTATTACAACAAATAATAAAAATTAAAAAAATATATATATTAAGGGGGGTCCCCATACAATAAACGTGTTTTTTTCGTATTTTTTTGCTCAATATTAAAAACGGTAACAGGTAGACGGTTCAAATTTTCACAGAATAAACTTGTATATTACCTTTCAAAATAAATAATTAAATATCAATAAAGTAAATATTAAAGGGGGGCTCCCATACAACAAACGTAATTTTTTGATATTAACAGTAAACCTCTACAAACAAAGTTAGTTTTGCGGTTCATTAACAAAGGTAATAACCTACTTCTTGAGTACAGAACCCTCGGTGCGCGAGTCCGACTCGCACTTGGCCGGTTTTTTTTTCTAATAAATGATATGAAATGTGCACATTTCATACCCTGTAAATGAGTTCGAAAGTTAAACTTCCCGGCCTAGGCCAGTAAAGAATGTATGTATTTTCAGTACATATTCTTTCAGCTGGCGTGGCCTACTCGATTTGACAAACAAACGAAGTTCGTCTCAGTGGAATCTAGTGGGCCACGGCCTATATAGCCACTTCTTTCAGCTAGCGTGGCCTACTCGATTTGACATACAAATGAAGTTCGTCTCAGTGCGAATCTAGTGGGCCACGGCTTCGGTTTTCGAAAATCGAGTTGGCCGCGCCCGCTGAGAACATAATATCATAAGTTTGAATTTGGAATCTTTCTTCCTGAATATCTTGTAACTTGTTATAATGTTCTTTGGCCTAAATAGTTTTTTGGAACTCTACCGTATTACGCGTTCAGCACTCACAACGCAAAAAAATATTAAAAGTATAATAGTTAATTCCCAAGACCAATCCGTACATTCCGACGTACAAACAAACATAAATGTACCCGGAAAACCAATTACAATTTCAATTAGTAATTCAAATATAACTAATTTAACTTTTAATATTTCTTAAGTAGGTTGCTTTTTTATTTACTTTCTTTTAATTACATAATATCTTATATTTTAAAAAAAGTCACTTGTTACATTTTTTAGAAAAGCACTATACACACCTCGACCGGGAGAGCATTTCTGGTCTCGTATATAGCCGGCCTCGCGTAACTCGGCCGTCTATCTAACACTCGACCAGAAAACGCGTACTTCCCGGTCTCGCGATGTAAAGTACTATTACAACACCTGTTACTTTGCCCTGAGGTGACCCCTAATTTTGCACAAAAAAATGGGGTGTGGCTGTGTGGACTGTATGGGATTGACATGGCCGTCTGTTGTACGTGTAAGAATACGTCACGTAACGGGTAATAGTTTCTGTTCGGTCTAGGACCTTGTTTGAATGGTAGAATTGATTGATAGGTATATGATTTATTGAATGCTAATTATTATAACTATTTTAATAATTATAATTAAATGATAAATGCTAAATGCTAATGATATTGAGTGGCACGCGTGGTGGTAGCGATGATGATTTGCGCACTGATTGATTGTTAGTTTGAATGTATAATGAAAAGTATGAAAAGTAGGTTAATGCTGATGGAGCAAAATGTACGGTTTGACTGTGGACCGTACAGTTTCCATATAAAATATATTTATTTATGTAAGTCATAATCATAAGAAGTCCTCCGGGTTTACACGTAGACTTTGACGAGAGCTGACAATTGAAATTTGAATGAAAGTTATACTAAAAGGAAACTTTAATCATTCGTTTTACTAGGAGAAATATATTGTGTGGTGCAGTTACTGACATCCGCCAGACGTAGGTCTCTTGTAGGGACTTCCCCTGGGACAAGCCGGGGGTGACAACTGGGAATCGCCTGGATTCAGCGGGCTCCCTAGGATTGTAGTTTTGCGGCTGCAATGACTGTAGCTTAACTTTTATAAAAATATAATGTTTGTTCTCTTTTGTCCACAGCCTGCGAGTCGTGAAAAAATGATGACTAGGTCTGCGCTCGCCCTCGCAGCCATCGGTCTAGGTCTATCCACTTTCAGCGTCCGCCAAATGATCCTCAACCAGACCAGAAGAATCTAATATCTTCACAAAAAGCCACCAAAAAAGGTTCTAGAAGCCCACCTATAGCAGAACCCACGCACGACGCCATGTTAGTTTAACTGTCAAAAACGTCAATATGGCGGCAAGTTTGAACGCACATTTATTGAATAAAAAATATATAAATGCGCGCTCATTTTTGTGCAATTTTGTGTTGTGTGATGAAAAAAAAATGTAAAAGAGAATTATGTTAAAAAAACGTAACTTATTTATTATTATTTTTTCTGTGAATAGGCTTGTGGATTTTTTAAAATTTTAGTTATAAGGTTTTCTCTGAGTAACTTATTATTTCCATTGATAATAATGGGTGGTATAGACGGTGTACGAATGACTGGTTGCTGCCAAAACTATGTATTGTGATTTGTGACGCAAACCAAATAAAAATAGACACTAAGTAAGTAGTTGTGGTTTCTTTTGATCCCAATCCCAGATTATTATATAAGTAAATAGAATTGTTAAATACTTAATTTATTTATAACATGTTGGACATACCATCGGTTCGGAAAGCAGATTCTACTAAAGATAAAATTACGCTAGAAGTCTCAGTAGAATCTGTTTTCCGAACCGGTGGTAGAGTCAAAACCAGACGTAACATAAGAGTGACACACTTGTATGTCCTACTTGGAATAAATAGTTTGGGTAATGAAGAGTCCAGACCTTCAACGGACAATGACCTCACTGGCGCAGCGTGGTGTCATAAGCGGGAGGTCCCGGGTTCTAACTCGGTGCCAAATTTCATCGAAATCGGTTGAGTTGTTGGGCCGTGAAAGCGTAATATTATAAGTATGGATTTCATTACGAATTGTCTTTCGCCTAGAACGCCAGACATCGGACGTATAAAATTGGATGCGGGCGCTGTACTTAGGTACATGTCACCGTAAGATTGTAAAATATCTAGCGAGATCGTAAACTGTCGAAAGATTACAACTTAACGCATTATTTTAGGCAGATTGTAATCTGTTAAGTAGGTATATTAACCTGAAAGAGGTCGGGGACTACCTAATTATTTATGTTGAACCCTAACCTAACCTACAAGAAAGAGACAAGAAAACGTAAACACAATGAATTTTTCAAAAATTGACACTCAGAACATTGAACGGTTTACAATCTGTCGGCAGTTTACAATCTATCGAAAAAAAAGGGTTAGATTGCAATCTGACGGCTTTTGCAATTTTACGGTGACAGGTACATCCATTTCCATGTTTGGTAAGTAGTAAGTATGTGAAATAAAAATACGTCTACATCACCTGATACATTTTTATTAAATTTCTACTAAAAACTAAATAGGACTGTATTTAGAACAAAATGCTAACAAATACAACGGCTTGTACAAAGTAAATGCGTAACAAGGTAAAATCAAAATACAACAGACAAATATTACTTCAACAAGTATAAAAACAGCAATAGGGAATATGCATGATTTATTTTTATTTCTTAAATCAATCATTTAGGTACATCTTTATAACATAGTAAAAAATATAAATAGGTTTGAAAATAGTCAAATAATTACGTTAATTGGTGTTTCAAAGTTAAGTATAAATTTAAGCCGTTCAAACGCCACCATTAATCGCGCGCTTTTGATGACGTCATTGGTTATTTCCCGTGTTTGTTTACTATAGCGATTCAGTTCAGTTACTTCATAATTATTATTATTTAACAAGTAATCACACAGGAATACAATTTTAAACAATTTTTTCTCACAAACACTACTACTTAACACAGTATGAATATCGACGCCGATAAATCCACTGACGTGACCATTTACGTCACATTTCGTTTCGACCAATGGTGACGCGTTTTGCAAGTTTGAATTTGCCTCCCTTATTTTTCACTTTCTATTTAATATTTTCTGGGTTTAAATAATAACTAAATAAAAAAAATACCTTTTAAGTATAATGTAAAGACTTGAGACTTTAAATTTTATGCATATTCCCTATTGTATTTAAGTATAAAGGCGCTTACAGCTTTCAGTAGATCTACCTATTTTAAACATCGATATTATATGTAGGTACTATAGATGGGCATTGGGCCCATTCATAGAAAAAAGATGGGCGTCCGACTTGTGGTGCAAGCCCCTCACCTGTATAAGCCTGTCCTTGTCCCCGCCACAGCGCTTTACCGCTTTTTAGACTAGATGGCGTTAAAATAAGTCTACATTCTTGGTTTGATAGGGCCCGTCTGCGTCTATATAAATTGAGGTCGTTGATTTTAGAGGTTACATTAACCTAAAGATTACAGCTGGTGTGACATTTCGAAAATACTGTAGACCTAGTGGAAGATTTTATTCCCATTTAACGCGTCAACGTCAACTACAATAGGGATGATGTCTAAGGTAGTACAGGTCAGGCATGGAAGGCCCGGCCGGTAAAAAGGCCCAGTATCGAAAAATTAGAGTTGCAATATTACCTCTATGCCAGCAGCGTTCATACAGTCTGTACGGGAGGTTGCGTCAGCGCTTCATATATTTTATTACGAAAATAAACTTTGTTTTAATTAAGTTTTTTGATTTATTCTACGTTTCTTCTTATTTGGATGTGAACAGAAGTTATTAGACTAAGAGATAACTGCACTTTTGGTAACGATCGCCAGAAAAGCTGATTCAGTATTAGATCGGTGGAAGGTCTCTCTACTCATGACGATAGTGAAAGTTTGCCCGTATCCTAGAACCTGTAAGATGTGAATGTTATTGAACGAACTAGACAGATGCCGCCGAAAGCTTATGTCATCTGTCATGTAAAATACACTTGTCCTTCCACTTGTGATGAATGACTAGCGAGTTAAAATAAATTACTAATATCTAAATTAAAATAAGTAATATGTTATTCAAGAAAAGTGAAGTTTTCATTATTTCACATGGCGTCAGGTGTGAGAATTATGGAGTTCAAACCACCTTGTGAACTGGTGCTGGTGGGGGACGTGCCCGAAAATTGGGAAATTTTTAAACAGTCGTTTGAGCTGTTTATCACGACTAATGAATTTGAGGGTAAACCAGAGAAGGTTAAAGTAGCTATGCTGCTTAATTGTATTGATCCAGAAGCATTAAAGGTATTCAACACCTTTAAAGAAGGCAAGGACACTTTAGAAACTGTGATGAAGAAGTTTGAGGATTACTGTTTGCCTAGGAATAATAAAATTTTTCTTAGATATAATTTTTTAAGCGGGCTCAAGAAGAGGGAGAAACTAGTGAAAGTTTTGTCACTAACTTGAAATCTTTAGTGGTGTTTGTCAAAGTGTGGTTTTGGTGATCAAACAGAATCACTAATAAAAGATGTATTGATCTTAGGCCTTAAAGATTGTGCTTTGCAAGAGCGACTACTTCAGGAAATTGAGTTATCGTTAAATAAAACTATTCAAATACATAGAGCAAGCGAGTCAAGTATGAAAGGAGTAGGTAGAGCTAATGAGCTCTGCCGAGGTAATAAAAAAGAAGAAAAGTGATAAGAAAACATCATATCATAAGTTTAACTGTAATAAATGTGGACGTTTTCATGCGATAAATGAGTGCCCTGCTTATTGAAAAAAATATAACCGTTGTTTACTTATGAACCACTTTCATAATAAATGCAAACAGACAAAGAGATCTGTAAATGAGCTAAGTGACAGTTGTGATGAGCAAATGTTGGAAACATTAGTCATTGAATCTCTCAAGTCAAGCTCTGTAAATCAAGCATGGTATCATAGTATTACTGTCAATGATAAAGTGGAGATGAAATTTAAAATAGATTCGGGTGCAGATGTGAATGTTCCGCCATATGCAATTTTTTAGCAAGTATGGGAGAATATATTGGCGGTATAAACACGACCTACACGTCGCTAACATGAGTCATTCGAACACAGGCCTACAAATTCTGTGAGAAACAGGGAATTGAAAATATTTTCAATAAAAAAAACCTGCAGAGCAGGCAGGGACTGGTTCAACATGTTTATGAAACGGAACCCAAATATTTCAATCCGCAAGGCTCAACTTATGAACCCAGCCAGAGCGCAGAAACTGAACAAGCCCATAGTGCAGCATCACTTTCAAGAAATAAAGAAATTGTACGATGAACTCGACATCCCCAGTCACTCAGAAAGATTATACAACATCGACGAAAAAGGCTCTAGGCTAACTATTCATCACCAGCAAAAAGTTTTAGCTGAAAAAGGCAATCGCAGAGTTCATATGGTAGCACAAGAACATGCAGAAAATGTGACACTGTTTGTGTTAGTGCTGCAGGAAATAGCACTCCTCCGATGATTTTTTACAAGGGTATACGACTTAAACAGGAATTCACAGACAATTTACCTCCTGGGAGACTGGTGAAAATGGCACCTAAAGTGCATGACGAACAAATCATTCAATAAATCGTTTGAAAACTACTGGGATCAAGTAGTTGTGAAATACATGTACCACAACATCAATAAAGCGGGTTTTAATCCAATATTTACCAAAGTTTAGGCAAAAAGCGTGACCCCGGAAAATATAATTAATGGGTTTAGAAGATGTTCCACTGATTGAGTAGAAAAATAAAATACCTTCCACGACAACCTTTAAGGAACTTATATCAACACCTAATTTTGCCGTTGTAAAGTCCCATCCAAAACTCAAGGCTATGAATTATAAAGGACAGAGAATCGTCAAAGATTTATCTGAGAAAAGGCAAGATAATAATAATGAAAGGGGAAAAACAAAAGATGGGACAGTAAGAAAACAAAATGCCAAATAAAGAAAACAAAAAGTCGACTAAAAATGAAAATAAAAAAACCAAACCCCAAAATATAATAGGTGAAAACAAGAGAACAAAAATAAACTATATACTTATATGAAGAAACTGAAACAATGATAAGCCTATCTCGAATGAGTCATGATTATATTTAAAAATATTTAATTTTAAATTAAGGCCTTACATGCCCTGCCTACCTTATATCAAAAATAAATTGAGGCCACCAGAACCAGAGCGGCCCAAACCACAATTTGTGATATATTAGTTGACTACGGCAACGCGCCTTTTCAAACCCGAAAGTTCATAGCCAGAGTGGATTCGGGTTCTGAGTATGTCCCAGAACAACGTAGCAGGAGCTCATCAAGGAGTTTACAAGACATTCTTGGGGACTCGTCTACTGAAGACAATGAAGAGGGTCAGTCATCTGTTTCTACAAACAAAGATACATGGAAGCGTATGCGCAAAGAAAATTTATGGAAAAAGAATGTGAGAAAAATAAACGAGCTAGAGGTGAGGCATACGTAAATACAAAAGGCGTTCTCATTCTCGCTAAACAAATAGATACAGGTATTCAATGCACCTGTAATCAAAAATGCCATGAGAAAATTGTACATGACAGACAAAAACAACTTTTTTCAAAGTTTTATGCCCTAGCAAATTTTGATTTGCAAAGTGCATACCTATATTCACTCATACATGTCGTGATAAAAGCAAGGTCTTATGTAAGAGTTAGAGATACCACATCGGATCGGGTAGCTGGAAACATCACATCGAAGCCCAAGGAGTTTTCTCGATTGTATCATTTACCAGAGGCGAATGGAAAACATATTCGTGTGTGTAAGTCATTTTATAAGCAAGTGTTTAAAGTATCGGACGGACGCCTTACAAGGGTTCTGAAAAATAAGCCTCTTGGCGATCCCGCTCCCATTGATAAAAGAGGCAGGCACATTCCGTCGAAAAAAACTCCAGAAACAAAAGTAAACGAAGTAAAGGATTTCATCAATACTTTTCCGAAATATGATTCTCACTACAGAAGACACAAAAGTGAATCGAGACAGTACTTGCCTCCTCACTTAAATTTGTCAATAATGTATTCTGAACACAAAAGTAAGGTTGAAGGACCAGTTTCAAAATACATACCTATATTCGAAAAAATATTTAATGAAAATTTCAACCTCACATTTCATGCTCCAGTAACTGACTCATGTAAGCGATGTGACAATTTCAAAGTAACAATTAACGCTTGCGATAACAACGAGCTTTCTAAAAAAAATGAGCTTACTATCGCCAAAGAACTTCACTTGCGAAAAGCAGAATCTGCAATGAAAAATTTAAAACTTGACATGCAAAATGCGAAGCAGGGTAACGATACTACCGTCATAATCTTTGACTTAATGAAGACTCTCCCAACACGAGTAATTCAACTGGTATTTGCTACTACAAGCGTCAGCTGTGGACCTACTGTTTAGGCATTCACAATGCTGGTACAGACGAAATCTTTATGTATGTCTGGGATGAATCGACAGCATCCAGAGGACCACAAGAAATAGGTTCATGCCTCCTAAAATTTATCAGAGAACAAGTACATACAAAGAGGCTAATCATGTACTCTGACCAGTGTGGCGGTCAAAACCGCAACATAAAAGTTGCAGCGTTATGTAGTCCTCAATTTACAGTGGAAAATATAGACCACAAATTTACGGTCAGCGGGCATTCTTTTTCATCTTGCGACCGGGCTTTTGGCTTGGTGGAAAAACAAAAGAAGTATTTCCCAGACATATACGTTCCCGAACATTGGAACAATGTGATACTAGCAGCAAGAAAAAAGAAACCTTTCAAAATTGTGGAAATGAAACGAGATGACTTTATATCCACCAAAGCCTTAGAAACTAATATCACAAACAGGAAGATCGGCGTTGATCGAAGCAAAGTTGAATGGCTTAAAATACAGTGGATTTTGTACAATAAAAGCCATCCATTCTCGATGTTCTTCAAATACTCCAACGAGCCAGAAGTACTTTTCGCGGAGGTCAATTTCAGCAAGAGGTCATCCCAAAATACTTCAAACTTTGAACTAGAGATTTTATTTCCAGAGGGAAGAAAAATCAGCCATGAGAAAAAAAAGAGCTATGCCTTTTGGAATATGTTCCACCTACCTATCACCCTTTCTATCAACAACTCAAAGTCTCCTCCAATGCGGGGAACGAACTAGATGGTGCAATTAGTGATTCTTCGACTGAGTAACTGACTGGCTAATTTAATACTTTGTCATGAGATACCTAAGATAGTCATAAGTTGAAATAATAAAAACCGGCCAAGTGCGAGTCGGACTCGCGCACCGAGGGTTCCGTACTCAAGAAGTAGGTATAATTACCTTTGTTAATGAACCGCAAAACTAACTTTGTTTATAGAGGTTTACTGTTAATATAAAAAAATTACGTTTGTTGTATGGGAGCCCCCCTTTAATATTTACTTTATTGATATTTAATTATTTATTTTGAAAGGTAATATACAAGTTAATATTCTGTGAAAATTTGAACCGTCTACCTGTTACCGTTTTTAATATTGAGCAAAAAAATACGAATAAAACACGTTTATTGTATGGGGACCCCCCTTAATATATATTTTTTTTTAATTTTTAGTATTTGTTGTTATAGCGGCAACGGAAATACATCATTTGTGAAAATTTCAGCTTTCTAGCTATCACGGTCTATGAGATACAGCCTGGAGACAGACAGACAGACAGCGGAGTCTTAGTAATAGGGTCCCGTTTTTACCCTTTGGGTACGGAACCCTAAAAACAATAATAAATTAATAATGTATGAGATACATCAAGAGTTTAATAAAAATTACACAGTAGTAAAGAAGCTAGTTCTAAGTTTGATTTGTACTATTTAAGTTGAAAAATGGCAATTTGCATTTAAATTAATAAAAAAGGTGATAAGGTTCATACATATTGGCCTATTATTTATACACTGTTTATAAATATTTTGTCAATGCTAAGTGCCATAGTGGCCTATCAGCAAAAAAAATGTACAAATAACAAAAATACTTACTGATTATTTTTATAGTTCATCTAAATTTTATCAATAACTAATATCATATTTTACAAAATTTAAACACAGTGTCTATGATTTTTTTTAAATTACATTTCCTTAAAATTAACACCTTAACTATTTTGCCACATATCCACATAATTATAGTTTGTGTTTGGGTCACTCTGGTTCTTGTGGCCTCAATTATTATTCAATAGAGGGTCTTCCAAAATACCTAAAATTCACATCCTCGGCTAGTATAAAGATTGATACCTTATCATTTTAAAATATAGATTAAAGAAAAAAGTGCGTTGAAATTGGATGACATCACTACTGTGAATTTCATACAACTTCCATACTAGAAGTGCGTTTTTAAATTTGAAAGTTGCTGATTTGATTGAGTTGTCATCATCCCTATTTGTATAGAATAGTAATGCGCTTGATGGACAGATGACAGTTAGTGCTCTATCAATTCCATATAAATATGGTAGCCAACTTTACCGACACTGAGTAGGTACGTAAAAAATCTTCCACTCGGCCCTCTGCTCTCTAAAGACCAAAGCTGGAGTGACATTGTGAACGCATGAAAAAAAGGTCATGTATTAGTTATTTTAACCAGATTATAAACTCATATGATCCCAATGAGTATAAATAGGGCATGTCTTCGTAGAAAAATATATATAAATTTTCTAATACACGAGCGCGCGTGATCTTTACTCGTGGTAATGCACACTGCGTAAGATCGAACCGACCGAATTCCGAATGACGTGTAAATGTGCGTGTGTGTACATAATTGCACACTTACGTGGATAAACACAAGTAAAGTTCACGCGCGCTTGTGAATTGCAAGAACTATTAAATGATTGCCTACAGACCTTCGACTTATCCGGCTACGGTCTACGTAAGCCATTCACTACTAAACTAAATTAAATTGTATCTAACGCTATGCAAATAAGTCTGTTTTTAAAAATAACGCACTATGATGTCTCACTAGACACCAGCACGGTGACAAGCTCACGATATATATGTCACCGTGAGATTGCAAAGTCCGCTGGATTGTAATTAACTAGCGATATTGTAAACTTTCGACAGATTACAATTTAACGCATTATTTTTCGGTAGATTGTAATTCGTTAGGTATATTAACCAGGTAAAACCTAAGCCTGATCATTTATGTCAAACCCTAACCTAACCTGAGACAAGAAAACGTAAATACAATGAATATTTAAAAAAATGACACTCTGAACATTGAACGGTTCACAATCTGTCGACAGTTTACAATATCGCTAGTTGGATTACAATCTAACGGTTTTTGCAATCTTACGGTGACATATCCGCTAACTACTTCTTTCTATCTATTCGAAATTCAGTGGTTCCACTCTAAAAAAACACACACAAACAAACTACTAAAACTTACTTTACAGCGCTAGGTTTCATATAAGAATGCGGCTTTCGATGTCTTAATCAAAAATTTAACATTACGTCTTCTAAAATATAAATGATCAAACATCCGTAGTGAATTTTAGCTAACTATAAACTTAAAATTCAGTTATATATAGCGTGTCGCAGGCGAGGACATGTTTAAAAATCCACAATTATTAGTACCTATGTACCTACTTACTTCTTCATGCCCTCGGCTGAGTTCCTCTTTAGCACTGAAGAAGTGTTTATGTAAATTTCAGTCAACTAAAAACTTAAAATTCCGTTATAAAGAGTGTCTTAGGCGGGTGCATGTTTAACAATCAACTTTATTAATAATTACTTCTTCATGTCCTCGGCTGAGTTCCTCTTTAGCACTGAAGCTCTAAAGTTTAACAATGTCTAGTAGGCTTAAGTGCTATGCGCAGTCGGGTGGCATAATCAGTTTTTTCATTAAGTTAAATAATGATTAACGCGTTTCTAATAATGTTTAACGTTGTTCACTGTCCATATACTTACATATTAGTATACTCCTTAAACTAAATGTACTTTATTCTCCTAGATATGTAATATATATTTTGTTAGTCTTAGGACTTCACGTTATTGTGCTAAACTTTTAAAGATATACTTATAATACTTACAGGAATAGGTATATATTCGATTGTACACAAGTATTACCGTGTCTTAAGTAACATTCAACATTACCGTGTCTAAGGTGATGCCCGGTAAGTTGTTTGCGCAGCTCTCGTACATAGTTACAAACTGTCGAAGTCAACGTACATACTACGCACGAAAATATACTTTTGCGACGCGTCTTGCGGTCTACTTCAGACGCGACTAAATGATTGTCGCGAGCTATATCCTTGAAGACCTCGCGTCTGGCCAACGCGACTAGCGCGTCTCGGCCAGACTGCGACGCGGCAATCGTGTCGTGATTTTCGTGAAAACGTGACCGAAAATTGATGATATAATGATTGATTTTATTAAGACGAATTCTACAGACAACACACCCGAAAATCAGGGCGTCCAAAGGCCATACTGCCAACGCCTAAAGCCCTATTGTTTCATTAATTGTTGACTGTTGTCTTTTAGAATTATAATCCTTATTTCAGGAACGTCAAGGTATGTGACATCAAACTGTCATTTGAGTAATATTGCTTTAAGCGTTGGCAGTATGGCCCCAGTACTGTTGCGCTCCGGATAGTACCTAATAAGAAAGGTGTTTGAAACAGTCCGCGGACGATCCGCCATTTTGTTTGTTTTCAAAATTGTATTTAGGTAAATAGTAATAATATTTTCTATGTGAATCATTTTGCGATCTTTTGGACGCAGATTAGGTACCTCCATAACGTGTCACTTTAAGACCGCCAGTGCAAATACCTTTACGAGTTACGCTTTATTTTTTCTATGAGTTACGCCGTACGCGTCACGACTTTGAGAAAACAAAATGGCGGACTATTCAACCTTAGAAAAGATTTAATAACTCTTCTATGTGTCCAAAAATTATGAAAAACATTTGGGCCCACTTTCACAATGCCGTTAAATATGATAAAGTTAAATCGCACGCTTATTAATAAACCGAAATAAGTCAAAATTAGTTGATTCCTACTTTTACTTATAAAATGAACTAACACAGCTCAAACAATAGGTACAATCTGACCGCGACGCGAAACAGAGCAAAATGGCCGATTTATTATTACTAATATACACTTATGGGATAGAACACTTATGGGATGAGCTGAAACGTCTGGTTCGAGCTGCGAATCGCAATTGAAGAGGAGTGGAATGCAATTCCTCAATATTTCTTCGTCAAGCTCGTGAGATCGATGAATACGAGGATCCGAGCAACTAGCAAGGGGAGGGAATACAGAATACTGACCCAAAAACTTTTTGAATCTTTTTCTTTGTTTCTGGCTTTAATTTTTGTTTTTCATTTTATGATTACTAACGATTAACACGACTGAAAAACGACTTCTTTGTAATATCCATAATAAACACTTAGTAATTTGATTAATCCCAATGAGTCTCCATTCATTTTGATCATCATGAAACGCACTTTCTTTAGGTATAACTGTGATAGTTGTAAGTTTTATAATTTTTGAAAAAAGTTCCGAGGTAGCGGGTGGCCCGGTTTATTTGCTGTCCAGTGTAGATTTCGACACCGATGTGTTTGGCATCATATCTGATGGAGCTCCTCTGACTGTCATGACAAGGCTAGGTGAAAACTTAAATTGCATAGGTACATCAGCTATGCTTGGCTCATGGCTTGCAATTGGCCATCGCAGATACATTCTACAAAAAAAAGCAAGAGCCTATGAAACTCGAGAAGTATTTGCCGAAAATGAAAATTCATTGGACACCGTTGGTATTGGCAATGAAGATGAAAATGAGACTGACGGATTTCAAATAGAGCAAGCTCCAAAAACCACATATTTGGAGACAAACATAAAATTCGGACCTGTTGTAGAAAAGGTGAGAAATATTGTGCGGATGTTTAGAAAGTCACCAACGAAATCCGATATTCTTCAAAAATGTATAAAAATGGAACTCGGTAAAGAAAACGCATTGTTTTTCGCATTGTTGAAAACGCTTTGTTTTTTATCGAAAAAAAAAACGATAAAAATCGCATTATAGATAATCGGAAAATATCTATAATTGCATGCACTAGTTGTAGGAAACATAAATGTATTATTTTGATTAGTTTTCAGAAAATACCTAGAAGAAAAGGAGCTCGAGATTTAAAGGAAAAGCAGTACATATACAGCAGTTAGCATTAGAGCCATAGATAATACACTAGACTAGAGCTGCTTTAGAAGAAATTAGTCAAGGTGCTACTATATATCAGGCTTCAAAAAATATGCCATGCCATGGGGCAATCTGAAAACATATGCAGTTCGTTTTAAGCAAGATCCTCTATCTGTTACAAAATCAAAGTAAGGTAAACCATTTGTATTTGTCTGAAATAGAAATAAAGCTTCTGTTGTTCGGTTTGGTTTAACTGTTATGCAAATTCGCATTGTGGCATATCGTTTGGCAAAACAAGCCAACATAAAACATCCATTTTCTAAAACTAAGGACTGTGCTGGATGGTATTGGTGGGACAATTTTAACAAACGATACAATCTCAGTGTGAAGACACCGGAGAGTCCGGATCTGTCAATTAATTGATCTGTGTGCTACACGTGAAGCTTTGAATGATTTTTATAAAGTGGTGGAAGATCTATATAAAAAGTTAGACATTTTGGATAAACCTGATAGGATATGGAACCTGGATTAATCAGGTTTTATGTTTGTGATGCGATCAGGCAAGATTGTGGCCCTAACAGGGAAAAAGTATGTCTAGGTATAAACAAACATTCGGAGAAAAAGGTACAACAACGACAGTTTTGCCTTGTGTGAATGCAGAAGGAAATACAATTCCACCCATGATTATCTTTAAAGGTAAAAAATAGGATGAAAAACTAAGGAGTTGCAATTTCCCATGTCTTATCAAACTAAGTGAAAAGGGATAGATTAATAATGATCTCTTTCTGGAGTTTTTAAACATTTTATTGAAAATTTACCTGTAGCACGCCCACAAGTACTATTTATGGATTCACATAGATCTCATTTAGCACCTGAAGTGTTGGAACTTGCAACAGCAGAACAAATTTATATTGTAACATATTCACCACATATTTCCATTTACTTCAACCCCTGGACGAAGGAGTGTTTCGGCCACTTAAACTGAAATGGCGGAGAGAACTTGACAAATTTCAAGCTGAAAACCCGGGAGAAAAACCAACAAGGTATATTTTTTTGTGATTTCCATGAAATCACAAAAAAGTTAATCCAGAATTAATAAAAGATATCAGAGACCACATAAACTCCATCCCTCGAATGAAATCGCATTATGTAAGAGCTACTACCTCAAAAGAATATACATATACCTAGATGGGGAAAAGACAATCAAATATCTTTATGATGATTTTAAACAAATACAAATTCAAAACAAAAAAGATATAGGAAATTACATGACCTATTATAAAATATTTACAAAGGAGTTCAATATATCTTTTTTCGGCCTAAAAAATATATGTGCGATCTATGTTTGTCTTACGAGAATTCAACTTCTGACCAGAAAAGAGAGCTTAAAGAAAAATATGATCAACATCACGAAGAAAAGATACTAAGTAGGAATGAAAAAAAGTCAGACCGAGCAAATATTACTGATAATAACAAATATTACTGTGTTACAGTGCCCACGTGGTGACTCGTCAGCGTTCTATAATAAGTCCAAATTCAATAGTTACTACCTTACAGTCACTGAATTGTCTAAACCAGATAAAGCATTGGACCTTCTCAAGTCGTATCTGACGGGGAGATCACAAATCACTGAAATTGTCAATACAATTTAACAGAAAAGGTATATCGATCTACATCTAGACTTGTTAAATACGGTGTTCCACAGGGAAGTGTTCTGGGGCCTTTGTTGTTTCTACTATACATAAATGACCTTCCATCAGTGATATCACAATCTATGGTACTCTTTGCTGATGATTGTACTGTGATATACGAAGGGAGTAATATTCCAAATTATGAAATGGAAATGAATAAGTCCTTAGATCTCATAATTGAATGGCTCGAGAACAACAATTTAAAAATTAATCTAGGAAAAACCAAGATCATGCAATTCAATTGGGAAAGTTGTAATGTTAATTGTGATATAAATTATATGGGAACACAAATTAATAAAACAGAGGAGACTAAATCCCTGCAGATTCTCTTACGCCCTCTATAAACTTAATAAAATAGCCAGTATACAGACACTGCGTATTGCGTACTTTGGTTACGTAGAATCAACTCTCAAGTATGGTATTATGTTTTGGGGAAACTGTACTGATCGCGAAAGGATCTTTAAAGCCCAAAAAAGGTGCATAAGAGCAATTCGGAATTTGCATTGGACAGATAGCTGTAAACCGCATTTTAAAGAGCTGCAAATTTTGACATTCCCATCACTCTTCATCTATGAAACAGCCGTGTTTGTCCATAGTAACCTATCATTGTTTAAAAATTTGCAAAATAATAGACTCCCTTTGAGGCTACGAGTTCGCCCATGGAAAACAGCAAAAATGGGAAAAAGCATTTTTTGTCTGGCTATCACTCTCTATAATAAACTATCCAACGAAATTAAAAAATTATCTAACTTGAGCAGCTTCAAAAAATAATTGAAGCTATTATTAATTAATAAGGCATATTATTCAATAAATGAGTACCTCAATGAACCGATTTAATAAATTAATTTTAGACTAAACTGATAACTTATGACATGATTTAACTGACATTACTGTACTAGGTATAGGTATTATATTAATTTCTTCGTGTTTGTGAATTCTGTGACAAATTTTTATTATAATTGACATTTTAATTTTTTAATTTGACTTTTTTTTTTTTTTCTTTGACATGGTTGCTACTTTTTATCTTTTATCTTTTATTTGTCATAATATTAAAAAGGTACCTAGATATTAATAATATTTTAATTTTCATAGTATTTTGCTGAATTCGACGTAAAGGCCTCATTAAAACTTTTCTTAACTGTAATAATCAAGAAATATTACTCACTTATATTCTATGGTTTTACTTAATATAAGTTAGGCACTCCCGTCAGACTCCAAAGCGGCGTTTAAAAAGGTATAATACGGTGTGTTATAATTAATAAATAAGGTTGTTATACAATTGTGTCTGATAGTATAATAGTGTACCTAATCATCAAGTTTAATAATTATTATTTAATATGATCTAATTAGGACAATTTATGTAGTAATTTTAATTTTAAAATATTTGTACACCACACTGTGGTAGAATAGTAGCACTTTTATACTGATTTCCACCTCAAATGTAACTACACTATTCACAAATAAATAAATAAATTGAAATTGAAATTAAAAAAGGCGCCTATGACATTATACATAGGTTTTTTTTGGACGGTTATCATGCAAAGCGTGGAGCTATTGAAAAAGGTACATGCGTTTTGAAATATTTGAAAGAGTTAGTAAGGACGCGAACGATCCACTAAATATAATATTTTTTTCAGACAATAATTGTGCCGGTCAGAACAAAACTAAGTTTATAATGACGATATACATGACTGCAGTGTTGGATCAAAACTTGATTCAATTGTTGTTAGCGTAATATAATTGTAATGTGTAAACTAAACATTATATCTATACCAATGTACGAAAAATTGCATTATTGTTTTACTGAGCCCATAAAACCCATCATGCAGTTCATCTTTTCAATATTCAAAGCATCACACATAAATTCCTAATCGCAGAGGTCATACGCAGAAAGAGGCGGATAATATACACAGTTTCATTGAAAAAGATATACACCCCAGTTCAATACATAACACTAATTAAAAGCTCAAAGAAATCTAACCATCCGATCAACGTTCATGAGCTAACCTATCTATACGGCGCTGCGGTAGTGGAGCCGATTGTCCTATATATGCGGCTAGTGCATGGGCACCGGCAACTAAAAAGCTGGGTGTCAGGAAGCAGCTGGACGCCATCCAGAGGGGATTTGCCCAGAAAATAACCAGGGCCTATCGAACTGTCAATCATCAAATTGACAATGAACGATCCGCAGTTACCTAGTATTATAAGAATACTGGCAATAACGTGGATGGTTATGTAGCGGGGTATTACGAGCTGGTAGAAAATTAAACTCACAATTGCTGATTTGAGAAAAGAATAAGGAATAGTGAGTTTAATTTTCTACCAGCTCGTAGAAATAAGCAAATAAGAAGAAAAAAGGAATCAACAAAAGGCTGACGCTATGGTCGAGCAAGAACAGAAAATCGTCGAGGAAACAAAAATCGCCGACCTGGCTGCGATCTCCGTGCAGTCAAGACGCCATTTTGGCGCACTGTTCCAAGAGCCTGGTTCGTTCAGTTAGAGGCAGTCGTCGATCCCTTGAAGACATCAGATGACCAAAAATACCGATACGTCCTTTCGAAGCTACAGATCTACAGCACATCACCGTCTTACTATACAGCCCACCTGCAACGGGGAAATATGAAGACGTGAAAAATCGACTACTCACCGTGTACGAAAAATCTGAAGTCGAGAACTTCCAGAAGCTCATCAGCGGTCTAGACATCGGCGAACAAAAACCCAGCGTACTGCTCCGAATAATGCGAGAACTGAACAACGGCCTCATCACAGAAGAGGGTTTGAAGATCGAGTGGCTCATTCACGTGCCAGCCCACTGTCGCTGCGTGCTCTCTATCAACAAAGAATCTTCGCTCGACACGCTAGCAGCAATGGCAGACAGGATGATGGAGTACGTTGGGAGCACATCCGTCAGCACCGTGGCAGCGGTATCAAACTCAACCTCTTCAGCAGCATCATCTACCAGCATCTGCGAGCCAGCGTATTCAGAGATCCTATCAAGGTTAGAAAAACTCACATTACAAGTGGCGGAATTGCGATCACGAGATACTACGCGTCAAACATCTCGTCAACCATTTCGCGGACGCTACCGCTCTCACTCGCGCTCATCATCATCATCTCGTATGAAGCCTGGCGATCCTACGTGGTTATGCAGATATCATCAAAAGTTTGGCAAGAAAGCAAGACGCTGCGAGTCACCGTGCGCACAACGTAATAAGACGACGGAACACTAACGTCGATTGCGATCACGAGATACTACGCGTCAAACATCTCGTCAACCATTTCGCGGACGCTACCGCTCTCACTCGCGCTCATCATCATCATCTCGTATGAAGCCTGGCGATCCTACGTGGTTATGCAGATATCATCACAAGTTTGGCAAGAAAGCAAGACGCTGCGAGTCACCGTGCGCACAACGTAATAAGACGATGGAAAACTAACGTCGACACCGACCGTGGCGGATGTCGGTGTCCCCCAGATCAGCAACCGCCTTTGTGTTCATGATCGCGACTCACACGAACGTTTCCTCGTGGACACTGGCGCAGACATATCTGTTTGGGCTGCAACATCGAAAACTAAGAAAAAGGCCGCACAAACTCTACGCGGCAAACAGTACACCGATAAATACCTACGGCGAGAAAACAATCAAGCTCAACCTGGGACTACGGCGCAGTTTCACCTGGACATTTAGTGTCGCAGACGTGAAGACTTCCATATTGGGTGCAGACTTCTTACGTCACTACAAGCTCCTTGTGGATCTTCACAGAAAGAAATTAATCGACGACGAAACCAAGCTTACCGTCGCGTTGAAGTATCAACAACCGCCGAGTCCATTCGCATCGTGAGCTCCGACCAACAATATCACGACATCTTGAAGCATTTTCCTGGCGTTCTCCGACCCATGTCTAAGCAGCCAGCCAAACATGACGTCGTATATCACATCGAAACGGCAGCTCCGCTTTCCGCACGCGCCCGCTTTCTACCGCCCGACAAATACAACGCCGCCAAAGCCGAATTTGATCGGATGGTGGAGTGGATTGGCATTTGCAGACCTTCAAGCAGTCCATGGGCCAGCCCTCTACACGTCGTAACGAAGAAATACGGCGGACTTCGGGTATGCGGCGACTACCGAAGATTAAACGCAGTGACGCAAGCTGATCGCTATCCGATACCACGCATTCAAGATTTCACGTATCCACTCAACAACAAGAAAATATTTTCGAAACTTGATCTCAAGATGGCGTACTACTGGATACCTATTGTGAGTAAAGAAGATGCACAGAAGACAGCCATAATCACTCCGTTCGGGCTATACGATTTTACATGCATGACGTTCGGTCTACGTAACGCAAGTCAAACTTTTCAACGATTCATGCATCAAGTTCTCAGAGGTATAGAAGACTGTTTCTGTTTCGTCGACGACATTCTCCTATTCTCAGAAGATGAAGACAAGCATAAGAAGCTTCTCCATCAAGTGTTAGAACGTCTCGACAAACACGGCGTCACACTCAACGTCGACAAATGCCAGTTCGGTGTTGAAACTATAAACTTCCTAGCAGGGGCGTAGCTACCGCCGTATTTGCCGTATCAATTATACGGGGCCCCCGGGCCACGGGGGCCCCCAAAGTGTGTAAGGAAAAAGAATAGTAGTATATTCGAAATATTACAACCGGAGAAACTCCTATCTTCTTCAAGCGAAGAGATATTAAACGCTTCCGGAAAACTGTCTGCTAAATACAGTAAAGACATCTCACTTAATCTTTGTGACCAATTAAAGGCTCTAAAAACATGCTTAAATTCTGAAATTAAAAAAAATTATTCCATTAAAGAACTCATTGAATTATTGCTAGTAAAATTCAATAGTCTTGCATCCAGTTTTCCCGAGGTAATCACAGCATGCTTTTTATTCTTGACCCTTCCAGTTACAACCGCAACGGCAGAAAGAAGTTTTTCAAAATTAAAACTAATAAAAAATTACTTAAGAACTTCGATGGGACAAGAACGGCTGTCAGACATCTCACTATTGTCCATAGAGGCAGAAACTTTAGAAAAACTAAAATCATCATCAGCCATAAATGATTTAATAAATCAGTTTGCCGATAAAAAGGCAAGGAGAGTGAATATTTAAAATTCGATTTTTATTTGTAAAATGGGTAAATTATGTGATAAATAAATATTACTTCTCACAATATTTTTTTTCTTTTGTGAAAAATCTTTACCTCCATATAAGGGCCTCCAAAAAAAATTTTATACGGGGCCCCGACAAGGCACGCTACGCCACTGCTTCCTAGGCTACGAAGTTTCCGCCAGCGGTATCAAGCCGACGAAAGATCGCATCGAAGCCATATCTTCGTATCCCAAACCGAAGACAGTCGTCGAGCTACGACGTTTCCTAGGCATGCTTAATTTTTACCGAGATTGCCTACCTCATCAAGCCGATCATCAACACGAACTCAACAAGTTTCTTCACAACAAGAAAAAGAATGACAAAACACCAATAGAATGGACACCGGATGCGAACGAAGCTTTTGAAAAATGTCGCCAAAGCATCACCGAAGCAACAACGTTAAGCTACCCTGTTTACGGTTGCGAACTCGCTATAATGACAGACACCTCAGATCACAGTTTAGGCGCAGTACTACAACAAAAGGTTGAGAACAACTGGAAACCATTAGCATTTTTCTCGAAGTCAATGCCGCTACAGCGTGGACGATCGCGAATTATTAGCTATGTACACGGCTGTACAACACTTCAGAAGACTTGTCGAAGGCTGCGAAGTAACGATACTCACCGATCATAAGCCTCTCTTTCGCACTCAACAGACCTGCAAGTAGTAGCGACACGCAGAGACGAGAACGACAGCTACATTTTATATCTGAATTTTGTTCGAGTATCAAGTACATCAAAGGTGAAGAAAATCCAATCGCCGACGCCTTATCATCGAATCTTCAATCGAAGACATCCAGAACCCTAGTATCATAGACTACAACCAACTTGCAAGAGACCAGAGGAACGATGAAGAATTGGAAAATCTGAAGAAACAACCTAACTTAAAGTTTGCCGAAATAACTCTTCCCAGACTCGACCGGGAACTAACTGCCTCGTTGGTCTAGTGGTTAGCATGTCCGATTGCGGCCGACGAGGTCTTGGGTTCGAGTCCCGGGTCGGGCCATAATTAAGTACCTATTGGGTTTTTCTGGCTAGAAATTCCCAGTACTAGCCCGGAGTTAGGAAGTTGGCGGGGTTTCACCCCCGTGCCTCGGAGAGCACGTTAAGCCGTCGGTCCCGGTTATTATCACTACATGATAATAGTCGTTAAAGCCTGCCAACCCGCACTGGAGCAGCGTGGTGGGTCTAAGCTCTAATTCCCTCTCTCTCATGAGAGTGGAGGCCTGTGCCCAGCAGTGGGTCGTTAATGGGCTTGTAGTGGACTCGACCGACCAATCACATGCGATCTATCGACTGCATCACCCCGTCCGTATTTACCTAAAAGATACCGCTATGCCGCATTCAAAGCGCAACACGGGCTAAATTGATTTTAATGACAACACATGTGAATAGTCTCCGACCACCACGTCGGAACTCAGAGGTAACCTTGTGTTTAAAAAAAATACCTATGATAGTATTCTAGACTTCAAACTGTTGCAACAGGAGTGGGGATTTAATTTCGGCACGGATGAAAGCGGCCAAAACTTCAATTATTGGAATGAGGTAAAGGTGCTAAAAGGGACAAAAAACTGTTTTACTACAAGACATCTTACAAGGACGAAAACGAAGGAAGACGAAATCTGCTACAGAGATAAGCTTGAAAACACGCAAAGGCAGGAAATAAGCGCTAATAAAAAAAAGGACTTGAAAGAGTTAATCGCAAAAAGTCTGATTCCGCCTTATTACGCTAGCTTTTATAATTCTATTTTTTTATTTGTTGTTTTTATTTTCTACTTTTTTTTATATCATAGTTGCAACCTATAAGACTTATTAATACTGATGGTTAAATCCACATAATTATGTTGATTTTACGTAATTGTAGATTATAACAACGTTGTTACCTTGCGTAGTGCAAGTAGTTAATTAAATAAGATAATGATTGTTCTTTTTAGGGTTCCGTACCCAAAGGGTAAAAACGGGACCCTATTACTAAGACTCCGCTGTCTGTCTGTCTGTCTGTCTGTCTGTCTGTCTGTCTGTCTGTCTGTCTGTCTCCAGGCTGTATCTCATAGACCGTGATAGCTAGAAAGCTGAAATTTTCACAAATGATGTATTTCCGTTGCCGCTATAGCAACAAATACTAAAAATTAAAAAAATATATATATATTAAGGGGGGTCCCCATACAATAAACGTGTTTTTTTCGTATTTTTTGCTCAATATTAAAAACGGTAACAGGTAGACGGTTCAAATTTTCACAGAATATTAACTTGTATATTACCTTTCAAAATAAATAATTAAATATCAATAAAGTAAATATTAAAGGGGGGCTCCCATACAACAAACGTAATTTTTTGATATTAACAGTAAACCTCTACAAACAAAGTTAATTTTGCGGTTCATTAACAAAGGTAATTATACCTACTTCTTGAGTACGGAACCCTCGGTGCGCGAGTCCGACTCGCACTTGACCGGTTTTGTAATATTATTACCGTGAAACTCGCTGACTTTGCCAACAGCAAGTTGGCTTTGCCATACCCAACTTTTAGGACAAAACTGGAATTCTTATTATTCGTCCATGGAATTTTTATTATTCGTGTACCCATACCTTTATAGAAAAATTTAATAGTTAAATGGCAACACTGAGTGAAATATGGCAACCTAGCTTGTTTATCTATGCCCTTTTTTGACCGTTATGTTTTTCATGCGTTACTCGTTAGCGGCAAAGGTTAGCGGGCTAAAATTCAGTGCTGCGAAACTTTAATCGAATTAGGATGGAAAAACTTTGCATACGTAAGTGATTTTGATATATCACGTTATTAACATGTTCTTTTACTAAATGCAAGTTATTTTATTTGCGTACAGGCAAACTAAAGTTCACAAATTGATGTTGGCAAATTCAAAAACTCAAGTTGATAAGTTCATGATGTTGTCTTTGCCATATTTTGTTGTGGTGCAGGGCTGTCACAAATTGTTTATTTTATTGAATGTGTTTTCTTGGTACCTATGACGGATTATTTAATTTTTATATTTGCTTGACACATCTTGTTTTTAATATTTTCGAGGTAATAAATACTTACTTAAATCATACTTCATACTAATATTATAAATTCGAAAGTCACTTTGTTTGTTGGTTTGTTGGTTTGTCCTTCAATCACGCCGCAACGGAGCAACGGATTGACGTGATTTTTGGCATGGGTATAGTTGAAGACCTGGAGAGTGACATAGGCTACTTTTTATCCCGAAAAATTAAGGAGTTCCCGCGGGAATAACAAAAAACTTAAACCACGCGGACGAAGTCGCGGGCATCAGCTAGTTTTATATAAAACGAAGCAATAAATTTTAAAACAAAACAATGAGTCTGGTTTAAAAAAATCTTATTATTTTTAGATGATGGATCAACAAAATAGGCAAGCTAGCTTGTTACGTAGACGAAAATATAAAAACTATTCTCTAGAGATGTTAGACGTTGCGGTCGACTTAGTGAAGCGAAAAACAATATCATCTCTGGAAGCAGCAAAACGATTTCAAATAAGTTAAAAACAAGCACCCAAAGAGTCCAGGTGGTCAACAGAGACTTAGTGAAGTAGAAGAAGAAAATATTGTTAATGTTTTAATAGCAGCAGGAGATTATGGTTCGCCTTTGACGCGTTACGATTTAAGTTTAGTTGTTTTCAATTAGGATGGTTGACCCTATAGTTGACCAGGCACCGGTTGTTGACCACTAGTAGCATTATACGTAAATATTAAGAATTCCCGCCGTTTTCTGTTTCTTTTTATGTTGGCCATAAGTTGTGGCAACTAAGACAAATCAACCAATCACATTGCCACTAGAAAGGGACAAAAAACATAGCCTACAACTACATTTCACTTCCGCTTGTCCGTGTCATTTGCCGTATGGCCGCCATTTTAATAAGCAACGAGTTTCGAGCGGTAAGACTATTTTATTTTTAATTTGCATTATTTTTGGATAAACTTCGTTGTAATAATTGATTTTCGAAATTATTATATGTTTATTTTGGTGATTTTAATATAATTTCAAGTTCACCTACTATATTTCGTGATATTTTTAACTGGTCAGCAGAGGGGACATGATTTGTCTAGTTGCTCCTATGGTTGACCATTTGGTCAACGACTAGCTCCTTGACTTACTTTTTTTTTTATCTTTTGCTAATTAGTTTTTTACACCATTGGCATGTTTAGTATAACTCAACTCACGATTTTAAGGTGCAAACCGCGTTGTTTCCATTTGTTGACCAGTGGTTTCACATTGGTACTGCATCAAAAAAGCTCCTATTATTGACCAAACCTTTTAAAATAAATTGTTATTTGTTTTAGAATAAATATGCCGCCAAAAAAGAAATTTTTTCAGTATACTGAGAACGATGTTTATGAAGCGCTTAAAGAAATACAGTCAGGGAACAAAATTAGAGAAACGTGCCGCAAATATAACATCCCCCATTCTACAATGATAAATAAAATAAAATTGCGACATCCAATGCAACGAAAAATGGGCCCGGCAACAATTTTGACACCTGATGAGGAGCGACTGCTATGCCAGTGGATAAATGCAATGGCAAGAAAGGGAATCCCTATCAAAAAAGAGCAATTAATAGAAACAGTCACCACAATAATAAAACTGACAATCGTCCGACTCCATTCAAGGAAGGAATTCCTGGACGGAAATGGATCGACAATTTCATGAGAAGAAATCCAGATGTTGCACAGCGACATGCTGAATCAATTAACTCAGCAAGAAGCAGAGTGACTAAAGGAATTTTTAAAGGCTGAAAACGCTCTAGATATTCCAGACTATCCTGATAGGATTCTGAATGCTGACGAATCTGGTTTTCAGGTATGCCCCTCCTCGGGAATTGTTTTGGGGCCTAGAGGCATGCAAAACCTCTATGAAATTAAGGACAAAGAGAAAGAAAGCATTACAGTGTTAGGAACTTTTACTGCTTCCGGTAAAGTTATGCCTGTAATGGTTATTTACCCATATGAGAGAATACCGGCAGAAATTGCAAGAAATATTCCCGAAGATTGGTGCCTCGGTAAATCGCCTAAGGGATGGATGACATCTCGGGTATTTTATGGCTATATAGGCAAATCATTGCTGCCAGCTTTACGTAACGCAAACGTGAAATTTCCTGTGCTTTTATTTATCGACGGTCACAAATCACACATTACATACGAAGTGAGCCAGCTATGCATTGAGAACCAAATTATTTCGTATGCCCTTCATCCCAATGCAACCCATATTATCCAGCCTGCCGATGTATCTGTGTTTCGTCCACTTAAAAATTCATGGAAAAACATTGTACAGAATTAGAAAGTAACTACAGGAAATCGAGTTGTCACAAGAGCTCAATTTGCACCTCTTTTAAAATCTGCCCTTAGTGCTGCTACAGTAGAAATAATCAAAAATGGGTTTCGTAAATGTGGTTTGTTTCCTTTTAATGCCAATGCCATCGACTTTACCAAATGTATGACTCATGCTAGCTGACATACAGTAGTTGACAAACCAACAGAAATAAGCACAGAACACTTACTGTACTTTGAGTCCCTAATGTCTCGAAATAGAGTTTTAGAATTTCGTCATATTCCAGATAACGAATCTTGGAGTGGAGATGAATCGGCAAAAGAGCTTTTTTATGTCTGGCGCAAAATTAAAAAAAAAGTTAATACTTGCGTCTCAACAGACCTACCAGAATCAACGACAGATGTACCAGACGAACAGGGCCTTAATTCTGAAAAAGAATACACAACACCTGAACTTCTTGAGGATCCGATTAATCCAAACTTACCAAGTTTAGTTAGTGACTCACAAAAAATGTCTTCTGCTCAGCTACGCCATCAGGATCTGAGGCTACCGATCAATGATTACAAAATGCCGCGTCACCAAGTACCATACCGGAGGATTTTGAAAAAAATTACGTAGAAATTCACTCATCCATTACTAATATGGTCGATGAAACAGAGCCCGGACCATCTGAGGGACCACCAAACTCAACAAACTCAACTTGTTTAAATTTGTTGAATTTCATTGCATTTGTTGAGTCCTTAAACGAATTGGATAATGATACGATTACAGCTCCAGAGTTTCCAGAAATAAACAACCCCGAAGTAATTCCACATTTGCCACTAACTTTACAAGAACAAGAACAACTATCCGGTCAATCTGTTGCAGTTAGAAAATTTTTTGAGCAAAAAACACCTGAACCTGAATCATCTAAAGAACCGAATGAACGACAAAGAACGACTCTAAAACAAACGACACCCGGATCATCTAAAATACCAATTAGCCCTGCCTTTGCGTCTTCTTTGGTTTGGCCCACAGAATCACTACTGAAAAAAGGCTGTAAGAAAAAAAATGCTAGAAAGCGATTGCCTGATGCGGTTACATCAGCAGAGTGGATGCAATATTGGACGGAAAAAAATAAGGAACAAGAAGAGAAAAGAAGCAAGAAAATTAGCAAGAGAAAACAAAAAAAAGTTGCAAGAGTTAAATAAAATTGAAAACCCTAAATAAGAAAGAGAGTAAAAAATAGGATAGAATCTGATTCAGAAGAGGAAAATTTGCCTTTGGCCAGTTACAGCAAGGTTAGATCAGAAAATGAAATAAAATTAGGGTCATATTATGTCATAGTAAACTACGAGGGAGAATATTTTCCTGGCATTGTGAAAAGCATTGATAATGAGTTTAAAGAAGTTAGTACGATGGTGCTATCAGCTCCGAATACTTTTAAATGGCCAGATAAAGAAGATAAAATTTGGTATTCTAATGATAGCATCGTTGGGAAAATAAATACACCTGTGTCAATAAATAATAGAGGTTCATACAAAGTGGCCGAAATGGCCAAATATCTGCATTGGATCTGATTATATGTAAATTATAAGTTTCTTAAAAATCTTAATTGTAATTGTTTAAGTGACATGAAAATGTGCCATTTTAGTTTAAAGTGTTTCAATTGTGATTGCTAAGACTGAAAATGATAATTTGTTGATCTCAATTAGACCGATGAATGCCCTAATAATTAATAAAGTTGATTATGAAGAAACAAGCTTCTTTTATTAAGTATACATACATATTTCTTATTTCATCTTGGTTCAAAAATTGGTCTTCTGAAGAATTAGGGCAGTTGGTTAGAATGTCGAAGACCACAAGAAAAGATAAACCTACTAAAAACACAGTTACCAAGAAGGACATTAAGGCTAAAACCCTAAATGAACTAAACCATATATTTAATCCAGAAACACCTACTGCTCCAATGTCAACACCAGCACTTGAATCAGCAACAAATAATGTGAGTCACGTATCTGAAAATGATGTGTTTCCTTCATTTGTCTCTATACCGCAAACTGAAATAAAAACGATTTATATTAGACCAGAACCTGAAACGCCTATCGCTTCTCCAACTGAACTTGAAAAAGATAATATTCACTGTCCGTTTATGCCTAAGATAGAGACGACTACCAACCCCAAGTCTAACACTGAAATGAAATCTACTCTAAAACCGGCTTCTAAAAAAGTAACCATATTATCTGAGATCAAATTTAGTGCGATGAAAATTTGCATAAAATAGAACCATCTCACAATATATTTTCACCCCTATGCTTGCCTACTGAAAATGATCCTAGATCATCAGACTTAAACAACCCTTTACCGTCGACCTCTGCGGAATCAAGAAAATTAACTCAAGGGAATAAAACTCCAAAAAATAAAAATATATTAGAAGAAACTGATGACAGTGATGATTATTCTTTAAGAGATTCGTCAGATGAGGGAAATTTTATTTCTGAATCAGATGAAAGCTTTACAGAAGCACAAAATGAACAATATGGTTTAGAAAATGCTGTTAGTTCTAAAATCAAGGTTGATCTACAAATTAACAGTTTCGTTCTAGTTAAATTTCGTGGACCAAAAACAGAAACGTTTTATGTAGGAAGAATTTTGGAATTTACCGAAGGTTCGGGCATGCTCGTAAAATTTATGAGAAAGAGGAAGGAGGGTCTTTTTTATTGGCCCAACGTAAATGATGTTAGCTTTATACTGAATACAGATGTCGAGTTGGTATTGAAACACCCACTCGAAGGACGTCGAGGAACATTTAAATTTGAAAACGTTGATTTTTCAAAGTATAACATGCAATAACTAAAAGGTACTCTTGGTACCTCTACATATCCCAAGACGCGTACAGAAAAAGCGAAATATAATTACTGAAAATGGTTTGCCAAGAAATTCCTTTGCATATCTTGAATAAGTCTTAATTGCCAGCCTGGACATCCGTGGTAAAACATGCCTGAATTAACTTACGACTTACTGTTTTCCTTATAACAGTCGTTGGGGCCAACCACACGGATAATCCAAGTTGCATCGAACCAATTTTCTGATTTCTCATGATCTGTAGAACTTAAAAAAAATTAACGATCTCACTAAAAATAGTACAATTATGTAATTTTAAGGGTTTTTGTTACGTTTTTTATTTTATTTTATTGTGAAAGTTTAAAATCTTACTAATCTTATCTTACTAATATTATAAATGCGAAAGTTTGGATGGATGTATGGATGTATGGATGTTTGTTACTCAATCACGCCCCAACGGCTGAACGGATCTGGCTGAAAATTGTCACAGAGATAGATAATAGTCTGGAATAGCACATAGGCTACTTTTTATCCCGGAAAATTAAAGAGTTCCCGCGGAAACCAAAAAACCTCAAACCACGCAGACGAAGTCGCGGGCATTAGCTAGTGTGGTTTATTTTTGTATCTTAGTTTATTATTTTGCCTTCTTAGTGAGATTATAAGTTAAAGCGCTTAAACTAATAATCGTTACCAAATACCTGTTGTGGCATCAGTAATATTATATAACATTAGATATAAGCAAATAGTTATGTGCACAGAGTAGTGAAATCTGTCCAAATTTGCCATGCTGATTTTTTTATGTTTCTTATATTTTTATGTCGTATTTCAAGTAAAAGTTTTATTTTATAAAAATAGTTTTATTTCTTAAGTCCAGATATTTTACATTAGGTATTACTTGACAGTCGACAACCCTGATGATTATTTCTTTAAAGTATGAGAAATTTTTGAAAGGTTGGTGAATTTGCCACGTTCTAAGAAAAAATTATTACCTGTGTAAAACAACAAATTTCTTTCTTCTATTTAATTTCGCTGTACAGCTATTATCATTGTACGCATTTTTTTAATAATTTCTACCGTATAGTTTTCGCAATATATTTTCAAATGGCAATCTTACCAGAAGTGGTAGATGAATTTGCCATATTTGTATTAATGCTTTTTTTAATATATCTAACTAAGTAGGACTATTCATTTCATATTGGTGTCATTACCTATGAAATACACTACAACTAGAAACAAGTAACTCATCATATATTCATACATTTATTTTATGAAAATGCGAATTAAACTTTTTGAATGATCAAAAAGTGGCAAAGTCAGCCAGTTTCACGGTACGGTACTTTATTGTTAAAAAGTTTAGTAAAGCTAGATGTCAAAAAGCATTTTATGATGAATATTGTTAGTCCGACTTTAATTCGTTATTATTAAATAATTTAGGTGCTGACTTTGATGGCCAGTAAGTGCAGTCAATAGCAGTTTCAGTTATACACAAGTAGTTAATGTATACAAAATACCTCGGAAATAGCTCTTCCATCTATAGCGCTACGGTACCTCAGTGTACAGCCGGACGTGCTCTTGACTTACAAACTTATTCAAGTTCCTTTTATACTGTTTACTTATTTAAATCTGCTATACATCGCCCTACAATTTAAGACCAAGTACCTAAAAATAGTACCGTCGTGCCCTCTAACTTCGCCTGTGAACACTAACTTCGCCTATTTTAAAGAAATTAAAAATTCACCTAAAACTACTATATGACTACCTATCCATTAAACTACCAAGTACAAACCAATTTTTATTCCTAGCAACATTTTAACGATCAAAACGTAGCTAACTTCACTTCACTGACGACACAACGCATTTTATCGGTGAACGGAACGCAACATAAATTGGAACACGAAAGAAACTTTGATTTGTGTGGTGTGTATACAGCAAGTAAGGCTGAACTTTTCAGTGTATCATAATCAATTTTTATCCCTCTTTCAGATAAAGCAATTGTTTTTATGATAAGTTTTGTACTTAAATCGTTATCGAAAGTAATAACGCTTATGGAATTGGAACCGTGGCGGCCATTTTGTTACCAATCTTCGCCTACCCTAGGGTTGTCACTTGTAGCTCAATGTTTGTTTTTTAAGAAACCTAGTAAGTACCTAATGTAAATTAATAATTACAATTTACAACATTTTCTATTTGCGTTAGGTAGCTCATTTCATATGGTGTTATGACATATCATTTAAACGATTGTAGGTAGGTAGGTATTTTAGATAGTAACAAAAAGTGTATGATTGTAGGTACTAGGTACTAATTATACACAACTTATCCATCGACCAATTTTAGCGTTTGCACTTCTTTATGTTACATAGGTAAATTAAAAATTTATGTAGGTAGGTTCCTATTAAATTATTTTATTCCGTACCTATTGATGTTTTACAGGTCATCATAATGGCGAAAACGAAACCGAAAAACGTCCAAAAGAAAAAGAGAAATTATACATTGAAGCACAGTCAACAAATGATAGATGTTGCTGTAGGATTATTAAAAGAGAAGAGAAGAGAGTCTTCCTATGAAGCAGAAAAAACATTTGGAATTTCACGACGAACGCTATTAGATAAACTGCATGGTAAACATCAACGAACTCCGGGTTGCCCAACACGGCTTACAATTGACGAAGAAAAAAATATAATAAAAGTACTTATTGCTGCTGGCGATTTCGGCAGTCCTCTCACTCTGCTGGATTTAAGACATGTTTTGCACACGTACATATTTGCAAGCTAATGGAAGAACAGCTGTTTTTAATAACAAACTGCCAGGGGAAAAATGGGCGTATTCATTTATAAAACGCCATAAAAGTGAACTTACTCACCGGGCAACACAAAACATTAAAAGGAGCAGAGCTGAGAAAAACTCTGGAGATGTCTAACTATTTCGATAATCTGCAACAATCTCTAGATCCAAAGAAAAACCCAAGGAAAACATCCTAAATTATGACGAAACCAATTTGACCGACAATCCCGGTGTGCAAAAATGCTTGTTCCGCAGAGGCGTTAAATACCCAGAAAGAGTTTTAAACTATACAAAAGGTGCGATTTCTATTATGTTTGCAATTACGGCGGGGGGTGAATACTTACCGCCGTATGTGGTATACAAGGCCGAACATCTATACCAGCAATGGAGAATAAATGGACCAAAAGGAGCAAGGTATAATCGTTCAAGATCAGGTTGGTTCGACAGCACAACCTTTGAAGATTGGTTTGAGATGATTATTTTGCCCTGGGCTAAGGAAAAAATTGGAACAAAAATATTGATAGGAGATAATTTAGCGTCGCATATAAACCACCGGATTGTTACAATGTGTGAAGCAAATGACATAAGGTTTGTATTTTTACCGCCGAACTCATCGCATTTGACACAGCCTCTTGATGTTTGTTATTTTGGCCCCTTAAAAAAACTATGGAGAGCAAACCTCCTGGAATATAAAATAAAAAACCCGCGAGAAACAACTATCAATAAATCACATTTTCCCGAATTGCTTAAGCGGTTAATGCACGAACTTAATGAAAAATCGTCTAATATAATAAGCGCCTATAAAAGTACCGGTATTCATCCTTTTAACCCTGACAAAGTTATCAACAAACTGCCCGACTCCACACCACAATCAGAATACAGCATTGACAATGCGCTTTTACAATTCCTGAAAGAAAATCGTGCCCCAGATCCCATAAAGAAGGTTCGAAACAAGAAACTTAGTGTTCCTCCCGGCAAGTCTGTAAGAAGTATTGACTTTGAAGATGCATTGACAAAAAATGATCAGCAAAATAAACTTCTAAAAGCAACACCCTCCGTTGATCAAGCTGGACCCTCAGGTGTCTTGAAAATGCAAACCAATAAGACAAAGAAAGCAAAGAAAAGACGCTATGTCCGTAAATTTATTCATCTTCGACAGAGTGCAGTGACGAAAAAATTAGCCTCTAGCATGTGAACAATTTGAAATTTCTGAAAATGAAAATTCAGAAGATGACTTACCATTGGCAAATCTCTATGTGGCCGATCGCCAAAGCTGCTCCAATGGAAATCAACTTGTCGATGACCAACTAATATTGTTGAAGCTGCCAGACTCTAGTCTTCAGAGTTGCGGTGGTGGAGGCAAACCTGTCGATGACCAGTTACCAGCCAAGCTTGCCGAGCCCATTTATCAGAGTTGCGGGGGTGGAGACAAACCTGGTTGCCAGTTAAAATTTCCACAGGTTCCAGTGTCCAGTTTTCAAAACTGTGATGATAAGAAGGCGCTTTACACTCTCGGCGATTACGTTATTGTGAAGTGGGGTTCCTCTAATTATCCAGGCCAAATCACCTCAGAAAATGATGAAGGAGTAATGGTGAACTGTATGAAAAAAGGAAAGAGTTTTTGGAGATGGCCACTCATCAAAGACGAGCAACTATATTCCTGGGAAAATGTTTTACAGAAGATTGAATTTCCTAAATTTGTAAAAAAAGGTTACTTCACCATTCCTGAGCTGGATAAGTAAGGGTTTGTAAGCTGCCTATCCAATATGTGAGCCAAATATAGTTTTATAATGAGGGCCAAATAAAAGCTTAAGCTTAAGATAAGAAATAATTTAACTTCCTAATAAACACATTATATTTTCATACATACTTCTTTTTTTTGGGCTGGGACAAATTGACAACCCTAACCAAACCCCAAGAAATGTATGGAAACAACTTCAAACTGGTGCCAAACTTCGCCTGCACCGTGTTTTTTCAAAAATTTACTCTATGACAGTAAAGGTTAAGTTCAATTTTGCTTAAGATTTTATTCAATATTTTTGACAATCACACTTATAAACAACTAGGTATCTATATCATTGAGAAAAATAAGCAGACGAAGATAGGAAACAATGCCTTAACTTCGCCTACCACATTTGCCTCGTGTTTTCATTCGTTTAAATTAACTATAATTAAGTGTTGATGGTCTTTAGCTGTAGTCTTAGTTATGTAGAATCAGTTTTTATTGAGTGCAATTTAATATATACAACAATTTTAGAGCATTTAAGAAAAATGTGTCAAAAACCAAGCGAAGTTAGGGGTCACGACGGTATCGTAAACACGTGAAAGACGACAGAATGTTTCCAGCAAGGTAGAGGCTCAAAACTTTGACAGCGATTTCCCACACAAGTGTTTTTTTGACTAATTTCGGCTTATTAATAAGCGTGCGAAATATTCTATACCTGTCCTTTTCATGTCATAATACTTAGTGCTTTAAGCGTTGGCAGTATGGCTCCAGTACTGTTGCGCTCCGGATAATAATAATAGTTTGAAAGAGTTCGGGGACGATCCGCCATTTTGTTTTTCAAAATTGGATAAATAATCTTTTCTATGTGAATCATTTTACGATGTTTTGGACGCAAAGATTGGGTCCATAACGTGACACTTTAGGACCGCCAATACGAGTTACTCGTCGCGATTCGAGAAAACAAAATGGCGGACTATGCAAGCTCCTTAGAAAAGTTTTCACACCCCTTTTAAAGTGTCTAAAAATTACAGAAAAACATTAAGAATTGTGTGTTTAAGGGTAGGAATTCAAGGACTCTGAAACACAGTAGAGATGTCCTTGAAGACCTCGCGCTATGGCCGCTTGAAGTACTGCTCGTCGACGCGTTTCGCCAACGCGACTAAAGTGTCGTGTCGCCGCACCGTGTCGGCCAGCTTGCGACACGGCAGTCGCGTCGTAATGATCGTGAAAACGTGACCGAACACCAGGGCGTCCAGTTCTGTAGGGCTGTGAATGGGAATGAGAAATTTTGAAAAATAAATAGTCTACTATATAAATAAAAATCAGTTGCTGATGTAAACGCATCACATCAGAACGGCTGAGCCTATTTGGCTTATTCTTTTTTTATTGTGTTGTATTAACTATAAAAATAAAAATTGTGTAAAATTTGTTGTGTAAATTGAATAGAAACCACCATTATGAGGTTTCTGTTACCTACTGTTTTTTTAGAACTGAGCGGTAGTTGGTAGTTATTTTTTCGGAAAAATAACTTCCGCTTCCCTACCATGCGCGTGTCACGCACTCTACAAGTTTTGCTTTGTGACGTGCTTTACGAACTTTCTTATTTAAAAACAAACTACCATTCTACATAAATAAAACTCACAACGAAAAAATAACTATTAATTTATTATTTTAGAAAAATCATAGACTTTTTCGGAAAAATAACTTCCGCTTAACCCTACCATGCGCGTGTCACGCACTCTACAAGTTTTGCTTTGTGACGTGCTTTACGAACTTTCTTATTTAAAAACAAACTACCATTCTACATAAATAAAACTCACAACGAAAAAATAACTATTAATTTATTATTTTAGAAAAATCATAGACAACAGAAGAAAAAAATAGGGCTGCCACGCGTTAAAAACTTAAAACTCTCTCGAGTATTCAGTCAACATCAGCTACTTGGACGTTATAAACCGCGTTACGTCGACGCAAGTGTCTCAATAAGCATTCGACGCTTATTTCCTCGTTTTCGCTTTGCATTTTTAACGTCGAATACGAACCTGTAACCGTTAGTAAATGTGAACTATCCGTTGGTAATAACGTTACCAACCGATGTCAATCCCAATCCCCATTTCGGTGAGATCAACGATATTTTTTCATTAGGTAAACAGAAGTGTTTGAAAGTCAACTATATTTGAAATGTCGAACAATTTAAAGCAAGTATTGGGTACTTGACAACGCTATAGTCAATTTTTTACAGATTATTAAAATAGAGGACCTGCCAAAAGACGTTAAATTATATCCACGTTTCCTGTTAATTTCATGTTTGACAACCATTTTAAATCCATACTAATATTATAAATGCGAAAGTGTGACTGTCTGTCTGTCTGTCTGCTACGCTTTCACAGCCCACTGATTTGACATTTTAGTCAAATCAGCCTATTAAAAATAAATAAATTAAAGTATTCGGCAAAGGCTAGTTACCACACACTAAAAACGGGGCGAAGTCGCGAGCATCATCTAGTATTTTAATAATCAATTTAAAACTACTGTGTAGCTACTTATAATCATTAATTAGGCAAAATTATTAACGCCAAATACGCACCCAGGCATCAAATTGTATCCACTTTGATTAAATTAAAAGAAAAAGTTAAAATCATCAAATTAAATTAAAAAAATAAAATAAAACCTGACGACAACCCTAGCGAGGATTTCGACTTGGATCTTCCTTGTGAAGACAGTTTATCGTCAATAATTACTGAGTTTTTCTCTGACAGATCGTGGTATTTCTCCTCATCGATTTCTCTAAAATCAATAAAATTAAATATTAAAATCCGAATATTGGATAGAAGCAGGCGTTACTTTGCCGAAGTCCATGATAAATGAACAAAAAAATTTGTTTAAATACCCAGTATCAACGAAAACATCCTTCTCGCATTCCGTATCCGTTGCGCCTTCCGTAAAATTATCCGTCACCGTCGCGTCACTATCCAAATCACCCTCGATCATAGTATCGATTAAACCATCGATAACTTGGATCTCTTCCTCCCCAACGTCCAAACCAGACACATCTGTACGCTCGTCTATAGTGTCCAAATAATCGTTTATTTTCTTCTCAAAATTATCATTAGGATACGCGATGACCTCGAAATCGTGTTTATCCGATTTGAAATCGATTATCTCGTCGACTTTATCGATTATTTCGGCAACAACATCGATTATGAAGTTGTTTTCTTCGGTAATCACGCATTTCTTTGGAGTATCGTATTCGCAGGTTATATTTCCTTCTTCAGAGGTCATAATTATTACTTTTTTGGAGGCGAACGGTTTGAAACCTGTATATTATTCCAATTAGATATTATGTTTTAGTTAGAAACTACATACGGATCTATGTACTTTTACTATAAACTTTAATTTGATAGTAATATTAGGTACTTTTTGCACATCAAAAATCTAAGAACCGTCTAACGTATCTTGCAATTGTAACATTACATAGCAGTCTTGAAATTTTAAAGATTTAAGGCTTGCCGTCCTTTTAAATACAATGTTTAGAAAAAGAAATGTTGATACAGTGGCCAATTCTGTTTATCACAATCTCTAAAGTAAAATAACAGCTCTAATATTACTGCCTCTTTACGCTTGGAGTATTATGAAAGGGATTATTATGGAGTATTATAATAGAGCTGTATTTTCGTTTAGAGATGGTGTACAACAGAATTGACATCACTCTTAATTTAGTTTAGACAACACTATGGCTAGTTAGTTGTAGAACATGTCTTAACTTAAATGACAGCGTTACATCCCGGGGGCAGGTCATAGGCTACTTTTTATCCCGGAAAGTCAAGTAGTTTCCCCGGGAATCAAAAAACTTAATCTACTACTAGAATTAGCGCTAATAAATGAGTTTATTATTATTATTATTATAGAGCAAATATTAACCAAATACGTCCTTGTTAAATGCAACGTTCTCCCGACTGACGCTTCTGACGCAAAGCTTGGATCGTTTTTGCCGCGAGATGCTTCGATCGGGGGATATTCGGCGACAGCATATTTGACAACCCTGCGATACTAGGTACTCTTCTTGAGGCTACGAAATTGGTAAAAACTATTTAGGTGTTGTATCTATAAATACTAATACTTCTGACGCTAGGTTTTGATCGTTTCTGTCGCGAGACGTTTCGATCGGGGGACATTCGGCGACAGCATATTTGACAACCCTGCGATACTAGGTACTCTTCTTGAGGCTACAAAATTGGTAAAAACTATTTAGGTATTGTATCTATAAACACTGATACTTCTGACGCTAGGTTTTGATCGTTTCTGTCGCGAGACGTTTCGATCGGGGGACATTCGGCGACAGCATATTTGACAACCCTGCGATACTAGGTACTCTTCTTGAGGCTACAAAATTGATAAAAACTATTTAGGTATTGTATCTATAAACATTGATACTTCTGACGCTTGGTTTTGATCGTTTCTGTCGCGAGACGTTTCGATCGGGGGACATTCGGCGACAGCATATTTGACAACCCTGCGATACTAGGTACTCTTCTTGAGGCTACGAAATTGATATAAACTATTTATTTTATCTAAGACTTCTAACGCAAAGCTTGACAACCCTGCGATACTAATACTAATACTCTTCTTGAGGCAACTAAACATTGGTAAAAATATTTTAATTTCATCAAGCCGATGGACACCCCTTAAGAACATCTCTACTTAGTACTTACTCTATACTTATATTATAAATGCAAAAGTTTGGATGGATAGATGGATATTTGTCACTCGATCACGCCAGAACGGATCTGGATGAAATTTGGCACAAAGATAGATTATAGTCTGGAATAACACATAGGCACATCCCGGAAAATTAAAGAGTTCTCGCGGAAACCGAATAACCTCAATCTAGTATAAGAATAAACATACGGTGAGCTTCATTTGCGTCAAATTAGAGATCCTTAGCAAGTGTCGCAGTAACGCACTAGTGATGGGTTTGATCATCAACGACGCCTTGGGTCCCGTAGCCGATAGCAACGCCCTCACGTGGCCATAGATTAACGCGTCCAATGGGGTCGGCCTGAATAATGTACGGGTATTAAAAATACCTATCCAGGCAGAATCTATTATCGCAGGAAGAATACTATTCATTCCATTAATCACAACAATTGAGACTGTAACAATGATTGATGCAGGTTTAACATAATAGGGCAACTGGTGGGTCAACCTTATTCCTATTTTATAAAATCTATAAAGTATTTTTAGGGAACTACTAAAATTGTTACTCGCGTTCACATTTTTTTATGGTATGCTGCAGAATGGTAGTTAAAATGAAAAACATAAATATAATACAACACACGGAATATTATATACAAGGTGTAAGGTAATTAGTATAACATACCCGCGGCTACCCATGTTAGATGGTGTATAGATATATTGGAAAAATGTCATAAGACGTGTAGCTCATATCCTGGGGGAGTTATGTGGACTTCAAAGTTTTAGCATAAATGTTGAGGTGGCATCCCTTAAAACAGCTGATTCAATATCAATGAACTGCGAACAATACGAGTTACGACGTATGTTAAGCCTCGTTGCCAGCGCGAGCGTTGCGATAAAATCCAGTCGCGATACTAAAGTAATCATTATTCGGCATGCAATTGAATTCTCAAAGCAAAAGCCCGGCTAGAACTTACGTATTGTTGTAAAAAAATGCCCGACTAGTATCGGACTTCGTAAGTCGAAGTCAGTCACTTATCCTTACTTTATGAGCCGCCTTTCCCCGTGATTAATTTCTCGACTTACTTCGTTTAAGTTTTGATCAATAATTAATTATTCTGTGTAGTTTGTTCTTTCAATGATTTGTAAATTGTAATGAATTGCCAAATAGCATAGCGATACGATAATAATTATTATTATTGCTTGCAGTACAGTTCTGACTTTAGGTGTAGAAGGAACAAAGGACTCCACAGGGTTGCCAAAATTTATTTTCCATAATTAACTAATTAATTTTGTATGGAAGTTTTTGGTAATTAATTTTGACTTTTTAACTCTACCATAGTGTTTATAACGTCAAAATAGCTTGGGGAGCCGCCGGTATGTTATACCATTTACCTTACACCTTGTATATATAATATAAAATGAAATCATACTAATATTATAAATGCGAAAGTGTGTTTGTTGGTTTATTGGTTTGTTGGTTTGTCCTTCAATCATGCCGCAACGGATTGACGTGATTATTGGCATGGGTATAGTTGAGGACCTGGTGAGTGACATAAGCTACTTTTTATCCCCGAAAATTTAGGAGTTCTTGTGGGAATCAAAAAACTTAAACCATGAAAACGGAGTCGCGGGCATCAGCTAGTAATGTAATATTTTACATCAGTAAAACAACTTACGTGCCAAAGAAGTAATCTCTATCACCAAGCCTTTGACTCAATGAGTTACAACACTGCTCTACCTGGAAATATAAATAATCGACTTTCTTTCACTTTAAATTGATGAAACATTAAAAATATAAGTGAGTAGGTGTTTAATGAAAAACCTTTTTGAACTATATAACAAACGCCCGGTTCCAAAATCCATATTAATTGACCGAGCGAAGCGAAGGTCTCTGAGTCTACTTGAGTGCATTTGCACTTGTCCGTCCGTCCGTTCGTCTGTCAGAGCCATATAACTTCTGAATCACTGAACGTAATCACTTCAAATTTAAATATTATATGAAAACCGATGGCGTCCAGCCGAATATGGCTTAAAAAGTTATAAAAGAATAGAAGCGAATGCGAAGTAAAATTTTTTTTTATAGTGTTACATAGGGTTGCGGTATATCATTTTAAAGATAATTAGGAAGAGTGCCAAAATTTTTTTTTTAATTATTCCCCTAAAACTGACGAAATGGGGGAGATTGTCTAATGTCCAAAGTTGACCTCAGAACTCTCAATTTTCTGAAAGGCTGAGCCTGAAACTTGATCAATTATTTTAATTATATCCTTACTTGAACAACAAATACTAAAATTAGATAAATATAATAAGGAAACGAAATTATTAAATTTTTAATGAGCTTCAGTATTTTTAACAGAACTTCACAATGATGTCAATAGATGACGCTCTGTGAAATTTTATTCGTTTTATGGATACCGCGAGGTCTCAGTTCAGGGCGAACCACTAGTATTATAAATGCGAGAGTGTGTTTGTTTGTTGTCTGAAGCAATCCTATGAGTAACAATGTAATACTTACATCAGCCAAAACCTGGTCCAGTGTCTTGTCATGCCAATGCAGCGCTTTCAGCCGCTTGATAACGCTGGAGCGCTTGGACCTTGTCTGAAGCCATCCTAACGGCCAGGGGTATACTGAGGAGTTCCGGACTCTGGTCACAGCATTAAATGTGTCTTGGTCTACCCATGATATATAGAGCTGGAAGAGGAAAACATGTTTTTTAATACCTTGGTTAAGTATATTAAGAGGAAATTTTTAAAAGCAAGGAGCTGAGCTTGGCCCTGAAGAAAAGAGTATTGTTAGCGACACAGTTGCGTTATTGCATTATGCGGCGAAATTAGGACGGCTGCGCCGGCCGACCGGTGCGATTATACGGCCGCGTAAAGAAGGGCCGCGGTATCGGTCATTACATACGTCACTTGTGAACTATAACGGACAGTCGATTTAAGTGTAAACTTGTATTTTGTAACTTTGCTCTTCACGTAATAAATAAGTGGATAATATACAGTCTACGAGTTTTTATTGGATGCCCAGATATCCCTTGCTGCAAGTACAGGGCACTTGGCGCCAACAGTATTGAACACATGCATCCTTCCAAGCGTTACATATGGCTGTGAAATGTGGCCCATAGGGACAATGGAACGGAGTATGGTTGGTGTCAAGAAAAGCGACCGAATCAGGAGCTCAGTCATCAGAGCGAGAACAGGTGTCACAGATATACTTAAAAGAATGGATCAGCTGAGGTGGAGGTGGACTGGTCACATGCCCCGAGACCCCCACGGAAAGTGGAGTAACCTGGTAACACAATGGTACCCACGGGATGGGAAAAGAAACAAGGGCCGGCAGCAAAGACGTTGGGATGATGAGCTGAAGCTGGTCCATTGTGGAGAAGGTTGGCACTAAATCTCAAGCACTGGAGAGAGCTGGAGCAGGCCTTTGCCGCGACGCACACAGAACTAAGGGACTTGTTGTGATTAATTTGTTAAAACTATAATTGTAAAAAGTTCTGCAATAAAAGGCTATTTTATTTTATTTATTTATTTAAGTATATTAAGAATAATGAATGAAAGTGTATTGTCCCCATGTTGATCGTGTACTTTCTAGATCTAAAATTAAAGTAGGCCATGGCCCACTTGGTCACGTGACAAGATATACCTACGTGATAAGATATATACCTACGCCGACGAGAGCCATAGACGGCACTGGGATCAGTAGATTGTAACGCCGCACAATGAAATACGTTTGGCTTTACATGTTAGATGAATGGAAAAGTTCAATAAGCACTATTCAATTATTACACGAACTACTATAACTATTATACGAAGTATTTACGTACGTACAAATACTGTGTAAGAAGGTCCCACATATGATAAAGGGTACATACGACCGGTGGGTCATCATATGAGTCTCTTGAGCGAAGTGAGCGCGAAATCTTAAGCTAGAAACTACTACATTGATCTCTCTCAATGTTATCACTATCATAGTAGCAATATGGTGCTTAATAACACGCAATATTTCATCTGTACGCACGACCGCGCACGCGACCGATGACAGTGTAAGAATAAAAACCGGCCAAGTGCGAGTCGGACTCGCGCACCGAGGGTTCCGTACTCAAGAAGTAGGTATAATTACCTTTGTTAATGAACTGCAAAACTAACTTTGTTTGTAGAGGTTTACTGTTAATATCAAAAAATTACGTTTGTTGTATGGGAGCCCCCCTTTAATATTTACTTTATTGATATTTAATTATTTATTTTGAAAGGTAATATACAAGTTAATATTCTGTGAAAATTTGAACCGTCTACCTGTTACCGTTTTTAATATTGAGCAAAAAAATACGAAAAAAACACGTTTATTATATGGGGACCCCCCTTAATATATATATTTTTTTAATTTTTAGTATTTGTTGTTATAGCGGCAACGGAAATACATCATTTGTGAAAATTTCAGCTTTCTAGCTATCACGGTCTATGAGATACAGCCTGGAGACAGACAGACAGACAGACAGACAGACAGACAGACAACGGAGTCTTAGTAATAGGGTCCCGTTTTTACCCTTTGGGTACGGAACCCTAAAAAGTAGCATATGTTCTATTCCAGACTATAATCTATCTCTTCTTCGTCTTTTGAATCCCGTAACTTACATGCCATTCTAGTCTCAGAATCCTGGTTTAAAACCTGCTTACCCTCAACGTCCTATTCGCTGCCAGGATTTCGGCTTATCCGCAACGATCGTGTTGGTAAGGGAGGTGGTGGAGTAGCGATCTACTTACGATCTCATATTCCATTCACTATTGTCAGTTCGTCTTCACAGCCTCCAGTACCTGACGCGGCCGAGCACTTACTTGTGGAAGTTCTCTTATCGCACACTAAAATCCTTCTCGGTGTGTTCTACTCCCCTCCTTCTCACCCTAATTTCTTTAAGTCTTTTGAAGATTTATTAGAAAAGATAATCCCCTTGTACAGCCAAACTATTATAATGGGAGATTTTAATACCTGCTTACTCAAGGACGATCATCGTAGTAAGAAACTTTTGAGTGCAGTGGAATCATGCAATTTGCATGTACTGCCCCTTACCGCTACGCACTTCTCTCCGGGCTGTACTCCCTCCCTTCTTGACCTAATCATGGTTTCTTCTCCAGACCTTGTCTTTAAACACGGGCAGTGCCCTGCTGATGCATTTTCTTATCATGATTTGATTTTTCTCTCCTATAAAATACGTCCTCCTAAAGCAAAACCGAGAATTCTTCTGCAGCGTAATTTTGCAGGGATTGACAAGGATCGTCTTTGTGATGATGCCAGGCTTTTAGACTGGAATGCTATCAGAGATGTTGATTCAATTGATAGTAAAGTCGAGATTTTTAACACTTTAGTGATACAACTCTTTGATAGACATGCACCTATTAGGCCGATTAAAATGAAACACCTCCCAGCCCCGTGGTTATCAGATGAAATAAGGATTTTAATGGATAAAAAAAATTCTGCTAAATATAAATATAAAGTTAACGACTCTGATGCCAATCGTTTAAAATATCATAAAGCTCGGAATCGCTGTAATACATTGTGTAGAGATGCTCAACGACGCCACATTCATAAGTCAGTCGAAAATGGCGATACCGCCAAAACCTGGAAATTTCTTGAGTCGCTCGGAGTTGGTAAATCTTCCCATAAACCTTCTATTAATATTGATATTGAACTCCTTAACAATCACTTTTCTACTTCCGATGCAATGGATAGTGTCGAGAAAGAACAAACTCTTAATATTCTTTCATCCTCCTCAACTCCGGACTTTTTACCGTTTGCTTTCGAGTCTTTCACTGAATGTGATGTTAAGAAGAACATATTGTCCATAACATCGAATGCGGTAGGTACTGACAGTATCAGCCGTAACATGATCGTCCCTATTATTGATATTGTAACTCCTATTCTAACCCATATCCTGAATTATTCTATTAATACTAGCAAATTCCCTGAAGCTTGGAAAAATGCCCAAGTTGTACCTCTTCCTAAAAAGTCTAACGCATTAAAATTGACGAGACTGTTTCGACATGGTGTGATGTGACGGCCGGGGTACCTCAGGGTGGTGTGTTGTCTCCTTTACTGTTTGCTATATTCATTAATTCTATTACTCCGTACATTTCTTCTCTCTACCACATGTATGCAGATGATATCCAAAATTATCGCTCTGCAGCCCTAGGCGATCTTGATGCTGCTGTTTCTGCCATTAATAACGATCTAGCTGCAGTTGCCAAATGGAGTAAGCAGTATGGGCTTTATATTAATCCAGCAAAATCACAGGCAATTATCTTTGGCAGTCCCGGATACATTGCAAAACTTGATTTGCGAGGCCTATCCCCGGTCTGTTTTAATGGCTTTGTCATTCCATACTGTGATTCTGTTAAGGATCTTGGTATATTTTTAGATTCACAACTGTCCTGGTCTGTGCATGTTAAAGAGTTGAGTAGGAGGACATTTGCAACGATGAACTCTTTGCGACGGTTGCGCTCTGTCTTGCCAATCCCAACTAAAGTTATGCTGGCTCATTCTCTCCTTCTCTCTATTCTCGATTATGCTGACGCAAGCTATCTTAACTTGACTGAGGACAAACTTAACAAGCTTGAGCGACTCCAAAATCTTGCCATACGGTTTATATTTGGTTTGCGTAAATATGACCACGTATCCGAATTTCGTCAAAAGCTCAAGTGGCTTCCTATTCGCCGTCGCCGGGATTTGCATGTACTTTCTCTTCTGTACTGTGTGCTATTTCACTTAAATACTCCTTCCTACCTCAAGGAGAAATTCAGTTTTCTTGGAGTGCAATCCGACTTAAGACCATGCCGAACTTTAACACTGAAAATTCCTCCTCATAAAACGAAGTTTTATACTAACTCGTTCGCTGTGCAAGCTACTGAGCTTTGGAATGCACTTCCACTGACCATACGCCAGTCAAAATCACTAGACATTTTCAAAAATGCTGTAAAAAACTATTATCTTTCAAACTGAAGACATCTTTAAAAATTATATTAACAATTTTTCTTATTTAAACTGAATTATAGTATATATATTAGTTTATTTTTTATGTATATATATATTGTTTAATATTGTCTTATTAATGTTTATTATTAGTTTATGTATTAGTATGTAGCTATTCGAATGTATGTATGTTATAGGATGACACCACCTGCAGTCCTTTTTTCCTTTTTTTTTTTCCTATTCCTAAGGTTGCCTGGTAGAGATCGCTAGTAAGCGATAAGGCCGCCTTTTGTATCAGTCTGTTTTTTTTTCTTTCTTTCTTCTTTTGTTTTTTTTTTTCTATGGTGGTACAAATAAAGAGTATATTATTATTATTATTATTATCTCAGTGCCAATTTTCAGCCAGATCCGTTCAGCCGTTGGGGCGTGATTGAGTAACGATCATCCATACATACATTCAAACTTTTGCATTAATAATATTAGTAAGATACCTCAGCATTAACCAAGACATTGGTAATCAAGCTCATATAAGCTCTCATCTCGGCTCGCTCCTCTGTCGTCAGTCTGGCACACAGAGACACATTTTTGTTTGCCGCAAACTGCACTATCGGCTCTAGTTCCGACACTACGAAGGCCCCACATTGGATGAATGGTACTCTGCCGGATGGAGACATGAATTCTGCGTTCCAACGCATTTCTACTTCGAAGGGTAAATTGCACATCTGTGGACAATATGAAATTATTAATTGGGCATTGTCGAGTTAACTTCACCTCAGGATGTTCCGGTGTCGGAGTTAAACATATGGTGAGAGTAATTTGGATTTGTATGGTGTGGTGCTGTAGCAAATTCTTATAGTAACTTGATTGAAAAAAGCTGTAGAAAAGTTGTCTCTACAGTCTTCAAAAAACCTTTTCATAAGCATTAATTAATGTCCTCCCGACCGAATTTCGGCCACGGCGGCATATCTCCAGAGAGATTAGCCATCTGCGCGGGAGATATTATAGTGCACAAGTGTGTGCACAAACACAAGTGCACTGTTCTATTATTCTCATAGCCTGATGGGCCGGAAATCCCACACGACCAGAAAGAGGTTAATCTTTGTAGACAATATCACAGGCAAAAGCTAGTGAAAAATGTAGAACTGCTGGCCAGTTTAAATTTATAGTTATTTTACTAAACGTTCTTAAGTACACAACTACAGTACTATATCCACCTTCAAGAAAGCCTGCACGGCCAAGCAACTGGCATTATCCGGGAGTAGAATCTGCTCCACTTCGTAGGGTTGAAACAACTTGACATTGTCCGGCCATGGCTCTTGTGCTGTAATAAAAGTTCCCTATAATGTAGTATTGTAGACAGGGTTAGTTTAAAATACTTATAAGTGCAATGTATGTATGTATATACTTTACTAGATGATGCCCACTACATTGTCTGTGGATTAAGTTTTTTTAATTTCTTGGGAAATTTTCCAGGATAAAAAGTAACTTATGTACTTCCCAAGATACAGTGGAGTGCAGTTCATAGAGGCATAAAAGCACTGCTTACTCAAATGGAAATAAGACAATGCTCATTTTTCATCATGACAGTCATTTAATAGGTATTTTGACTAACTAATGCCTACCCTAGCTTCAAACCTTGTGCACGCCACTGCCAAGATACAACCTATGGGCGTATTCACGTAGAAAGCAGGTTGCCTGCGCCGATCTACCAGCGCTTATCCGTACTGGTCCGCGCAGATAACCACTACATAAAGCAAGCGGGTATAAACAGGTGTTGGCGGTGAGTAGCGTGCAAAATGTCGAGCTCATCAGACGAAGATTTTTTGTTGGAAAATGTGTTTCTCAAACTGCGAAAATCTGGGGTTCATTCCATAAACAGAAAAAGGAAAATATTCGGCGAATACCATCATTTATTTTTAACAGAAATTAAAGCGGATGAAGAAAAATTCTATAAATATACTAGAATGACAATAGAAACATTTTACTATATTCTAGACAAAGTGGAACATCGATTGACAAAAAATTGGTGTAATTGGCATCTACAACCAATCTTTCCAGAAGAAAGACTTGTTGTCACAATTCGGTATGTACCTATCACTTCTTTCACTTTTTTTACTGACTTCAAAAAAGGAGGAGGTTCTATTTTTGGCTGTATTTATTTTTTTCTCTGTTCGATTTTTAGGCTATGAAAAAGAAAGAAAAAAATGTGAATAAATTGTATTTCTGATATTTTCTTATTTATTACAATCATCATAGCTTTGTTGTAAGCTTGTAAACGTTGAAAATCTCAACAAGTTGACCTAAAGACTACACAATATGTGTCCTACCTCACTGCATCATACCAAGATGTGGCGATTTTAGCTAACAAACAAACAAAAAACACAGCCCTCTTGTATTCCATAAACATTACACTCACATTTGTATTGTTTTCAAGATTATATGGGTAATGACTTACTCCTCATTAAAGCAATCTGATAGGCCTTCAGAGAAAGAATGTAAATATGTGTTTATTTTTTTGTTGACGAGTTGATAGTTTGTGTTACAGATTGTGAGGCGCGTTTTTGTTGTGTTTGACGTATTATTGGTTGGGACTGGAATGCTTGTGCTACAGATTGTGAGGCGTGTGGTTCTGGTGTTTGACGTGTGATTGGTGGTGAGTGGAATGCTTGTGCTACAGATTGTGAGGCGTGTGGTTCTGGTGTTTGTCGTGTGATTGGTGGTAAGTTAAATGCTTGTTCTACAGATTGTGAGGCGTGTGGTTCTGGTGTTTGTCGTGTGATTGGTGGTAAGTTAAATGCTTGTTCTACAGATTGTGAGGCGTGTGGTTCTGGTGTAAGATGTTCGGTTGGTGATGCAACAAGCTCCAGTGAATATGAAGCTCCAGAAGATGGAGATCTTGGAGACTGGGACTGATATGCATAGAAGTCGACTGTTCTTTGAATGTCATTTCTGAACGAAAGCAACCGATTTTGCGGAATTTTACGAATGTGAGGTAGAAGACTCTTCAGAAATAATAAATGTTGATAGTCATCATTTCTTCTTGCTTTTTGTTGTAAACATTCCAGCTTTTTCTTTTCAATATCTAGCAAATTTTGATTAAATGTGTTGGTTCTTTTTTTACGTGGAACTGCACTACCGGTTCTTGAAAATTCAATATTTGAATTAGTGTCTTCACTATTTTCTTCTAGTACATCACATGTACTTGTATCGTGTTGCATATGGCCGGCTTCAATGTCTTGTGGATCATTTGAGTCTTCTTGATAGGGATTCGAATTTTCTTCAATACTAGAAGAATCATTGGTCTGTTCTACAGATGAACCAGATAAAAGGCGTTTCATTGGTTTGCTCAAATTTCCTAATGATTTTCTTGGTTGAACAACATCTTTAAGGAACAATAGGGAATGGTAATATGGCCATTTTGGCTCGTATGAAGTTGATGCTCCATCCCCAGAGCGTGATACGGGAATTTTCCCATACTCGACTGAGAATTGGTCTCTTAAATATTTCCACTTCTTCCTTAGTTTGTTTTCTGAAAAAATAAAGCATTTTTATTGTTTACAGGTACCTGGCAACAGGGGCTACATTTGCACATATGGCTTATGAATTTAGAATGGGTATTTCTACAATAAAGGCAATAATAGAAGAAACAGTCAATGTATTATGGGATGAATTACAACCTATACATATGCCCGTACCTACAAAAGAGGCTTTTCGTTCAATAGCGTACGACTTCAACATGATCTGGAATTTTCCAAATGTTTTAGGGTCAATCGATGGGAAGCATGTGCGCATACTCTGTCCTGATAGGTCAGGGTCCATGTTTTACAATTACAAAAAATATTATTCTGTCGTTTTACAAGCAGTCGCAGATGCTAACTACAAATTCATAACAGTTGATATTGGTGGGTTTGGTAAACAAAGCGACGGTGAAACATTCAAGGCTTCAGAACTATACCAACTTTTAAGTACCGGAAGGATGGACCTTCCTGAATCAGAATATTTACCAGGAACGACTGAGAAAGCACCTTATGTTTTTATAAGTGATGAAGCGTACCCGTTGCTGAGATATCTATTAAAACCTTTCGGAGGCCGAAATTTGTCTTCAGAGCAACGGTATTTTAATAAGCGTTTATCGAGAGCTAGAAAAACTATAGAGTGTGCGTTTGGCATAGCAAACTCTAAATGGCGATTACTTTCCAAATGCATCGAAACTAATATTGATGTAGCTGACAAAATAGTTAAATGCATTTGTGTTTTACACAACACTATAATTGATAAAGAAGTTATCGAACATAACTTAACTCCAGTTAAAATAGTACGAAGAAGATGGAATAACTCAGGGTACTCCATGAATAATGCAATAAATATTAGAAATATTTACGTTAATTACTTTTTACATAACAAACTAATTTACAACATTTGAGTGTTATTCAATTTCTATTCAAAAGCAATAAATAAAATAAACTCACCGTCTTCATTCATTTGGGCACTTATTTCTCGCCAACATTTGTCAACGACATATCTATTTGCATGTTTTTTATTTCTTTTGTCCCACACAGGTGGTCTGCTAAACACTAAAGATATCAAAACATCAATATCCATTTTTATTTACGTTTTTAATATAGATAACGATTTAAAATACGACAATCGACATAAGTTGGCCCCTATAAATTCAGCGTCAAAATGGCAACCAAAAATACTCTGTGGTGGCAACACATAGTGGCAACATAACAGCGCTGATCGGAGCAGGTCGGAACTTGTCGGCCACGTTCGGCGCTGGTTTGACACAAGTATGGAGACTCGGTACAGACTACCTGCGCTGACTACCTGCGCGGACCAGTACGGATAAGCGCTGGTAGATCGGCGCAGGCAACCTGCTTTCTACGTGAATACGCCCTATCCCTGTACCAAATTTCATCATAATCAGTTGAACAGATGAGCTTTGAAAGAGTAGCAGACAGACAGACAGTATTATATAGATATGTCACCTTTTCATTTGAACACTTCTTCATTTTCTTTTCATTGTCTGGAAGAGATCTGTAGTCTTACATTTATTGTACATAAATTTAATTTTTTCTGGTTTGTCACCTTTTTCTTTTGTTTTTTGTGGTGTATAATCCATACTAATATTATAAATGCGAAATTATATTGAAGTCTGTATGGATGGATGTTTGTTACTCAATCACACCAAAACGGCTAAAGGAATCTGAATGTAATTTGGCACAGACATAGATTATAGGCTACTTTTTATCCCGGAAAATTAAAGAGACTTGAAATGTAAGGGGTATAAAAAATATACTATTAGAAATTAAATAATTAAATGTTAAAATAAAATCACACAGTTACTTGATTTAAAAAAATACTACATCTATGTTTTTGTGCATGCAACTAATCAATAGATTTTTAAATAGTATAAAATAAATAACATTTTATTCCAAGCACATATACCTAATTTGATTTCCACAAAATGGCAGTGCAGCAGTATGGCAGTCATATTTAAGCCATACCCCTAATTGGTTTCATACAAGAATGCCAAATTGCTTAGTGGCACGTCTTTGCTGATAAGGTGGTAACTAGCCATGACCTAAGCCTAGATCTAAAAGAGGTGATATCTCATTCCACAAAGGCTGAAGTAGAAAGTACTTTTGAGAATCTAATTTTGTTTCAACAGATCTTCAACAGATCAACAGATTCAATCTCTAATTCAACAGAGTTACTTATTAATTACAGATGCCAAGAAACAGTCAAAGATTTTTCTCCAGTCTATAGATTTTTATACTTAATTGTTGTTTTGTACTTAACAATTTTGGTAATATATTAGACACATTGTTAACACAAATAAAAAGATCACACAGTTCTAAACCTATGCACGCCAAAACTTAAAAAAATGTATACCAAACATGAAATCTTCCTCCTTCATTTCAAATATATTAAAAAGACTACAAGGTGATGTAACTACGGAAAATCACTTCCAAGATTTAGGGCACCCGGTATCTATAATTAAATAATCGTGTCAACCTTAAATTTATCTAAAAACAAAAATTATGTAACCGGTGACATCATGTAAATAAAGATCGATTTTTACATGAAAACTTACTTACCGTTGAGCGATGTGATTATAGTATCTTTAAGGGATATCTCCGGCATGATTTTAGGTTAGGAACAGAGTTCAGGTCTATAAATATATCGTGTAGTTTAGCATCCAAAATTTAAGAGCAATGTGAAAATGAAAACACGATGAATAACGATTGACGATTGTCGTCAGATTGTCGTCTGTCGACTTTTTCATTGACAAGTGACAACTGGCAGTTCCTGCTGGCAGTTCAAAGAGTATAATAATATTTATGAGAATATGTGGCAGTTAACCTATGTTACTTGTCTCTGGTGGCAGTTCAAACATACTTGACGTTTGACTGTGACATTTGTGAAGAAGTTCAGCAGCAGCAGGGCGACCGCGTATATTTTGCATCAATCAATAATACATCGCAATCACCTCCGATTGGCTGAATTTATGGTTTTCTTGCTGCGTCAATGGATTTCGCCCAATAGTGGAAGAGTACTAACCAATCAGAGGTGATTACGATGTATCAATGATTGATGCAAAAGATACGCGGTCGCCCTGCAGTAACTCAAAACCACAGATTTATTATGTCTGTGCTCAAAACAGGCCTTAAATTAAATTATTTTTAGAAAAATAATTTAAAACAGAGTCTATACAATTTCTAGGTTCCCAAACCCATAGCAAAACAGTGCCCAGTAAGATCCTACGTTTAAGCAAAAAGCACTTCAATTACTCGGGTTCGGGTACCTAGATCTAGTTTAATTATTATTATTCTACTAAAAAAAATATACACACTACACAGCCCAAAAATTAAGAAAAGTCCAAGAGAGGGTACCCACGTAGAGTCGAAGTCTGTACCTACCTAAGGTTCAGAAATATAGACTGACCGAATACAAGTCCACCTAAATCGATAATCCCTTTCTTTATAATAAATTCAATCAAAGCTATCAGAAAGCTTTGAACCATTGTTGGTTTGAACTTTAGCCGCCCCTGCTTAATGGAAATAGACATTAGAAAAACTTTTCTAAATTATGGTTTAGTAGCCTGTGAGTGAAGCAGATCGCTCACCCAACCTTAAACAGGAGAGCGGTTGTCATTAATTCATTATAGGCCCTGAGCGTTTCTTTTTGGGAAAGCGAACAGCGGTGAATAATAACAGCGAATAGGATTTTAGCAAACGTCCCTGAATAACTATAGTATCGCAAGTTTTATCATATAAATTTTATGAAAAGAGTAGGTACCTATGAGCTCCACCCTTAAGGGGCCCATAAAATGCCCGATTTGCAGAGCCTGCTTGCAGTTACTGTCACGCTACTTAAGGCACAGAGGCCGCCGCTGCGTTGCGTTGCGTCGATCGGCAGCCGGGACGCCGCGCGTCTCTCAAATCATTACTTTATACTGCCCACCTTCCCGCAAAATGATGCAATACGCCGTACGCGCCTCTCCTTTCCCGCCCAAATCATGTCCACTCGAACCCAAAGATTAGTAAAGACGTATCTTTAGACGTATCGTAAACTAGATTGAACCACATTGAACCTAACGAAATCGGCCTCCGGTAATCGGACCTGCAGGAACACACACTGCACAATTTGAAAGTGACACTGCACACATGCCCTGCTAATCAAGTTTTGAGTTAATAAGCTCTCTTAAATGCGATATCAGAGTTCAGACACATAAGCATTATTTTTCTATTTATTAATTACTAGATGATTCCCGCGACTTTGTCCGCGTGGTTAGTAGTATGGATTAGTAGGTAAGTATGTCATGATTATTACAGGATTATCAAAAACTTAAATCCACGTGGACGAAGTCGCAAGCATCATCTAGTTCTAAATATTTATAAGACAGTATTGGATATTATATTCATCCTGTTACACAGCACTTCCTGAACGAAGTGACATCGGGAGGGTTTTCGAATGGAAAATGTTCATGTATACGAAATGTGAAAGGTTAGATGGTTATTTTCCATAATGTCCTCCATCGGGATCCAACCAATGATCTGTGTACCAAAGGGGTTGTTTCATCTTGGGCCAGGTACTTGTACAGTATTCCAAAAAATAGTATGAAATCATAGAAAACAAAATAATATATGGGTTTTTGCAGTTTTACAGTGATTAAGAGGAACAAAAATAAAATGTTTAATTAGGTACATTTGTAGAATAGCAACTTTCGCAGCGCATCCATCTTTTTTTTTGTCTTTGTGATGACGTTTATGTTTTAAGGTTAATTCTACAGAGGTATACCTGTTATAACTCTACTAGATGATTCCTGCGACTTCGTCCGCGTGGACCAAATTTTTTCGATTCCCACGGGAACTTAAATTTTCCGGGATAAAAAGTAGCCTATGTCCTTCCCCGGGATACAACCTACCTCTGTACCAAATTTCATTAAAATCGGTTGAACAGATAAATTTTTTGATTCCCACGGGAACCTTTGAATTTTCCGGGATAAAAAGTAGCCTATGTCCTTCCCCGGGATACAACCTATCCCTGTACCAAATTTCATCAAAATCGGTTGAACAGAAGGGCCGTGAAAGCGTAGCAGACAGACAGACAGACAGACAGACACACTTTCGCATTTATAATATTAGTATGGATTAGAAGAAGGCAGTGTTTACTCACACATTTGAATGAGCTTTGTTATATTCTCGCCCACACAAGCTACATTATTCTTTAACAGATTAATTCCAAATGCAAACTCTTCATCATCAAAAAAGTCGAACGGCTTTTCCAATGGCTCTATTAATTGCTTAGCATCTGAGGTCATGTTCGTTTTGGAGTTTATTAGTTCATTATATTTGTGGAATATGGCTTCGCCAGCTCTGCTTGAGGGAGGAGGTGATGTTGACCTGGGGCTAGATCGAGGGGACTTGAAGGTCCATTCGGAGGATAGTGAGGTTTTTGTATTCGGATCTTTAATGTTATCTTTGTTCCACATATTTTTATCGTATACACTCATACTGAATTTTGAAAAAACCTGAAGAGTTAAGATAAAGAGTTTTTGACAGATAATAGTGGACAGTTAATTTTGATCGTAGGCAGTACTCATGAGATTTTGATTGACTTATGACAACAGAAATGGAACATCGAACAGAAGGAAATGAGCAGGAATGGGCAACTTCACAAAAAAATATGTCTGTTTAGTATTAAGACTTTCGCTTTCAGAATAATTAATGTTCTGTCGCTTCCAGGATCCATAATAATATTTAAGGTCATACAGGCTCAAAATTGTTGGAACCCTGAGCTGCAAAGTAGGATTTTTTTAAATACAGACGTCGTTTGTCTTGCGTCTGTCACCTAGAGCTGTCAAGTGTCAACTGTCAATTATTATTTGTCAATTTGTCAAACAAGCGTTGATTTTGTAGAAGAAGTATTGAAAATTGAAAAAGCAATAAAAATAAATAGTTAAAGCTAGAAATTCTCAATTTTTAGAGCTTATTTAATATTTTCAGAGCCTAGTTTATATTATTTGAGCACAACAACAATGGCGGATGTTCTGGACATTGAAAATTCAGAGGAATTCGAAGTCGACGAGGACGGTGAACGTAAGTCCATTATTGTTATTTATCTTTGATTTTAATATTACTGATACGCTCTACTCGTCATTTTCTTTTACAAAATATATTAAGTTGACTATAATTGCGTAATTTAACTTTGATATTAGAAGAATTGTATAATATGAAAAGTAGGTTATGTTGTCGGTTGTGTCATAAAAATAACGTTTCGCTTTCCAATTTCTATCACTTTGAGCTATACTAATTAAGTAGTAACATTTTTAGGCGTAACACCTGCGTAGTGATAAAATAATTTCAACACAAGCTCAACATCTCGTTTGGGGTGGAAGGACATTGGACAAACACATACTTTTACATTTATAATAATGATTTCTATTTAATCCAATAAGTACAATATATTTTAACAATGGTTGGTGTCGGTAACAATATTAATTATTAACAATTGTTATCTGCAGAGGGCATTGCTCGGTTGAAGGAGAAGGCGCGTAAACGCAAGGGCCGTGGGTTCGGAAATGAAACAGGAGTTGGTGGCTCAGAGAGAGGCAACAGAGGAAGGTACGAAAGTTTTAACTGGTTAAAATTTTCTAATCTGTAGACACATGGCATTATGGGTGTAGTTTTAGTAAGGAAACACCACTTTTGTATCTGCTTGTGTGGATTAATATTTTTGATAAAAAGCCTATGGCCTTCCCCGGGATGTAACCTACTTCTACACCAAATTTCATCAAAATCTGTTGAAAGCATGACCCGTTAAAGTATAGCAGAAACAGACATATAGATACACTTTCGCACTTATAATATTAGTATTGAAGTATGTATTACTCTTGGATCTTTATGTAAGTTTGATCTCAGTTACCAAACAGACTAACTATCTGTAAAGCTGTATGGTGTTGGACACTAAGAAAATTTAATTTATCCACTACTGGGCTAAATAGATATAGCGATCTTACCTGGTTGTAAGCAAAAATGCAGTCTAAGATAATAGCACACTAACATGTTAGGAGTATAACGGTGATATTAAAACTATTGCCCCTAATCGCTTCCTACACAGTATCATACCAGAGCGCTAAATCTCTTGCTGGCATGTCTTTGCCAGAATGGTGGAAACTAGCTAGTGCCAAAGCCTCCCACCAGCCCAGAACAGAGAAAGTTCAGAAATTATTAATTCAAAGATCATGTTGGGGATTGAACTCCTCATCAAATGCTGCTCTTGCTTTACTGGAGGATAACGTGCCTGAATGTAATAACGTTTTTAAATTCTGTCACGTTAACTGCTCTGACGTTATTAAAGCATTCAAATTAATTAACAATAAGAAGACAAATGATTTGTGGGGCATTTCCTTTAATGTTGTAAAATCATTGATTGATATCGTTGCACCCGAGTTAGCGTTAATATTTAATAATTGTATTGATTGTGGTGAGTTTCCTGACTTAATGAAGCATAGTTAAATAATACCTCTATTCAAATCAGGTAGTACCAGTGCCCCCACTAACTTTAGACCTATATCTGTACTACCCACTTTCAGTAAAATATTTGTAAAATTAATATTAATTGAATTGCTTAAACATTTTTGTAATAATGACTTATTACATAGTAAACAGTTTGGATTTACACGGGGTCGCTCAACAATCGATGATGGTGTTGAGTTAATTCAAAATATATTCGAACCCTGGGAGGAGTCACGTGATGCACTTGGTGTTTTCTGTGATTTATCCAAGGCTTTTGATTGTGTTGACCACAAAACATGAGTCAGAAAACTGCACCATTATGGAATTAGGAGTGTAGCACTGGATATGATGAATTCCTACTTAAAAAATAGGATACAAAAAGTAGACGTCAATGGAAAACGGTCTTCCGGATCAATTGTAAAAATGGGGGTTCCACAAGGTTCAATTTTAGGGCCTTTTCTATACCTCATTTACATTAACGATCATCCTTATCTTGCCAAGGATAATCATGGGATAGTATTGTTTGCTGATGATACATCACTTTTGTTTAATATAAATCGTTACGAAACAACTTTTGATGAAGTAAACAATTCTCTCGCTAAAGTGGTACAGTGGTTTGAAGCTCATAACCTACTCCTCAATGGGAAAAAGACAAAGTGTATCAAATTTACATTACCTAATGTCAAACAGGTAAAAACCACTGTACAACTTGATCATGAGGAATTAGATTTAGTGGATACCGCTGTTTTTCTTGGAATAACGTTAGATGCTAAACTCCAATGGGGTCGAACAGGCCAGGCTTAGTTCTGCTGCATACGCGGTTAAAAAGATTCGCCAGTTGACAGATATAGAAACGGCGAGATTAGTTTATTTTGCTTACTTTCACAGCATTATGTCGTATGGTATATTATTAAGGGGTAATGCTGCTGATATTAATTCTATTTTTGTGCTGCAGAAGAGGGCTGTTCGAGCCATATATAATATTGGACCAAGAGAGTCACTAAGAGATTTTAAAGAAATCAATATTATGACAGTGCACAACCAATACATATTTGAAAATTTAGTATACGTGCATAAACACATTGATAAATTCAAGAAGAAAAGTGATTGTCATAATGTCAATACTAGAAATAAAAATAAACTTGTAATGCCTGCTTCTAGGCTTAGTAAAACTAGCAATTCATTTGTTGGAAACAGTGTCCGCTTCTACAATAAGCTCCCAGAAGACATGTTGAAAATGTCTCTGAATAAGTTCAAAGTTAATGTAAAACGTAAACTGATTAAAAAATCGTATTACCATGTAAAGGATTACTTAAATGACAAGGAAGCTTGGCAATGATTTGATCTAGTGGCTCAGATAGTTCCTTAGTTTAGATGATTTGTGATGATTATCACCATTTGGTGATAATAAAAAAAAAACCTGGCTGAGTTTGTTGTGGGCTCTTCTCAGACCAGGACGCGTTTGGAACCCTCGTAGCTTTAGTTTTAAGATACCGTTACTGATTATCACCATTATATTTTATTTATAAATAACTGGAAGTGTAGTACAAGTGTAGTATACCTACCTAAATTGAATAAAAATTATTTGACTTTTTGAACTGGGGATCTCCCAATTATACTTTACTAATGCTATAATCTATAATTATAATATGAATGTTGCAGATATGACAGTCTAGCACCAGAAGGCGATGGCAACACACCAGGGCCTCAGAGGTCTGTAGAAGGCTGGATTTTGTTTGTGAGCAACGTCCACGAAGAGGCGCAGGAGGAAGATATACAGGTATGCAGTTCTACCTTTCTCTCTGATCTATTAATGTTTTACACCTTTTAAACACCATAATAGTGTTTTGTATTTTGTACCCTCTACTAAAACCCTAACCCTAATCTTAAAATTTTTATTTAGTTTAGGCTAGATAGATAGCTTCAATAAATGTATTAGTATAGCATAGCAATTTATTTTATTTTTAGTATAGTATACTTCTACTTAGTTTAAACATTACTACTAAGTGGACAGACTGTTCAAGTGTGGGATCTGCTGGATCTAGGTGACACAAGCCCATAAACTTAAAGTATATTTATTCAAAGTTGGTATACAGTACACCTCGAGTTTACTAAGTATAAGACGTGATGCGGATATTTATTAACCACTGTATCTTAAAATGAGGTGTATAGAAATAATACCATAGTGTGTGGAAGGCCCTGCAAACCTATGTGCAGCTTGTTGTTATCAGTTGACAATGAAGACAACAGATATCTACTATATAAAAATAAGTCGGGTTTTCCTTCCTGACGCTATAACTCCAGAACGCACGAACCGATTTCCACGGTTTTGCATTCGTTGGAAAGGTCTCGGGCTCCGTGAGGTTTATAGCAAAGAAAATTCAGGAAAAATTTCAACAGAAAAGCGGGAAAATCTTTTTAGCGGGAAAGCCATCTGGTGGCGAAACGGAGTTCGCCGGGTTTGCTAGTAGAATATAGATACAATGATTCAACTAGCCAACTTTCAGCAACTCTATCAAACTTAAAAATGTGCTTGTATGTGCATAGAACAGTTCTGATGTCATCAAATTTCAACAAACTTTTTTATTTAATCTAAGGCTAGTTTAAAAAAGTTATCAAACTTAAAACTGACCAAGGATGTGAATTTTAGATCTTTTGGAAGACTAATCAGTAACAAATAATATACTATATTTGACATAGGCAATGTTGCGGATTGCGTGTAGGTTGATGTGATGTTGGAGCAGAATTGGCACACACAGACTCTGTGTTAATATGGCAATATATTTACAGATGAATGTTAAACTTATATACTAAGAAATTAGGTACATTGGAGTGGGGGAAAACCTTGTAATGATCATGAAGTGCTAACTAAAATATTGCTTATTTACTACTATGTGACAAGGTGTGATCTAAATATAATTAAATTGTAATAAATAATTTTGTAACCTACATATCTATGGTCACATATTGGCAAGTGCCATTGGCAACATATTATGATTTTTAATTCAATATTGTTATTTTTCCAGAACCAGTTCTCGGAGTTTGGTGAGATCAAGAACATTCATCTGAACCTGGACCGGCGTACTGGTTTCCTGAAGGGCTACGCTTTGGTGGAGTACGAGACTTATAAGCAAGCTGCTGTGAGTATGAAAATCTATACCATATGAAAGTTTGGATGTTTGAAGCTCAGCTTAGCTTAAAAAAAAATTGGCAGTCATAGGGACTGCCGATAGAAGTGAAATCGAATATTAATATTTTTTTTCTAATTAAAAAATTATAATAATAATAATAAAAATATTTGCAATATAAACCTTAAAACTAAGTTATTAAAGTTTAATTACGAATGTACTATATTTATACTTAAGACCACAGAGGTAGTATAGCCTATAGAGTGCGTGCTTGTAAGCAAGAACAGTAGGCACCGGTAGGAACATAGCATCGTTCCGTCAGCAAGCTCTTTAGTCAAAGGAACGCTAGCGCTTAGAGCGCCCATCGCGAACTCGGGACCGAAATTCCGTTTTTAAACTGGAAAAAATGGTTAAATGTGGCATAGAAACATGCAAACATGATACTCGTTATCATAATAAACATAATTTCAACATCACATTTCACCGGTTAGTCATATTTTCTAAACTTTCATGTAAAATAGAAATACGTGTCGCGGGGGTGCTACAGACGTGGGACGCAAGGTAACATAATACCGCCCGCACCGCCCCGCAACCCCGCTACGATGGCCGACTGTTCACCGAATCGAATAGTGATGTGATACATTCGACTCGGACGCCGGCACAGATATCGCTGTTCCCTGGGATCACAACAGAGAAAATTGTTAACTAAATTTAAAAAAAGTTAGCGCCATAGGTTTTGAAATTTGTTATTGCTGATCCGATTTCGTTCAAATTACGATTCAATTTCGATTTAGGGTTCCATGAGATCATAAATTTTAAAAGTCAGCGCCAGATTGAAATTCTTTGTTAGTTGGGATTTTTTTTTCAAAATCGATATATTTTGGGTTTCCCTGAGATCACAAAAGAGGAAAATGTACAAAGACAGCGCCATATTCAATTTTTTGTTATTAGGCCGATTTCATTCAAAATCGATATTTGGGGTTACCTGAGATCTTAGAAGAGGTAACTGTTACCAAAATTAAAAAAGGCCAGTGCCATATTGAAATTCTTTGTTATTGGGCCGATTTAGTTCAAAATCGATATATGGGGTTCCCTGAGATCACAAAATAGGTATCTGTTACCAAAATTAAAAAAGGCCAGCGCCATATTGAAATTTTTTGTTATTGGGCCGATTTCGATCAAAATCGATATTCAGGGTTCCCTGAGATCACAAAAGAGGTATCTGTTACCAAAATTAAAAAAGGCCAGCCGTATTGCAATTTTTTTTTGTTACTCAAATTATGATCAGAAACTAAAGATAAATATTAACGTACGTTATGAAAGAATTTATTTTCGATATTTTTATAGTAAAAGAATCAAAGAATCAAACTTATACTTTTATTTTATAATTGCACATTAAAACACAGGTTTGCACCTTTTCTTACATATTTTATGCATTCGATATACATCGGATATACATCAATCCATACTAATATTATAAATGCGAATGTGTGTCTGTCTATCAGTTACGCCCAACTACTTAAGCGATTTTGATTAAATTTGGTACCGAGACAGGTTATATACCGGGGAAGGACATAGGCTACTTATTATCCCTGAAAAATGAAGAGTTCCCGCGGGAATAAAAAAACAATCCACGCGAACGAAGTCGCGGGCTTCAGACGAACGGACAGACAGAAAGACACACTTTCGCATTTATAATATTAGTATGGATATACGATCGATCATTAAAAAACATATCGGCTTAATCCGCGTGGAATAAGTTTTTTTAAATTCCCACGGAACCGCTTTAATTTTCCGGGATAAATATCACTCTCCACGTCCTCAACTATACCCATGCAAATAATCACGTTTTGCGTTGCTCTATTGAGGCGTGATTGAACAGACCAACAAACAAACACACTTTCACAATATTAGTATGATAGGGTACAAACAAACACAAACAATAGGTACCGTACCGTTCAGATGTATTTTATCGACTTCGCACTTGCAGCGCACTATTGCCCATCCCTATTTTTTACATATCTATAAATATTAGTAGCTATAGTTCACTTGCCTACGCCGCGCACAAGGAGTGCGGTGCGATAGTAGTACTCTTTACCTTATACTACCTCTATGCTTAAGACCTTTTGTCTTAACAAGTCACATTAGACCTACACCCTTCCACAATTTTACCATCTACCAAAAATTCATTGAAGGTTTGCTTCATGGTTTATTCTTTATACTATGAAGTTCATGGCAAACCTTCAATTGATAAAAAAAAGTGTGTGTGTTGTGTGTGCAATTCACACACGGCAGAAGTGAAACTTCAGAAAAGTAGCCTACGAGACAATGAGATAAATATAACTTGTATTCTAACTCATTCTCTCGCGGGCTAAATCTTAATATGAATATCTTTGTCTCTTTTTAGTGTCGCATTTTCGTTCCATCGAATTTTCAAATCACGATTCTAAAGAACTTTCACTACATACAAAAGGCTTTAATTTTTTGAGTTAGAGAATAGGGCTGCAGTAGTGAGTCTCCAATGGGTTGAAGGGATGATGAGGCAAATTTTCTTTTCACAGAGCGCCAGAGAAGCCCTAGACGGCACAGATATCCTGGGGCAGGCCATCTCGGTGGATTGGTGCTTCGTCAAAGGCCCTACGAAGACTCACAAGAAACGGCGATAACATCTAGTCTGTAGCTAATGTGTATTGCACTTTTACATTACAACTTATTGATTGTCTCAATATCAAACCAGACTAATAATATTTCTTGGATGGAAATTATGGTTTCCTCGATTAAAATTATTTAGCATCTTTTAGCTCCCTAGAAATAATCTTTTTAATCTTGTGAGAATGTTTTTATTGGCTGAAATGGGAATATTGGTTTTCTTGTTAAAAATAGGGCATTTTTAGTTTTTCGCTCGCTGAGACCACTAATAGCGTTATAGTTCACGGATCTATTGGGGGAAAAAAAGACTTCGCATTATATTATTTGTAAATGATTACATACAGTTGGCGTTACGATAAAGAACTCTATTGAACTTGCACATTGGTGGTTTGAAATACGAAGAATGAACAATACGCATCGGCAGTTCATTATGATGTCTAGAGGCATTTTTATGTGACAGTACAGTAGCTGTTTAAAAAGTGCATTGCATAAATACATTATCTAAGTTAAGACTAATGTATAATTTTATTTAAATATAAGAAATTCATATAAAATACTGCTTATATTTTGTTTTATTTACCTATATAGTTAGATCCCTACTAATATTATGAATGCAAGTGTGCCAATCTTTTCAACTTTTCTGATTTTGATGAGATTTGGTATAGAGATAGGTTGTATCCCAGAGAAGGACATAGGCTACTTTTAATTCCGGAAAATAAATATGTCCGCGAGAACTAAGTCGCAGGCATCAACTAGTTTAGAATAAAGTTCCATAATTATTTACTAGCTGATGCCCGCGACTTCGTACGCGTGGATCGTTTTGTTTCAACGGGAACTCTTTAATTTTCCGGGATTAAAAGTAGCCTTTGTGCTATTCCAGACTATAATCATCTCTGTGCCAAATTTCAGACATCCGTTAAGCTGTTGGGGCGTGATTGTAACCAACATCCATCCAAACTTTCGCATTTATAATATTAGTAAGATACGTATTCAATCAACACTACTCAAATACTGCATTGATTCAATACGGCGGACTTTCGTTCAGCCGTATTACTGTACCATATTACGCCTAACGGTGAACTAGATAACGTTGAAAACGAGGCCTATTCGTAACAGAGGGGCCATACTGCCAACACCATTATTGCTTCATATTGTTTCATTGTTGACTTTCTTGTTTTAGAATTATAATCCTTATTTTATAGGAGCATTAATGTATGTATAACATCAAACTGTCATTTTGAGTAATATTGCATAAGTATTGCTTAAGCGTAGGCAGTAATGGCCCCAGCTACTAGGATGAATGTATGGTGGGTGATTAAAAAAATAAAACAGGTATTTTCTTAGCCATATATTAGTGTTAAGCTATGGAGCTAGCATTGGACGCGATACGCGGCCACAGGTCAGCGCACTCCTTAGCCACAGGCCCCGTGATGGCAGACCCCTTCATTTCACCCTTGTTGTTGACTATGACGCCTGCATTGTCTTCAAAGTATATAAACACCCCGTCCCGCCTCCTGAACGGTTTCCGCTGCCTGATCACCACCGCTGGCATTACCTGAAAGAGGAAGATTACTTCTTGTAAAACTAGTACTAGACAACGAAAAAAACTGCTATAGTATAGTAGACTTTTAAGCTAAGGGTTATATTATTAGTTTGGCACTGGGTATGCTATATGAATCAATAGACCTATTCTATATGTTACTGGCTTAGAAAAACTACAGAAAGTCTGCAACAATTATTATTAATAACAGTCAAACTGTCTTTCTTTGGATAGCTTTGGGACAAGCTGAAATGAATTGTTAAGCACTGAATCTTTGCAATGCAGTGCTGATCATGGCATGGAATACTGTAATAAATAAGTATTTCTTTGACACTAACTATAATTGTTGCAAAGTAGATGATGCCCACAACTTCGTTTGCTTGGATTAAGGGTTTTGATTCCCGCAGGAACTCTTTAATTTTCTGGGATAAAACAACCTATCCCTGTACTAAATTTCATCAAAATCGATTGAACAGATTGGATGTGAAAGTGTAGCAGACAGACAGACACACTTTTGCATTTATAATATTATTATAGATTAGGCCACATTAAGATTTTATTATTAGCCATGGCAACACAGAATAAACCAGATTCTTATTAAAATCACAAAAAGATGTCAAGATATTCCCCTAAATTAATTTACTGACCTACATGAATCATAGAGAAAACCTTCACACAAAAACAGCTTTCTGACTCTGCAGTTTGCCAATAATTTTTATGTTTAACTAGCTGATGCCCGCGACTTTGTCCGCGTGGTTTAAGTTTTTTGTTATTCCCGCGGGAACTCCTTAATTTTCCGGGATAAAAAGTAGCCTATGTCACTCTCCAGGTCCTCAACTATACCCGTGCCAAAAATCACGTCAATCCGTTGCTCCGTTGCGGCGTGATTGAAGGACAAACCAACAAACCAACAAACAAAGTGACTTTCGCATTTATAATATTAGTATGATTTCTGTCAGTTTCTCCATTTAATATAATAATTTTCATAGATAATCAAGTTGCTCAGTCAGCCAAGGCATATCAACACAATGCTTCCATAGCAATTCAGACAACATTTAGCGAAACCATGGCATATCATCATTGCAACTTTATAGATGAGGTGACAAACACTTTACAAAATAGTACAGTATGCTTAGTCTAAGTTTTTACATTTGATCACAGTGCTATCAAAGTAAAATGGACCTAAAACTTTTTAATTTAAAGTCACAAATTCAGTACAACTGATTTTAACTTTAATAAATATCGTTTGGAACACTGGCTGTAAATGCATAAACAAAATGAGCTCTAAACCATTGCAGTATAGTTTCATCCTCCTTTGACACTGATGTGATCAAATGCTTGATTATGATCAATCAAATTTACAATGTTAAAACTTAGACCTAACATATAGTTGGCATCAGGTAAAACAAGCTCTATTGAACTGCAGTAGAGGGGAGTGTTTAGTTAGTGAAATTATTTAGTGATGATATTATACACACATACTATACCTACACCAATGTGCCTTGCTTAATATCACCCACTGTAGGTTCAACATCAGAGACCAAATTGTCTAAGAGAATTGTAATTATTTGAGAGCTTAAAACATATTACTCGAACTGTTAAAGGACATACATGCTTTATCAAATCTGTTAAACAGATCAAATTATACATTTGACAAACATTTAATATGATTTTCATACACAATTTGGGGGGCAGATTTTTTACCTGATGCCAACTGTTAACTACTAAATTATATAAAGAAAATATTCTAAAGACAGCTAAAAAATGTACGAAAGTGTACCTTTTTCCTAAGCTCCGGTTTGCCCTTCTTAACTGTGGCAACAATCATGTCTCCGGAACCAGCGGCCGGTAGTCTGTTCAGGCGACCTTTGATACCCTGCACAGCTATCACATACAGGTTCTTTGCACCTTGAAATAAAAAAAAATGCAATGTAGGTCTATGCATTGAAATAATGGTTCTTATATCAAAGCAAGGCATTCAGGGGCCCTATTACAGAAAAATGATTGATACAGTGTAATAATTACAATTACCTCTGATTAGCTGACGCTCTTTTGCTATTGGTTAAAATTTAGTAACTAGCAAAAGCTAACTCCTCAAAGCAGATAAACAAGAATTACTATTAGATATTTTAGATGTCATACAAGCGTATTACATCTAATAGTAAATTCTTTGCAATAATAAAATAGAACATAAATATTTTTTAAAGCAGAGAGAAAGAATACTGTTACACAAAATGAATTACCAATACAGTCTATATACTATGTATGTACTATGTAGTAGACTATGGCGGCTTTAACGCCGCAAGCAAGTTATACCTATTAACATTTAATAATTAGTTTAACATACCACAACGTGGTAATCCAACCAAATATTACAAACAGGAGTTATTAAAACCATGAACTGGAAATCTTCAGACACAGCCAAGGAAAACATCATCATAAATCACAACAACTTTATAGTTGCGAATAAAAGATCATCACTAGAAGTCCAGTTCATAATCAAAGACATGAGGACAAGGTTATAAACGATAAACAAATGTTTTTTTTACCTGTGTTATCTGCGCAGTTTATTACGGCTCCCACTGGGAGACCCAGCGAGATGCGGAACTTCGCTCCCGCGGAACCACCACGTCCTTAAAAACATTAAAAATGCACTTTTTATTCATCTTCCTCAAATCATAACACATGACAACTACGTGAACATTACATGGAAATAAACATGCATTCACATTGACAATTGTACGGAATTAATTTTACAAATCGTTGGAACACAGTATAGCTTAATTTTAACGTGATTCAAACGGATATTTTTTATTTCACGAACCTCTCTTAGACATTTTCTTGTGTCAATTTTTTGAGGAGGAAATTGAAAGAACCTCAACGGGAAGTTAGCAGCGAATTGCGGGATTCGACTTTCGTTCAGAAACGTGAAATTGCACTGTTGTATACATGTCTGAAGTTAGATACAAGTGATACGTCAAAAAAATAATACAGCATAGCGACCGCTTAACTTTTGCATCAATCATTGACACATCGCAATCACCGCCGATTGGCCGAATTTATGGTATTCTTGCTACGTCAATGGATTTCGTCCAATAGTGGAAGAATGTTAATCAATCAGAGGTGAATGCGATGTATCAATGATTGATGCAAATGTTACGCGGACGCCCTGCTGTAAATACTGAATAGGTAGATATACCCTAAAAACGAAGCATGAAATTAATTAGTAGGTAAGTACCTATATCAAATTATATTTTAACCACTATTTAGTTAGTCACTGCTTTGAAATACATATTTAAATATTGTACTTAATAATAAATCTTAAATTTCTGGACGATCTTTTACGTTCCAATTCGAACTGGAATCAAATAATTTATGCATTCTAAAAAAATGTTTCCTACATATATTATGTTATTAAATCACAGTTATAATTTTTATATTAATTATTTATATGTACCTATTATCAATCCCTGCTGTTATAATAGTTCCCTAATAAATCAAATTGATGATCAAATGAATTTTCTTGATTTGTAATTCAATCTGCAAGTTTATGTAGTGAAAAGAAATCCAATTGCCAAATCAAAAAGTGTTTGTCAGTTTTTGATTTTGTCATGTCATTTGTCATTGATAAATGCCGTATATTCTCTTTGCCGCTTGTCATCAGTTGTCATCGCGTAAATATAGAGAAAGTTAACATTTTGTTTTTACTATTTTCAAGTTATAAGTGATATTTAATTAATAGAAAAATGTCGTTTATGGGTGATATGATGAATCCTGCACCGCTGTGGCACAACGGTCCATCACCTGGCGCGTTCTACAGCTTCCCAGCGAATGCAACCTCTTTGAAACATGCAAGTCACACAGTCCAAAACTTTAGAACTCAGTAAGTAAAAAAATAAAAGTTTGAAGACTAATGTTTCGATACTACCTATAATATTATAGTTCTTCTTTGGCAATATTTATTGTATCCATTCTTACTGCGGAGTGTGGATACCTCCAGACTTCAATCTTAACCAATGCTGTGGACAACGCCAATAATTTATGTGTCCAGTCCATACATGAATGGCACTGACCACGCTTACCGCAGTCTACCACCACCACCACTACAGCCCATTAACGTCCCACTGCTGGGCACAGGTCTCCTCTCTCATAGGAGAGAGGGAATTAGAGCTTAGACCCACCACGCTGCTCCAATGCGGGTTGGCGGGTTGGCGGGCTTAACGACTATTATCATGTTTTATAATTTTAATACAGTGCTTCACACACTAGGATAGTTTTACTTACTTAAACATGCATATCAAAAATTCGCGGAACTGGCAGGATTTGAATCTGCGTCTCTCTGGGAATCGCGCCCTGAGCGCCTTGACCACTAGGCCACGGTTCACTTACCTACCAGTGCCGAAACTTGAGATATGCATCTGTAATCCAGTCTTCTAACGCGACTGTTTATGCCATCCAGTAGCGATACATTGCAGTATCGAAACTATTATCATGTTAGTGATAATAACCGGGACCGACGGCTTAACGTGCTCTCCAAGGCAGGGGGGTGAAACACCGCCAACTTCCTAACTCCGGGCTAGTGCTGAGCATTTCTAGTCAGAAAAACCCAACACTTATTATGGCCCGACCCGGGACTCGAACCCTGGACCTCGTCAGCCGCAGTCAAACATGCTAACCACTAGACCAACGAGGCAGTCAGCCGCAGCAATATTTTCGGATTAATGCAGAGTATCGCAGTCTACTCTGCATTAATCCGAAAATATTGCTTTTGTAAATGGAAGTGATACCTCAACAACACTGGACCCTCAAAGATAATATTTCTGTAATATAATTTTCTCAATTTTTCACAGTTCAGCGACTCCAATAACGACAACCACCACCGTAATAGGCCTCAAGTTTGACAAGGGTTGTGTTATCGCGGCAGACACTCTCGGCTCATACGGATCCCTCGCTCGATTCCGCGACTGCCCGCGCGTTTTGAAGGTCAACGACCTGACACTTCTGGGCTCCGGCGGTGACTATGCGGATTATCAGTACTTGAAGGATATTATTGAGCAGAAAATGTAAGTAAACTTTGTTTAACTAACATCAAAATAAAATAATTGTCATGTTGAAACATATTTAATTCCTTTATGCCTAACCAAATCTTCCCTGTGAGGAAAGACGCAAACCTAGGACTTAGCACCCTCAAAAATAGGGGAGAAAGATGTGATCTTATTAAGACTCACAAAATATAGAACAACTAGAGGACTGGCCCCAAATATCTATGGACCGAGATAAATGAAAGGAGGAAAGGGAGGCCCAACATTGGGACACTACAGGCTGCCAATAACAATAATACCACAATGTCTCAAATATGGAGGAAATCTATACTATCTATATATCTATACTAATATTATAAATACAAAAGTTTGGATGGCCCAGAATAGCTGAACGGATCTGGATGAAATTTGGCACAGAGATAGATTACAGTCTGGTATAACACATGGTACTTTTATCCTGGAAAACCATAAAATATCAATCAACATGGGCAAAGTCGTGGGCATCGCGGCATTGCAGGCGTTTCTATAAAAGAGCAACCCAAGGCAGGGACACAATCTATTTTGCATCATTAATATTAGTACAGATTTTTGAGCCATATTGATTCATATTTTTATTTGAAAAAAAAATGTTGAATTGCTTTGCCATACCAGCAAGTTATTGCTATAGCCAAAGCATGTCTAGCTATAGCTATAGCCTTGGAGACGCTATGTTCTTGACTTCTTGGAGGCAGCACTTACACTACACTTTCACTAATCACTAATCACTACTAAGAACTAGCTCATAGGGAGTGTATTTTTTGTATGTGTTTTAGTATTGATGAACAATGCATCGGTGATGGATTGCAACTGAAGCCAAAATCTCTCCACTGCTGGCTGACCAGGGTCCTCTACAATAAGAGGAGCAAGATGGACCCTCTATGGAGCAACTACATTGTAGCTGGAATTCAGGTAATTTGGAAGGATACTTGGCAAGGATACTAAGGATTTTTGGCATGGGTATAGTTGAGGACCTGGAGAGAGACATAGGCTACTTTTTATCCCGGAAAATTAAGGAGTTTCCGGGGGAATTTATAAACACTTAAACCACGCGGATGAAGTCGCGGGCACCAGCTAGTTTATAATATTAGTATGATATGAGGGACAAGTAGCCCAGTTGTGACAACGCAATCAATCAGTTGCGATTGATAAGCAACGTTGACCCAAGTCGGTAACTAGACAGGTGACCAAATTTGGAGGTTCAAATTTGGCCTTTTCGTTTCCTCCGTGCCTCGGAGAGCACCTTAAGCTGTTCGTCCCGACTCCCGGCTATAATCACTAACATATGATAATCATTGTTACAAAAACCTAAGAGGAGTCATATGAGGAAGGGCGTGGGCACCCACCGCATCATTATCCCAAGAAAACTCCTACAATTATTTCATTAAATGATAAGTGAAAGGGGTCACAACCCTCAGTAATCAGGAATATGACGCAGAGAGTAACAATATGTTTCTTATTATTATAGCTTTATTTCCCACATATTACAAATTATTTTTACAGTATTTATAAAATGGTGTGATTTATTATATTTTGTGGTCCCCTGTGGGTAAAAGCCTCCTCCATCCTTTTCCATTTGTGTCTAATGGTAGAGATACACATCCAGTTCTTTCCTGCTACATTAGCAATGTCATCAGCCCATTTTTTCTTTGTCTGCCCACTTTTTATTTATGACCATATTATTTGCTACCCAGGATGGTGAGCCATTCCTGGGAGCAGTGGACAAACTGGGCACAGCGTACGAGGACGCCACCATAGCGACCGGTCTCGGAGCCTACATGGCCACGCCGCTGTTACGCCACGCCACAGAGAAGGGGCCGCTGGACGAGGAATCTGCTAAGTATGACCTCTGCTTACCAAGTTCAAACTAGTATGAGAGATAGCTGTACTTTTAGTAACTATCGCTAGGAAGGCTGATTCAGTATTTGGTGGGTGTAGGGCTCTCCACTGGTGAGAAAACTGACGGTCAATATTTATGTATATTTAGTAAATATTTTGCAGTTCCAATAATATTACATACATCAAAAATTCATCTTTCTTTTTTGAAGTTGGTTAAAAAGGATCTCAATTATTCGATAAGTAATTTGTAATCATGAAGCGTTATAGAATAGTGGTTAAGACACCCGACCTCCTGTACGGGATCGCGGGTTCGCACCTCCAACTTTTCGAAGATAGAGTTTCCTGTAAAATGTTCTTCCTTGCAGGTGTCGATATTAATATGTAGATTTTTGAATTTTGTTTACATATTCCAGGGCGCTAGTACGCAAATGTATGGAGGTTCTCTTCTACCGCGATGCCCGGTCATTCCCGCGCTACCAGCTAGGCGTCGTGACCTCCGCCGGCGTTATAGTTGAAGAGCCGGTAGAGCTCAAGCATGACTGGTCGCTCGCTCACATGATTCAAATGAAGTGAATAACGAGAAATTACATGTACTAATTTTTATATAAATAAAATATGTTAAAATGTCATAGTTTTTTCTTCATACATTTATGAAAATGAAAATTTATTAGCAGGGCCTTTTTGTTGGCTCAAAAAAGCTAGAACCCAGAGCAGTCAAGCCATTTAAACTGAAAAGTGTATATTTTTAACTTAATGCCACAAACTTATCTAACGTGGTGACGGCGCCTCTAGTACTTTACCTTAGTAATACTTAAGAAAAAGATGCTGAATTGATAACCTCCTCATTTGGAAGTCGGTATATATAAAAATTTTACGGGCCACAAAAAATAGTTCCAATTTTGCCCACAGGTCGAGATAAGTTTTGAGACTATAATCTATGCCATAAATAATTTTACTAACTAGATTGTATCGTAATTTTTGATTTTATAGATAATATAAAATCAAAGATCGTAATGTGTATAGAACATAATATAACCTTAACGGGGTCATAGATGGGTGGTGGTCTAAGCTCTAATTCCCTCTCTGCTATGAGAGTGGAGGCCTGTGCCCAGCTGTAGGACGTCAATGTGCTGTATGGGTTAATGGGGTGGGGTCATAGATGAACAGAGTAAACCGTGTGTAATACAAGACTTATTTTTGTGTAAACATAACGACATCTATGCAAAAATGACGTAACTTCATGAACTTGCGTACTCAGTTGACGAAAGCGCCATCTGTAACTTATGCTACAGACTTCTTTACTGTGGAAGTAATGGTTTCTACTCTTCAGTGTAGATGGCGTGATCAGTCCACAAATTATTTTATATGAGTTCCATATCACGATATTAAAGTTTTTTAGGAGTTAGACTATAAGTAAAACTTGTTGCTCAACTGAAATTGTACTCGCTTCGGCAGTACAAATACTAAAATTGGAACGATACAGAGAAGATTAGCATGGCCCCTGCGCAAGGATGACACGCAAAATCGTGAAGCGTTCCACATTTTTTGGACAATATACATTGCCGCCATTTGTTTTTTTCTATCTCTGTGTAATAGTACATTCGTTTTGGCGTGATTGAGTAACAAACCAAATCCATCCAAATTGGAGTATCCATCCAAATTTTCTCATTTAAAATAATAAGTATAGGTAAAGATTTCTGTGGTAATAGCCAGAGCTGAAGCAGCCCATCAAACCAGTTGCCAGAAAATATGCCAGAAATATCGATCCTGAGAATGAGATTTTACAGTAGTGTACGCAGTCGCACCACTGGACCAGTGAGGTCGGAAAACATTTGAGAATCAAAATAAAACCAAATCATAATGGAAAATACTTTTATTCAATGTATTCGTTAAAAAACAATCAGGAATTCTTAAATTTATGGCTAACTCATGTAAATAAAATTAATAAATGCTTGAATTAATAAAATATTTACAATAATTTATATTCATTCATTATTACAATTTTAAAAAATTGGGACGGATACAGTTACTATGAGTAATATTAATTAACAATTAAATACTAATTAAATTCGGCAGTTTTGTTCAAACTAACAATAATAATTATTATTTAATAACTACCTAGTATGATCTAAATATTAATTATCTAAACATAATCAAAAAATATTTTGTTTCTATTTAATTTAAGTATTAAAAATAAATATTATTAAGTATTTAACAAGAAAATAGAATAACCTAAATTAGGTATTATAAATTCGAAGAATTACCTACTATTATTTGTACCTACATAACTATTTTTGCGGCCAAAAAATTGATTAATATTTTGGCAGTCAAAATATTTTCTTAGTAAATGAACTAGCTTTTCGATGTAACATTATAATTACTTAGTTAAAAAAATAATTAGTAAATATTTTGCGTCTGTAATATAATTACTTTAGGATATGGGAAAATATCTAAACATTTTTTTTTTTTTTTTAAATATGCACACGTTCGATACATTGTTAATTCTTTTTAATTGTAAATTATCACATAAAATTTTCAAAGAAAGTTTGTGCAACTTACTCCTAGGTAAATCGCACAACATATTTCACAATGTCAATATAGGTACCTACTTTATGGAGAACTACATTTGGAATATTTTCACTAAATATTTTATAATGTTTGCCCCGGATTTAGACATTGATTTACTTACTCAAATGTAAAATTAAAGTAGGTACCTAAGTATAGGTACAATTTAATTTCGTAGGTATAGGAGATTGTATATTTTACGAAAACAATAACCCCATTCCGCGTACTCCCAATTCCCATAATAAGTATGTAAAATATTAGTAGCTCGTACTCAATGTAACGACGTCATTATTTTCACATCTTAACTGTTCACCAATTCTAATTTTAAAAAGCTACAGAAAGTAAAATGTCATAAGTTACGTGGAAAATTATCGCAATTTTTTTCACTTAAACTTAAACATTTGACACTTTTATACCTACTTCTCAAATTTTCATCACTTTTTCACAAAAAAAATCACAAATTTATTAAATTTTTATATTTTTTATCAATTCTGTTCACTAAAACTGCAATATCTGGTTGATCCAGTCTCTAAACTCCGAGATGCGCGTGTAGACGCCGGGCTGGTTGGGTTCCGCGCAGCCGATGCCCCAGGAGATGACCCCACTCAGTACGAAACGGCTGTCCCTTTCTCTCTGCACCACCATGGGGCCACCGCTGTCACCTGGGGAAATGTTTTATTGAGTTAGGGTAGTTCCACACTCACAGATACTCACATATAAGTGTAAGCGGGAACTTGGCGTGTATTATTATTTATTTATTCGTTGTGAACACAATATCAGTAGGTATTCAGCTATTTCTGGCATATAACATTTTTATCACTAGCATTTTACATTACTACTACTTAAATAATAATAAAAAAATGGTAAATTAAATTCAAAATTATAATTACACTCAATAATGAACAAATCACTACATATCTTAAAAGAATTTTTTTTAAAATACAAATAGGTTTATAGCCTAGGTATATTCAATGTACTCTGTGGTTTATAGTATAGGTAACTTAAAAGTACACATTAATATTAGGTAAGTTATTTTTTTAATGATTAATTACAAAATTGTTGGTTTCTAATAAATTAATGCTAAGCTATGGTATATGTTCTGGCATGAAATGACCTGTCATGGTTTGAACTTTTATGAACGAGTTTAGCATGACAAATGTTTGCAATGGCCAGGGTTAGCAGATAGACATAGGGCCTTATACACCGTATTGTGAGATGACTTTGTCTAGTGTGGACTGTCATGACATGTCATGATATTACCTTCGCGCATATGAAGATGTTGGTAATGTGCTCGTTGTAGCCTGCTGCTTGGTACATGGCGTATAGTTGCATGGTATTGTTGCATGGTATAGTCTATGTCTGACATAGACTGGCATATTCTGGCATAAGCATAACATGGCGTAGTCTGGACTCTGATATTACCTTCGCAGCTGTCAAAGCCGCCTTGCTTCCAGCCGGCGCATATGAATATATTGGGAATGTGCTCGTTGTAGCCTGCTGCTAGGTACGTAGCCTCACACGCCGTATAGTGACATGGCATTGTCTGGCATAGACTGGCACAAGCATAACATGGTATAGTGTGGTATTACCTTCGCAGCTATCAAAGCCGCCTTGCTTCCAGCCGGCGCATATGAAGATATTGGGAATATGCTCGTTGTAGCCGGCTGCTAGGTACATGGATTCACACGCCGTGTTATTGATGACAGGAACTTCCACCTCTTGCAGTACGCTTGGTAGGGGACCCTCTGCAAAACGAGAATTATTTATTTACTACACGTTGACCGCAACTTTGTTCAGGTGATTAGATTTTTCGGGATAAATAAAAGCTCGGTCCACATTATATGTGTGGGAGACTTGCGGACTGTATGCTTGATTATAATAAAAGAGAAACACGACTCGTGGCACTATAATTTAATTTACAGAGCTACAAATAAGTATGAACACGTCTTAGCCCTGTGGCAGTTCTTGAGGTAAGAGACAGACAGACGTTCTATTTTTCATAATAAGTGACAGAGTGAATGAAGTGTGAACGATCTGTCCATAGACTAAAAATACATTTTTCACACCACTCGCTCAACAACGCCTTATTACATGGCCTGTTATCTAAGGTTAAAGTAAGACATTAAATCCCTAGGGTTATAATGTTGTACTGAAATCCATTATTCCCTAGGGTTATAATGTGATTTGAATTTAGAATCATCGCGCATCTGAAGCAAGATCTGAAGGAAATTCTATTCATTCCAAAGAGGTTTTATTCATAATCCTTATTAATATATGTATAAAGTCTAATTTCGGTAAACAGAATGTGTTCTCAGCAGGCGCGGCCAACTCGATTTTCGAAAACTGAAGCCGTGGCCCACTAGATTCGCACTGACGACATTTGTTTGTCAAATCGAGTAGGCCACGCCAGCTGAAAGAAGTGGTTGTATCGCGAGGTGTGAAAAGTAGAGTATTCACCGTAGGGGTAATGCTGTATTAATCTTGGGCGCCCCTAATTCCCGCGCTATTCTCAGGATTCAAGATGCAACACCCTCGCTACGCTCGGGAGTTACCTACTCTAAAATCCCTCGTTCCGCTTGGGATTTATCCCGGCGCCCGTGACATAATACATCGCATTACCCCCGTGGTGAATAATCTACTATTATGTTGTGTTTCCAACAATATGTACCCATGCAAAAAGTAATGTCCATCCTTTGCTTTGTTGCGTCGTGAGTCGTGATTGAAATACAGATCAACAAGCAAATACACTTTGGCATTTATAATATTACATATTAGTTAGTCAATTTTATAATATTAAGCCTTTAGTCAATTATTTTCGTATTTTATTAGATAATTCAGTACGACCTACCAGCTCGTTCGCAAATATCACTGTAAGTTTTCACGTTGTGATAAGTTAGTAACCTATAGTTAACGTTAAAAAGTAAGTCAACATTTTGCAGCACTGAGGCCTGCTTTAAGGTGATTTTTTTAAATCTGAATACAGCAGGTGGAAGGAGTACGTAGCATTAAAAGTAGTGTCTGAAATAATTTTGATAACTTACCATCATACAACCGTCCCCAGCCTGTGACGTAGGCAGTTCTGCCCACATAATTATCGTCGTCATCTGGTACGCAGACCGGTAGAATGTTTGGCTGGAATGTTACTGGCTCGTAGAATCTGAAACAGTCAATTTAAACTTTCTATTCCACAAATTTTATAGACTTATTTCGTTTCAGATCATCATTCTAATGGATAACATATTGAAGATTGCCTCCAAGAACTTTCTGAGGTGGAATCATGTAAGGATTGTCGATCGAATCGTTAAAGTTCCGCTTCAAAGTAAAATAAAAGGATTAAATTAGAGCTCAATTTCGTGTATCCATTCTCATACGTTTAGGTATGTACGATACCATAAACGTATGACAATGGATACACGAAATTGAGCTCTAATTCAATAACGTTATGGTTTAATTTACTTTGAAGCCGAACTTTAACGATTTGATCGACAATCCTTACATGATTCCACTACTGATCCCCCCCAATTGTGTAAGGAAATTGTAATCGTTTGTCAAACGGATAATTCAACCTGTCAAAAAGCATGTGTGAACTCCATAAACAGTAATACGTTTCAAGCAGTCAAATGATTACGAATTGCTCAGATAATTGGGCTTCTGGATTCCTCCCTCATCTTTCTACTATCGAAAAGCTAGACAAGTCGTAGTCTAAATTCCACGGACACGTGCAATTCGCTTCCTCGTCTCGCATTATAACCTCGAATATATAGTAATGCACTTCTGGCTTCCGTTTTTGCTCCAATTTAATCTTTTACTAATTAGGTTTTTTTTCAAAAAAAATCGTTCCACCTTATAGACCGAATTATTACTGATAGAAAAGTATGGGAACACATATCGATGTATTCCTCTAAGCTACCTATTGAGGTAGCGTTTTTTGCTGCGTGTCCTCACATAAAATCACTTTTCATTTATTTTACTTACAATGTTTTAGCTATAAAATTATATATAAATAAATAAATAATTGGCAAATATTATTATTATTCTTCCACACTCCACTGCTTCAGCTGGCAAAAAAGATAAAAAAATTGTCGGAAAATGGATAACCTATTATTATTATTATTTTAGTTAATTTATTATTTAATGTTTATTATGTTTATAGTGTAGTGTGTGTTAATTAATGTACTGAATTAAGTGTTTTTGTTAATTATGTAGGTACCTTTACTTGCTTATTTAAGCAAGTAAATAAGTTTCGTATTGTCAATTCAATACTGTAGCCCGGAGAGACGCATTGGGCAACTGTAAGGTCTCTCCGGGTATGTTATTTAAATAAAAATAAATAAAGTAAAACAAATAAAATGAAATATCCCGGGTTACTCCAAATTACCTGAGCAATGCCAAGTCGTATTCGAAGGTAGCAGGATCGAAGTGAGGGTGGCTGGCGACTATCTGAACCCTCCGCTCCGCAAACCCGTAGGGCTCGTCTTCATTCGCCAGATCGTATTCTCCTAGACGCACCAGTAACTCTGATGGTGGCACCCTGGAATAAGACAATGTTCGTATGAGCGACATGACACTGGCCGCTTGTATAGTCCCACAAACTGTTTTTTTTTAAATAGATACTAGCGACGCTGTCACCGGGTCAGATAAGTTTATCGGACTCTAGTAGTTATGGCTCATGGGTGATTCCTTGAAGTTCTTCGTGTCATCGTCTTAACCTATCACCTGCTTGATAAAAATAATAATGTCCTCCCGATCGAATTTCGGCCGCTGCGGCCTATTTTTTTTTTTTGGGGCATGGCAGTTATGTTAAACCCATACCCCTATTCGGTTTATACACGGCATCGTACCGGAACGCTAAATCGCTTGGCGGCACGTCTTTACCGGAAGGGTGGTAACTAGCCACGGCCGGAGCCTCCCACTAGGCAAATCCAGGCAGTCTCCAGAAAGATTAGCCATCTGCGTGGTACATATGACTCGCATATGTGCACTCGATGGTCCTTTAATCTCAAAGCCCGAAATCCGACACGACCGGAGAAAGATGAGGCGCAGGACCGACGGCTTTACGTGCTCTCCAAGATACGGGGGTGAACACCGCCAAATTCCTAACTCCGGGCTAGTACTGAAAATGTTTTGTCAGAAACCCAATATTAATCGTGGCCCGACTCGGGATTCGAACTCGGCTGCAGTCGAACATGCTAACCAATAGACCAACGAGGCCCACTACATACAAAATGAGAAGCGTTAGACTTCACACACCTTTGAGAACTTGATGTAAAACTCTCATGCATTAAAGCAAGTGACGATTACTTAATTGATTAAAACACATGTTTCATACCGATATGGACTCGAAATTCGAATAGGATACCAAACCATACACACACATATATAGACATACATAAAAACCCATACACATATACATAGTGCTAAGCGCTAGCGACGCTTTTTACGGCTATAACGGATCTTATACGTAAAAGCGGTTTTTCAGGTAAGACAAAATCGAGGTTAATTTTTCAACTCGATCCACACAACCGTGTCACAAGCATCAGGTTTTAGCTGTTTCTTGAGCAAGGTCCTTGAGTAAGGTCAATGCTGCGTATCGAGATGAACCAACCAGGGCAACCAGTGCAATTACTTGCATGGGTTTTCCTCAATGATTAAGATTTATCATAAATTTTCCTTATTCCGTTTCAAAACTCAGTAGCTCAACAGTTAAAGAATGAAATTTGAAAGGTTTTAGGTTCAATAGTGACCATGAGTCTATTTTTTGTCATCTAGTTATTCGTTGGTTGGTAGGTAAATATCATACTTAATATAATATTATAAATGCGAAAGTCACTTTGTTCGTTGGTTTGTTGGTTTGTTGGTTTGTCCTTCAATCACGCCGCAACGGAGCAACGGATTGACGTGATTTTTGGCATGGGTATAGTTGAGGACCTGGAGAGTGACATAGGCTACTTTTTATCCCGGAAAATTAAGGAGTTCCCGCGGGAATAACAAAAAACCACGCGGACGAAGTCGCGGGCATCAGCTAGTATATTATAAAAATGCGAAAGTTTGAATGGATGGATCAATCACGCCATAACAGCTGAACGGATCTGGATGAAATTTGGCTCAGATATAGATTATAGTCTGGAATAACAAATAGGCTTTTTATCCCGGAAAATTAAAGAGTTCCCGCGGGAACTGTTTAATTAACTCAATCCACGCGGACGAAGTCGCGGGTATAAGCTAGTATAATATAAAATTAGTAATTGATTTATTAATTAAAAACAATATCCTCGGTTTAAGCTTAATGCCAAAACGCATACCGAGTTAGGAATTACAAAATTGGCGAAATCCATTAAAGCCACATACTTAGGTACTGCTAGGAACATAGGTGTAGTTATAGTTTATAATCATTTTTAATTTCAGGCAATAAGGAAATATATGATCCTACTCTACTTTAAAATCTACCTCGTCTACTGGGATAGTAAAAAAACTAATCTGTTATCTATGTCATGCCAGACTCACCTTTCAACGCAATGTGCAGCGGTGATGGCCCAGTTTTCATTCAGCAAGGCAGCACCGCACTTATGGAGGTACGTGGAAGTTCGATACTGCCTCAAAGAGATCTGCCATGGCCACTGTCCAAAGCCAGACTTGCCTCCACCGACGATTCTGGCTTGAGGCCACATTCGGCGGCCACAGACTGCCAGCAACATTAGTGTAGAGTTTATAATCATTTTCGTTAACCAAAAAGATTTTTATCACTTATAAGTTCGATTATACACAATTTATAACACATTTGAGTGGTGATAATAAATAATTAAAATTACTTATGGCTATTTAGTTTCAAATGGGAACCATATTATACCACTTACCAGCTATATTATTATTTAGTAACATAAAGTTTCTTTCGCGAAAAAAAGTTTCGTTAACTTTTTTTTAGTTTTTTTAGGCAGTAGGTAACATTATGTATCACAGGTTTTTTCACATCTTTCAAATTTTCTTACGAAAAAGTACAATGAACTCTTTTATACCATGCAAACAAGCAACGCAAGTTTGTTTTTTTATTCGAACATTTGAAAACTACCTATGAAACGTGCTAAAATTATCACCGATTCATAAACACAACAAACACACACACACAAAAAGCATTCTGGAAATTTTATTTAAGTTTATTTACACTAAAAAATCTCCTCGGTTACCATATCGTTATTTAAAAATAACACTTTTGACGGAAAATTGCAATCGAAAATGATCTCTATGGTTTTAACATTTAAGGAATACTTTAAATAGCATGCTGATTAGAATGCTTTAAAAATTAAAGTGAAATTAATGGGGCTGGTACGTATTGGACAAAAATCCCGCTAAAATTAAGATAAAAAGTGACTAAATTTATGTTTTTATAATAACATTTGCAGTTGTAAAATTTAAACTGATAATAATTAAATTAGGAACATACCTAGTATTTTATATTTCACTGATAGTGCAATGCACCCTTATCGTCACTTTCAAAGACTAAATTAACTAAGCAGGTATTAATAATATTTATATAATACTAGAGATCGCCCGCGACTTCGTCCGCGTACAATTGTTGATTTCCTATTAGATGATGAAATTTTCCCGCTGCAAACAGCCTATCTATAGAGGCTTTATATAGCTTATGCAGGTTTTTTTATTATTTTAAACTAATAACTTAAAAGCTGATTTTCATGTCTATACTTCAAAATCATAAAAATTGTATGTAACCTTTCACCCCCATTTCACCCCTTTTGGGGTGGATTTTTGTAAAATTGCTTATACAGGTTAATATTATTTAACGCTAATAACCTTAATCCCGATTTTCAAGTCTCTAACTTCAGAAACATAGGACTTTCATACAAACTTACAACCCCCATTTCACCCCTATTGGGGTACATTTTCGTAAAATTGCTTATGCAGGCTTTTATTATTTATAACTAATAACTTAATTGCCAATTTTCATGTCTCTAACTTTAAAAACAAAGGACTTTCATACAAACTTTCAACCCCTATTTTAACCCCTTAAGGGTGGATTTTCTCAAAACCCTTTCTTAGCTGGCATCTACACCATAGAAGTAATATACCTTCCAAATTTCAAGTCTGTACGCTTTATAGTTCCTGAGATATCGTGATTAGTCAGTGAGTGAGTGAGTGAGTGGTATTTCGCTTTTATATATATAGAATAGATAAATATTTATGTAGAGCTACGAATCACTTGTTCAAACAGAGTTAAACTGGGTTTTCCTGTTATAAGAATTTATTTGTACTCATTTTATTTATTAGTTTTTAGAGTTTTTGCGTCGTCTTACTCATTACAATACCTTAATAACGAACGAATTGCAGATTTTTGTCATAGAGAGATTTAGTTTATTATTTATTCATTCAGTTTTTATATTATAATATATAAGTAGGTAGTAGTTAAGTAGGTACCTATTCGGATATAATATATTATTATGAAATCTCAATGTTATGGTCGTGTGTTTCAAACTTGTGAAAATGTTAAGGTTTAGAGTCGCTTTAAAAATGCCGCACTTTCGATAAATCTAAACAATAATGTACCTACTTCATGAAGAAATGTAAGACTGAATAGGCTGTATAGTCATAGATCTTTGCCTGTCCCTAACAACTGAAAAACTCTTGTTTTTGTTTCAGAACAGCAAAATTTAAATTAATTTAAAATTTAAATTTCCATAATATACCTATTCTAGCACAAGATATTAAAATAACTACGTATTTGACGCAAACATTTAAAAAATATTACACCGATTTATTTTATGTGCATAATTATTTATTTTAATATTTTTCCCATTTTCCCTCGACAGTAGAACAACAATCACTGGCATTAAAACTTTTTTTAAACTTCAAACGCGGAACACTGGATTAAAAAAACAAATAAAACACATTATTTTATAAATCGTTCAGGAACACGTCCTTGCGCCTTGGCCGTGTGATAGCATCGCGAGACAATCTTTGTTTGTACATTGTTGGACGGGCGAGGTTATTTTTTATTGTTGTATAAACAAAAAGCCTGGCGGTTATACAATTATACATATCAGGCGCTAGGTAGTTCTTTGACCTGGCTGCGAAGCGATTGTAAGCCATCGGAATCGTGTTTTTAGTACAAAATATGAGCAGTATTCGATTGCCATTTGGGTTTACAATTGCAACCATTGCTGGTTTTTCGATACCACATTTCGTTTTTGTTATCAGATGGTAAGTATGATAATGGTGAGGGTACACGCGATAATTTCAATGAATTTAATCCCGTTCGTTGATTAAATTAAGCAAGTATGTACTTATTTAAATGTTTTATTTTTACGCAGATGAAAAGTTAACCTGGAATGACCTTTTTCTGTATCAGATATCCTTTGATCAAGTGGTATTAGTGCCCGCGACTTCATCCGTGTGGTTTAAGTGTTTTTTAAATTCCATTTTAACTCCATTATTTTCAGGGATAAAAGTAACCTTCCCGGTATAGTTACAGTTACAATCTAGGTCTATCGGTACCAAACATCAAAATCGGTTGTCAACCAAAACATCAAAATCATCGAAAAGATGAACCGTGAAAGCGTAGCAGACAGACAGACAGACACAGTTTCGAATATAATATTAGTAGGTACGTAGGTACTTACTTATTACTTAAGGATTTATGGTTGCTACAATGTTGTGAGTATTTTGCTGAGACGAATACGAAAAATAAAATGGCGTCCCAGATAAAAGCATGTTTAAAAAAAGTTTTTACTGATTTAAGACTTATTATGCTGATTTTACGTAGGTACGATATGTTTATCCATTATATCCATAAGTACTTATATTATAAATGCGACAGTGTATCTGTCTGCTACGCTTTCACGGCCGTCTGTTCCACCGATTTTGATGTAATTTGGATAGTTTTTATCCCGAAAAATTAAAGAGTTCCCGCGGAAATAATAAAAACTAGTTTTAAATATTTGTTTGAATAAAGTAGGTATAAATGGTAGGTAATAATAATTATGAATAATTACTAATTATTATTTTAAACGTGATTCGATGTGGCATTGAACAAATTATAAATTATTGCGATAATAATAGCACGTATGACCGCAAGATACAAATTATTATTTGAAATATGAAACCTTTGAAAGATTAACCTGTATAAAATATGAATTATCTACTTATCTACTTAAGATCATCACCTAAACCTATTGTCGGCTAGTTACTGATCACGATTCTCTACACATCACACAGAATGAGAAGGGCTTAGGCCATATTCCACCACACTGGCCAAGTGCGGATTGGAACTTCACAATAATAGGCATGATGACTGATTTTGAAAAATGGTCAGATTATGTTCGGAAGTATCTACTATTTCGAAAAAATATCTTATTTCAGCAGAAAAATAAGGTTTGGTAGATAAAATTGGCATTTGAAATTTAAATTTTAAAATTCACGCCAAAACGCTTGGCGGTGTCATGGCGTCGTTTGTGACGTCACTATTGTTTTTACCAATGTACTCTGTGCAGTGTGCAGTAAACAATAGTGTGATTGTCAAAGCTCGAAAACAAACAATTGTGACGTCATTCACTTCTTGGTGTTTTACCCAATATGGCGGATTGATGTATTTTATAGTTTTATTTTATCAAAATAAATAGTAATCTCACTCGAAATAGAGAAATAAATACGTTTTTTATAATCCATGAATCCTATTTCATTAGATAAATTCATAATTTCATTGATCCTTGGTTACTGTCATCATGCGTATTGATAACTGTATCATTAGCATGCAGGTTTCCTCACAATGTTATATCCTGGATCATTAGGCTATAACCGTTACAAAAGTTACCCAAAATCCAAAGGTCCAAAATTATTAAAAAATTAAGGTGGCTAATTATATTATGCACACTGGAGGCATACCTACTACCAAAGCTCAAAGCCATATTGTTTTAATATTTTTGACGTTCGTATTTTAGAATTATAACCCTTAAAGTAGTGACGTCAAGGTATGTGACATATAACTGTCATTTTGAAATAATACTCCTCTAAGCGATGGTAGACAACCCCCTGTACTAAATGAGATATTTTTTGTAATACAATAAAAAACCGATAAAAGGAAAATGATAGAGCAAAAAAAACTTATTTCAATCTCGGGTCGAATTAATGGCATGACATTATGCTGATATTTTAATATAAATTTATGTATGTAGAATAAAGGTGAATACACATCTATCACGCTCAGAATCCTGTACGGCGCGCGGCACGGGCGTAAAGGTCCAAAAATTAAATAAAGGTTATCTTAAAATTAACGCGCTTTCAATGTGTTTATATTATGCTCACGTAAAAAGTTGATGTGTAGCAATACAAACAATTAATAAGACATCATCGTTGGTCGTTCAGTCATTGGCTATTTAGAATTCTACGTCCAGAAATATTTTTACCTGATACCAAAATGACTTCAATACTACGCTTGGATAAATCTTATAGCCCTACAGAAAAAACCGGACATTGCTGCAGGCGCCGCGCTATACGGGCAAATGACGCTTTTCTTTAGTTATGTGATGTATGTTTTATTTGTGAGAGTTGTGTTTTTATGGGGTGAACATTAACCTGTTCCATTTTTGTCATCCTCAGATTGATTTTGCTAAAATTGTGCATTGGAATAAAGTCTGGTTCGTTAATTGGCTTTTATTTTTTTACTTTAATCCACTTCTGGTTCCTAACTCCACAATATAATATTATTACAATACGATACAATATGTAGCATTTTAAGCCCTGAGCCTCAATAGATGTGCGATCACCATTAGGATTTAGGACTCATAGAGACGCACTTATTTAAAAAATAAAATGTTTCTTAGAACAAGTAATTTGATTTTATCTCGGAATGTCTCTCTGGTTAGTGTAAAAAATAGTAAATTGCTTTTTAATGACTAGTCACTACACTGGAAAAAAATGTGTGTGTCAGCTCCGACGCACGACTGAATCTTTACGAACGATTATAAAATATATAGATTAGTAAATGAGGGTAAATTAACGCATTTTTTATATTACTGAAAGCATGCTTAATACATTTATTTATATTAATTATATAATTTATATTCATCAAAATACATTACATAGTCATGGAAACAAGTGTTACCATGGAAACATAAAGTCAATAACGTAACGGAGAATGTTTGATTTTACTCCCCATAAATTTGTATACCCCGGACTTAATATATGAAAATCGATTCTAAAGGAGGTAAACTCCAATATATTATCACCACTCAAACACGCATTGTAATAAAGTATCTCACGACGAGAAAATAATGTAAATTCACGTACCTTCCTTATAATTGGACATATTGTAGGACTCGGTGGTGGTAGAGAGGGTAGTAGAAGAAACAGTAGTGGCTGGTTCCGTAGAGGTCACATTGGCAGATTGGGTTGTTTGATCTTCTGGAAAAATAAAAATACGTATTACTTTTTTTTTATCCAATCAATCAATCAAACCATTTATTCAATATAGGTACACTGTAGGTACACTTATTGACGTTAAAAATTACTTACTTATAAATCATGATGGTGACAATCAGTTACGATAGGGTTCCGAACGCACCCTGGTCTGAGAAGAGCCCACAACAAACTCAGCCGGTTAGCCCTTGACTGCGTTCTTATCTGATGATAAGTGACGATGCAGTCTAAGATGGTAGCGGGCTAGCCTGTTAGGGGCATAGCAGTTATATTAAACCCATATCCCGGTCTAAAGAATATTTCGACCGATACTTGAGAGCCTGTCCCCAGATTGTTTATAGAAATCGTAATAGTAATTGTTTGCCAAACGTATAATTAGACCTGTTTAAGGAGTTTATAGATGCCTGCACGTCAAAAAGCATGTATGAATTTCTTAAACAGTTCGAGTGCCTACGTTTTAAGCTGTCAAATAATACGTATTAAGCTGTCAAATAATTACAATTTGCCTAGACAATAGGCATGATGACTGATTTTGAAAAATGGTCAGATTATGTTCGGAAGTATCTACTATTTCGAAAAAATATCTTATTTCAGCAGAAAAATAAAGTTTGATAGATAAAATTAGCATTTGAAATTTAAATTTTAAAATTCACGCCAAAACGTTCGGCGGTGTCATGACGTCGTTGTGACGTCACAATTGTTTTTAACAATGTACTCTGTGCAGTGTGCAGTAAGCAATTAGTGTGATTTTCAAAGCTCGAAAACAAACAATTGTGACGTCATTCGCTTCTATATGTATTATGCAATATGGCGGATTGCTGTATTTTATAGTTTTATTATATCAAGATAAATAGTAATCTCACTCGAAATAGAAAAATAAATACGTTTTTTACAATCCATGAATCCTATTTCATTAGGTTAATTCATAATTTCATTGATTCTTGGTTACTGTGATCATGCCTATTGGGCCTCTGTTCTTAGCTGATGTCGGAAGTAACATTTTAGACTTACCGATTACAGTAGCTGTGACAGAAGAACTTTCAGTCTTGTTAGAAGCTTCAGTCACATTGCTTGTTGCAACAGAACTGGTGGATGTCAGACCAACACTCGTTGTTGTCGGAGGCACCGTTGGAGACAACGTCACGTTAACAGTGAATTCTAGTACCGGTGCTTCAGTTACTGGTAACGGTGTTGTTGTAATTGTTGGTTGTTCCGTCAACACTGGTGTTGTAATCTTTGTAGTTGTTTCAACTGACGTTTCAATCGTTGTTGGTTGTTCCGTGGTTGTTGTTGTTGTAGATTGTGTGGTTGTTGTTGGGGTTTCCGTTGTTGTTGTTGTTGTTGTCGATGTTGTTGTTGTTGATGTTGACGTTGTTTCTGGTTTCGGTTGTATTGTTGATATTAGAATCCATCCTTCTGGTGGAGTTATGGGTGACCATACGTCTGTAATTTTACAAGTTTATATTAATTAAATTCATTCATTCTTTAATTTTGATACTTAAGATTTTCTGGTCTAGCTCATTTTATATTTTATCTTATAGACAAAATATAATATGAGGCTCAAAAAAAGAGCCTGCTAGAAAAAATACATAGTTTTTTTATTTATGTTTATCAGTCTGTCTGTTCGTTATCTATGCGTTGCATGAAGGTATCACAGTACCAGTCAGATATTGCAATTGAGGTCTGGCATGAGCTAATTAGATTTAGAACTTAGGTTGAGGCCGCTGAGCGAGACCGAGACCGAACCGATCCCGCTCGGAGACGAAGGCATCAGGGTGGCACTAACCAACGCCCTGGTCCGACTGTCCAATAGTCCCTGGTGAAGGGACCTCGGGGTTGCGAGCGGCTGTAGTGGGGGCTCCGGGCGCTCTTCTTCCATCTTTGCAACAAACACGCAACCCTGGGAAGACGACAGCTTGCCGTGGCATAAGCTGCCGTGCAAAATTGAAAAGGGGATTATATCGCGGACGAGCCCAATGGGCGTCGCGCGCAAGAGAAGCTCCGGCGCATGTTCCTAAGAGTTCCCGGAGCTTCTCATTACACGCAGAGGCTGGCCACCGAGGGGGTTTTAGTGGGTACAAATCCCACATAACTTGATCTCCTCCCCCGGAGATTAGGTATCTTAGGAAGATTTCCCCCCCGTAACCGAAAAAAAAAGGTTGAGATTTCTAAGCACGTTCTATCTAAGAAAGCGAATCTAAAAGTACGCATCGAGTTGCGAACCTACTCCTTTTTTGAAGTCAATTAAAAATAAAAGGTCTGGTAAAAAGGAAGATGAAAGTGCTATAGCTGAAAATCGTTTTGACTACGCACTCCTATCACGTATCTAGGTCGAACACGAGAAAAGCCGGGTCACTGTATCTGTTTATTGTTGTAGTGAAATTCCGCTCACTTTCGACAGCAAATCGAGTTTTTTAATTGAATCCGTGCAATAAAGGCGATTTAGATATTTCTATTGTATTGTCCCGCATTGGAGCAGCGTGGTGGGTCTAAGCTCTAATTCCCGCTCTCCTATGAGAGTGGAGGCCTGTGCCCAGCAGTGGGACGCTAATAGGCTGTAGTGATGATGATGATGATGATTATATTGTCGATTAATATTTGATTGATACGTGATCGAAAGTGAAGATTTGTTAAAGAAAAAGTGGATATACATATATGGAATGTTTTTTTCTTTCATTATTTCTTTCTATTATACCTTCGTATTTTGCGACTCCCGGAACCAGCAACGGAATTATAGTGGTCCCTTACTTATTTACGTACTTATTTTTCTTTAACAACTATCTCTACCATTAGGTTATTTTTAACACTTTAGGCATGATTACTCTTTAATATTTTACAAAATACTAGATGATACACGTGATTTCGCATAGATTTCGAGAATTTTTGCCATCCGGACGAGGTCCGCCAATTTTTTGGAAAAAAAGAAAGAAAAATTACACAAACCTTTTTTTCCAATTTCCTAAATAAGTATTAGTTTCACTATGCAACGCGATTTAATAATAATACCTAAGTTTAAAATGGCCGATAATAATCGACGTGGGAACACTTTGTTTTTCCAGGAGAAAAAGTGTCCTTGGACCCTATTCACTAATTTATTTCTGTTCCAATTTTTCTAAAGCTCTAGGTACTGTGTCACAATAACTATAAACCATAGTAATATTATAAATTCGAAGGTGTGTCTGTCTGTCTGTCTGCTACGCTTTCACAGCCCATCTTTTCAACCCATTTTTATGAAATTTGGGTTAGAGGTAGGTTACATTCCGGGGTATGAAATATGCTTTTTATCCCGGAAAATTAAGGAGTTCCCCCTGGAATTTAAAAAACGTAATCCACGCGGACGTAGTGGCGAGCATCATTAAGTATTGTATAAAATAATAAACAGTAATCATGACTAAAGTTTTAACTGTCAATTATTATCCTACCTACATATTGTAGACAATTATAGGTATAATGGCCGCCTTTTATTTTTTTAATTTCGCATCACAGCACCCACGCAAAGATCAATGACTGGCCATTCCATTGGTGTAAAAAACCTGTAAATTATTATCTGCCTTGTTTTATCTAACCCTGAGATTAGTCATCTGTTCCGAATTCTTAGAAAGTTTTGACTCATTCGTAATTATTCGAAATACTAGCTGATGCCCGCGACTTCGTCCACGTGGTTTAAGTTTTTTTGATTTCCGCGGGAACTTCTTAATTTTCCAGGATAAAAAGTAGCCTATGTCACTCTCCAGGTCATCAACTATACCCATGCCAGAAATCACGTCGATCCGTTGCTCCGTTGCGTGATTGAAGGACAAACAAACAAACACACTTTTGCATTTATAATATTAGTATGATGTTTTCGAATGATTTAAGATTGATTTCTTCTGATCGAGTATGATTAAATTATTATTTTTCATTCATTTTAAATGAGTAAGATTAATTTTGGAGAGTTAAATGTTTTATGAATTAGTATAGATAATATCGATTAATCAAAGCGATCAACGAATCTATAATTTCAATCTAAGATTTATGGTTTTTGAAAGTGTTGAAATATTAAGGTCATCTGGCACAATTAATTTAGTAGTAGCGATTCCAATTTCAGCAGTAATATCAAAAAACATATCATTTTGAACATTTTAGAATGATAAAAAATAATTTGATTTGAGCGCAAGTTACTATGTACCTATTCTACGCATCAACTGTGCTTTTTAAAAATTAATGATTTAATCCTTTTTCCTCACGGCTCTTGAGCTTTCCATGGTAACGTGTGGCAACCCTAATGAAAATGTACCTGCTGGAATAAGCCTAGGTAGTAAACCGTTCATAATAAAGTTAACTCAGGAAAATAGCATTTTTCGTATTGACTTTTTTTCTGATCTTGTGCGATTAACTTTAGAAAATGTGTATAGTTTAACCCGCTGTCCTAGATGGGCGACAGAAGCGACGCGGCGCGATACGATGTCGTAGAAAATTACGAAACTTGTCTACGCGACAACGCAAGCCACGTTAAAGAATAACTGCTGTTTGATACTGTCGCGTCGTGTCGTATCGAGTCGCGGTGTCGCGTTTGTCGCTCACGTAGGAGCGACAAACGCGACACCGAGTCGACACCGACACCGACACCGACATCGAGTAACTAGGCCAATATTTATGCAAGTTCATTCGTTTTCCTATGCAGGAAAACACAAACAAATTACGATATACCATCTTTATTATACTTGCGGCTCATTGTGCCTCTTACAGCGATGTGCCATCGCCCTTACCCTTGAACTAAAGTCTATTAACTATATAAGTACGTTAATTATAAAGTTGCTAAACGCAGGAAAACCGTCTTAGCAGTTAGCGCTTAAACAATTCAAGATTAAATCTTTATTTCTGGTATTAAGTTGATATAATTAGGAGTTTTTTGACCCGTTACCTAAGTGTGCGATGAATTTAAATGTGCACAAAAATACCGTGTATTATTTCACTTGTGTCTAAAGCTAAACTTTTCGCATACCAAATACGTTCGGGTACTTTATTGTGGTGCACTAAACACTTGTAAAATATTAGTGTGTAAACGTTTTAATATTACTTACAGTTTTAACTGCGCTCCCCGAGTTCACATTGGGCGCATGTGCACCATAAGTAGTAAATATATTGATAATATATTTACACAACACTTTTTTTTCTTTTTTAATCTACCGCAATTTTATTAGTTCGAGGTTTTGATTTAATTTTTAGCGACACTTTAAGACCTTCAAGACTGACAAAAATACCACAATGTAAAAATAAATGAAATATGTATCCCAATAATTCATTTATTTTTACATATTATTAACGATAGATTGTTTCGAAGAACAGCAAAATCAAACCAGTTTAATTATATTATTATAATAATACTAGCTGATGCCCGCGACTCCGTCCGCGTGGAGGTATGAAAAATAGATAGTAGCCGATTCTCAGACCTACTGAATATGCATATTAAATTTAATAAAAATCGGTCAAGCCGTTTCGGAGGAGTATAGTAACTAAAATTGTGACACGAGAATTTTATATAATAACTAGCTGATGCCCGCGACTCCGTCTGCGTGGAGGTATGAAAAATAGATATTGGCCGATTCTCAGACCTACTCAATATGCTCACAAAATTTCATGAGAATCGGTCAAGCCGTTTCGGAGGAGTATGGGAACGAAAATTGTGGCACGAGAATTTTATATATAAGATATAGAGAAGATAAATACAAAATCTTACCTTCTGGAGTCGGCGTAGTAGTGGGAGGAGCTTTAGAGACTTCGATAGCGTTCGTCCAAGTCACAAAAGGTGGGAATTCTGTTGATGACGAGGGTTTTGTTGTTTCAGGAATTTCAACTTCAGTCATTGGGCTTAAGGTTTCTTTTTCCGTAACCTCTTCTTGTAAAGTTACGCCTTCTGTAACTGGTTCGTGCGGTATATCTTTCTCAGTTACAATTTCTTTAGACGGTTCTACAGTTTGTTCTGTTTCTGTAGGTTCTGTTGTTGTTATTGTAGTTTTATCTTTTGCTGTTGTTGTAGTTGATACTTTGTCTTTAATTGTTGTTGTTACTTTATCTTTTTCTGTTGTTGAGGTAATTTTATCCATAACTGTAGTTGTTGTTACTTTATCTTTTTCTGTTGTTGATGTAATTTTATCCATAATTGTAGTTGTTGTTGCTTTTTCCGTAATTTCTGTTAGAGGTGACGATATTGGTAATGCTGTTTCTGTGATAATACTTTCTGTTGTTTCAGTCACTTTTTCTGTTGTTGTTGGTATTTCTGTGGTAGTTGTTGTCGTAGATACTGTTGTTGCTGGACTAGGTGGCAATGTTGTGACTGTGGTAGATATAGTAGTTGACGGCGTTTCTTCGGGTTTTGATGATGTTGTGTTAATATAAGTGACTGTCGATACAGGTGGTCGTGTGAAAAGTGGTCCATTACTAGTAGATTGTGGTAAAATTGTAATATTTAATCTTGGTGGTATAGGTAGAGGCTTTTTCGTAGACGGCCTTTTTGGAGGCAATCTGTATGGTGGTTTTCTTGTTGTGTTAAACGGTAAGATAGGTTTCGTAGGTCTAGGTTTAATACTTATTTGCGTCGGTCTAGTGAAATTATTTGGTCTGTACGATGGTCGTGGTTTGTAAGTTGGTTTGATTGGCTTCCTCGTTGGTTTTATCGGTTTTTCTGTGATCCCTTGTTGAGTAGTTTTAACAGCTTCTGTTGTAGGTTTCGGAGCTTCTGGTTTTTCCGTTACTGAACTTATAATATCGTTAGACACAGATTGGAAAGTAGATAGTTTGATTGGACTTTCAGTAGTATCATTAAGTTTAATTGGTTGGGTTGTTAATGTTTCTTTTGCTACAGTTATGTCTGTTTGCGTTTTTGTATCATTATTTTCATTTACTATTTTATTACTAAGCGTAGTTGGTTCTTCTGATTTAGTTTCTAAAGCAATTGGTTCTGTACGTTCTTCAACAGTGGTCTTATCTGTTACCATTGATTCTGTGACCGGTTTGATATCATATTTACTTGTTGTTTTATCTTTATTTGTTACAGTAACTTTACTTAACTCACTATCATGTTTATTTGGGTATACAGCGTCGGGAATTTTACTGACCGTACTGTGAACTTTGTCTTCGGTTAGAGGATGTACGAAATTAGCGCTGTCTATTGAGTTATCTTCTATATTGTTTCCGATTATCTGTGGTAACGCTGTTTTGTCGGGTATCTGGCAGCATGAGCCGAAGTAGAACCTGTCTATACATGTTCCCAGATGAGTTCCGTTGGTTTTGAGGCAGTCTATCGCGAACATACATAGTCCTTCTTGGCCGGAACTTCTTGATATGCACGGCAAGTGTCTTATATTCCTAGCTAGAGGGACTGGACCTGTAACAAAAGAAATAAAATGTTAATGTTTGAAATAATTACGTTTTTACGAACAGAACTGAAGCTAGAGAAGTTTTATTATAAGTCTATTCATAAGTTCTGCACAGTTCTGCATAGTCTTGCCGCGGTTTTGCTTGGCACCCAGTATATTTTTGCTCTAGAGCATACGGATGAATTGATTACGGTATTAGGAACAAGACGTCATCTATCTTGGCTACACTGGGTTTAGCTTCGAACTCAAATTATGTGGAAAGGCAGCCTCAGCATACCCATATCCATAAATGCGACAGTGTACATCTGCCTGTCTGTTTCGTTTTCTTGGATCACCTGCTTGCTTTGTTTACGAGTACATTCTGAAGCCGAAACAAACCTGAATTCACTCTTGACGAAGTCGCAGGCTGCATGATCTAATCCTGAATAAATATGTTATACTAGACGATGCTCGCGACTTCGTTTGATGTTTTTTGATTCCCGCGGGAACTCTTCAATTTTCCGGTACAAAAACTACGTCCTTCCCCGGGATATAACCTACCTCTGTACCTAATTTCAGCAAAATCGGTTAAAAAGATTCGGCAAAGCGTAGCAGACAGACAGACAGACAGACAGACAGACAGACAGACAGACAGGCAGACAGACAGACAGACACACTTTCGCATTTATAATATTAATATATATATTTAGCTGCTCGTGCTGATTCATTGATTGATCACCTCTCCTGAACAATTTTGTATGAAAAAAATTTTTTTCACTGACCATTTCGTATAGAGGGGAAAAATTTATGAAGAGGAAAAATACGGAGAGAGCTGATGATTGAGGATTTCGAAGACGGGTGAACAGCACAGCCAGGGTATTGAAGATAGGTGGGGGGTGCTCGACCAAATGTCATTCGAAACTTCATCCAACTGACAGTGAGCTGAAAAAATTTTCAAAATGGCGGATTTAAGATGGCCGCCATACAAATTTCGTCGGTGTCTATCTCGGAGAGTATAGAAGATGGAAGAGTGGTTTCTTGGCAAAAGATGATCAGGACATGAAGGTCTACTTGATGAACAGGAAAAAAATTCAATATGGCGGAATTTATTTTTCCATAGAAAATGTATGGCGAATATTGAAGAGGCTACAATTTAGTGTTGAACTATGCAATACTTTGATGCGGTTCCTTTTTAAAATTTGTTCTTAAAGAAGAACTCTCCATAATTTTTCGGAGAAAAAAATATATGGAGAGCGATGATGATCGAGGGTTTGAAAGATGGGTGAGGAGCACGGCCAAAATTTAAAAGGTGTCTATTTCAGAAAGTATACTAGGTGGAAGAGTGGAAGTAGGAAATATGCATGACTTTGATATGGTTTTTTTACAAGATTTGAGAATTGTCGGTTTGCCGTTAGGAAAGCCAAGATGGCGAAATTACATGGCACCCAAAGGTACCCGATCGTCAGCGGTATGATATTGATACTGATCAACTTAGGAAGGTTTCTTTGTGTTTTTACTTCAACGGTCTCTTACACTGCATGCATGTCTGGAAAGTTTTTTTACATTTAAAGGCCCTCTTAGATTTTTAGGGGGGTCTCTGTTTTATGTTTTCTTATGAGAATTTTTTTTACGTCTGTCGGACGCTTGGCACGCTGGCGCTTCCACTGTGCTCGCTAGCATAGCAGTGTGTTGTTTACTTCAGAACACGTAAGCAGTAAACACTAGGGATAGGAGGAGAGGAAGTAAGAGGAAGTGGGCCGCGCGGTCTGCTACGCGGTCCGCTTCAGCGGGCCGCGCATCCACGCGCCATACTAGTTATAATATAAAAAGTATGGATTAGCGGAATTTGCCATTGCTTCGATTTTTCATCAAGTGTCAAGGTACTCGTAGTTAGCAGATAACTATTTAATTTTAGAAAAGTTTCAAGCTAATTTTTAATAACACTGCGTTGTATACTTAATTTAAAAAAAGGTCATCTTCGTCTGCTTAAAAACCGGCCAAGTGCGAGTCGGACTCGCGCACCGAGGGTTCCATACAAACCTGTAGTAAGTTTAAAATAATTAAAAATATTTTCATTATAATATGATGTAACAAAAAATTTATGCTTTTCGCTTATCTGTGCTATAGGACGTTGCTTCGTACCAAATTTCAAGATTCTGAGTTCACGGAAAGTACCCTGTAGGTTTTGATTCCCTTGCGAGTGTCGAAAATTTGCATAAAATATTTTTACTATATTATGTAACTAAAAATTTATGCTTTTCGCAATTTTTCCTTTATTTGTGCTCTAAGACGCTGCTTCGTACAAAATTTCAAGATTCTGAGTTCACGGGAAGTACCTTGTAGGTTTTATTTCCCTTGTGAGTGTCGAAAATTTGCAGCATAAACGGCTGTATCTTTTGAATGCGTTGGCTTTGAAGTTTGATTTTTTCACAGCTCTAAGGGACAGTAGATTTGAGTATTTGATATGAATTTCAGCTTGATACCTCCATGCGTTCCTGAGAAAAAGGGTCTTGACACACAGACGGATGGCAAAGTGATCCTATAAGGGTTCCGTTTTTCCTTTTGAGGTACGGAACCCTAAAAATGACACTAATTCATTCGTTTGTGCAAATGGCATATTATGTGACGTCATAAAAATAATAAACTAAAACTCACTGCTAACGAGATGTTTATAAAATTTAAATCATAAGTTTTGATATGAAAAACAAACAAACAGATCAAGGGCAGCACAATACTCAAATAGCATACATCTTTATTGTAGTATAGCGACATCTATTTTGTAATTGACGAATCAGTTTGGACTGATCGATCGATTCTTGATAGATGGCGTTAGTAGGTCACAACTCACACTACAAAATATTTTAGTTGTGATACAGTAATACCAATACTGTGGTCGAGCAGTGCGGCACAGAGTACATCAGTGCGGCTAAGACATTTGTTATATTGACATGATATTACATGTTGTTATATTATTATACTGTGTATTTAGTGGCATTTAGATAAAGTCCCACAAACTTATCTGACCCGGTGTCGAGTCGATAGTAAATATGAAAATTAAAATTTAAAATAAAAAAGCTTAACACGCATAAAAATTTGTTCCAATTTTGGCCACCGGGTCAGAGTTTGACGGACTGGGCATGTCTAATGGCACTTGGTTGCCATACAAAAGGGGGTGTGGACATGCAATTAAGGCTAGGTAAAAGTAAAGCAAAAGGGAGATGGCAGCATTAGTTCCGATTTAAGTCACGCACGATAAGCCCTTGGTGCACAGTATATGCTGCTAAAAAACAGGAAAATTCAAAATAAATAACATAGATTTACGCCAAATCCCTACAGATAAGATAGATAGATTACCGAAGAAACAGTTTTAACTTAAGTAGTACTACTTATGCATATTTTTTATTACTTATGACATCTAAGAATATTAAATAAAGTATATTATATTAAATAAAAACAAATAATAGTACAGATAAAATAGGAAAAAAAATTTTAAAAAAAAAGAAACAATATCATGAGGTGCGTTGAAGTCTTTGCAATGGCAGTCACACATACGCTAGTAAAAAAGATTTCAACGCGTTTCAGTTTTGAAGGGTGAATATTATGGGGCTATCAGCTGTAGCCCCTGATTTTTTTTAAAGATTACGTTGATGAAACAGCCGTCGAGTCAGAGTGTATATTTTACTTTAACTCATACAATATTCTCATACATAAAATATTTTATAGTATCTAAATATATAAAAGAAAAAAGTGACTGACTGATCTATCAACAAACAGCTCAAACCACTGGACGAATCATGCTAAAATTTTGCATGCAGACGGCTAATATGACGTATATATTCGCTCAGAAAGGCTATTTGAAAATTCAACTCCTAAGGGGGGTAAAATAGGGGTTTGTAGTTTGTGTTGTCCACGCGCATAGTCGCGGGCATAAGCTAGTTATAGTAAACTTGGAATTCTATTAAAATGCTATTTTCTGGGAAGACATCTCTGGGTAAAAAAAAACTTTATTTCTGGTCGGGTGACCTTTCAAGACTAGAATGCAGGACTATTATCGATTCGATGTAGTTTTTTTGTCTCCAAATAAAAACAGGTTCAGGATGAGCAGATGATAATTTTATTATATTTATTTTTATAATAAGACCAACACAAAATTTGTGGAAGGTCATCTAAATATATAAAAGAAAATGGTGACTGACTGACTGACTGTCTGATCTATCAACGCACCACCACTGGATCTCAATTTTTCTGCTATTAATTGCCCTCTATGGACCACAGGTATATGCTCTTTAATTGAGAGCAACAGGCCATAGTCCACCACGCTGGCCAAGTGTTGATTGGCACACTCCACACACATTTGAAAACATTATGGAGAACTGGAGAACCTTCACCTTGAATTCCTTGGAGTGATAATATATTCCTTGAAGTATATATTCAATTGTTCAAACTTTTTTAATTTAGATTTTAATGTATTTCATAGTTTTTATTTGATATTTTTGTTTTGATTGCTCAAAACTCACACAACTCATCAGGGAGGTAATTCTAAAAGAGTCTTGTACGAATTTTCAAAAGCGGCACACTTTTTAGGGCTCCATAACTCAAAAGGAACCCTTATAGGATCACTTTGTTGTCCGTCCGTCTGTGTGTCAAGACCCTTTTTCTCAGGAACGCATGGAGGTATCAAGCTGAAATTCATAATCAAACTTCTAAGCCAACGCAATCAAAAGATACAGCCGTTTATGCAGCAAATTTTCGAAACTCGCAAGGGAATCAAAACCTACAGGGTACTTCCCGTGAACTCAGAATCTTGAAATTTGGTACGAAGCAACGTCTTATAGCACAAATAAAGGAAAAATTGCGAAAAGCATAAATTTTTAGTTACATCATATACTTAATAAAAATATTTTTAATTATTTTTAACTTACTACCCCTTTCCTCATGAACGCGTAGAGGTATTAAATTGAAATTAAAATAGATAAGTGGAATAAAGATAAAACCGGCCAAGTGCGAGTTGGACTCGCACTTGCACTTGGTTTTTTTTAATCCACTACAAATTAGCCATTGCCCATTAACACTATTGCCTATTCTGTGCCTTGACTCCGATCTCACGAGTATAGGTAAGAGTCTAAGTTAGGAACATGGCAGTTAGATTAAACCCATACCCCTAATCGGTTTTTACATCGTATCATAACGCTAAATCGCTTGGCGAACTAGCCACGGCCGAAGCCACCCACCAGGCCAGACCAGGGAAAATTCAGAAATTATAAATTCCCAAATTAACCCTGCCGGGGATCGAGCACGGTAAGACAATAGCGCTCACCACTGCGCCAGGGAGGTCGTCGCAATCCATACTAATATTATAAATGCGAAAGTGTGTCTGTCTGTCTGTCTGCTACGCTTTCACGGCCCATCTATTCAACCGATTTTGATGAAATTTGGTACAGGGATAGGTTGTATCCCGGGGAAGGACATAAGCTACTTTTTATCCCGGAAAATTCAAGAGTTCCCGCGGGAATCGAAAAAACTTGGTCCACGCGGACGAAGTCGCGGGAATCATCTAGTATCTTCTTATATATAAAATTCTCGTGTCACAATTTTCGTTCCCATACTCCTCCGAAACGGCTTGACCGATTCTCATGAAATTTTGTGAGCATATTGAGTAGGTCTGAGAATCGGCCAACATCTATTTTTCATACCTCCACGCGGACGGAGTCGCGGGCATCAGCTAGTATATATATAAAAATGAATCCCAATTTCCCTTGGTCACGGCATCACGCGTGAACGGCTGGACCAATTTCGCTAATTATTTTTATAATAAAAAACTTAAACCACGCGGACGAAGTCACGGGCATCCGCTAGTTATAGATATGAGTAACATTTTCGAGATGTTATTTACATAACCTATAGGTGAAAACCGTTCAGTCAGTCCAGGACGTTGGCATACTTAAACACAAATGACTCAGAAGCCATTTCTTTTAGATCGATCACTTTGATTCATGTTATTAATAAATTATAGTAATAGAGGTCGTGGTTTTCTTTTGAGGCTTTCAAAATAATTTTCTTCGGAATTCAGGCCACTACCGACAATTTAAAATTTAATAGTGATATATTAAGCCACACAGGAAATTGGGTATTTGACAACTGTTCAAATAAATTATTTTTTATTGATAGGATAGCTTTAAATATATTTTCAACGATATTTATATCATCATCACAACAGCCTATTAACGTCCCACTGCTGGGCACAGGCCTCCACTCTCATAGGAGAGTGGGAATTAGAGCTTAGACCCACCACGCTGCTCCAATGCGGGTTGGCGGGCTTTAACGATTATTATCATGTTAGTGATAATAACCGGGACCGACGGCTTAACGTGCTCTCCGAGGCACGGGGGTGAAACACCGCCAACTTCCAACTCCGGGCTGGCACTGAGAATTTCTTATTTGAAAAACCCAATACCTAACTTTTATGCCCGACCGGGAATCGCACCCAGGACCTCGTGATCCGCAGTCGACTATGCTAACCACTAGACCAACGAGGCAGTCATATATTATTTATATAATTTCAAGGATAGCTTTCAAGACTTATTCTGAAGCTAAATGGAAAATTTTTTTTTGGTCGCTACAAGTTAGCCCTTTACTGAGCCTGAAACGTGTTGGTGTTTTAAAATAACTAGATAATTTAATTAAGAATAGTTTTTTTAGTGATTATTAAGTAGAAAATCTTATAAACGTCGTAATATCCACGTCCCCTGTTAGTTTTTTTGCTGGAAAACAATTTTAAACTATCGATGTAAAAAGGGCGTGCAATTTTGATGACGTCACTGTTCAGTATTTTATACAACATCCCTTACTAAGCGCGCGTTTTGACGTTTGAAAACAACGTGCTGGTTTGACTTGTTGTCAAATTCCTTTTCCTGTGCGCAAACACAGATGCGTTCTCTATTACGTCAGTAATACGTATCCAAGCTCTATGGTATTTAATATTTATTACCTCACTAGTTTTTCCCGCAGCTTCGCTCACGTTATGTTTGATTTTCATACAAACCCCTATTTTAGCTATTAGGTGTTAAATTTTCAAAAATCCTTTCTTCCTCTCAAGCGCGGCCTGCGCGAACAAGCGAACAACCGTTGAACGCCCGGCTCAGTTGGCGCACTGAATTGCGCCAAACTGCGTCATACCTGGCGCGAGATTTTCAACTATATCTTCGAATTTTCGGATGCCTACGTCATAACAGCTATCTGTATGCCAAATTTCATCCAGTGGTTTGAGCTGTGCGTTGATAGATCAGTCAGACAGTCAATCAGTCAGTCACCTTTTAATTTTACATAGTACTTACCTATAGGTATTTAGGTTAGTCACACAGGAAATATTACAGTGCGCAGGTGTGCTCACTTATTCGTCAGTAAGACGTATCCAAGCTCTATGCTATTTATTACCTCACTCTCATGAATATAGTTCGATGGGACGGCAATCAGACACAACCGGAGAGAGATTAGGCGCAAACCCAACGACGTTCCCGGGGATTGTACCCCGGGATCGTGACCGAGGATCAAACCGCCGGCCACCCGACTTCTCCACGAAGAGGGCGAAGTCTTAACCGCTAGGCCATTTACTGCTTGGAAGATAACTACGTTCATTATTTTTCAATAGGTACAGTTGCTCAAAAAAAGCACTTACAGAGGCGGTAAACAGTAAAGGCTTGTAAGTTAAATTTACTGTACTCGTGCTATTTCTTGCAGTTCATTTTTAATTTTTGTAAGTCCACTTTACTTCTAAATAAAAAAAATTTTGCCTCAAGTCAATTTCATTATGAACCTTCTTCATAATGAAATTTGACTTTGTATGTAGAAAACTTAAAAAGTAATAACATTTAGAAGTGGATTGATGAAATTAATTCATGATAAATTCTATTTAATATAATGAAACAATATTGTTTTAACTTTTATATAATGATTCACACACGGCACAAGTAAAACTTCAGAAAAGTAGCCTACGAGAGAGTGAGATAAATATAACTTGTATTCTATCTCATTCTCTCGCAGGCTACATCCTATTATGAATATGTTTGTCTCTTATTGGTGTCGCATTTTCGTTTCATCGAATTTTCAAATCACAACGATTCTAAAGAAGTTTCACTTCAACAACAAAGGCTGAAGAGTCGAGGCTCGAAGTTAAGAGCTAGAACGTAAAGCCATGAAGCCAATTAAACAAAACGCAATTACAAAAACGCGCCATTCATAAGGTGTTGTTACTCACAAATACTTTGTAAAACGTTGTATAGACGTGCGCATATAACTCGACGACGTAGTCAGTAAAATACGATTTTCTAAAGCAGCTTACAAAAGAAAACAAGCACTTATCTGAAAAGCATTTCTCTAACAACATTGTCCTCAAAGATGACACATGCGAGTTGCGACCTCCTTCCTCCGCGGAAAGGAAGTGAAAGTGGGGAAACACAGTCGCCGCGACATCTTGGCGCCACAGGTGAATTGGTATCGAAAAAAATTAAAATTCTCGAAAACAGTAGTGCCCTGCTCTGTTCGGATCGGTTGCTCATCACTGACAGGTATATTGCTATCAATAGAGCCCTACCGGCTAAAAATTGTCGCAATATCACATCCAAAAATATCCATAAGGATCGTATTTGTTACAGTCCTTATAACTTCGCGTAAGCTTTTTCAGGAATGACGTAGCAAACCACAGATTACTAGTAAGGAACGCTGAATATCGACATTTTGGTGGTGCAGACCTATTTATAAACCGACTAATTTGAATATCTATGGTAATCATGTGGTAATCTAGCAATTTAAATCGACATAGCAGTCTTCCAAATTTAACTGCGTTACCTATTTAGCTAAGTTATAATTTTAGTCTGTGGTATCTTGTGATTTTCTATTTATTAATTGGTTTTATTTTTGAATAAAATATAATGCAAAATACTTTAATACAAGAAGCCATGCGCGTATGTTAGTAAATTTTCTTTTTACGATGCAATCAAATGTACCAAGCTAGAAATATTTCGAGATCCTGAAATTGTCGGATATTTTCATTTGTGCATAATTTTGTGCGCAGAATCAGCCTAGCTGTCAACCGCGGAAATGCACCCAGCATTCTAGCCACAATTCCACGCGGACATATTTTATAGTTATAAGATTAGGCTAGCCAGCTTATGTTCTATTGTATTGTTTTCAATAAAGATTTTTAAAAAAGTACTTAAAGTAACTATTAATGCCCGGTTGCTGAGGTCGCAAGTTATGTTCTCAATAGCTATTGATTCAATAAAGTTAACCAAAGGATAAACGTCAGATAACAGCTATTCTTGCGTTTCTGAGTACCCCGCGACCCGTTCAATAACATCAGTGGGTCTTCTCCGTTTGGCCCGTGAGGGCCAAGCGGGGGTACGGGCCTCGAGGCTGAGCCTCCTTACCCGGGCGGGGCGCGGGGCAACTCTGTGCCCCGGTGAATAGCTTTAAGCCAACGACGGCTTGGGCCTGCCTGGAAGGCTACGGGCCCTTGAGTTTGGTGTTGTGTGGGTCCGCCCTGCGGGTGACGTCATCGCCACCGCGTGCTGGACCCGTTTATCCTTTAGGCATGGAGGCGCGTAAGCACCGCCATGCCTGCTATGAGGGCTCGTTTTGCGCCCTGGCCTTCCAGGTACGCCGTCAGCCCAGTCGTGAGCGCCTCGATCACAGCCCGGACTATAGCCACAATGTCCGGGTCGGTCTGCGTTACTCGTTGGGCCGGTTGGTTTGCAGGGCGGGCGTTAGCGGTGGTTGGGGGTTGTGGGGCGGATTGGCAGGCCGGGCGTGCAGCTGCGGCCTGGCGGGGACGTGGTGCGTCGATTTGCGTCGGACTAAGTGCAGCCTGACGCGTGCGAGTAGTTGGTGGATCGGTTGGTAGACGGGTGGGTGGCACCTGGCGTGTGGCTTCGTCTGGTGATCGTCGACCAGCGGCGGGCTCCGGCTGTTGCGGAGTCGAGGCCGCCGCCGGTGCGGTGCGGCGCGAGCGAGGCGCGCGGTTGCGGCGGCGTCTTCTCGCTCGCACCGGCTGGCCACGTTCGGTCGGCGGGTTTGCGGCTGCTGCCAGAGTCGTAGCACTCTCAGCGGCCGCGGGTTGAGAGGCACGTTGCGCCGACGCTGTTTGCGAGTCGGTAGATTCCGACGGTGCGACGGTGGGCGGCTGCGTTGTGGTTGGCGGTGCAGTGGTTTGTGTGGTTGAAGGTGCGGCGGTGGGTGCAGGGCCTGTGGTCATGCCCCGCTGCTGTTGTCTGGCAGGAATGCGGGGTGGTGGCGGCGGCAGGTTAATGCCTCGCTTTCTCGCTTCGCGTTTGTAAAAACTGCAACGACGGTCATTCGCCGAGTGCTTTTGCCCACAGTTGGCACATGTGGGCTCAGCATCTCTGGGGCGTGGGCAGTCTCTCACGCTGTGTTCGCCGGCACAGCGGACACAGCGGAATGGTCTGTGGCAGTTGGCCGAATTATGGCCATAGGTTTGGCACCGGTGGCATTGGGGCGGTTTTGATCCTCCACGCCACGCCTCCACGGTGATTTGCGGCATGAGCAGGATTTCGTCGACCTGGTAGAGTTGGCGCAGTTCCTCCTTCGTCATGTGCGCCAACCGTACGAAATAGGTGCAGCCGTGTCGTCCTCGGGGCGGTGGGATGGCTCGCGCCGCTTCGGCCGGGTAGCCGAGTTCACGCAGCGCGGCAACCAGCTCGTCCACTGGGGTCTCAACGGGGAGGCCACGGATGGCCACCTTCACCGGTATTTCGGAGGCCGGGCTGTAACAGTACCATGATATGGCACTGTCTTTTGTGGCGGCATCTGTGAGATACCGCTGCACAGCCCGGAATTCATCGGCGTCTTTTGGAAGAAAGCGAACCCCGCGTCCCAACGGTTTCGCGTTTGGTAGACGTCCGAGCACTCGAGTGAGCGCCTGGAAGTGCCTCGACCAGTTAGGGAGGCACTCCGCTACTAGTGGCGGGTAACCAGAGCGCGGCGTTGGTTGCGCAGGGTCAGCAGTGGCATTGGGTGTGGGTGCGGTGGTAGGCGCGGCAGGCGGTGGCGAGCGGCGCGGTGAGGGCGGTGCGGCGGCGGCCTCGGCGTACGAGGCGCTTGGTTGTGGCGACGTCATTTGCACGTCGCGGTTGGTTGGCGAGGCAAGGCCTGCGTAGCTGGTCGAGTCTTTCGACCAGCTAGCCGAGTCGTATGACTCTCGCGCTCGAGCGGGCGTCGGAGGTGTGGTGCGGCTCACGGCGACGGGGGTGTAAAGCGGGGCAGCGGTCTCCGTTCAATAACTATTGAACCGATAACCAGTTCCTTATTCTGTCGCTAGATGGGTCTGGTAAGGGGATCGAATTTAAAATGCATATATTTCTTTTATTGCGTCTTTTATACAAGTTTTCTTACCAATAGTATTTTTTCCTATGTTAAATAAGTGGCTAAATATCATTTTTTTTTAAATAAAATAATTATTTATCAGCGGATGTATGATTAATGAACGACAACAAAAAACCGAAGCCGTGGCCCACTAGATTCGCACGACGAACTTCATTTGTTTGTCAAATCGAGTAGGCCACGCTAGCTGAAAGAAGTGGTTATATAGGTAGGCCGTGGCCCACTAGATTCCACTGAGACGAATTTCAATAGATCAAACGTCAAATAGTTATGGAACCGATAAACGGCGCATTTTGGTCAGTTAAGATAAACTAAGTTTAAGTGCAGTTTAACTTGCCTAACGTTGTTCAGAAACGCATTTTCATGAGTTATCGGACCAATAGCGCTAATGAATAGATAAACCTTCGTTAAAAGTACCTCAGAAACCGGGCATAAGTTATCAATAATGTAATATTATTACTTGAATAGCATGTATTTGTCGTACAATTATTTTATTTTTTAGTAGCGTGAGTTGGTAATACTGCCGATGAGAATATTTTACTAGGTAAACATAGGTATAGCCATGGTATAGCTAAATTATCAATAGAATGTCTTAAATCAAATAATATTTTGAAACCATTCCAATCTACCATACCTACTTGCTTGAAATAATAGTATAATATTATATTTCCTATTGTTACTTGACTAACTATGTATTCAAGCTATTTAAATCCTTATATTATATTTATTTTGGCTAATATGAGTAAAAAACGATTAACGGACACCGTATGTCACAGCTAAAAACATATCTTGCCATGTAGCAATGAAAGTTTGACGTAACGTTTGTCGTGGTCTATAGACGACATCTTACTTCAAAAGTCTTACGCGACACCAATTTTCAGCAATTATTTCGATCGATAGTTACTGCATCAATGTCAAATCGTTGTTTTGTCCTCAACGATCCTTTACGGACAGTCTCAATGATACGCGAAGCCAAAACCATGTTTTGGCATTGATGCAGTCCTATAATGATTGATGCAAAAGTTACGCGACGTTGCCAGGACGATTGGCTAAATATGCACCGACATACATTTAAACAAGTGAATATAATTAAAATTATTAAAAAATACGACTGCTCTGCCGTAGACACGCATACATACACGAACCCTGAAAACATAACACTCCTTTTTTGGGCAGTGGTGTAATAAAAAATCCCCCTCGAATGGAAGTACGGCTATCACTGCTACTACGTAACAATACCACAGTCATTAATTACCTTTGAAATCTTATTCACATTTTTATGAAAAGATTATTTTTTTGTGAATCACTGGATATTGAACTATAGTGTGTCTAAAAACTTTATAGCTAGTAGCAAGTAGAGTAATTTTAGCAAGTTTCATAAATAATGTCATAGCGCGAGACCAATCCTAAATCTATGAATAATGTATGCAATTATTGCAATAGTATCTTGTGCGTTTAGGGGTGAAACAAGACGATTTCAGACAAGGGTGAAGTTGCCTGCCTGAGCAAGCCAGGGCTGGCATCACCCGAAGTCTGAAATCGTGTTTCATCCCACGGCACACACTATTTTTTTAGGTTTCCGTACCCAAAGGGTAAAAACGGGACCCTATTACTAAGACTCCGCTGTCTGTCTGTCTGTCTCCAGGCTGTATCTCATAGACCGTGATAGCTAGAAAGCTGAAATTTTCACAAATGATGTATTTCCGTTGCCGCTATAACAACAAATACTAAAAATTAAAAAAAAATATATATTAAAGGGGGTCCCCATACAATAAACGTGATTTTTCGTATTTTTTTGCTCAATATTAAAAACGGTAACAGGTAGACGGTTCAAATTTTCACAGAATATTAACTTGTATATTACCTTTCAAAATTAATAATTAAATATCAATAAAGTAAATATTAAAGGGGGGCTCCCATACAACAAACGTAATTTTTTGATATTAACAGTTAACCTCTACAAACAAAGTTAGTTTTGCGGTTCATTAACAAAGGTAATTATACCTACTTCTTGAGTACGGAACCCTCGGTGCGCGAGTCCGACTCGCACTTCGATTTTTTTTTCATATAATCTGCATTAAAAGTTCGAGTTTTTTTATTTTTTTTTTATTTTAGTTGCTAGGTTGTAGTTTACAAATATGATGTCTGTCAGTTTAGTAAATGGTTAAAATGACAATTATTATAAAGGTTTGAAATAAACAAAAGATACTCTCTAAAAAAAAAGATACTCTCTAAAGATACTCTGACAGGATTGAAAGGAGGGCTGCTAGACTGCTACATCATTCAGCAGGTAGAAAACCAAACCATTAAATCTGCCTCATGAGTCATGGCAGAAAGTAATGGTTTTCTACGCTGAATGACGTATTCGTTGCGTATACGTTACTCAATCGCACTTTCAATGCAGGTTATAAGAAAATTAATAAGAATAATGACACTAAATAACACTTGAAAAATATTTACAAAAAATCAAAAAAAAATCTAAACGAATTAAAACATAGCAAAAAGTGAAAACCGTAGCAAAAGTCCTTTAAGATACGTGACTAATACAGGCTACACATTTTCGATGCGTGACTAATACACACAAAATGTCAAAATATTTTCACTTTTTCCACGTTTACCGGTTGTCGCATGACGAAAGGCGGACGTTTTTGGTTGTTACCATATTGGGAATCACTTACACTTGTACGAGGTGACGACCTCTGACTCAGCGGTGTGGAAGTCCGGGATTCGATTCTGGTTCGATCAATGTGAGAAAATGTCTCTTTAATGAGAATTTGTGGTCCTTAAAGTAAAAAAACTAGATGATGCCCGCGATTTCGTCCGCGTGGATTAAGTTTTTTCAATTCCCGCGGGAACTCCTTAATTTTCCGGGATAAATAGTAGCCTATGTCCTTCCCCGGGATACAATCTCTGTACCAAACTTCATCAAAATCGGTTGAACAGGTGGGCCGTGAAAGCGTAGCAGACAGACACACACACTCTCGCATAAATTTATGATATGACAGATTTCGAGAAAGCTAAGAGTGCAAAGTGAGCGGAAATAAAAAAAATAACTAGGCCGGGTACACCCAAATGTACTAGATTTTTTGTTTAGTCTCGAGTTTTGTATTTAAGCCAGTGAGTATCTAAAAATCTTACCCTAGGCAGAGTCTACCTATTAGACCTCCACTTATCATTGTGTGTGGTGGAGGCGCCTCTGTGACTCTGTCTACTAAACAGTCACTAAACAATCTCCCTCCTGGCGCAGTGTTCGATTACCGGCAGGGTCAATTTGGGAATTTATAATTTCTGAATTTACCCTGGTCTGGCTTGGGAGACTAAGGCCGTGGTACCACCCTACCGGCAAAGACAAGCGATTTAGCATTCCGGTACGATGCCGGGTAGAAACTGATTAGGGGTATGGGTTTAATATAACCGCCACGCCCCTAACAGGTTAGCCCGCTATCATCTTAGACTTACCATCAGGTGATATCGTAGTCAAGGGCTAACTTGTAGTGGATTAAAAAAACTGTAAACAATAAGGTGCTTGAATGTCGGCCTTGCACCGAAGCGCAGCGTTGGATGACCCCCCAATAGGTGGACGGACCTAGTCTTATATCTATTACTAGCTGATGCCCGCAACTTCATCCGTGTGGTGTAAGTTTTTTTGATTCACGCGGGACTCTTTAATTTTCCGGGATAAAAAGTAACCTATGTCACTCTCCAGGACCTCAACTATATCCATGTCAAAAACCACGTAGATCCTTTCCTCCGTTGCGGCGTGATTGAAGGACAAACCAACAAACAAACACACTTTCGCATTTATAATATTAGTATGATTTATAGGATGGACGATCTCAAACGAACAGCTGGAAGCCGCTGGAAGCCGCTGAAAGCAAATGACACAAGATCTTGTGCTAGGGAGAATCATGCAGGCACAGAGGAGAATTTTGTTTAGCAGTGGATGACGGAATCCATCGGTTCAGATGACGAACTCCTTAATTTTTCGGGATAAAAAGTAGCCTATGTCCTACCCCGGGATCCAACCTATCTCTATACAAAATTTCACCAAATCGGTTGAAAAGATGGGCCGTGAAAGCGCAGCAGACAGACAGACAGACACACTTTCGCATTTAAAATATTAGTATGGATTCTTATGAGAAATAGTAGTTAGGTAAAGAAAAAGAAAATTAATTACCTTGTAAATAATCCAAACTGAGAATAACAGGGCTTGCAGTTACCAAACTTAGCAACACTTGTATTAACATAAACAAAAATGTATAATTCAACCCCACAACTACACTAAAGTTGTCCACGACGTGAACTAGGAAACACTTGTCACTTGACACTTTATTATCTGTCTGTGGTCTGGTCGGCCATGTTGAAATGGGGGGCCCCATTTTTGTGTGTCTGTTTTTGTGTTCGCTACGATCTTCGAAGCATTGTTTTCGTTTCTGCAACAAAAGAGAAGACACATTGATATTTTATAAATAGGTAGGAAACATTCAAGTCATATCTTCGAAAAATTGCTGAGGGAATCGTAAGCACCGCACCATTCAAGCAACAAATTTTCCCGAAATCAACACGCTGAGTGGGTGATTAGTTATATAAAGTAAAAGTTTATTTGAATAAAAAGCATTTTGATTTTTTTTTTTGATTTATACCTCTCAATGAGCAGGCACAATGAAATTATTATAAGTAAAAAAAATACATTTTAATCTAAATTAAAAACTAAATTTTAAAAATATCATCTAAGCCGCTGTGCCCAGAACGCTGGCTGCGCTACCCCTCTGAATAGCCAAACTTATATGTTAGTCGAGGTAACTGCCAGCCCTCTGATCACCTGTGAACTTTGTGAGACGAGGAGAAACATCCTTAATAAAGAAGGATCTAGCATCTTCGCCCCACGACCCCAGGGTTTCAACACCAAAAGGCACTAAAATTAAATAATCCATCTATACCATCTATACTCTATAGCTATACTTACTTAATATTATAAATGCAAAAGTTTGGCTGGATGGATGTATGGATGGATGGATGTTTGTTACTCAATCACGTCACAACGGCTGAACGGATCTGGATGAAATTTGGCACAGAGATAGATTATAGCCTGGAATAGCACATAGGCTACTTTTTATCTCGGATAATTAGAGTTCCCGCGGGAGTCAAAAACCACAATCCACGAGTCGAGGGCATCAGGTAGTTTGTTAATATAGTTTTCTCGTATAGCTATAAAAGGGCCATGGAAAACAGCCCTGAAGTACCGTTAGGGTAATGAGCCTACCGGTAACACTAAACCACTGGATTGCGGAAGGCTGTGCGGCACAGTTATAATTGTACGTTCGTCTGTCCTATCGTAACTCTGCAATTTAACTGTTTGTGGCTTTTAGCTGTTGTTTAATTAATATAAGTTTATTTAGTGGTTACGATGGTAAAGTTTCGACGAGGCGACCTCCCTGGGGCCATACTGTTAAGAAATAAATACTCAAATTGACAGTTTGATGTCACGTACCTTGACGTGCCTAAAATAGGGATTCGAAACATATCATCAAAGTCAACAATAACCGGTATGGACCCTGTTGCAGTGTTGCATTTGAGTGCTGTTGGGAGGTCCCGGGTTCGATCCCAACAGGGCCGATCCTTGAATTTATAATTTCTGGATGGTCTGGCCTGGTGAGAGGCTTCGGCCGTGGCTAGTTTGGCCGTATGGCCGACCACCATACCGGCAAAGACGTGCCGCAAAGCGATATAGCGTTCTCGTATGATGCCGTGTAGAAGCCATACTCCTAATAGGTTAGCCATTAGACTGCACCATCTTAGACTGCACCGTCACTTAGCATGAGGTGAGATTGCTGTCAAGGGCTAAATTGTAGTGGAGAAAAAAAAACATTTTTAACCGACTTCCAAAAAAGGAGGAGGTTCTCAATTCGGCGCGTTTTTTTTTTTTTTGTAAATGTATGTCGGTGCATATCTCCGTGGTTTCTGAACCGATTTGATTTTTTTTCTATCAGTCGTTAGAGAAAGCTCTCGAGGTGGTCCCATAAAAACTCTCCAAATCCTAAACCCTGACACTAAAAAGTTAAAAATAAAAATTATTTCCAAAAGTCGAGTCTGATGCGTCAACTTTACTTATCCTTGTCATACCCGCCCGACTTCAACATAGTGGGTAGAAATCAACATTATTTTGTACTTTACAGTGGCTTTGGAAGTCGGTTTTTTGGAAAGTTTTTTTATCTAATTTCTACTTCAAGTTAATTGTTAGTGGACCCTAAGAACAAAGAAGATGATCAAAGAACAATAAGCTCAATTCGGTATAATCCACCAAAGCAGATAAATCTATGTGGTACAGCGTGTAGCTTGCACGTGCAGCTTGCGATATGCATCGCCCAATAAGCCAGCTATTCACACCGGCACAACACCACACCACACATTAAATATACGTTTCATTCCGACATCGGAACATCCCAGGAGATGTTGACTAAACTTTTTGCCGGATTATAGCGAACTAGATGATGCCCTCGTTGGTCTAGTGGTTAGCAAAGTCGACTGCAGATCACGAGGTCCTGGGTTCGATTTCCGGTCGGGCATAAAAAGTTAGGTATTGGGTTTTTCAATTAAGAAATTCTCAGTGCCAGCCCGGAATTGGAAGTTGGCGGTGTTTCACCTCCGTGCCTCGGAGAGCACGTTAAGCCGTCGGTCCCGGTTATTATCACTAACATGATAATAATCGTTAAAGCCCGCCAACCCGCATTGGAGCAGCGTGGTGGGTCTAAGCTCTAATTCCCGCTCTCCTATGTGAGTGGAGGCCTGTGCCCAGCAGTGGGACGTTAATAGGCTGTAGTGATGATGATGATGATGAGACGATGCCCGCGACTTCGTCCGCGTTGATTTAGGTTTTTTCATTCCCACGGGAACTCTTCAATTTTCCGGGAAAAAATGTCCTATGTCCTCCCTCGGGATGCAAACTATCTCTATACCAAATTTCATCAAAATCGGTTGAATAGATGACAGACAGACACACTTTCACATTTTTAATAATATATGATGATCTAAAATCATTGGACGAAGTCTCGTCCAAAGATTTTAGATTCCCGCGGGAACTCTTGAATTTACCGGGATAAAAAGTAGCCTATATCCTCTCCCGGGATACAACCTATCCCTGTACCAAATTTCATCAAAATCAGTCGAACAGATGGGCCGTGAAAGCGTAGCAGACAGACGGACAGACACACTTTCGCATTTATAATAATAGTACCTATGTATATGGATTAAACTACTTGTTCCTTTATTATCATAGACTTCCGCAAAGTAACGCCTGTTTCAATCCAATAGAAGACGAGTGAGGCAAAGTCGGGTCCATATCAACTCGCATACATCTTCTCGTAGCCTAGTACAAGGTGGCCGGAGCACAACTTTCACACGTCCCGCCGCGCGCTAACGGTAGTCTGACCCACATACACTGACCAAATTACAAATTATCGCCGATTACGTATTCTATCATCACTAAGCGATGGACTAACTTACATACGGGTATCTATTACTTACATTGGGAATTGATGGTTCAGTCCTAAACTAAAATATTGTATCAAGAACCTATAAGGTTCTTGTATTGACCTAATCAAAAAATAGCAGCAAATCTTACAAATGCTTTTACAAGTGCTGTACAGCATTTTGTAAAACAACACATCCATAATTACAAAAAATTTCGTTCTGCACGATAGGCAAAACAAGAGGCCGTAAGCACGTGACTCCATCGCTCCGCCTCAAAAAACTCAGAAGGTCATTCGTGGCAATGAGCATTCTTTTCTATAACAAAATTCCACAACCTATTTTAAATTTGCCTACACACAAATTAAAGAAATCCATTAAAAGTATGCTCCTGAAGAAAACTACTGTTGAAGATTATGTAAATGATAGAGGAGCATGGATTTGATTGCTCCAGCAATGCTAAGGACAGTAACTTATGTACAATGAATGAATGAATACCACTACCACTGGTTCTGGTACACAGTGGTAGATTCATTTGACGATTCAAAAGTACCTACTTGTAAAAGTTTATTTGAATAAAAACATTTGAATTTTGATTTTTTTTTAATTTTATCAGCATTACGTAACTTTAGACAGGCAGACAACATTACATTCATAAGCTAATATTATAAATGCGAGAGTGTGACTGTCTGCTTTATTTTGTTAGTAAAATTTTGTACAGACAATATTATAGGTTGCATGATGCATCCCGGGAAAGGACATAACTCAATACTTTGATCATTGCATAATGGTCATACATAAGTATCTCTGATATCAATGATAAGTCTTGTTTTGACTCTACCACCGGTATGGAAAGTAGATTCTACTGAGACGAACGGACAAGAAACTCAGCAGCTTTTCTTATATACTTGCTCTTACATAGACTGCTTTTATCAAGGAAAATCAAACAGTTCTTTCGGGACTTTTTAGAACATCATCCAGTTATTTATAAAGACTAAGCTAAATTAGAAAAAAATAGCAAGACTACGTCATTGGCGTCTCCGTGTCGGACAAAAGTCCCTTAAAAATTAAGATTAAAAAAAGACTACGTCATGCCTTGTTACGATAAATTACATCTAGGTAAGTACAATAATTATTTCAACTAGCTTCCTCTAATAATCTCAAACTCAAGCTAAAGAAAAAAATTACAGTTAAAATCTGACCCGATTACCGTTCGTAACGGCTTCGAGAGCGTAAAATGTCATCACAGATTATTAAACCATTAGTAAATGTCACGCCACAGATAATATTGGATTTTTTCTGTCTGTGACTACTGAATAATGATGATAATTTTATTAGTAATACCACTCCATTAGAACATCCTCGGTGACAGCCAAAATTAATCGATGTTTGTAATCCTTACTAATATTATAAACGCGAAAGTTTGTATGTATGGATGTTTGTTACTCTTTCAAGCCAGAACTGCTGAACGGATCTGGATGAAATTTGACACAGAGATAGATTATTTATAGTCTGGAATAACACATAAATATAGGCTACTTTTTATCCCGGAAAATTGAAGAGATCCCGCGGGAACCAATAAACCTCAATCCACGCGGACCAAGTCGCGGCCATCAGCTAGTATTTTACTATTTTTTTAAAAAGAGCAACCAATTACTTTCTTGCTGATTCTTCTCGGTAAAAATGTTAAATTCCGAACCAATGGCAGATTCACTTGATTATTCAAAAGCACTTGTCAAAGTCAAATTGAATAAAAAAAAACCGGCCAAGTGCGAGTCGGACTCGCGCACCGAGGGTTCCGTACTCAAGAAGTAGGTATAATTACCTTTGTTAATGAACCGCAAAACTAACTTTGTTTGTAGAGGTTTACTGTTAATATCAAAAAATTACGTTTGTTGTATGGGAGCCCCCCTTTAATATTTACTTTATTGATATTTAATTATTTATTTTGAAAGGTAATATACAAGTTAATATTCTGTGAAAATATGAACCGTCTACCTGTTACCGTTTTTAATATTGAGCAAAAAAACACGTTTATTGTATGGGGACCCCCCTTAATATATATATATTTTTTTAATTTTTAGTATTTGTTGTTATAGCGGCAACGGAAATACATCATTTGTGAAAATTTCAACTTTCTAGCTATCACGGTCTATGAGATACAGCCTGGAGACAGACAGACAGACAGACAGACAGACAGACAGACAGACAGACAGACAGACAGACAGACAGCGGAGTCTTAGTAATAGGGTCCCGTTTTTACCCTTTGGGTACGGAACCCTAAAAAAGATATGAATTTTTAATTTTGATAGCTTGCCTCCGCATAATCGAGAATGAAGAGAAGTAGAGATTGTGCTAACATAATCTTGGTAGGAATAGGGAGAAAATAACGCAGACTGCATTAAAGGTACCTACTAGAATGAAACAATTATTTCTCTCGGAAGGCGCCTAGGACTGGTCGGATTTCTCGCGCCATTTACGTCTATTATCCTAACGGTACTCTGCTAAAGTGGGTTGATTAATTTAGTTTAATCTCGCTTATTAATCTTATGTAGGTATGTTACTTATGACGCTGGAGCACTTTTTATTGAAAATCGCTTTCACTTGTAACAAAAAGAAAACAAACAAATAACCGTGATAGCTTCGTGGTTAGCTTGGATCTATACGCCAGTGTAAGTTTCATATAGTGATAAATAGCTAAATAAATCATTTATCTATCTATCTGTCTGTAGTGAAAAATATGTTATTGCAACGCGTCTCGCGACTAAATGATTGTGGACTATACCACTGGTACGGTATACCATTCCTACAGAGAAGAATCACCAAGAAACTTGTACCTACGAGATAATTTTTGTGGTGCGTTTGAAATCGACTGCCTCGTTGGTCTAGTGGTTAGCATGTTCGACTGCGGCCGACGAGGTCACGGGCTCGAGCCCCGGATCGGGCCATTATTAAGTATTGGGGTTTTCTGACTAGAAATTCTCAGTACTAGCCCGGAGTTAGGAAGTTGCCGGTGTTTCAGCCCCGTGCCTCGGAGAGCACGTTAAGCCGTCGGTCCCGGTTATTATCACTAACATGATAATAGTCGTTAAAGCCCGCAAACCCGCATTGGAGCAGCGTGGTGGGTCTAAGCTCTATTTCCCACTTTCCTATGAGAGTGGAGGCCTGTGCCCAGGAGTGGGACGTTAATGGGCTGTAGTGGTGGTGGTGGTGGTGGTTTGAAATCAAAATATATTTTACGCCATTTTGTTTCTAGACAAACTTCCGCACTTATTGCATCCGATTTTACACTGTAACGTGATATGCATCTTTAAATTCATATAAAAATAGTCCAAGAGACGACCAAAAATGTATTAGAGCAAGAACACACACTTGCAAATAATTGTTGTTCGATAGATGTAATGCCTCCCGATTGTGTCGTAATCGGATAATCCATACTAATATTATGAATGCGAAATTATACATAAAATTAGTATGTACATGGATATTACGGACATGGTATAACCTGTCTGTCTGTCTGCTACGCTTTAACATCTTTTCAACCAATGTTGATGAAATTTGATGAAAAACTCACATTTGATCCCGGGAAATTAAGGAGTTACCGCGGGAATCAAAAATCTTAATTCGAATCTTAAGCGATTTCACTGGCATCATCTAGTGCCACATAAGTCAAACTGATTAAGGAATTCATACGAGTAGATGTCTTCATGTCAAAAAGTATGTATGAACTCCTGAAACAGTTTGAGTAATACGTTTTAAGCTGTCTAATGATTACGATGGGGCCTCGGCCCCCCAATTATGTAATAATTGTCGATCAAATCGTCTACGTTCGACTTCAAAATTTAACTAAAGTACGATTAGGTATGTACGATACCCTAAACGTATAAGAATGGATACACGAAATTGAGCTCTAATTCCATCATCAATGCCGTTATGGTTTATTTTACTTTGAAGCCGAACTTAGACGATTTGATCGGCAATCCTTACATGACTGCACCCCTGGTGTGTCAAGTTTTGCAACCGGCTCTCGGTATACAAAGGATTTTCTGCACATTGTATGTTAATAAAGTATTTTTATATTCTCACTACAGTTATTTTTTCCCCTCAGGCTATACCTGTGAGACTTTTGTTATTGCTCTTTGTAAATAATTTGTATACCTCTTTACAATATTTTTAACGAAACGATGACGATTTTGGCAACCCCGCTGGCGCAGTAGTGATCTAATAAATAATCGAGAAATCCCGTTTTCGATTCCCAGTTGTTGTTTTTAATCGTTGGCTTGACCGCGATCTCGCTGGTGGTAAGTGATGATGCAGTCTAAGATGGTAGCGGGCTAACCTGTTAGGGGCACAGCGGTTATATTAAACCCGTACCCCTATTCGGTTTCTACACAGTATCGTAAATCGCTTGACGACACGTCTTTGCCGGTAGGGCGGTAACTAGCCACAGCCGAAGCCTCCCACCAGGACTAAGATCTACGATTATTGTAGGTACTTAATAATAACCTCGATTCAACAAGTCAAATTCCCAAATTGCCCCTGCCGAGAACCGGCCCAGGGATCTCTCAGTTATACAAGATCACGGCGCTAGGGAGGTCGTCTAAACATTTTTTTATTGCATAAAAAAGAGAAAATCCCAAAGATACATAATTTAAATTATACAAGTGCTATCATATCGATTGGTTTCCATTTCACAACAGTTTCACAACCGTACACCATGCGGGCGAGTTGCAAAATTATGTTGAGCATTATAATCTTTGTAGGTGCATTTCCTGCGTTTTGAATGGATAGGTAAAGCCAATACAAAATAGTCAAGATTTTTGGATTGACTTGATTTTGAATTATAGATCCCACCAAAAACATTTCATGTAAAATTGGTTGCCAAAGACTCACAAGTGCATAATGCTTTCACTGTTAAAAAGTTATGAGATCTCTAATTAGAGCCAAGCCCGAAGGTGAGCTCCTCTTTGTGCTGCGCATCATAACCCACGGAGTCTGTCTCAAGTTCAAAGTACTAGTTCTAAATGCTCTTTACTGTGTACCAAACTAATAATATTAAATAACATGTAAGTCTATATATAAAACTTGTCCCTAGAACCTCTACATCTTGGTAAAAAGGTATGGCTTGGCCGTTTAATATTCGTCGAACATTTCCTGACATAACATTTAAGTCATTAAGGAATAGTTAGGGCGACATATACGAAACGGCCAAGCCGTACCTTTTTACCAAGATGTAGAGGTTCTAGGGACAAGTTTTATATATAGACTTACATGTTATTTAATATTATTAGTTTGGTACACAGTAAAGAGCATTTAGAACTATGTACTTTGAACTTGAGACAGACTCCGTGGGTTATGATGCGCAGCACAAAGAGGAGCTCACCTTCGGGCTTGGCTCTAATTAGAGATCTCATAACTTTTTAACAGTGAAAGCATTATGCACTTGTGAGTCTTTGGCAACCAATTTTACATGAAATGTTTTTGGTGGGATTTCATTTATTTTTGGCAGGCGCCCTAGATTTTTTGATTTTTTTTAGCTGAATGCTAGATGATTGATACTTGGTAAGTTTAATAAATCTGTCAACGACATGTTATCCTGAAAATTACAGCTTTCTACCATGTTCCGTACCGAAGTTATGACTGTTCTAAAATACAAGGAAATGCTGTCAGATTTGCACCCCCTATACGAGGGGTTGGAGATGAAAAGATTCAGATTTCTTAATTTTCCTGTTGTTTATATGCAAATTCTAGCCTACATACCAAATTTCAGTCTTCTAGCACTTCAGGAAGTACCTTTTTTCAGTTGATGATCATCAGTGAGTGAGTACGAAATCGACGTATTTTAGGTAATCAATAAACTGAAACTATAAATGCTAAAAAATTGAAACTTGGTATATTCGGTAAGTCCCCCAACAACATCTTATCCTGAAAATTTCAGCTTTCTAGCGTCATTCGGACCGAAGCTATGACGGTTCGAAAATTCGACGAAACGCTTCGAGAAAAGGTAGGTAGTGCCCCGTTTCCTTTGGCTCGTCTTTGGCGGGGACACTCCCGTGTCCCCAGATTAAATTAAAAAGTGCGTTGACTTTTGATGACGTCACAATTCAGCATTCCATACAAAATCCGCGCGCGCGCGCGCGTTTTGAAGTTTGAAAAAAAGTTCCTGATTTGACTAGCTGTTCTAAAAGCTCAATTGTACGGGTTATAATAAAGTGAAGGATAAACCAACAAACAAACACATTCGTATTTATATGTTGTTGTCGTAGTTACCGGCTTCGCACGGGCATCCAAAGTAGGTACCTATCCATAGTTGCATTTTTGATGATGATTTTGCTAAGTGTGGATTAAACTTTGGAGATAGAAAATAAAGCTCTGTATTATTTAATCTTTGTTTATTTTTTTAGATATATAAATTAACTAGGTGATTCCCACGGAAGCAAGTAGCAACCGATGTTCCAAATTTCGTCAGAAATTTTGGTTGAAAAGTTGGGCCCTGAAAGCGTAGCAGACAGACATACACACTTTCGCATTTGTAATAATGCATAGTAAGTAATGTAGTATGGATCTATTCTGGCTTGCAACTCCGAGACTAGGAAGCATGTATAGTTCGCTTATCAGGCACAATAATAATTTGTTCGTGATCTGAGTTTATATTGGTAGTTATCTACTTGTTAACTTTCAAACCTCATGCCCTTATGACTTATGAGTGTTTTAACACGATAAATTCCTTAAATTAAGCGCCTTTTCTTTTAAAGGCGTCATATTGCGTGGAATTAAATCGCATTGATTATAAGAAATATTCATAACTAGCTGATGCCCGCGACTAAGAGTTGGGTTGGGTTGAGGTTCTACCGGGATAAAAAGTAGCCTGTATGTTATTCCAGACTATAATCCATCTATGTGCCAAATTTCATCCCGATCCGTTCTGCCGTTCTAGCTTGATTGAGTAACAAACAAACATCCATCCATCAATCCATCCAAACTTTAAATCCAAACACCCTGGTTTTCAAGGGTCCAATCCTCGGGCACGTAGGTACCTGCTTCTAATTTTTCTGAGAAAGTTACTTATATGTGCGTTTTTAGTGGTTTTAAGCAAGTACATATCACTTGCAATATTTGGCTATAACGTTAAAGGAAAACATCGTGAGGAAACCTACATTACCGATATAGTATGACGACCTCTGTGGCGCAGTGTTGAGCGCCGTGCGGAGATCCCGGGTTCGACCCCCGGCAGGGTCAATTTGGGAATTTATAATTTCGGAATTTTCCCTGGTCTGGTCTGTTGGGAGGCTTCGGCCGTGGCTAGTTACCATCCTACCGGCAAAGACGTGCCGCCAAGCGAATTAGCGTGCCGGTACGATGCCGTGTAGAAACCAAAGGGGTATGGGTTTAATATAACTGCCATGCCCCTAACAGGTTAGCCCGCTACCATCTTAGACTGCATCATCACTTACCATCAGGTGAGATCGCAGTTAAGGGCTAGCTTGTAGTGGATAAAAAAAAATAGTTCTTCATAATGTTCTCAAAGGTATGTGTTAAGGAAATAGGTCGAGAGAGAAAAAGGAGGTCAAATCATCCATACTAATATTATAAATGCGAAAGTGTGTCTGTCTGTCTGTCTGTCTGTCTGTCTGTCTGTCTGTCTGTCTGTCTGTCTGTCTGCTACGCACAACGGGGAAGGACATAGGCTACTTTTTATCCAAGAAAATCAAGAGTTCCCGCGAGAATCGAAAAAACTTGGTCCACGCAGACGAAGTCGCGGGAATCATCTAGTACCTAATAAGTATTAAATTATATAAAATCAAAATAAATTATGATCATAGAGATGAATGATACGTTCGTTCAAAAAAAATTAACCGATTTGATTTTATTAATTACTTATATCTATATATATAAAATTCAAAGTCCTGACTGACTGACTTATATATCAACGCACAGCCTAAACCGCTAGGGTTAGAGACTTGAAATTTTGACAGTAGCTTCCTTTTATGACGTAGGCACACACTAAGAAAGGATTTTTCAAAATTCCACCCCTAAGTGGGTAAAATAGGGGTTGAAAGTTTGTATGAAAGTCCGGTAAAAAATAAAGAAATACGTGTTTCACAGTTCTTGAAAATTCTACCCCCGAAGGGGTGAAATAGGGGATGAAAGTATATATGAAAGCCCTTCATTTCTCAAGATATTTCTCAAGTTGTATCAACGAAACTTGGTATTTTGGCCTTTAGTAATAAATAAAGAAGTATGTGTGGCACAGTTTTTCAAAATTCCACCCCCAAAGGGGTAAAATAGGGGTTGAAAGTTTGTATGAAAGTCCTTCGTTTCTTCTATGAAACTTAGCGTTTGGTCTTTCAGTTAGATATGCAGAAGTAGGTACGTGTTTCACAATTTTTGAAAAATTGACCCCCAAAGGGGTGAAATAGGGGGTGAATGTCCTTCATTTTTATCAAGATATTTTTGAAGTTATAACAACAAAACTGGGTATTTTGGCTTTCGGTATAATATATAGAAGTACGTGTGACACAGTTTTTGCAAAATTCCACCCCCAAACGGGTAAAATAGGGTTGTAAGTTGGTGTAAAAGGCCGCCGTTTTTCAAGTTATAGCCATGAAACTTGATGTTTGGGCAACGGGTTTGAATTATGAAATACATAATTCACATTTTTTGAAAATTCTTTCCCAAAGGACGTTAAATAGTCCTTCAATTACGCTGCAACAGAGCAACGGATCGACGTGTTTTTTTGCAAGGGTTCTTTTTATCCCGGAAAATTAAGGAATGCCTGTGGGAGTTATAAAACTTATGCCACGCGAACGAAGTCGCGGGCGTCCGCTAGTGTGAGTATAAAAATAACGAGCAAAAGATTAGGCCGACATTTTTGGCCGACATCGAAAAAACAAGGACACTATGTCAAAGACATACAGGCTTTCATCGCAACCTCTAAATAACGGCAGTGCCCATACTTTCTGTTTCCCAGCTCAACCGATGTTAATGACCTCAGAACCTGCTTATCTCAGCTTATCTCGAAAGTAAGTCGATTGAAAATTGAAATGTATGTAAAATTCTTGCGATACGAAAGTAAATGGCTGTTTATATGTCGACCTTTGCCGATTGTGTTTTTTTTTGGGTCATTCCGTTCGACATTTTTGTAAAGAAAATGATTATTATTAAGCTATTGCATAGCATTTATCGCGGGCCTTGAGCGTGGAGACCGAATCCAGAAATTCCGTAACGAAAAAAAACCTTACGCTTTGATTGCTATGACTACTTGTGTTGTTCACTTCAATTTGTTTAAAATAAAAAGACTATTTTTATGAAAAGATGTTTTACGAAATAATTTTAAAGAATTATGTTTTAAAAACATAATTCTTTAAAATTATTTCGCTTTTATATTTTCAACAATTTGAAGTCAACAACACAAGTAGTCATAGCAACCAAAATCATCTTTTCATAAAAATAGTCTTTTTATTTTCAACAAATTTAAGTCAACAACACAAGTAGTCATAGCAACCAAAGCGTAAGGTAAGCTGATAAAAAATGCTATGCAATAGCTTTAACCGCGGCAGTCTCCGAGTGCCACACGTCTTTTTTTTTATTAAGTTGCTTCAAAAAATAGGACTTTTATGCAAGTTTATTTTTAAAGCGCATTTTAATTTTGAATTACGAAGTAAAACGTTTTACTAAACGATTTTGTAATCACTTGATAAGACCACAAGACCTTAAACCACTGCTGGCAGCAAAGTCCTTTGTCTCGCAAAGTTAATTTAAGAAAACAATCCAGTTGGGTTTTTAAACAGTCGTCTTTACGACTCGCGAAAAATAAAATTTGAATGAAGAATAAATAATAATATAAGAATGTATGTCAAATGTTGGTGCGACAAAATCGGCCGCGTTCGGTCCGGGTCGGATTCCATACGGGACCGTGTTTCGTTCATTTCACTGACCTACATTTACACAACGGAACGCGACCAACACAAACTCACGACCGGCCGCACTTTTTTATAACTTTTTTTATTGTTGCAAATTGATGTTATTAAAGACGTTCAGAAATTTCAGTCTTATTTTAATATTTTTTAATGCATAATAATTTTTTTATGACTGCAATAAATTTCAACCGCAAATGAATTTTAAATAAATTGCAATAAATTAGTAAAATATACCTACCTAATAAGTTCATAATAATATATATGTAACATAAAGAAATTAAACTCAAAGCATATTATTTTCGTTTAATAACCTTTGATCTGTAACTTAGAAAGTTCGTTACCTAAGTTATAAGTTTTAAAAAAGGGCTGCTTGAAGTATAATCCCTCCAGTAGAGATAAGTTTTCCTTTGTGCACGTCCTTTTCATTCTTTAATAATATTTCGTTTTCAGTTATAAGTAAATATTAGTACAAGAATTAATTAATAAAACGCTGACTTATGTAATGTTTTTGAGATGAGACTTATCTATAGTAAAATTTTATTACTTAATTCAATCATATCAAATAAGTCTTTCAAGTCGAAGTCGAATCATAGAAAACAAATTGAGCTAAGTTAACGTAACTACCTACGCTTAGTTATTTTCAAATAGGTAACGCTAAGGAAGTACACATTATGCTAACAGTGTTAATAAATTCGCTCGTTGAAGTAACTAAATCGCAAGGGTCTAAAGGCTGGCTTTCCTTTAATGAACATTCTGGTTTTATTTCTGTAGAGCGGCCAGTAGGAAGAGCAACAACCTATGATTGCAGGGCCGTTATATTCCCGATCGTCTCGGCTGAGCACTGATAAAGCTATAAAAAACGGGCTCTTTCATCCATGTCTTTGAACTTTTTTTGTGCTTTTTACCAATTAAATTAATTCAAGACTCAGCATTTCTAAACGACTCTCAATTTTTTTCATTAGAAAGCAACGGTTCCAAATCTAAAAATCATCTTAAAAATATTGTCTATGATCATGACATGATAAAAACATTTTTTTTTAAATATAGGTAATTTAATTAAAATTATTCACCTGTTTAGCGGTCTCCACTACACACCATCACGAAATCATTATCCACGGCCACATAAACAGTTATTCCTACCTAATCGTACTATATTAAATACAAATTACTTAGAATCCCTAAAGGTTAAATTAAAAAAAAAGTTTTTTTTTAAATAAGTACCGTCGGAAATAGAACAATAACAGTGACAGTTACGCGCGCGCTTTTATTTCAACTTTTTTAAATTCCGCGCTAGGCACTGGGCTGAGGCCTTGACCGCTAGGCGGCTGCGGTCATACTGCGAGTCTTGACTTGGTTGTATATTGTATACAGGCTTCTCAGGTCATGTATACTTTCCTACAGTTACTTTTCGCTTGGCTGCACTGATTACGGTCGACTTTTTTTTAACTCGCAAAAGCTTATCGTTTACAACCTTTTAGAGAGGAAATATGCCGTGTTTTTTAGGCGACTAGGCTTAGCTTTTAACATTCTTGGATGTGTGATTTCACCGGTCCAGGCTTGTAAGTTAGTGAGGTTTTCGAACAAAGAAACAGGATTCTGTGTCGTTAAACCCTGTGTATAAAGTATATTAGTAAGATAAACTACATATAAAGGCTAGGAGTAAAAAGCTTTGTGAAAACAGCAAAATATGCTGCAGGCAGTGGTGAGCGCATAGAAGTACAAGTAGAAGGTCCCGGCGGGTTCGATCCCCGGCGAATACAATTTGGGGATTTGAGACTCTAAAATTTAAATGGTATCAGGTCTGGTATGATGGGAGGCTTCGGCTGTGGTTAGTTACCACGCTACCGGTAAAGACGTGCCGCGAAGCAATTTAGGCGTTCCGGTACGACGCTGTGTAGAATTCAATTTAATATATTACTGCCCCCTAAAAGTTTAGCCCGCTACCATCTTAGACTGCATCAGAATAAATTATTTAAAAAACTGCCGTCTCTCATCTCTAGAATTCTGCTTTTCCATATTTTGTATCCGGATATTTATATGGCTCTAAAAAAAGATTGATAAACTTAAACAGTAATGGCAACATTAGCGGTAGAGACTCGTCAAAATATTTTTCATATACATTTATTCTCCATTGTTTAGAGTTCCGTAGTCAACAAGGAACCCAGTTTAGCCATGTCCGTCCGTCCGTCCGGAGCTCAACTCAGAGACTATTAGAGTACCTACTACAAAGCTGTAATTTGGTATGGCTATAGGTACCTACATATTAATCACGCCGACAAAGTGGTAAAATGAAAAATTAAAAAAAATAAAGTAGGTATACCCTACCAGTCCTACCACGTTAAAGTGAGGATGATTTTTTTGTCTATTCCATGATTTGTGGTGTCGTTGAATATAGGTCGTTCAAAAATATGGGTATGGGAAAACCATTTTTCGATTCAGGGTTCCGTTTGTGAAATATTTAGCGTAAGTGTTAATTTTTGTTAGAGTCAAGTGTCTTCCCCCTGCAAGCTAAAAGGTTGTTTTTGGATACGTGAAAAAAATCATGACAGTAGTTTATCTAACGAAGTTAAAAGGGAAACTGTCACGTGTAAGTAGGCTTTACAAGTTAACGAGCAATAGTCGACTAACATAAAAAGCTTATAAAACATCCGCCAAGACATCCGCATGTTGTGACGGGCAACTACGGAACCCTTTACAGCACGTGGCCCGACACGCACTTGGCTGAATAATTTATTGTTTGAGCCGTTCAGCTCTTGTCTACGTAGAATAGAGCCCATGAATAATAAGAGTTCATTAATTCATTGTGCCCCCTGCCTCGTTGGTCTAGTGGTCAGCATGTTGGATTGCGGCCGACGAGGTCCCAGGTTCGAGTCCCGGGTCAGACCATAATTAAGTATTGGGTTTTTCTAACTAGAAATTATCAGTACTAGCCCGGAGTTAGGAAGTTGGCGGTGTTTCACCCCCGTGCCTCGGAGAACACGTTAAGCCGTCGGTCCCGGTTATTACTTATCACTAACATGATGGTCGTTAAAGCCCGTCAACCCGCATTAGAGCAGCGTGGTGGGTCTAAGCTCTAATTCCCTCTCTCCTATGAGAGTGGAGGCCTTTGTATGTGTGTGTGTGATGCTAATGGGTTGTAGAATTGTTGGGTTGTGGAATTCATTGTGTCGAGGGATTTTTATGAAATTCTCATTCGGTCTCCATGCGTCGTTCTTTCTTAATTTCTGGATTTCTGACAAATCCTATAAATCTATGTGCTTTTCATACTCAATATCAACAGTTACTCATCAGTTTTGACATGACGCGACGCTCTAAAGAGAGTCAAGATTTTTAACATCAGACGTTATTGTATGTTAAGTTTGAGTTTTGACCATAGTAAATAATAATTAATTTATAATACCAGATCAACCGCTCTACTGTAGTCCAAAAAACATTGCAATGTTTTTGTTAGTAATTAGTAATATTTAAAAGTATATATTTTTAAAACAAAACTAAAAGGAACCAGAATCATTTGAGACCTCCCTGGCGCAGTGTTGAGCGCCTCTTAGACTACATTGTCACTTACCATTATGTGAGATCGAAGTAAAGGGCTTATAGTGGATTTTTAAATTTTGGCACGAAAGCCAAAAATTGCGCATCCTCAAACTGTCTTAGGGTCAAAAATATTTTGAATAGTACTTGATTGCCTCTAATTTAATATTACATAATTTCTTCATAGGTACAATTCGAGTATAAAATAGAAATTTTTATCAAGAATAATATAATTTAATATTTTGAGGAGAAACACCTTGAACCACGTTCCTAGAACAGTCAGTTGTATAAAAAAACGTCTGTCATGTCATGAATCATGTCATCTGTCAACTCTGTCAACTTGTCAATGTCAAGCAAAATAGAATAAAATTTTAAAATTCTAAAATTGTAAAAAACATTTCGAGTAGCTTGATTCTTTGTCGAATTTGAATTTAGCTTTATATTTTCATATGATCAGAGTAATTTTATTTGAACCACAGTAATTTAATTTACCGCAACTCATAACCTAAAAATTCACATGGCTAAAGTAAGGTAAGAACAACCAAATATTAACTAACTTTAAATGTTGAATTGATTGAGTAATTTCGAAGGATATAAAAGGAATTATAAAAAATATGTAACAACCACCTGTCCACTAATAACAGTTACGTAGCAAATAATAAGCAGATAGCAATAGGTACATGGAGGCTGATTGATGATTCTGTAGTGCACAATCTCTAAACTAAAATTTTTACTTATTTAATATTATTTTAGACTCATTGACTGCGATTTCTAGATTTAATTATTTGTTGACATTATTTAATTATCTAATGTTGTACTTAGTAGCTTAAATTAATTTGATTTTTATAATTTTTAATTTAATTACTGGATAACTACTCATATTTATTATTAAGTAAGTATGCTCAATGTTCATTGTAATTAAATATTATTAATGCAATGCCCTGACAGGGCCTCATGCCAATGTAAACATGAACGCAAATATGAAATAATTGAATAAAATGACAGCATTAAATAATGGGGAAACACTAAAAATGGAGAATTCCACAGTTTTCTTGGGGGTGACCTTGGATAATAAGCTTCAGTGGGGCGCTCACATAGAGACACTAGCGGGTAAACTTAGCTCGGCTGCTTTTGCTGTCAGGAAAATTAGACACCTTACCGATATTGAAACGGCTAGGCTACTTTGCCTATTTCCACAGCGTCATGTCTTACCGCATTTTATTGTGGGGCAGAGCAGCTGATATCCAAACAATTTTTATATTGCAGAAAAGAGCCATCCGTTCTATTTATAAAGTCGGATCACGCGAATCACTTCGTGAAAAATTTAAAGAGATTGGTATACTTATGGTGCCTTCACAATACATTTACAATAATATAGTCTTTGTCAGGCGGAACATTAATCTTTATAAGAAAAAAAGTGATACTCACAATCGATGTACTAGAAACCGCCATAAGCTAGTAACAGCGTCATATCGTGTACGCAAGGTGCAGAAATCCTTTGTGGGGTCGAGTGTACACTTTTATAACATGGTTCCCAAAGAATTTCTAGATTTACCATTACATAAATTTAAAGACTATTAAACAGCATTTGTTAAGTCGAGGTTATTACACCATCGATGATTTTCTGACTGACAAAGTTGCATGGAAGCAACCGGCTTTGCATCCAGTGACCCACAAGTCAGTGTAATACTTGATGTATGTGTTGTATTGTTTACATAATATTGTAACCTTTATCTTTTTTAAGAAAAGAGCAACTGCTGAGTTTCTTGCCGGCTCTTCTCAGTAGAAACAGCTTTCCGAACCGGTGGTAGAGTCTTTAACGTATCATAAGTGACACAAGTGGTCCTACATGAAATAAATAAATCAATTGCTAACCCTTTCATAATACTCCTAGTGAAAAGGGACAGAACTAGATTTAAAGCTGTCATTTTAGTTAAGAGATTGTGTTACACAGAATTGGCCATATTATAGTATATTTAACTGGCTTGCTCTGTTGAAGGATAAACCAACAAACAAACCCACGTTTGCATTTATTAGGTTTTCGTAGTCAACAAGGACTATCAAGTGTAGTTTTGCCATGTCCCTCGTTCTGTCTGTCTGTGGATTAGCTCAGGGGATTTTACAAGAAAGCTGTAATTTGGCAAGAGTATACATGTTAATCACGCTGCCAAAGTGATGGAACACAATTTTGAAAAAAAAAACATGGAGCCCTACACTGCTTGTGGCATGTCACACACTTGGCCAGTTTTAAATTATAATATTATACTTCTCCAATTTTATTTATTACTAGCTCATGCCTGCATTTTTGTCCCCGTGGATTGTGGTTTTTTGGTACCAGCAGGAACTCTTTCATTTTCTGGGATAAAAAGTAGCCTATAATTATGTTATTCCAGACTATTATCTATCTCTGTGCCAAATTTCATCCAGATCTGTTCAGCTGTTTGGACATGATTGAGTAATAAACATCCATCCATCCTAACTTTTATAATATATAAGTATTGAAGTGTGGATTAGTATAGATAGTAAAGATATAATATGTATTACAGTCAAAACCGTTTACTGCGACATCGTTTAGAACAACATGCCGGTTATATTGACCTAGAACAAAGGTCCCGGCTGAATGCTATATGACCGCCTTATCAAAAATATAGCCATTTACGACATTGCTGATAACGACATACCTCATTAAACGACCACATCTTACTAATATTATAAATGCGAAAGTTTGGATGGATGTATGGATGTTTGTTACTCAATCACGCCCCAACAGCTTAATGGATCTGGCTGAAATTTGGCACAGAGATAGATTATAGTCTGGAATAGCACATAGGCTACTTTTTATCCCGGAAAATTAAAGAGTTCCCACGGAAACCAAAAACCTCAATCCATGCGTACGAAGTCGCGGGCATCAGCTAGTTTAACTAATATTTCGGAGAATTAGATCTGTTAGATTTATCTGTTAAAGAAATAAATCTAATTAATATTAAAATTCTTATTTCAGTGTTGCCAATCCAGTGAAGGCAGCGATTGCTAAGAAACGCAAACGCAATCCTAAACTCAACAAGAATAAGTCTAAGAATAAAACCATAGAAGTCAAACCTTCAGTTGCACTCAGTGTTAAACCAGCTTTGGATACATCCAAAGATGATGTTGAAATCAAAGGTCCGAGTGAATTTAAAAAGGTAATAACTGTTCTATCTATATTTTACTAGTGACTGCCAAGAAAATTATTATTTCTGCACTTAGCTGTCTGTTGTGCGTGAGATTTCGGGTGGGACTCCCTGCCAGATCGCTCCAGGCAGCCAAGCTCACTCTAGAATCCAAGCAGGCCACCCAGGTTGGCAAAACTTCCGGTAGTGTTGCTGGGGAGCCAAAGTAGGCTTCTCGTTGGGTGGATACATCGCTGTATGTGTTTTGTTAAACCTAATCTTAAATGTAATCTTGTTATTGCAGGTGACACCAACTTTATCAAGGGAGGAGTTTGCAGAAATATTCCCTGTGTTCAAGGATCAGGAGCTGATCAAAAAGTTCCACAGTGTCAGCTTCACTAACAATCAGAAAGGTAAACCACTATCGACTAAATTTGGCGCCCTATTACATTAAAATAACAGCTACAATGTAACAATCACAATCAAGGGATAGCAATTTTGTTGTCATTTTAGTTTGGAGATCTAAAATTCTTTGTCTTAAATTTTTACTTTTTGTTGATGAAATTTTAAGCCAGCAAAATAGCTGATGTCTGCGACTTCGGCTGCTTGGAATAAGTTTTATTAAATTTCCACAAAAACTCCTTAATTTTCTGAGAAAAAAAGTAGCCTATGTCACTCTCCAGGTCCTCAAATTTACCCATGCAAAAAATCATGTCAATCCATTGCTTTTTATGTGGCGTGAATGAAGGACAAACCAATAAATATACTTTCCTTAGTATGATTATAAAATTTCAGGTAGAATAAAACAGAATTTAAGAGACAGCCTCAAAGGTATCTCAGAGCACTTACTGCCGGATGTGATTAACAACCGTGTACAAGCCATAGTCAACGAGAATACCACATTAACAGATGCGAAGTTGCGACAAATACGAATACTCTACAACATGCTCAAAACTACAGTCGAAAACCAAGCCCCTGTTGAAATAGTGAAGAAAAATAAAAAAAATAAAAAGAAGAAGAAAAGTAAAGGAAAAAAAATTGACACTGAAGTGAAGAGTGAAACAGAAGTGAAAAGTGAAACGGAAGTGAAAAGAGAAACGGAAGTGAAAAGTGAAACAGAGGTGAAAGGTGAAGAAACTGAGGAAGTAGAGGAAATGAAAGACAGTATTATGAACGGAGAAGAGGACGATAAAAAGGGTGCAAAGAAAGAAATAGATAACAAACAAGATAAAACCAAAGGTCCCAAAAGATATGTTGTGTTTATTGGGAATTTACCTTTAGATATTGACAAAGAGAGAGTGAGTGGGAGTCTTTATTATTTTTAAACAACTTCAACTTTTCTACAACCTCCCTGGCGCAGTGTTGAGTGCTTGTCTTAACGTCCGGGTTCAATCCCCAGCAGAGCCAATTTTGGAACTTACTAGCCCGCGTCAGAATAATTGGGATATTTCCTAAGTCAAAATTCAAAATTCAAATGATTTTTATTCAAATAAACTTTTACAAGTACTTTTGAATCGTCAAGTGTATCTACCACTGGTTCGGAATGCCATTCCTACCGAGAAGAACCAGCAAGAAACTCGGCAAGTCAAATATAAAAGCTCTATAAAAGGTGTCTCTCTCCTATAAGAGTGGAGGCCTGTGCCCAGCAGTGGGACGTTAATGGGCTGTAGTGGTGGTTAAGGAGAATAGTCTTGAAAATAGTTTTTTATAATATCAAAATTAAATAATTTTACCACTATTTTTCTTTACAATTCATATTCCTTGCAGATAACCCGACACTTTAAGGACTTCAAGGATTACATTGTGGATGTGAGGATCCCTAAACCGGGTCCTAATAAAAAAGCTGCCATCGCATATGTAGAGCTGAAGAATGAATTATGCTATGAGGTATTTTTTGTTTTATTTCATGAACTTGAACACTGGCTAATTCTTTTGTGATCTTTCAATCAATCAATCTATCAATTTTATTGCAAATCTGGATGAAATTTGGCACAGAGATAAATTATAGTCTGGACTAACACATAGGCTACTTGTTATCCCAGAAATTTAAAGAGCTCCTGTGGGAACCAAGAAACCTCAGTCCACGCGTACGAAGTCGCGAGTATCAGCTTGTATTTAAATTATCACTATCGCATCCGTATTTAGTTGAAAAAGTGTTAAATTTTACCTCACCTATAATTAATAATAGAGGGTACCGGAAATCTTCACGCAAGTGCCAACAACAACTGTTTAAAAAAATACTTTGATGAAATTATTTTTTTAACTATATGAATGGTTTTTTAGTTGGCGCTGTCCAAACACCACACGATGTTGGAAAACAAAAGAATCAACATACACTACACCACACAGAAGAACAGCAAAATAAGCAAAACTGAGGCAAAGGTAAATATATATATTATATAAAACTAGAGGTCGCCCGCGACTTCGTCCGCGTACAATTGTTGATTTCCTATGAGATTATGAAATTTTCCCGCTGCAAACAGCCTATCTATAGAGGCTTTATATAGCTTATGCAGGTTTTTTTATTATTTAAAACTGATAACTTAAATGCTGATTTTCATGTCTATACTTCAAAGTCATAAAATTTGTATGTAACCTTTCACCCTCATTTCACCCCTTTTGGGGTGGATTTTCGTAAAATTGCTTATACCAGTTATTATAACTTAAAACTAATAACCTAAATCCTGATTTTCAAGTCTCTTACTTCAAAAACTTGGAACCCTTATGTAAGCTTCCAACCCTCATTTCACCCCTATTGGGGTACATTTTCGTAAAATTGCTTATACAGGTCAATATTATTTATAACTAATAACTTAATTGCCAATTTTCATGTCTCTAACTTCAAAAACAAAGGACTTTCATACAAACTTCCAACCCCTATTTTAACCCCTTAGGGGTGGATTTTCTCAAAACCCTTTCTTAGCTGGCGTCTACACTATAGAAGGAATCTACCTTCCAAATTTCAAGTCTGTACGCTTTATACTTCCTGAGATATCGTGATTAGTCAGTGAGTGAGTGGTATTTCGCTTTTATATATATAGAAGAAGAAGAAGAAGAAGAAGATAGAAGATTCAAAGTCCTGACTGACTGAATGACTGACTGACTTATATATCAACGTACAGCCTAAACCGCTGGGGTTAGAGACTTGAAATTTTGACAGTAGCTTCCTTTTGTGACGTAGACGCTCACTAAGGAAGGATTATTCAAAATACCACCCCTAAGGGGGTGATACAGGGGTTGAAAGTTTGTATGAAAGTCCGTCATTTCTCAAGTTATATCCATGAAACTTGGTATATGAGCTGCGGGTTGAAAATGAAGAAAAACATGTTTCGCAGTTTTTGAAAATTCAACCCCAAAAGGTATGAAATAGGGGATGAAAGTTGGTATGAAAGGCCTTCATTTCTCAAGTTAGAACCATGAAACTTGGTATACGAGCTGCGGGTTGAAAATAAAGAAATAGGTGTGTCACAGTTTTTCAAAATGTTACACCCAAAGGGGTAAAATTTTGGTAAATAAATTGGGGTTGAAAGTTTGTAAGAAAGTCCTTCATTTTTCATGTTATAGCCATGAAATTTGGTATGTGGACTTCTGGTTTAAAATAAAGAAGTAAGTACGTATTTTTGAAAATGCTACCCCCAAAGGGTTGAAATAGGGTAGTCTTTTATTCAACAAGATATTTTTCAAGTTAAATCTACGCAACTTGATATTTTGGCTTTTGTTAAAAATACAGAAGGATGTGTGTCACATTTTTAAACATTCTATCCTCAATGGGTTTAAATAGGGGTTGAAAGTTTGTATTAAAGTCCGTCGTTTTTCAAGCTGCTATAGCCATGAAACTTGGTATTTGGGATCCGCTAATGATGAAATACGGATTTTACAGTTTTTGAAATTGCTATCCCCAAGGACGTCAAATAAAAAGTTTGTAATTCAATCACGCCGCAACAGAGCAACGGATCGACGTGATTTTTTGCATGGGTATAGTTGGGTACTTGGAGAGTGACACAGGCTTCTTTTTAGCCCGGAAAATTAAGGCGTACCTGTGGGAATTAAAAGACTTAAGCCACGCGAACGAAGTCGCGCGCGTCCTCCATCGTCCGTCCATAGGTAGGCTACTTTTTATTCCGGAAAATTAAGGAGTTCCCGCGGGAACCAAAACAACCCAATCCACGCGGACGACGTCGCATGCATCAACTAGTAAAAAAAATGTCCTCCCGGCCGAATTTCGGCCACGGCGGCCTATCTCCAGAGAGCCACCTGCGCGGGAGATATTATAGTGCACAAGTGTGTGCGCAAACACAGGTGCACTTTCTGTTCCTTTACTCTCATAGCCCGATGGGACGGAAAATCCGACACGACTGGAGAGAGATCAGGCGCAGGACCGACGACTTTACGTGCTCTCCGAGGCACGGGGGTGAAACACCACCAACTTCCTAACTCCGGGCTAGTACTGAGAATTTCTTGTCAGAAAAACCCAATACTTGTTACGGCCCGACGAAATCCCGGCTTCGAGTCCCGGGTCTCGAAGCCGGGGCCTCGTCGTTAGCAGTAGAACATGCTAACCACTAGACCAACGAGGCTGCAGTTAGTTTGTAAAATATAAAAGCTAAAAAAAATATAGTAAAATCAGCTAGTATACATAATATGATGCTTTATTCATTTTGATTCTATTCGTCATCAGGGCAAAGCGGCGAAACTCGTAGCGTTACAGAAATCCGGCAAACTAGCGGGCAGTATTCCTTTGAACAGGAAGAGAAGCCAACGGCGACTGAAAGCGAAGCAGGCCAGAGCGAAGCTGGAAGCCGGGGCTTAACAATATAGTTTTTATTTTAACTAATTAAGTTATAATTATATTTAAATCTCTGTGAAAAATACATTTTTTTATTCTAAACTAGATATTACTTATTTTTACACATATTACTTACTAGCGAATGCCCGCGACTTCGTCTGCGTGGTTTGAGGTTTGAAAAGAACCTCTATCATCTATCTGAACCGATTTGAAAAGTTGTTCTATCAGTCGTTATAGGAAGCTTTCCAACAAGCGTTTGGTTGCACGCATCTGTACTGAACTATGACCGTACGTATCATACGTTTTCAAGCTGTTACACTAGATGGCGCATATGTTGAAAGTTCTTAGACTAGATGGCGTTAGTAAATCAAAATCACATTCTTTGACGGGGCCCGTCTAGAGGTTGTTGGCTGTTATATTAATATTTAATAATATATTATGCCATTCTAAATGGCCTTAGTTTTCTTAGTAAAACTTATCACCTCATTGAACTCATTATACACTTAGGTAGCATAACGCCACCTATGATATTTTAAGGAACTTATGCTGGAAAGTTCCTCATTCGATTTCTAAAATTGTAAAAACTAATTGTTTAGGTGAATATAGTAAAGAAAACAAATACAGAGTGCTTCAAAAATTATTTATTTATCCGTATATATAATTTATATATCCATTTTAAAGTTAAAATCAACCAATTCACACAACATAAACCTATAGTAAGTTCTCATACACACCAAAATATGTTTTGCGTTCAAACATCGACCTTAAGTGTGTGGCAGTAGAGTTGAGGTTACAAAAACATATCTTGGCAAAATTACAGACTAAAAAAATCTAGATATACAATAATTTAAAGAGTCCTGTCTATTTCGTAGATAGTCTGTGTTCCACAGATTAAAATTAATTATTTTCACCTGTGTCACAGCACAGAGTCTAATTTTAAAATAGTTTTTATTATATTATTTTAGAGTTATTAATAATAGCTGCGTTAATTAAGTAAAAACAATTTTAATACTTTAAAATACTCGAGTAGAAACACATTTTGTGCTTAGGAATGACATTATATTCTAGTATGTAAAATAAAATATTAATAAAACTATAATTTCATATAATATAATGTTGTGTCAAAATAATGTTCTGTTTATTACAGCTGGAAAAGCAAGCATACACATTATTCAAGGTAAATTTATTTTATTAAAATAAAAATTATACATAATTATTGATATCAATTAATTAAATATTGATACATTTTACTTGTATTAGAAAAATGTTCCAAAAATAAAATGATTCTAAAATAGTAAAGTTTTTAAGTCAAAAATAAAAGCTTGTAAGTGTATTTAGATTGTAGATAATATTCTGATCCTGTTCAGTGTTTAATTCTTAAATGAATTTCCAAATATTTACAAAAAATAACACTTGATAAATGTGTATGCTCGTTAAATACACAAAACACTATACTTACTGGTTTTATGACATTTAACTCAAACATCACTTGTTCAAAACATACATAAATACACTATTTTTATTAGGATTGGTGTTAAACACAAATGAACAATAATTAAGCATGTTTTTATTTAGCCAGAAATAGACAACCATATGCTTTTTTCACAAAGACTGTAAGTACTAAATGTATATTTTCAGAAATCCCGATCATAAAAAATAAATAAACCTTAAAATTATTCAACTAAAATCAATTTGTTAATTATCAATTACTCAGGTAATTAATTACAGTTTTTAATATTACAAGCGTATTGCCAGTGTGTTTAGCGATAGAGACAGTAAAAAAAATACTTCATAAATTATATATTTTTTTAACAAGGTCCAAAGTTCCAATAGATTATAAACTAAATTTGAGACAGTAATATACTCTAAGCAATTTAAAAAAAAACGACGAATTACCAAAACAGAAAATTTTTTTTCACGAAGAAATGTATTTTAGTGTCTGAATTTTTTTACACTATAAATATTTTCACCAACATTCATATTAATATAACAACCCGCATTGTATTTCACCAATTTAGGCCTAATCTACACTTTTACTTTACTACGAAGTATAGTCGGCTCCGACCATAAACTCAGAATGTAAAACATTTGAATTGTATTCATAATTATTCTTATATCATAAATGTGACTTTTCAAAACCAAATATAGGAAATGTCTTTAGCAAAACTGGACAATTTGGCTAATTCTGTCGTACGTAAAACTGTAATTTTTTATGTCCCTTTCATTATCTTCTCTGCAGAAAGGGGCTAGAATAAGACCTTTCATTTTTTTTTCAATTTCATATCATCAAATATGCTCCCAGAGACTCATGATTTAAAAAAAAAGATTGTGAAGACTTAACCCTTTATATAAGTGTATGTAAAATAAAAGTTAACACTCGTGGTTGATATACTGGTCAGAACCGTTACAGAAAACGACACTACTGATTCTATACTCCGTCTAGGATTTTACAATATTTCAATCCAATTTGTAAAAATCTATTATTATTACAATATAATTGTGAATCGTATCGTAATAAAAACAAAAAGAAACAACTATTTCACAAATAAAGAATTTATTTATAAAAGCTGTTTTATTTATATTTAGACAGTGGCTGGTCAAATAAATATAGTTTTTGCTCCAGAGTAAAGATATTCTTATGCCAGTAACTGGCGCCAATATTTACGTCAGAATACCTTCTTTATGCAATATCTCTATAAAATATGACTGGTAGTATCAAAATAAGTAGGAAAAAATATAAAGTAAAAACAAATTGGATTGAAACGAAATTCACGAACAATTTTGAAGTAAGTAATATTTTTTACATCCAAATACATTTACAAATCGACTAAACTTACAACTGGCCAATTCAATTATTCAAAAATGCAGAGAGAGAGATTTACATCACAATTAAGCCCCATTTACACGGAGATAGTTTATCTACCGTTTTTGATCCATAACTTATATTGAATCAGTTTTAGAATGCAATATATTTTATGGCGAGCAACTCTCTCAATGTAAATGAGCCTTAACAGTTTCATATCGCATTCGTTGCTAAGCAAAACTTATATAGAAAAATAATAATATTCGAAAAAACTTGACATCGACGCAATATTCTCTTACTCTTACTTAAAAATATATCCACCTAAATCTGATCGCAGCAGCAACGCACCAAACGCAACGCAATTTCAAAACTTGAAATGCCGTACGAGACGATGGAAGTATGGAAAATGTGTTGCGTTCGGTACGCGTGGCTTTCCCTAATGACCAGCTTAATACTTTTAAAACTCAATTTAAACACTAATATGTACAGTTGGCTACATTAAATACAAATTACACTCGACATGTGCGTCCGCCACTATTTAGATATATTCCAGTCGAATGGAAATGTCCAATTGTATTAACAAGCCGCGAGAAAATCGCATAATGCATTACTATGCCAAGACGTTTCTTGGAATAGCAATCCATTCCAAGAAACATTCAAGGAGCATAGTAACGACTACCGTAACGTCATTAATGGAACTCAGAAATTAGGAATAAGAAGCAGATGTGTACACAAATATTAAGATTATTAGTATTAAGCTATTCTGCCAGTAGTTACTTCAAAATATGTTAAAAAAGCAAATATATTCAAGGGTCATAGATAACCTGTTAATATGAAGAAAAAAAACACTTCTTCTTTACCTTTGCTTCACAAAAGAAATGCATAACAGACTTGTTTGTTTATATGTTTGGACATTTCGATGCGACTGGAGCTTACATAAAATCACATATACTTTTTACATGAGATTCTCCAATATACAATCTGTCAACGTCAAACCAATGTTCTTGTAATAATTATTTATCTTTTAGGAATGTATCAAGTCATAACCTTATAGGCTTATAGTATTCAAATGAGTAGATTCATTTAATAAATCAATGACTATATTATCCTTTGTTAGATTAACTTTCTGTTATATGCTTGGATATACAAAACGCGCGCGTATGCGTGGACAAAGATCCACTTGTAAAGTAAAAAATGCTCCGGCATTCGATCTATAGTACGCGCGCGAGTTGAATGCAGCTGGGTCCTGAGGTGACACATACCTAAGCTCTGCATTCAATTCGCGCGCGAACTATAGATGAAAAATAATTAACCAAGTAGGGCATGAGTAAAAAGTGCACAAGTGTGTTCAATCACAGATGAATTTTATTCCCTCTCACTGTCCAATGGGACGGAAATTCGACACAACCGGAGAGAGATCAGGCACACGACAGATGTTACTTTAGGTGCTTCATTTATGCATTATGTATATCCATGCCTAAGTGAGTCTCATATGAAATGTTGCAGCATAGAAATATGGCTATGTTAGTTGCACATAGTCTATCCGCTTAAAGAAAATGCTATGGTTTAAAGTAATTTTAATTTGTTGGAATTCACTTGACTATGTTTTTTATAGATTTAGTCCTTTGTATACTTTTGTTCCCACTGTTCACTAGTCAATTTTGAAAATCACTGGACAGTGGTTAAAATTCACTTCTGTGGTTGCAAATTATTTCACTGTAGTTGTAATTCACATGAATATGTTTTAAACTCACTTTATTGTGGCTGTAATTCACTTGAATGTGAACAAAATCACTTTGTTGAAAATTTAAATTTGGTCATAGTGTTAAAAAGTCGTTTTTTTCACATAAATGTAATTCAAATCAATAGAGATGATGCCTTAATCAAAATCAAATTATTTTTTACTGATTATTCGGAAATCTTTGTCCTCTGATAGTTTTAAGTTTGATAACCATTCAATACTAGAGAAAAAGTGATTCGAAATTTGATGACGTCACAGTTACGTTTTTCATACACTCTGTCATACTAAAGGCGCGTTTTGACGTTTGGTAGTAATTGCTTATTTGATTTGTGTATGCATCATCCCTATCACCATATATTTAAAGTCCATTTCTGTGGTTGAATGTCACTGCACTATGATAAAAATGATTAGTTTTCTTCAGATTACTGACTACTTCATCATAAATCTTCATTTATCCTCAGATTTCTGACTTCTTTGCCTCCAAATATCTTCATTTTTCCGACTGCTTTGCCTCCATACTTGGTTCGGTGAGAGTGAGCCAGCGCTCCTCAAAGAATTGCCTCATGAAGTGGCCGGCTCGACCCACAGGGCTGTAGTCCTCGTTGAATACTTCACAGTTGCTGAATATTAAACGCATGTCTGAGGCGAATTCTTCTTTGCATTTGTATCTGAAAATAGATAAAGATAGATACAATTAGCCACAATGTCTGTACTGTGTGATAGACAGTGAGGCCAATTCTGTTTAACATAATCTCTAAACTAAAATGACAGCTCTAAATTTAGTGCTGCGCTTTTCTGTTAGGAGTATTATGTAAGGGATAGCAATATAAATAGAGATGTTATTTTAGTTCACTTTAGAGATGTTGTACATCAGAATTCACAATTTCTAAACTGAACTAAAATGACACATCTAATTTTTTTGCTGTTCCTTTCGTAATGCTCGCTGCAGAAGGGACGGCACTAGATTTATCGCTGTCAACTTAATTTATAGGAGAATGTGTGTACAGCAGAATTAGCCACAAAATAATATAAACAATATGTATCGAAATAGTTACTTCGCCAGAGTAAAATGGACCCGAATGCTTTTGATTTTAAGTTACAAATTCAGTACTACGAATTAAATTCATTATAATCCTATAACGAATTAAAGTAGGTAAATTGTAGCTTGCGATATTCACCTCACCACACAAATATTCCAAATTATTCTTAACGTACGTTTCACTCCGACACCGGAGCATCTTCAGATGTTGACTCGACAATGCACGATTGTAAAGTAACAACCGTGTCGAAATTTCCAGATTTTACACCTTTTTTTGCTATATATTTCCTAACCAATAGCTGCTTAAAAATGTTATTGCTTTACCCAGAATCGTTGAGTTTCTTCTTGATGGTGGACAGATCCATGGGACACTTGATGACTTTTCTGTACTGCGGGAACTGCTTAGTATTGACAGGAACTAGGAACGGCCAAGCGTGCTCTTGGCATTCCATTTCGCAGAGGAGATTCCTGAGAGAGAGAAGTTAAATAACATTAAAACGTTTTAAAAATATGGCAATACCCATACTAATATTATCATCATACTTCATACTAATATTATAAATGCGAAAGTGTGTTTGTTTGTTTTATTTACTTATTCAGTTGTATTTATTTATTTACCTAAATTAGAATAGAATAGAATTTATTTATTTGTCTGAATATTTGTTACAATGATGGTTAAAGTCGCAGCATATCCAATCAGGCAACCCTGACGTGCACATTTTTTTTGTGGTTTGTTAGTTAGTTGGTTTGTCCTTCAATCACGCCGCAACAGAGCAACGGATCGACGTTATTTTTGGCATGGATGTTGAGGACCTGAAGAGTGACATGGGCTACTTTTTATCCCGGAAAATTAATAGTAGCCATCAAATTAGAGCAAAATTAAAAAAAAAACTTTTTGATAAGAGCAGGAGCGGCAGGCAGAGGGTATTAACGGGCCGGCGGAGGGCGAATTGCCCATACAAACATAATACCAAAATAATTTGTAATTCGAGAATATTTCCACCTTATTATGCGATAATTAAGATTGAACTTGTATTTAACTAGGTCCCTGGATATTTATTTTTTCAAAATAAAGGGTGTCCCATAAGTAAAGAGACAAAACTGAGTGTTCATATCGGCCAAGAAAAAGGTTTCACAAAAAAAAAATTACTGTTGCCATGGTAACCACCCGTAACAAATCTGTCAAATTCGCGTGGTTTTGCAAATATTGTCGATGTTTTTCTAACATGAAGCGAACCGAACGAGAATCGTTTGCAAAAAGAGTAATTCAGTACTATCTGAATAATGGGAAATCCGAGGCAGTTCGTCATTTTTCTCAAGAAGGGGCTATAAGAACAAGTATCTACAGGATAATTAAACGGTATGAAGACTCAGGAGAGACTGATTTTAAGAAGATTCCGGGAAGGCAACGTACCATAGCAACTGATCGAAACATAGATAAGGTAAAAAAGGTTTTTAAAGAAGCACCTTCAACATCTGTGAGGACTGCGGCGGACAAATTGAAATCAAGCATATCCAGAATTAAAGTTCAAGATCTGGGCATGAAGGCTTTTGTGAAATTGTCCGCTCCAAAGTACGTGAAAGACCAAGAAGTGCGTGCTAAGCGAGGTTGCCGTCGAGTTTACCAAAAAACTTTGAAAAAAATTCTCATAATTGATGATGAAACTTATGTACCGGTTGACCCCTCTGATATTCCTGGGAAGCAATATTTCGAATTTCTGGGAAGCTATATTATATAATAGTCGTGGTGAGGTGGATTACAGCGAAAAAGTTAAAACAAAGTCTAAATTTTTCAAGAAGTATCTGGTTTGGCAAGCTATAGACGAAAACGGCAATGTTTCCGAACCATTTATCTGTACACGGTCTATGAACGCAAAAGTTTATCTTCGAGAGTGTATTATGAAGCGATTAATACCGTTTATAGACAAGTATTATCAGAGGGAAGACGTTGTATTCTGGCCGGATATGGCTTCGTGTCATTACGAGTCTGAAGTCACTCAATATTTGCAATCTATGGGCGTCGAATTCATATCGAAACAAAACAATGCTCCAAATGTTCCTCAAGCTCGAGGTATCGAAATGTTTTGGGCTCTGTGTAAAAAGGAATACAAAAAGTATTCAGAAAAATCAAAAACGTTGACATCTTTCAAACAAAGATGGGCTAGATTGGCCAAACGGGTGGCAACAACTTCTGGAAAAGCAGTCATGAGACGTGCAAGCATTAATTTGAGAAAAATCGGCTATAAAGGCATCGCAGGAGCAAATTTGATATAGATTGTATTTTTATTATTATTTTGTATAATTTATAATGACACACATAACAGTTGACATACAATTTTTCATTAAAAAAAATTTTCATTGACTTGTCTCTTTACTTCTGGGACACCCCAGTACTTTCCCAAAATTAAAATGTAAGCACATTCCGTTTCGCATGTTTTTATGACATAAATGACATGTTTTCTACTTATTTGTTTCATATTAAAACCAATGATATCTCACGTACTAATTGATCAGGAACATAGCCTATATTGTCAAGTTACAGAATAACAACGCGAAGTTAAAAACACAACATTTTTTCATTCATCATTTTTGGTATTCACGAAACTTGGACTAAATGTATAACAAATTCTGTTCGCTCGTATTGCTATCCCGCTTGCACGCGATCATGTGTCATTAGCCAAATAAAGATAGCAATACACCGGCAAATTTATATTTGCGGTTCGAATAGAAGTTGCGAGCGGCGTTCGCCGGCCTCTTAAAGTTTGCGCCTCAAGTGAAATTTTCATCATGCTGCACTTGTAACGATTAACTATTAAAATGACGCCTTTCTGCCGAAATAAACTTACTTGCAAAACTGTATGACATCTTTGAGCTGTTTTTTGGCACTGGTTTTCTCTTTTTTGGCACGGGATAGCAGTGGCAGGTTTTCCGATTCGTGTTCCTCCACTGTAAACAAAATAGCAATAAACAATTACCCACTCATCTACTTTTTCTTAAATATATAATTTGAATTGGTTATCAAACTTAAAACGAATGGATGTGAATTTTAGGTCTTTAGGAAGACCCTCTATATAATAATCAGTAAGAAATAATTTATTTTTGACACAGGCATGATCTTTAATATCTCTACTAACATTATAAATTGTCTGTCCGTCTGCTACGCTGTTGCCGCCTATCTCTCTCTCTGCGTCGTATTCCTCATTACTAAGGGTCGGGACCCCTTTCCATTTATCAAATAATGCGATAATGGATTCTTGGGACAATAATGCGGTGGGTTCCCACGTCCTTCCGCATTAGACTCGACTAAGAGTATTTAAACTCTTAGGATTTTGTAATGATTATTATCAAATGGTAGTGATAATATAACCGGGACCGACGGTTTAACGTGCTCTCCGAGACACGGAGAAACGAAAAGGCCAAATTTGAACTTCCAAATTCGTTCACCTATTCAGTTACCGACTTGGGTCAACGTTCCTTAACATTCACAATGGACTGATATACGTTGTCACATCTAGGCCACTCGTACGTCAACTCGCTACCGCCTATCTGTTCAAACGAAAACAAAGCTAGTTCTTGGAAAGGAATACGATACAAAGAGAGAAAGTTTGTAATCAAATATTATAAATACGAAAGTTTGGATGGATGTATGGATGTATGGATGCATGAATGGATGTTTGTTACTCAATCACACCCCAACGGCTGAACGGATCTGCATGAAATATGGCACACAGATAGATTATAGTCTGGAATAACACATAGACTACTTTTTATCCCGGCAAACCAAGGAATTCCCGCAGGAACCAAAAAACTCAACCCACGCGGACGTAGTCGCGGGCATCAGCTAATAACACATCAATGTCTTATAGTTCCACTGACCGGGGCCGTCGACGAGGTCGCTGTCGTCGTGTTGTAGGGCTCCGTTACCGGCCACGAACTGTAGGGCTCTGCGCTTCTCGGGCGGCGGGCCGTCGTCCGGCGGGATTTCCGGTACCACTGGGAACAAACAGGTATAACTAAAAACTAAAATTTAACCAAAACCATTGAGTATGGTCCGACAAACTTATCTGATACTTGATGTCCGCGACTTCGTCCGCGTGGAATTAGTTTTTTTTAATTCCCACGGGAACTCCTTGGTTTTCAGGGATAAAAAGTAGCCTATGTCACTCTCCAGGTCCTCAATTATACCCATGCAATACATGCAATATCATGTCGAACCGTTGCTCTGTTGCAGCGTGATTGAAGGACCAACCAATAAACCAACAAACAATCACACTTTCACATTTGTAATATTAGTATAGATCCTGTGCCACAGCTCTCACCACTGCGCCAGGCAGGCCTTTAACCTAGAGAAAACATAATTGACTATTGACAATTGTTAGTCAGAATAACTACACTCAGCGGCGTGCACAGGTTTTGAAACTGGAGAAGGCATTGACTAATTAGTCAGAATACCTATATACTGACTGCCATGATTTGCAGTGACATCATCCGTTTGATTTGCAACATTAATGTATTTCCACTTGGGTAAGCAGTGCTTTTATGCTTCTATGAAGTGCACGCCACTGCGCCCTAGGGCGGTCGTGGAATGGACAACTCACCGGTGTGATGGTTGATGTTGTTCTCGGGCTCGGCTCGGTGCGCGGGCGGCGCGGGCTCGGCGAGCGGCTCGTCGAGCTTGTCGTGCTCCTTGTCGGGCGTGTGCGCGCGCGGCGGCTCCTCTGCTGTTGTGGACGTGGACGCGTGCGAGGCCGCTGGGCTGTATGGATAAACCCTTAGTCAATACAAAGAGTACCTATACATGTGAATACAGGCTTAGGAAACGCCATTACACATTATCTGCTACTATCCTGCCTTAATGCAATACTATTTGCCCGCAGTATCACTGTTAATAGTTATTTGTTATACAAGAGTGAAAAGTTGTTTTTTAACCGCGTGCTCAATTTTGATGACCGAGCAAGCGAAGGACTCTAAAATTGAATCACGAGCGCAGCGAGTGGTTCAAAAATTAGAATCCTGAGCGTCAGCGACGGAATCAAAAGAGCACGAGGTGAAAAATCTTTTCACTCGAGTGCAACACGTAACTTTTCATCCCACCTCAGCGAGGAAATGACATGACGTGAAAGAAAATGGTGCGCGCAAAGCAAATTAAAGAAGTACACCAAGAAGGTTACGAGTGTGAGTATTTAACAAATTAAAAAAAGACGTGTGGCACTCGGAGACTGCCGCGGTAAAGCTATTGCATAGCATTTTTTATCATCTTTTCATAAAAATAGTCTTTTTATTTTCAACAACTTGAAGTCAACAACACAAGTAGTCATAGCAACCAAAGTGTTAGGTTTTTTTTCGTTACGGAATTTCTGGTTTCGGTCTCCACGCTCAAGGCCCGCGATAGAAGCTATGCAATTGGTAATTCGGCACCATAGAGGTAGAAGTAAATAGGTTTTAATGATGTTTTGAATTCACAAACGAGTGATATTTACTAACGTGCACACGATGTTCTAAATTCAATTTACTTTATCCTCAAGAGGATAATAACGGCTTTTGCATTCAGATATCGAAGATTAAAAATACTCTTTCCGAGATGGTGGGATGAAAAAAATATGTCATCAACTCGAAAGCTTGAGAAATGATAGTTATTCACTTGCCATAATGTAGGTAGGTACTAACTACTCGAATCATCCATCACATAAATGTTCAGAGCAAAATAAGTTCTGCCGCATAGTGATACAGCATAAACCGGCACGCGCGCGCAACGTGAATCTAACACGAAGTTTAGTACTATGTATAGCAAGTTTTTCACAATAATTGTAAATGTGCCATTATGATTCAAATACAGTATTGGAACGAAGTTCCTTATGGGACGATGCGGTGGGGTACCCTAGCCGGCAAAAAAACGTCCGTAACGAAAATGAGTAAGATATTTTTGCGAAGACAAAAGGTCTTAACTATAAATATACCACATTCGAAATTAAACTTTAATGCTTTAGTGTTAAGGTTTATATTTTAATTATTTTTTAATATAAATAAATCGTATAAATGGAACTTGAAATTAATATTAATTATGTAATAAGGAACTTCGTCCTGGTGTCCCACGATACCACACGTTTTTTTTAATCGATTGTACTCCTAATACAAAATTTGTTCGCTGTGGGAAACAACCATTAAACTTTCAGGGTGTATATGTCACCGTAAGATTGTAAAAACCGTTGGATTATAATCTAACTCGCGAAATTGTAAACTGTCGAATGATTACAATATAACGGATTATTTTTCGGTAGATTGTAATCAGTTAGGTTTATTAACCCGATAGAACCTAAGTGCCCGGCCTGCGGCCGGCCACTACTTAATTATTTATGTCGAACCCTAACCTAACCTATAAGAAAGAGACAAGAAAACGTAAATACAATGAATATTTCAAAAATTGACACTTAAAACATTGAACGGTTCACAATCTTTCGACTGATTACAATCTTACGGTGACATATATTTATGAACTGACCTGGGGACCATGGCAGCGTCGATGTCGGTGCTGTCTCGGCTGGTGTCGACACTCTTCTTTTCTCGCTTGGTGTTCTTCCGTGGCTTCTTGGGCGGTGCTCGGGATACGCATTGGGAACAGTACCATTTGCCGCGCGGCATCTATCATACATAAAAATATGATTAACATCTATACTAATATTATAAATGCGAAAGTTTGGATGGATGTATGAATGTATGGATGTATGGATGTTTGTTACTCAATCAAGCCACGGCTGAACGGATCTGTCTGAAATTTGGCACAGAGATAGATTATAGTCTGGAATAGCACATAGGCTACTTTTCATCCCGGAAAATAAAAAGTTCCCGCGGGAACCAAAAAACCTCAAACCACGCGGACGAAGTCGCGGGCATCAGCTTGTATTTAATATTGTTAGATGATGCCCACGACTTCGTTTTTTTTCCAAAATCCAGTGGGAATCCTTTGATGTTAAAGATACAACTTGTTCATATCCTTCACCGGGACTCTATCAAAATCGGTAGAAAAGACGGGTCCAAGGAAGGTATTCAGCTCGAAAGTTAAACGTTAATTAAAAAAATATGTACCTAGTTCATTTTAGACTAAATTAATATAAACAGAGTTCAACGGCCGGTCAACGACCGCGCGTCATCGGGCTTGGTACTGTATCAACAGCTGACTGCTTAGGGTGGCCATAATCATATGTTTAAAAGTAGATATCTTTGGTAAGCGATAACTTTGGTATTCTTGAGTAAAATAAAAAAATAAAAAATACGTGTTTATTCAATTTCCTTGTTGTACAACATATAAAAATTTGTGCACCACAAAAAAAAATCCCTGTATAGATGTACCAACCTTATTGAGCGGCGGGTAATGGCAGTCCAAATGGAAGGCTCGGACACACAAGGCGCAGGGCAGAGCGCGACCGCGAGCGGTGCCGCCGCAAACTATGCACACTCTCTCTTTGCCGCCGCCTCGGGCTTTGTTCACGCACTCCCAACAATACCTGAAATAAATAAATAGGCGTATTTCAGGTATCAGTAAATCTGAAACCACCAATGCTACAAATTTGATACTTGGCATATTTGGTTCGGAAATACGACGAAACGGTGCCTCCGGAGTCCAGATACACCCACACTTAATATTGTTAGCTAGATGATTCCCGCGACTTTGTTTTTTTTAATCCTGTGCAGGAATTATTTAACTTTAGTGATACAATTTGTCCATTTCCTTCACCGGGATTTCGTCAAAATCGGTATAATCGGCCATAGGAGATTTTTAACGGAAAAATAAGGAGTTCCCGCGGGAATAAAAAAAAACTTATTACACGCGGACGAAGTCGCAGGCATCTGCTAATAGTGATATATTCTTACCAATCCCCCTCGGGTATCTTCTCCATTGGCGGCTTGAAGCAGTATGTGTGGTATCCCTTGTCGCATCCGTCACACAGCAACAGCTGGTCTTCGTTGTCGCCGCTGAGACAGAATTGGCAGTACTGCAAACAAAAATACTCTCAACTCAACCCTACTTACACAAAGGACTCTTAAATTGATTTAGTTAAATACTAGTGCACCCGGCAGACGTTGTCCTGCCTTGAACCCATAACCCGGCCCAATTGTGAATATGTCACCGTAAGATTGCAAAAACCGTTAGATTGTAATTTAACTAGCGAAATTGTAAACTGTCGAGTGTCGACAGATTGTGAACCGTTCAATGTACTGAGTGTCAATTTTTGAAATATTCATTGTATTTACGTTTTCTTGTCTCTTTCTTGTAGGTTAGGTTAGGGTTCGACATAAACAATCAGGTAGTGTTCGGCCGCAGGCCGGGCACTTAGGTTTTATCGGGTTAATATAATACCTAACAGATTACAATCTACCGAAAAACAATGCGTTAAATTGTAATCTGGCGACAGTTTACAATTTCGCTAATAAGATTACAATCTAACGGTTTAAGCAATCTACGGTGACAAATATAAACCATCCCGGGACCCACACAAGCTCACACAAAAAAATCCATCAAAATCGGTTAAGCCGTTTCTGAGCTTTAGCGAGACAAACGAACAGCAATTGATTTATCCACTATTATAAATGCGAAAGGGTGTCTGTCTGTCTGTCTGCTACGCTTTCACAAGCCCATCTTGGGCTTTGGAAGTCGGTTTTTTGGAAATAATTTTTTAGTTATATCTTCATGTATCACTGGAAGGAACTACCCTCTGCAATACATGTTATCCTAGCGTAGAGGGTAGGGACTGCTATCTAATCATGTCACTCTTTTATGAAAACAAATATTATTCTTATTCTTATTCTTATCTATCTATCAACTTACCGCTTTCATGAAGCTCTTGTCCCAGGCAATGGCGGATTCTAGCGCTTGTAACAGCATGGCTAACTGAGCTGATGTGTTGCAGCGGGAGACCGCTTCGCGCCAAGTTGCTAGGCCGCGAGCAATGCCTTTGTTGTCATCTGAAAAATAAAAAGTTTTAGTAAAGTGAAACGAATAATAGTAAGTTTTGAAATTTTTGCATATTTCTCAGGAAATATTTAAACATGAGTTTCAAAACTGAGCCACAAAGATGTGAGTTTAAAACTGAATTACAAGATGATGCCCGCGACTTCATTCGCGTGGATTAAGTTTTTTTAATTCCCGCGGGAACTCTTCAATTTTCCGGGATGAAAAGTAGCCTATGTCCTTCCCCGGGATGTAAACTATCTCTGTACCAAATTTCAACAAAATCGGTAGAACAGATGGGCCGTGAAAGCGTAGCAGATAGACAGACACACTATCGTATTTATAACTAGATGATTCCCGCGACTTCGTCCGCGTGGATTTATGTTTTTTGATTCCCGCGGAAACTCTTCAATTTTCCGGGAAGTAGCCTATGTCCTTCCCCGGGATACAACCTGTCCTTGTACCAAATTTCATCAAAGCTGGTTGAACAGATACATTTTTTTGATTCCCGCGGGAACTCATCCATTTTCCGGGATAAAAAGTAGCCTATGTCCTTCCCCGGGATATAACCTATCTCTGTACCAAATTTCATTCAAATCGGTTGAGTACCTACTTAGGCCGTGAAAGCGTAGCAGACAGACAGACAGACAGACGGACAGACAGACATACAGACAGACACACTTTCGCATTTATAATATTAAGTATGGATATGAGTACGGATACTTACTTTTAGTCTCGCTAGGAGTGTCGTTATGAGGTGAAGTGGCCGGCGCGTTGCCGTGCTCTCCTTGTAATACTGCGCCCAGGGTAGCGTCTGTCGTGCTGTGGAATACCACCACATTATGCCATTTATAACATTTATCTAAATAATCAATCAATGCTATAATAATATTATAGATATACGCTAATTCAAACCCAAATACCATATAAAAGATACAATAAGCATCCAATTTTTTCATTTTTCTGACGAGATCGATCACAAAATATCTAAGCTTATTCTGTCTTATAAGTCAATTAACTAAAAATAACAATACATTCTTGTTTAAATATAGTCTAGTTTTCCTCAGAGTATAGAAAAGATAAGGACACCTTCAGCGAAAGAAACGCGTAAGCGACACGCTATTGCCCGGCGCTTTAGACTTTATCGAGTTAGATTTTTCACTGGTATCACGATTTCATCGTTAGCTCGCGGTAAGAAGATTCCTTTGGGGTCATAGTATCTCGATTTAGATGACCCCTAAGTTCGCGGTACCAAGGTCCTATCCGCCGAGTAAACTACTTGTTTACCTTTTTTCTAAGTTCAGGAGAAAAGACTGTACGTACATAATATACATAATAATATCATATCATAACACACCACCCTCTATCAATACAAGAATTATAATAGTATAGATAAAAACGGCGACCGAAACCCTTCGTGCAAATATGATGCTATAATTTTTACTCAAAAACACACACACAACATATCGCCTAAGCTTTGCCTACATCTGGGCGACCAAAGCAACTGAAAATTTTAACAAAATGAAGATAATAAAAATTATATTTTGCCTACCAAAAAAACTAAAGGAATGCAATGAAACGAAATAAATCAAGCTGATAAAACAAAAACTTATTAAACTCGAACATACTTTTAATTAACTTTACGACTGTACTTAAAACCCTGCAAAAGTCGTATAAAATTTTCAATTTCAAAATAAAGGTACTGTTAGTGCCAAATGTAATTAAATAGGTAACTAGTGATAAAAAGGTACTAGACTAGGTAGATAGCATTTATTTTGTTTCATTATTTCGTAAAAGAAATTTATAAAGTAAAAAGAGCTTCGTATTGTTTTTTTATAAAAAGAAAGCTATAATTAACAAAATAAAATTACAACAGCCCAACACCCTGAATAAATATAATATATTTTTTTGTTAAATAATGTAAAAGCAAAATAATAAAACACACTTTGGTCTCGCAGTTGTACGCTAAGCTTTACCTTTGTGTTACAGAGTCTTCCATAATGGGTGTCCTACTATTGAATCTGAAAACAAATATACCAATATCAATCATCAGTACATCAATACATAACTGTGCATTACAAAAAATAACCTACCACAAAAATTCATAATATGTACTTATTAAAAAAAAATGCAAGCCTGGCTGAGTTTGTTATAGGCTCTTCTCATACCAGGGCGCGTTTGGAACCCTCGTAGCTTTAGTTTTAAGATACCGCAACTGATCATCACCATCATAGTTTATAAGTTTGAACACGTCAATAATTTTACCTAATTTAAATAAATAAATAATGAATAATTTGAAAAAAATGTATATCTCAAAATAACCTACCACAGAAACGAATTTTTGATTAAAAAAATAAATTCCATCCAAGTGATCATTACATAGATGATACATGTATCCTACGATCTGGATTTCAGTGCTTGTTTCAATGGTGAAATTGAAAACACAACATTTACTTAATTAAAAATTTCGCGACTCTTGGAAGCTTTTTATAAATCTACACACACACGCACACACACAATCTTTCTCACATATTTGTTTCGTAATGGTATTTTTTTTTAAAAGGACATCCATTAGGAAGACCCTTTACACCTTGTTACAAGTATTTTTAAGGTTATAAAACACTTTTACAGTTGTTAGTAGACGAAGATATTTTGTAAAAATAAAATCAAATACCTTGGCTCAACGCTTAAAATTATTACGTTTTTTATTAAATTAATAATAAACGATTAAAAATTGTTATAATGTTGAAAACAACCACGTGACTACAAACGCGCCACGGTTCGGAACGATCGGTTGCCATGTTTGTGACGTCATAATGTAATTTGATTTCACGGTGGTACAGTGTCAACACTGCATCAGCTGTGTGCATTGAAATATAGGAACTAAAATTCTACTTCAATGGCTGTGTGCCACAATTAATAGAAATTAACATTGTGACGTCCCACGCGCTCGGGTTTATTCGGCGTGTTTTCGGTACTGAATTCAAAAATTTTTTTTCAATCATACTAATATTATAAATGCGAAAGTCACTTTGTTTGTTGGTTTGTCCTTCAATCACGCCGCAACGGAGCAACGGATTGACGTGATTTTTGGCATGGGTATAGTTGAGGACCTGGAGAGTGACATAGGCTACTTTTTATCCCGGAAAATTAAGGAGTTCCCGCGGGAATAACAAAAAACTTAAACCACGCGGACGAAGTCGCGGGCATCAGCTAGTTTGACATAACTTTTAAATTATAGCGGAAAAAAAACTAAAAATAGTTTTGTTATAAAACTTATATATATTATGATCTTTCGATTTATATAACAATTTTTTTTTTTACAACCCAATTCTGGGCTAGATAATTTTTTCACGTGGACTATTCAGAAAATATGGGCTATTCAGTAAAATGATACACACCTTTGCACCAGTGGCGGTTTGAGGTACCTCCTCTCGATATGCGCCTCCAGTGAAGCCAGTATGTGTCTCGCTCGGGCCACTATTTCAGCGCCAGTCGCGGACGAGGGCAGCACTAGACGCGTCGGCCGCCAGCCTTTCAAATGTATGGCCGCCGCATCTACCCTTTCTTCTAGGGCTTCCACCTGAAACAAGTTCACTAAATAAACCCCGAACACTACATTAAACTATCGATTTACAATATACAGAACCGTCAATACTTTTTACCGTAATCAAAGCCCGAACCTTTTTTTTTTATCCACTACAAGATAGTCCTTGACTGTGATCTCACCTGTCAGGGGCATGGCAGTTATATTTAACTCATACCCCTAATCGGTTTCTACCCGGCATCTCGTCTCGTCTCGTCTTTGCCGGTAGGGTTGTAACAAGCCACGGCTGGCCTCCGACCAGGCCAGACCAGGGAAAAATTCAGAAATTCTCAAATTGACCCTACCAGAGATCGGACCCGGGACCTCCGCACGTTAAGACAACAGCCCTCAACACTGCGTCAGGGAGGTCGTCGGCATTGCACATAAGTGTGTGCGTAAACACAGGTGAGCTCTTTCTTTTACCCCAGATTAATAAAATGACAATCGGAGATGACTACGAGATCAGGCAGTGTTCCTATTACCAATTCTGGGTTCTATTGAAAATTTTTGTTCCAAAAAATGCAATAAACGTTTACTGCTTGAGCTGTTCGAACTATGGTACTAAATCAAAAGTTTTTATTTGTGGGTAGATTATAAATTAATGTATGAGCAGAATGTATTGAGCTTGTCTGGCGTGGCGGGAAGTAGGCTGGCACTGTCTCTGTTACTATGTAGAGCTGGGAAGAAACGTGTAAAACTCACCATAGATAGCAGTTGCATGTCAACCCGTCTCGCGGTGACAGCGCAGAATGTGTTGGGCTCGTCTGGCATTGGACACTCGCCACTCTGCGCTAACGCTCGCTCCGCTGGTGTGGCAGGAAGTTGGCTGGCATTGTCTCTGTTACTATGTAGAGCTGGGAAGAAACGTGTAAAACTCACCATAGATAGCAGTTGCATGTCAACCCGTCTCGCGGTGACAGCGCAGAATGTGTTGGGCTCGTCTGGCATTGGACACTCGCCACTCTGCGCTAGCGCTCGCTCCGCTGGTGTGGCAGGAAGTTGGCTGGCATTGTCTCTGTTACTATGTAGAGCTGGGAAGAAACGTGTAAAACTCACCATAGATAGCAGTTGCATGTCAACCCGTCTCGCGGTGACAGCGCAGAATGTGTTGGGCTCGTCTGGCATTGGACACTCGCCACTCTGCGCTAACGCTCGCTCCGCTGGTGTGGCAGGAAGTTGGCTGGCATTGTCTCTGTTACTATGTAGAGCTGGGAAGAAACGTGTAAAACTCACCATAGATAGCAGTTGCATGTCAACCCGTCTCGCGGTGGCAGCGCAGAATGTGTTGGGCTCGTCTAGCATTGGACACTCGCCACTCTGCGCTAGCGCTCGCTCCGCTTGTGTGGCAGGAAGTTGGCTGGCATTGTCTCTGTTACTATGTAGAGCTGGGAAGAAACGTGTAAAACTCACCATAGATAGCAGTTGCATGTCAACCCGCCTCGCAGTGACAGCGCAGATTGTGTTGGGCTCGTCTGGCATTGGACACTCGCCACTCTGCGCTAGCGCTCGATCCGCTGGTGTTGCAGGAAGTTGGCTGGCATTGTCTCTGTTACTATGTAGAGCTGGGAAGAAACGTGTAAAACTCACCATAGATAGCAGTTGCATGTCAACCCGTCTCGCGGTGACAGCGCAGAATGTGTTGGGCTCGTCTGGCATTGGACACTCGCCACTCTGCGCTAGCGCTCGCTCCGCTGGTGTGGCAGGAAGTTGGCTGGCATTGTCTCTGTTACTATGTAGAGCTGGGAAGAAACGTGTAAAACTCACCATAGATAGCAGTTGCATGTCAACCCGTCTCGCGGTGACAGCGCAGAATGTGTTGGGCTCGTCTGGCATTGGACACTCGCCACTCTGCGCTAACGCTCGCTCCGCTGGTGTGGCAGGAAGTTGGCTGGCATTGTCTCTGTTACTATGTAGAGCTGGGAAGAAACGTGTAAAACTCACCATAGATAGCAGTTGCATGTCAACCCGTCTCGCGGTGACAGCGCAGAATGTGTTGGGCTCGTCTGGCATTGGACACTCGCCACTCTGCGCTAGCGCTCGCTCCGCTGGTGTGGCAGGAAGTTGGCTGGCATTGTCTCTGTTACTATGTAGAGCTGGGAAGAAACGTGTAAAACTCACCATAGATAGCAGTTGCATGTCAACCCGTCTCGCGGTGACAGCGCAGAATGTGTTGGGCTCGTCTGGCATTGGACACTCGCCACTCTGCGCTAACGCTCGCTCCGCTGGTGTGGCAGGAAGTTGGCTGGCATTGTCTCTGTTACTATGTAGAGCTGGGAAGAAACGTGTAAAACTCACCATAGATAGCAGTTGCATGTCAAGCCGCCTCGCAGTGACAGCGCAGAATGTGTTGGGCTCGTCTGGCATTGGACACTCGCTACTCTGCGCTAGCGCTTGCTCCGCTTGTGTGGCAGGAAGTTGGCTGGCATTGTCTCTGTTACTATGTAGAGCTGGGAAGAAACGTGTAAAACTCACCATAGATAGCAGTTGCATGTCAACCCGCCTCGCAGTGACAGCGCAGAATGTGTTGGGCTCGTCTGGCATTGGACACTCGCCACTCTGCGCTAACGCTCGCTCCGCTGGCGTGGCGGGAAGTTGGCTGGCATTGTCTCTGTTACTATGTATAGCTGGGAAGAAACGTGTAAAACTCACCATAGATAGCAGTTGCATGTCAACCCGCCTCGCAGTGACAGCGCAGAATGTGTTGGGCTCGTCTGGCATTGGACACTCGCCACTCTGCGCTAACGCTCGCTCCGCTGGCGTGGCGGGAAGTTGGCTGGCACTGTCTCCATGGTCTATGTAGAGCTGTGGAAGATTAAATTAAATCAAGCCTTTTTTGGACTTGGATTGTGTAGCTAGGAGTAGGGAATGCTGGTATCCCAATTCCCACATAAATTCTGGATTGAAATTATTATTTTGTGAATACAGTGAGTGTTATAACAATTTTACAGTACTATTACATCTACATGCTATAGGGGTGACAGGTGCGTCTATCCTTTTATCATTCCCGAAAATACTGGCATTGAAATTTTATTGCGAGACTTCAGTGAATAGACCTACATTAGAGTAAGGCTGAAGTGTACTAGAAATTCGTTCACTTTTTTTACTATACCCACGACTTCGTCCGCGTTTATCAAGTATTTTTGATTCGCGCGAAAACTAAATTTTCCGGGATAAGATGTGTCCATCCCCAGGTAGTAAATTTCATCAAAATCCGTTGAAAAGATGGGCCGTAAAGCGTAGCAGACAATATAGACAGACAGACTTTGGCATTTATACTATTAATATGAAAGTATGATCCCGCACGCAGTTTTTCTTCAGTGTATTGTCGGTAGACATAGGGCGCTCTAAAAGCCTTTCCACACGATATGCTGAAACCTCATTATAATTACCTTATTATTGAGCGTGGGCAGATGTTGTATGAACGACGCGTGTAGCTCACGCTCTCGCACGCCGCGCGGATGCAGCGCGTCTAGCAAGTGCTTTAGTTGCTCCTCTTCCGTTATACGCCACCAGCCGTATCTGCAATAAGTAACGTGGTATTTCACAATCTATATCTATACCATATAGTATACTTACTTACTATCAAATAATCAAATCAAATAATAAATATTATAAATGCGAAAGTTTGGATGGATGTCTGGATGGATGTATGGATGTATGGATGTTTGTTACTCAATCACGCCCCAACGTCTGAACGGATCTGGCTGAAATTTGGCATAGGGATAGATTATAGTCTGGAATAGCACAAAGGCTGCTTTTTATCCCGGAAAATTAAAGAGTTCCCGCGGGTACCAAAAAAACCTCAAATGGATGTTTGTTACTCAATCACGCCAGAACGGCTAAAGGGATCTGGATGAAATTTGGCACAGAGATAGATTATAGTCTGGAATAGCACATAGGCTACTTTTTATCCCGGAAAATTGAAGAGTTCCCGCGGGAATCAAACAAATGTATCTGTTCAACTGATTTTGATAAAATTTGGTACAAGGATAGGTTGTATCCCGGGGAAGGACGTAGGCTACTTTTTATCCCGGAAAATTAAGGAGTTCCCGCGGGAACCAAAAAACCTCAAACCACGCGGACGAAGTCGCGGGCATTCGCTAGTAATATTATAAATGCAAAATTTTGGATGGATGGATGGATATTCGTTACTCAATCACGCCCCAACAGCAGAACGGATCTGGCTGAAATTTGGTACAGAGATAGATTATAGGCTGGAATAGCACATAAGCTGCTTTTTATTCCGGAAAATTGAAGAGTTCCCGCGGGAATCAAAAAAACCTCAATCCACGCAGACGAAGTTGCGGGCATTCGCTAGTACCACATAATTTTCAACTTCTTTATTGATTGCAATTTCATAGGTTCATTTATTCCTTAAAATATAACATTTAGGCAATACCTATTATAAGGTAGGCTATGGATACCTAGTTTGGGTGTAGGAACAACAGTGCATTGTAGCAGGGAGACCGATTTTATTTGTGTTTGTCCGTATCTTTAAAAAAATTATTAATAGTGTAGTAACACTTGTAAATAAAATAAGTTTTTTTAGTGTGTTTTAAACTCTTTTTCTTTTTCAAGTAGATTATTATATATTTTTATTTTTATTACATAGGGACTCGAGCTGTGCAGTACTAATTTTGAGAGTGGGAGAACCAATTTGTTTGTATGGCTCTCAGGGCCACTGTTAAGTATTTCATACAACATCTCATACTAAGCGAGCGTTTTGACGTTTGAAAACGATTTGCTGATTTTTTATTTTCTTTTATAGAAAACAATACAATAAACTTAAAGCTAGCTAGCCTAACCCAATTACTATATAAATCATGCTCGCGTGGAATGGTGGCAAGAGTGCTGGCTCCATTTCCGCGTTACACAGCCAGGCTGATCCTTTCGCAAGAAATGCTGTTTTGACTTATTGTCAAATACCCAATTTTGAAATGTGAAATAAACTGTTAGCGATCTATGTCCAGCAGTGGGCTCTCACCTCAAGTCCTTAGGCACATAGTTCCCCTCTAACTTCACTGGCATTCCATGAGTCTTACAGTGCTCTAATTGCTCTACCTCTTCAGGCGACATCTGTATTGGCGGAGGGCTGTCGCACGTCACGTAAGTTGATAAGGCGTTGAAGTTGAGAAGGCCTAGGCTTGTTAGATTGGACGCTTTGGCCTTCTGTAGGGCTAGTTCTTTGGCTGCGTCCGCTTGGAGCTCCTTTTCTAGGTCGTTTTCCTGCAAAATTAACACAAATATTATAACTGGAATGATGATTGATGCCCGCGACTTCGTCTGCGTGGATTGTTTGTAGTATTCCCGCAGGAAATCCTTAATTTTCAGGGATAAAAAGGAGCCTATGTCCTTCCCCGTGATACCACATATCTCCGTACCAAATCGATTCAAAGATGGGCCGTTAAAATGTAGCAGACAAACCGACTGACACTTTCACAGTTACAATGCAAGGTAAGCGAAGTGACGTCATTTTAAATCCAATATGGCGGAATAGTTTTTTTGTATGCACTCCCATGATATAGACATCGATTAAAAGGGTTTGCTAAGAATACCAAAAATAAAAATACGTCACACTAAATTCAATAAGGCGGATGATAGAAGCTTATTTTTTAGTGTTTTTTTTTAATGATTTAAGAGTTATTTAATTCACAAACTTACTTGCTCTTTACATTCTTCGTCAACCTCCGTCTCTTGAACTCCATCCTTATTCAAGCTAGCGTCCAACATATCCTGATCCAAACCCGACATAGTCAAACTCGAATCCGCATACACATTATTCGACGGAACCTGAACACTAGTCACCATTGAGTTCAAAGTGAACAAACTCGGGTCGTTCAACAAGTGCAAATTGTTAGACACATCCCATTTGTGACCCTGACAATTAACAACTTCAGTGCAGGTATGTTCATTATCACAGTACACGGGTATATCACTTTTTTTCTCTTCATTAATGCTAGTTAAAAACGAATTCTCGTGGCGCAGTATCGAGAACCATTTTCCTTCTAACATTCTCGTGTACAAAATCGAGTGAGCGGATTCTGTGTCGGTTATCTCGTTTTGGATTTCCGGTTCAGTTTTTACGTTTTTCGCTTCGTTTTCCAACTTTTCTGATTCGGCTTTTTTGGCTGCGTCGAGTTGGGACGATACTGCTTCCGCCATTTTTCGTAGTTCTTCCAGATTGTTCACTAAATTGTCTTTGTTTTCTTCCGTTTCCTGTTCCTCAGTTTTGACGACGTTTTCCACTTTGATTATCTCTTGCGGTTTGTCCATCGGTTCGGCTTGTGTGGCGAACATTGGCTTGTGCGTTGGCTTTTGGACCAAAAACGCAGTTGGTATGGAGTCTTCTATGTCTAGCATGTCCTCTTCTTCGTTGCTTTGCTGCTGTTGGATGTATTTCTCTTCCATTTTTATTGAACCTGTGAAAAAGAGTCTGACTTATATGTTTTGCTAAATTAATGTAATGATTCTTCTTGCTTATAGACTAGAGTGTATTGGAACGGAGTTCCTTATCGCGCGTTGCGAAAGGGGGCTAGACGGAAAAAAGTAAGACCAAAAGTTGTAACGACACTTTTGGAATTTTTGTTTACGGGAGGCAACGCACCATCGAAGACTCCGTCGAGGGACCGAGGACTGCGCCTTCGTCGAGGAACCAGACCTGAAGCTCGTGGAAACCAGAAACCAGGTGAGCTCGAGGGAACTCCTTACCCACCCGCTCCAAACTACCCGTGCTTGGGCTCATTCTACTCAGCTCGCCCGGCACTTACCAACCCCAACCCCCGGGCAAAAACTTCAACCCCCGGAATCGCCACCCCACGGGACTCCCCTCGGACCCCGCTTTTTCTGACCCCATATTCAATTCCCTAAGAAAAAACATTTTTACCCCTCGCACCCCTGCGAGCAAAACCACCGCGGCGGATATCTCGCAAACTATCAGAGATACCCCCCCGTGTTTGGTATCTCTGCACTCGCAAAAGGGCAGGGAATCTTTTGGCTCCAACGGAATTCCAAATTTCATCTTTTGGAACGAGCGACATCGTCGGAAACTGCAAATTGCTGCACAATAAAATTTCAAGAGACCAGTACATCGGACTCCGCAATCAGTGAAGTTTAAGGAGTTTTAGAAATGCTTTTTGACACAAAGGCATCTATGAAATCCTTAAACAGGTCGAATTATCCGTTTGATAAAACTATTACGATTACGATTTTCTTACACAATCACAGTTCATTATAGAGCTTAAGCCTTTTCGTCATCTTTGCGTTATATGGCAGGGGCCATGGCCCTTTAGCATTGAGGAGCAAACACGTAATGGTAGGGGTCAAGACCCTGAGCAATGAGGCACACGAGATATAAGAAAAAGAGATCGCGAACAAAAAAGTATGCTGAAGAAGATAAAGTACTAGAATCACAGAACAGCAACGGAGAGAGATCTACATACCTTCGACTTTACACGCGCCGTGGGTGACATTAGGCTCGTATTTAATGATCTGTGTTCTGTCGCTCAGGTTCAGCTCGTTCTTAATGCTTCTTAGTTCTAGAGCTTGGGCCGCTTCATCCTCTTCTCGACTGGGTGATGGTTCTGATGGTTCCGGTTCTGGTTCGGTTTTTTCTTTCACTGTTGAGGTTAAACAATGATATAATGACATTGAAAACATCTTGAAGTTTGTTGCTTAAATTTTTACATGTTCCAAAAAATCATTGAAAAAGGTAAACAAATAAGGTAAGGATCAGTAGGTAAATAAATTAAATATTTTTTTAGTAACTTTTAAATATTTTTTTATATGGTATACTAGATGGGCACTTTCATAGAAAAAAATTGGGCGTCCGACTTGTAGAGCACGCTCCACACCTGTATAAGGCTGTCCTTTTCCCCGCCATAGCGCTGTCCCGCTTTTCAGACTAGATGGCGTTAGTAAAATCATTCTTGGTTTGACAGGGCCCGTCTATGTAAATTGAGGTCGTTGGGAATTGGTAATAAAATCTGTTTAACTGACCTTTCTTGAGCTTAGGCGCGGGGTCAGTGGCAGCTTCCTCCAGCTTGGCCTGGTAGTCGAGGATCTCCGGCTGAGCTGATTCCATCGCCTCGACGAAGACCCCTCCACACTTGCCGAGGGACCAGTAACGGCGCCAGTACCTGTGACCGATAAATTTTCTTTAATCTGTAGTTTAAAATTGTTATCAAACTAACTAACCAAGGATGTGAATTTTAGGTCTTTTGAGAGACCCTCTATTTAATAATAATCTGTAAGAAATAATTTGTTTTTCACATAGGCATCATTCCTATTATAGTATAGTTCCGAGTCACAACCTGCCAATGACGCAAAAAGAGAGGGGTGTTATAATTTTAACGTATCTGTTTGTGTATCTGTCTGTGGTATCGTAGAGCCCAAGCGGATGAACCAATTTTCGTTTAGATTTTTTTGTGTCATAGATAATTTTTTCCTAAGTGTTCTTAGCCGTGTTTCATGAAAATCTGTTCATTCTTGTGAAGGTCATCAGCTTTTATCTTAATCTGATACTTCCATATTATGTTGGGGGTTGTTTTAAATTTGTAATTTATACTTGTGATAAGAATATGTTCATGCATTTTACCGCTAACTATTATTATTATACTATTTATTAACAATCCTCATCGATCTAAAAATCATCGTTGTTATCGTGCAATTTCAAACTATTAAAGAATCTTATTGTACTATTACATCCAATTAATATTTCAAATAAAATAAAAAATTTAAATTATACAAAAAAAATTACATCCATACTAATTATAAATGCGAAAGTGTGTCTGTCTGTCTGATACGTTTTCACGGCCCAACCACTCAATCGATTTTGATGAAATTTGGTACAGAGATAGGTTACATCGCGGGGAAGGGCATAGGCTTTTTATCCCGGATAGTTAAGGAGTTCCCGTAGGAGTTGACAAAAATTCAACCACGCGAAGTCGCGGGCATCATCTAATATAAAATAAACATTCCTGAACCTAAACAAATAATTATACCAATAACACAAAACATACATACTATGAAACTAAAATAAACACGTTGTCTAGACAATTTTACGTTTTTATTACTTGGCGTTATATTATACTATATATATAGATATAAGTTTGTTGTATTGTTGCTGCCTGTCTATAAGGTGGAACATATATCTATGATAGTTGATCCGAAGATATCTTGTAAAATATATATCATTAACACTCACGCATGTCAACATCTAATTAGCAAATCAGTCGCCAGTAAACTAGTAAAGAAGATACCCGCATTTGAATTTTATTATTCCTAACATTGAAGAGTGAACCTTATAATAGTGAAGATAATGGTCATAACGAACCGGATTTAGTGACGGACTCGAAGTCAAAGGCGATTGAAGAAATAAAAATACAATTAGTTTATTTATATATTTTGAGTGCGTTTTGGGATATTTTATTGATTTTGAGAATTTAAAATATGACTACGCCTACTTCTGAACAAAGTGGATACTTAATTACGTTGGAAGATGTAGCCAATATGCTACGAAATGCGCAAAGAACTATTAAAAAATGCCCGAATCAACGACTCACGGAAGGTTATATAAAGGCCAGAATAAAGTCCATTGAAGATTATTGGGACACATTTAAACAAGCACATAACAGTCTAACGAGATGTACACCGAGGGAACAAAGGGGAGTATTACCGTATTTTTTGAAAGAGGAATTTTATAAGTTTGAAGAAGTATACATATGCTTGCACGCGGATTTGACCGACCTATTATTAAAATTACAACCAAGGATTGCAGATGCTCCCAGTTTATGTAATTCAACTCAGGGCGGTCAGCTTTCATTCACTAAACTGCCACGAATAGAACTTCCTACATTTTCGGGAAAATATGAAGATTGGCCCTCTTATGAAGATTTATTTTTTGCTCTTGTCCATAATACTTCGATGAGCGATGTACAGAAGCTGCATTATTTAAAAACTACCGTTTCGGGTGAGGCAGAAATAATATTAAGAAACATACAGATCACAGAAACAAATTACACGCGAGCGTGGGACTTGCTTAAAGCACGATTTGGTAACAAGAAAATGATTACAAATTCGATATTTAAAAGATTATTCGGTCAGAAAAAGGCGACTAACCAGTCAGCAAATCAAATAAAAACTATATTAGATACGACGTTGGAGTGTTTGAGTAGTTTAAATAATTTGAAAATAAGCACTGACTCTTGGGATCCAATAATAATATTTTTGATAACTCAAAAATTGGATGCAGAGTCTTTGAAGGACTGGGAAGAACAGATCTACAGAGAGAATTCTGAAAGTATGCCTATCTGGGACGAGATGAAGAAGTTTCTGGAATTTCGATTTAGAACCTTGGAAATGATCGCGCCTGCAGCAGCCACCTCGTCACGTGAAAACCAATCTGCTCACAAGTCGTTCCACGTAACCCTTGAGGAACTCGAAGTTGAAAGATTTCAATCTGCTGATGCTAGAACATCACGTGGTTGCGCATATTGTAAAGCTAGGGAGCATTGTATTAAAAACTGTAAGGCTTTTATCCAGCAGCCTGTTGAAGAACGCCACTTCTTCGTGAAAAATAATAAGTTATGTTTTAACTGTCTTATGCCAAATCATAGCGTGTACGAATTATTATGTAAAGGAACCTGCAGGATTTGCCGCAGGAGACATGCCTTTCTCTTACACCGAACGAAGCAAGAAGAAAAGAAGGAGACAGTCGAAGAAACTCACCCAGAATGTATGATCACAACTGCACACTTTTCAAGAGAACAACCGGGTCGAAAGGTGTTGTTAGCCACAGCACAAGTGAAGGTTAAGAAAATAAATGGAGACAAATGCAAACTTCGGGCCCTCATTGACCAAGGATCCGAAGCGTCATTCATATCTTCTGGAGCAGTGGAACTTTTGGGTCTAACCAAAACGAATGTTAATGCCGTAGTCTCTGGAGTGCGAGAAGGAACGCAGATAACGAGCAAACACTCAGTTGACCTGTCAATGTCGTCGCGGTTCAGTGAAGATAAAGAGATTCCATTGAAGGCTTATGTGTTGGATACAGTATCGACAATATTACCCGCGATGCATATCACGAAGAACTGGTCAGAATTTCAAAATATACAGCGGGCTGACCCTACCTGTTTTACACCAGGTGGTGTCGATATTTTACTCGGTACCGACGTCTTCTCAAAAATTATAGAAGAAGGCTTGATAAAGACTGCTGACGGTGTTGTGGCACAAAAAACATGTTTGGGGTGGATTATCTCAGGTCAACAACAAGACTGAAATACTTACATGATAACAATATAGAAAGAATATAGGAGAGAAGACAGTGGAAGATATTATAGAGTATTCACATCTTACAGAAAGAGTATAGAGAGAGTACTACGAAGTTAAAAAAAATGAGTTTTGAGAAGAATAAATATTGAGAAAAGTATATACTAAACGTAGTTTAAGAAAAAGAAATAGTTAAGAATTTGAGTTTATTTAATGAAATTAAAGAACTATGGTGTTGGTGGGCGGCATTCATGTACTTAAGTGAAAAACTATCGTTTTGGTGGGCGGTATGTCTAGACAATTTTACGTTTTTATTACTTGGCGTTATATTATACTATATATATAGATATAAGTTTGTTGTATTGTTGCTGCCTGTCTATAAGGTGGAACATATATCTATGATAGTTGATCCGAAGATATCTTGTAAAATATATATCATTAACACTCACGCATGTCAACATCTAATTAGCAAATCAGTCGCCAGTAAACTAGTAAAGAAGATACCCGCATTTGAATTTTATTATTCCTAACATTGAAGAGTGAACCTTATAATAGTGAAGACACGTGCGTTAAAGTTTGATGACGTCACAGTGATGACAACTATGTGTTTCATACGAACTTCCATACTTTAAGAGCGTTTTTAATTTTGATAAAGAGTTGCTGATTTGGTTGAGTTTTCATCATCCCATAGGTACTAAAATTCTACATCAATGATCATCCCTATTGTTGTAACAGCTTGTTATGTATCTAATTATCTACAATCAGCAAATAAATGTTTGTGACTTATGTTTCTATCACAAGTGAATAAAATAGTCTATTACCTGTCCTGTCCGTAACAAGTAGCCCTGAGCGCGTGCGATCCAGCCGCCAACGCTATAAGCTGTTGTTCGGATTGCCGCACCAGTTTTTCCAGCTTTCTAGAAAGCTCCTCTGACGATAAGTTCTTGTCTTCATCCTGTGTAAATAAGATTTTATTGCAGAAATATATCATAGATGTCGTCCCGACCAAATTTCGGCCACGGCGGCCTATGTCAGAGAGATTAGTCATGTGCGCGAGAGATATTGTGGCCGATTCTGTATAAAACAATATCTAAACTAAAATGACAGGTTTAAATCTAGTTCTGTCCCTTTCCGCATGGAGTATTAGAAAAGGTTTAGGAATATATTTAATGCTGTTATTTTAGTTAAGTTTAGAGATTGTGCACTACAGAAACTAACCCCACTATATTGCACAGGTGCAGTCTGTGTTCCTTTACTCTAATAGTCCGATGGGACGGAAAATCCGACACGACCGGAGGGAGGTCAGGCGCAGGACCGACGGCTTTACGTGCTCTCCGAAGTACGGGGGTGAAACAACGGGCATAGGAGATACGATCACAGGGTTGCACCGCTGACATTAAGGAGTTATGTGCGTTTTAAACAATTAAATATTACTCTATTTAACTACCACTCAGCCCATTAACGTCCCACTGCTGGGCACAGGCCTCCACTCTCATAGGAGAGGGAATTAGAGCTTTGACCCACCACGCTGCTCTAATGCGCATTGGGGGGCTATTCGGGCAACAAATTTAACAGTGAAAGAAAATTTACCTCCTCTGGCTGAGTTCCCTCGCTCTCAGGCTCGCTGAGTCCCGCATCACAATCGCCCATCACACTGTCAGTCTTCGCGTGCGGGGAACACGCGTCCTTATTGTTATTCATCATCTCCTTATCAGCCATACTGCTGGGGAGATCCTTTAAGGGTGATAATTCCTTGTCGCTCTCATCTGGAGTGTCTTTGTATGGGGACGGAGTGTTCGGTTTGTCGTCAGAGTGCGGGGACGACTCTTTGTCTCTTTTCTTCGGTGTCTCGCTCTTTTCTGTATCTGTGGGAACGAAAATCATACTAATATCACAGAATAATAACTAGTACTAGGTACAGAAGCTTTACTTCGCAATGGTTTTCAAAGAAATATGTACTCAATCTGATAAACAATATGATTTAATTTAGCTCGCGTTCCAGTCGAGCACGTGTTCATTTACACACCTACCAAATTTTTTTTGAGGGAATATGGGCCTTAATTCACTGGACTACGGTTCATAATAAATTATACGTTGTTATACGTATTGAAAGAGCCGCGGACTAGGGCTGCTTACTTCGAGAAACTACTTACGCCATCTAGCGCACAGCACGAGCGTTTACTCCTACTTGTGGCGGGCAACGTCAACTAAATGTCTTTTTATTGTACTTTTAAATACTTTTAGGGTATTGGAATAGTACTTTGTTCAACAAGGGGAGAAAGGGTTTGTAGTTTGAATTAATTTCATTTCAAATAGGAACTTAATGTAATCCAATCAAAGTAGATTTTACCTGTCAGCGTCTTTAGGCAAAAAAAAGTAAAATTTCGATCACGATCCGTATATAAACAATTAAATACTGCACAGTATCTTTTTGCTTTTTTTCGTTTTGTGTCCATCTTGCAATTATCGAGAAAGTTGAACGTGGTCGAACAAATAGCACGCGCGCGTGTTTTTTTCGCTTGCGGCAGCCTACTAGATTGGCCCTTGCGCAATGGCCGCCGCCTGTAGGTATGTTTTTAATACCTACACGCGGAGTGACACAGGCCTGCTAATATTATGAATGCGAAAGTGTGTTTGTTTGTTGGTTTGTCCTTCAATCACGCCCCAACGGAGCAAAGGATCGACGTGATTTTTGGCATGGGAATAGTTGAGGACCTGGAGAGTGACATAGGCTTCTTTTTATCCCGGAAAATTAAGGAGTTCCCGCGGGAATCAAAAAAACATAAACCACGCGGACGAAGTCCCGGGCATCAGCTAGTCACAAATAATGTTCTCCTACATTTCGTTCATAGCAGTAAATACCAACCCAGGAGAGAGAATCAACAAGTATTAGTGCACACTATTCCCTCACTCTCATAGTCTGATGCTTCTGATGCTAGCATGACCAGACGTAGGATCAACAGCATGATTGGTTTTAAAAAATGAAAAACTTTTTGGCAAAGGAAACCACAGAATCACACCTTAATTTTCGACCTTCAAGCAACAGTTGATAGTTATGGCCGAAATTCCTTCCTATTCTTAGGTCAAACGCGTTGTATGTCACGAATATTCATACTAATATTATAAATGCGAAAGTGTGTCTGTCTGTCTGTCTTTAACGCCCCATCTTTTCAACTGATTTTGATGAAATTTGGTATGGTGATAAGTTGCATCCAGGGGAAGGACATAGGCTTTCTTTTTATTCCGGAAAATTAAGGATTTCCCGTGGGTATGAAGAAAACATAATTCACGTGGACGATGTCGCATCATCTAGTTGACAATGGGTATGTTCCGATATACTCTGCGAGCATTGTAAGGTGTGACGTCAATTTAGTATACTGCAAAGCCGTTCCTTTATAGTTAGCTATACTGGATACTATTTAAAACGGAAAGCAGTCAGCACTGAGATCACCTTACCTCGAAAACACTAGTGTTCACACTACAAAAATGGCGACGATTTATAACGTCAGATATTTCCCTAGGATACTGAGGCAGTATACTGCCAGTCCATAACGGAACGAATTTCTCCCCAGTAAGAGCACTGAACAGTGTACGCAGTGTATATCGGGACATACCCAATAATTACCTGTACTCGCATGGTGTGAGGAGTCGTCAACGAGCCTGTGCATGCGCTCCAGAGCAAGTGCCTGCTGTTTTTCAGACGCCTCCGCGCGCGCCTTGCGCTGCACGAGCACGCGTACTCTGCGAGCAAATACACAATGGTAGATAACACCTCGATAAAAGATGGCGTCATCAAAATGGCTGCTCTGTTGGGCGGCCATTTTATGGCATCAGCAAAATATTATCATAATAATGATTTACATAACTTGTAAGCGGCGAACTGCGGTAATACTTTTACCAGTCTTTTTTTTTATTAATTAGCCCTTGACTGCGATCTCACCTGATGGTAAGTGATGATGCAGTCTAAGATGGTAGCGGGCTAACCTGTTAGGGTTATTTAACAATTTTGATAGCGTTGAAGAGCCATTGTACTCAATGTATACGTATTAAAATATTATTTGTAATGTCTTGTCTTGACCACACATCATGTTCAGCATGATAATACGAATACAGTGGCTATTTCAAATGGTATCGCGTCGAAAACGTGAGTAACCGCGAGCGAAGCGAGCTCAAACATTGATAAGAATTAATTGAAACAGAACCAAAACTTTATAAATTGTGTAAAACGTGATTAATCGATTGTGTTTTTGCAAAGAATTATTATAAAAAACTGGAATTAAGTCCCAAGAACTTAAAATAAAAAACCGTAAAATATCCGTATTATACGGGTTTCATCATTCCTCTCTCATACTCACTTGCGTATCTTAGTGTCGAGCAAGAATCTGTCTCTTCGCAGTTGCGCGAGATGGTCGAGCGACGCGTCTAACTGTCGCAGCACGGCGCGACTTTGAAGTAGCTCGTCACACACTCGCGCCAGTATTCGCGCTTTGCTCGACGGGTTTAGCGCGACGAACGGCTTGTCGCGTAGCAGTTCTGTGGATAAGGTTTATATAACTAGACTAATATTATAAATGCGAAAGTTTGGATGGATGGATTGATGTTTGTTACTCAATAACGCCATAACGGCTGAACGGATCTGGATGAAATTTGGCACAAAGATAGATTATTGTAGTTTGACTTTTGAATTTTAAATTTTACCCCCTACCAAAAAGCGCGGCTAAAGAAGTTTTCACTTCAAAGAATTACAAACTAGCAGTAACTCAGTGAGGGCGGCCCTTACATGAATGCACTTGAAAGGCTGAAAGGCTGCCGTCAGAGAATAGTGCCACGACACTAAAGTGACAACCACTGCATTCATTTTAAACAAATGCGAAAATAGATGCGACATTTCTATGATAAAAAATATCATCCACCTTGGAATTCAAAATGTTTTCCGTAATAAAATAAAATAAAATAAAATAAAATTTTCCGTAATAAGCTACTCCAAAAATCTACCGTTTAAAATTAAAATTAGATAAGTAAAATAAGACTGACATTTTTAATATAATACATTTTTAGATTGTATAAAACATATGGTATAATTGATAGATTTTATAAGATTCATTTTTATTTTGTATCAGCATTGTGGCAGTTAATAATGATTAGAATAAGAATGTATTTTTTTGCATGCCAATGCACGGCAGATTGTAGTCCTTACAAATATTATAATGTAACACCAATGCACCTATGCAATCTATACAAATAAATGATTTGATTGATTGGAAAAACATCAGATTATTTACCTGATAGTTTGTAAGTGGCGTTGTTATGCAAATGTTCATAATAGCTGCCGTTCTTAGTGGAGGCGCAAGTGATTTGCATCTCCGCGTCGCTCTGGTGGTGGTCGGCCACTTTGCGATCGCGTTCCCGCTCCACTGTGAGACCTGTGGAGAGAACAAGTTGTGACGCCGCGCGGCACAGCGAGGAGTCACGCAGGGACAAAGCCCACCAAGAAGGTTCGAGACTACGTCGCAGTGACCCATCACATCAAGAATGTTCGAGACTATGTCGCAGTGACTCATCACATCAAGAATGTCCGAGACTACGTCGCACCGCAGACCGTGTGCAAAACAACCCCGCCGCGCTCCGCACCTCACCTCCACGGCCTATATAAGGCACCCGGCCTGCGTTCACCGGCAGTTCGCCAGTGACCGCTGTCATAGCAAGTCGGCTTGGGGTTTTCCGGGCACGATAACTGGCAGTGGTAACTGGTGGGCGCAGGCGGAATTGGTCGTTCTGCTGCTGAGGCCGCAGACGACCCATCCTACCGACTCCCCTTCCCCCTCGCTCCTCTCTCCGCGGACACCCGCTGTGTCCACGTACCTCGCGCGTTGACCGGTAGCGTCCCGCGCCCCGCAGGTCCCCTCTGGGCCTCGGTCCGTACCGCTAAGTAGGTAGTTTATAGCGATAGGCGTTTAGACCTAAGTACTTAGTGTAAACCGTGAATAAAAGGTTTTAAGGTGTAAATCGCGTTTAATTTGTGAGGACCTCCCTACCTATATGTACGAAGTCACGTGACCAGCAGTATCCTGGCCCCTTGGCTTCGTTACATTGGCGCCCAACTGAAAAACCCACCCGGCCGTCCCGGGTTCGCGTCGCGGAAATCCGTCCGTCCGTCCGCGTCGCGTCCGTTAAAATTTCCGTCCGTCCGTACTAGAAGGTTAGGGAAACTCACACCTCACAACACCCGCACGTTAGAATTTTCATTTAACGAACGGATACAAGTTCTTTCAAAAAGTCGGTTCGGGGATATCCGAGTTCGACTGAAAGGACGAATATCCGAACGGGAACACAAAATAAAAAAAAATAAAAAAAACTAGAGAGAGGAAAAGATCACAGATCAAAACAAACGGATACAAGCTCTTGCACAGTCGGTTTGGGGATATCCGAGTTCGACTGAAAAGGGCGAATATCCGATAGTATAAAAAGTTAGAATACATAATATATACACAAAACCAAAAACCTTCATAAGGGGAAAAGCAAGGGGGGCCGTGTAACCGCGTAACCGTGTAACCGCGTAACCGTGTAACCGCATAACCGTGTAACCGCATAACCGTGTAACCGCGTAGCCGTGTAACCGCATAACCGTGTAACCGCGTAACCGTGTAACAATTTAAATAGAATCCGTACCGTACCGACCGCGTAAATAAATTATAGTTAAATAATAATCAATTGCCAGATTAATAACTAGAGGAAACCGTAAAAGTAGAAATAAATACCGTATAACCCGTAAATAAATAATTAACATTCCGTAAAGAAATAATGCCCACGTCCTGGATATATACACTCAGTAAGCAAAAATTAATTGAGGAACTCGAAAAAAGGAAAATAGAAGTTTCACCGGGAAGCACTGTCGAGGAATTACGCAAACAGCTATCTCTCATTGTAAAAAGTGAAGACGAATTGAGCCAAGACGGCAGTATGGGTAGCGAAAAAGACATAAAAGAATTCGATAAAGCCATATCCCGCTGGAAAATTCAGTTTGACACCACCGGGGATGCCGTAGAATTCCTGGAAAGGATAGAGGAGTTAGCGGACACGTTGAATGTCAACAAAGACACAATCATACACGTGATACCGAGATGCCTCACCGGAGCAGCATCACTGTGGTACAGAAATAACAGCCATGAATGGAAGACATGGGAAGATTTCACGGAGAATTTCAAGCTGTTCTATTATCCGAGAAACTATGAGAAAAAGCTACTAGAATCAATAATAAACAGACGTCAAAACGCCAGGGAAAACTTCGTGTCATACCTAACGGAAATCCAAACACTAATGAGGAGGTACAAAAAGTTAACGAAAGAAGAACAGTTAGATAGAATATACGATAATATGAGATATAACTATCAATACTATATAAAAAGGAAGGATTTCAATACAGTAACAGAACTCATACAACTGGCAGGCGATTACGAAAAAATAAACATGGACCGAAATATAGATTCGTCCCACAAACCGACTGTCCAACGTAAAGAAAACCACAATGAAAAATAATGGCGAAAACCGGAAAATAGGAAAAATGAAGAACACAAAACAGACAGAAAACCAATAACTCCGCAATACGACCCGGAATCCTGTTGTTGGAAATGTGGCAAAAGGAACCACACATCTCGGGAATGTCGAAATAAGCAAGTCATCTTCTGCAGCCGATGCGGATTGCTAGGAAAACTAACGAAAAACTGCTGTAACGAGAATAAGACACCTGGCAAAACAAAACAAGCATACACAGCAAAGGCACAAACAGAAAAAGACAATAGAATTTTTACCAAAGTAAAAATATACGGAAAAACATTTGAAGCATTAATAGACACAGGTTCAACGAACACATACATCAATAAAAACATAAGGGATCAAATAAAAGAACATACCGAGAATACTATACAAAAGGAGACCACGATCAAACTAGCAGACGGTTCGAGAATACAAACGGACACAGCCATAAACCTTGAACTAGAGATAAATGGAAAAAAGTTAACACATCAAGTTATCTACCTGCCATCCACAACCGTTATGATCATGGGGATGGACCTGTTAGCAAGATTAGGATTCACAGTCAAATGGACAGAGATGGCATGCGAGCAGACATGCACCAGAAAACGAGAAAACACGACAGATAACGAAGGAATCCTGTCTGCAGAACAGAAAACAACGTTAAAAAACATCCTAGAAGAGGAGTTCAAAAAAACGGAGGAATGTCCGAAAGGGAACACATGGGTAAAGCACGTAATAAAACTAAAACATACAGAACCCATAAAACAAAAATATTATCCCAGAAACCCGAAAATGCAAGAAAAAATAAATGAACACGTAAACCAAATGTTAGCAGACGGCATCATCGAAAAGTCGAACAGTCCATATAGCTCACCGATCGTAATGGCCAAAAAAGACAATGGCGAGTACAGATTCTGCATAGACTTCAGAAAGATCAACGAAATCACAGAAAAAGACGCATATCCAATACCACAAATAGACGATACACTAGAAAAACTAAGTAAAGGAAAATATTTTTCAAAATTCGATCTCAAAAACGGTTATTGGAACGTCAAACTGGACGACGCAAGCAAACCGATAACAGCATTTACGGTACCAGGCAGAGGACTATTCCAATTCAAAGTTATGCCATTCGGACTACACTCAAGCGGAGCAACATTCCAGAGACTACTAGACAGGGTAATAGGCCCGGAGTTAGAGCCGAACGCATACGTATATCTGGACGATATAATAGTCTGCAGCGAAACTTTCAACGAACATATAAAACATTTAAAAGAAATATTTAGAAGAATCAGGGAAGCCGGCCTCAGAATAAACAAAGAAAAATGCGAATTCTGCCAACACCAAGTGGAATACTTAGGGCATGTGGTAACAAGAGAAGGCCTAAAGATGGATGAAGGAAAAATCCAAGCGATAAAACAACTCAAAGCACCAGAGACCACGAAAGACGTAAGACGATTCATAGGAATGACATCTTGGTACAGAAAATTCATTCCAAATTACGCAGAACTAACGGCACCGCTAGTGAAGTTACTAAAGAAAGATGTAAAATTCAACTGGGGAGAAGCCGAACAACACCAATTCGAAAAAATAAAGAAATTATTAACAGAAGACCCCATCCTAACCAGAGCCGACTTCACAAAACCATTCGTACTTCAGACAGACGCAAGTGATACAGGTCTAGGAGCCGTCCTTATACAAGAAGACGACGGAAAACAGAAAGTGGTAATGTACGCAAGCCGAACGCTACAACCACCGGAAACAAGGTATACAACTACAGAGAAAGAATGCTTGGCAGTGGTATGGGGAGTAAGAAAAATGAGACCATTCCTAGAAGGATACCATTTCACCATAATCACAGATCACCAAGCCCTTAAGTGGTTGAACACACTGAAGAACCCTTCGGGTAGATTGGCGAGATGGGCGTTGGAACTACAACAGTACAACTTCGACGTAATATATAGGCCAGGAAAACAAAACGTTATAGCAGACGAACTATCAAGAAATCCGTTATACACCACTACAACAGAAGAAAGCGACTGGTACTCAAAAAAATACAGTAACGTAAGCAAGAACCCCGAATTGGATACCGACTACTGTATACGAGACGGGAGACTATACAGAAGAGTAGTCAACCCAAGATACGGAGGAAAACTAGATCCATCGACAGAGTGGAAATTATGCGTCAAAAAAGAAGACAAGGAAAAAATATTAAAGCAAAACCACAATGAACCAGATGCGGGACATTTAGGCACCTCAAAAACATTTAACAAAATCGCGACGCGGTATTATTGGCCAGGGATATTCAGAGACGTATCAAAATACGTAAACCGGTGTGAAACATGTCAAAAACATAAGTCATCACAGGAGAAGAAACCAGGCCTAATGCAGATAAATAATGCGGAAGAACCATGGCAAGTGGTAACGACGGACCTCATAGGTCCACTACCCCGGTCATCAAAAGGATTTCAGTGGATCATCGTGTTTCACGACAAATTCACTAAGTGGTCAGAAATAAAACCACTAAGAACCGCGACCGCGAATACCGTCACGAACGCTCTAAAAGAGTTAATTATGAGATACGGGGGAATGAAAACTTTACTGAGTGACAACGCAAGAATTTTCACAAGTAAACAATTCAAAGAAACTTTAAAAAGATACGGCATAGAACAAAAGCTAACCGCACCATACACTCCACAGTGTAACCCGACCGAACGGGTAAATAGAACACTCGAAACAATGATAGCAACATTTATCGAGAAAAACCATAAAAAATGGGATGAGTACCTAAACGAATTCAACTTCGCATTGAACACGTCCGTCCAGGAATCAACGAAACACTCCCCGGCATTCTTACTATTCGGCAGGGAACTAAGGAACGTCCACGACGAAAACCAATTCCCCACACCGGCAGTAAAAGAAAAACTGAAAGAAATATATGAAATAGTCAAAAACCACCAAAATCAAGCTCCAAACTTAAGCCGCAATTATATTTACCCCGCCCCGCGTGTCGCAACGCGTGGGTAAGCTATGGGTTACATACATTTAGTACTGGATTGATTACATTAGTCCCGTCCCGCGTGTCGCAGAGCCTGCTGACGCCACGCTGACCGAGCGATTTCGATCGGCGTGGGGTCGGTGGTGGGGGTTGTGACGCGTCAGCTCGGTCGGGTCTAGTGTAATAACGCGTGGGCACGCGCAGACAGCCGAGTGGCGACGTAGAACAGTGGACGTGAATTTAAAAATGTCAGACGAATTAATTGAAGTCGTGAGAAACTATGAAATATTGTACAATCAAAAACACAAAGATTATAAAGACCAATTAAAAAGAAATTCGGCGTGGGAGGAAATATCTCTAAAAATAAAACTACCAGGTATATAATTGTATTGATTTTATTTTTTTAAGTAGGTATATCAAGATGTAGTAAGTAGGTATATCTATCAAAAATGGATATCGATGTTCCCCGCGATTATCGTGCAAAAGTGATGCTATGTATGTATGTATGTAATAATTTTTATTTATAGTACCTATATTGTTGATTGTGTGAAATGACTATTATATTTTTTTAATGACGATTATTCGCGGGTAACGACGATATGATATCGACGATTGATACTTAAGTATTTTTTTCGGAAATTTAAAAGTACATAGGTACTGTGTAATTATATGACACAGACTCTAGTCTATTCTGCCTTGTCTGATCATATCCATTTGCCACGGTACTTGTCCTTCTGGAGAAACAAAGTACTCTTTAAATTTTTCTCTAACAGCAATAGCGTCTTGACAGTGATTTCTTCCAACAATTTCAATATTAGACAGACCGTCTTGAGAACTTTGACTTTCATCAGAATTTAGATAATTTTCTCCAATTTCTTGTGAATTTTCGGTACGCAAATAGTTATGAAGGGCACATGCAGCTTGTACGATTTTGTCTGCCATATCCGGTTGTACTTGCATAGGTCCTTGAAAAACTCGAAACCTTGCTCTTAAAATTCCGAAAGCATTTTCTACAGTTCTTCGAGCACGTGATAAACGGTAATTAAATACTTTATTGGAATCATTGTTTACAAGCTTTGCTTTACTGTAGGGCTTTAAAAGATACGTTTTTAAAGGAAATGCTGCATCAGCCACAATAGTATACGGCATAGGTCCAGAATTTTGATGTATTGGAGTATTCTGCGGAACATTCAGTTGGTTCCGTTCGAACATTTTCCCCATCACGGAATTTTCGTATACACCACCATCACTGTTACGGCCATACGCCCCTACATCTATCATAATAAATTTATATTGAGCATCAACTAAAGCAAGCAATACGATTGAATGATCTTTTTTATAGTTGTAATAGGTTGATCCAGCATTTATTGGGCATATTATGTTTACGTGCTTGCCATCCAATGCGCCAAGACAATTAGGAAAGTGCCAATATGTTTGGAAATCTTTTGCAATCTCTTTCCATCTCTCTTCTGAAGGTTGTGGCATTACAATGGCTGCTAGATTTTTCCAAATAGCTTCGCATACTTCCTTGACTATATTTCTCACTGTGGTAAAACCCATACGATAACTGAATGCCACTGAACGAAAGGAGTTACCAGTGGCCAAAAACCTGTGAACAAAAAAGCAATATAATTAAAAAACAAATATAGTAAAAAAGAAAAATTATAAAGTCAAATAACTAATATTAAAGTTAATATAATAATACATGTTAACAAATTGTCTACCAATATTTTAAGTGGTGATAGTGTTAAAAATTATGAGCAACTTTTCAAAGGAACATAGATCGCTAAAATCTTCTTGTACTAAGGCACTATGAACAACTAAATTTTATTTCCTTATTTCGAACTATGTTCCGTGGGAAATAGTTGTTTAATATATTAACACTATCAGCTCTTAAAGTAACGAGTTTTTTGTTTCAGTTGAAAATTGCAAAGATAATTGGGCTAAATTACGCAACGCATACTGTAGTGCACTAAAACGACGAAAAACTAAATCTGGGCAAGCGGCAACGCAAGGGACTCCATGGAAATACGAAGATCAAATGGGTTTTTTACGTCCATACATAGAAATGAGAAATACTCAAACTAATTTGATACCGCCATCATCTCCGTCGACATCGGCAGAGACCATCACATCGGAATTGCCTGCAGAAAATCCTGAAGTTCTTCAAAGTCCGCCTGATTTCAGGAGTGAGTCACGACAAAGCAGCTCAAGTTCATATTCTCAAAGGAGCTCATCTTTGAAGAGAAAACCTGATTTAGCAGACATTTACGATATGATGAAGACACAGCATAGTCTGAGGCAACAAAAACAACAGTCAAAACTGGACTTGGATGAAACAGACATGTTTTTCTTAAGTATGAGCAAAGCAGTCAAAGCACTACCGAAAATAGACCAAACAAAAATTAAATTAGATTTACATATGGCTATTTCTCAGGCTGAAATTCGTAACATTGAAATGGAACGTGTAGTAAGGACACCGCTTAGGATAGTTTCTCAAACGGTAGTTCCGTCAAGTAACCAGCCTCTTCCAGAGCCATCCAGAGCCTACTACTATCATAATTCACCTACAGAAATGAATGATTTTTCACCTGAATCCCAGTCCATACTCGATCCTCAGGCCGAAAATTCAAATTCAACCGGAGAAGAAAACTTGTCCACTTATTACAGCGGTGTAACTTTTAATTGAGTACCGTCTTTGAATGATTAATATAGTAGTAGTATAATAGTTTCGTACTTGTTAAAATTCAACTTGTTTAAATTGTTGATTTTTAAAATTAAAATTGTTTAAATTGTTAATTGTTAAAATTGCTGATTTTTAAAACAAATTAAAAATTACTTACCTCAAACATACTGCTAGCCTTTCTTTTGTTCCAATGGGTCGGCGAAATCTGGTATGAATCTTTTTAATATCTTGTTCAATTAAAGAATGTATGTAATTGAATTGTTGTTTTGTCATCCTGAAGTATTGTTGAAATTTAATTTCATCGCTTTTTAGTTCTTGCACCAACAAATGATATTCACTTCGGCTTCCTCTTGAAGTATTTATTGGATGTACCCAATATCTTCTTTTCTTTCTTTCCTTTTTGAGTAGGCTTAACATGAGCAGGTGTGCTAGATTATCTTCAAAATCCGTATCCGAGTCTGAAGAAAACATAGACGTTTACTCCAAAGGCCACCACTGTACTGACGACGAATTTTCGTGTGGCCGCGCGGCGACACGACACGCAAATGTAATAACCCGCCGTCGCGTCAGGCAGCGTGGCGACACGCGGGGCGGGCTAAATATAATTGCGGCTTTACAAAAAAAGTATTTTGATAGGACAAGACGCAACTGGACACCGAAAATTGATGATCAAGTGTTGAAGAGGGACTACCCATTGTCCAACGCAAGTAAACAATTTTGCGCGAAATTAGCACCCAAATTCTCAGGCCCATATACCATTATGGAACGAAAATCGCCCGTAATATTCCTGCTCAAGGCAAAACAGGGAGGCAAGATATGCACAGCACATATAAAAGATATGAAACGATTTAACACGTAAACAACCAACCAAAAAAAAAAAAAGGGGTATAAGTGAAGGAAACGGGAGTAAAAAGTGGGGGAATAGGGTTTGTTTTGGTAAAGTTCAAGACAACCTGTTAATACGGTGATTTTTACAGATAAAAATCTTCTCTCGTGGGAGGGGGATGTGACGCCGCGCGGCACAGCGAGGAGTCACGCAGGGACAAAGCCCACCAAGAAGGTTCGAGACTACGTCGCAGTGACCCATCACATCAAGAATGTTCGAGACTATGTCGCAGTGACTCATCACATCAAGAATGTCCGAGACTACGTCGCACCGCAGACCGTGTGCAAAACAACCCCGCCGCGCTCCGCACCTCACCTCCACGGCCTATATAAGGCACCCGGCCTGCGTTCACCGGCAGTTCGCCAGTGACCGCTGTCATAGCAAGTCGGCTTGGGGTTGTCCGGGCACGATAACTGGCAGTGGTAACTGGTGGGCGCAGGCGGAATTGGTCGTTCTGCTGCTGAGGCCGCAGACGACCCATCCTACCGACTCCCCTTCCCCCTCGCTCCTCTCTCCGCGGACACCCGCTGTGTCCACGTACCTCGCGCGTTGACCGGTAGCGTCCCGCGCCCCGCAGGTCCCCTCTGGGCCTCGGTCCGTACCGCTAAGTAGGTAGTTTATAGCGATAGGCGTTTAGACCTAAGTACTTAGTGTAAACCGTGAATAAAAGGTTTTAAGGTGTAAATCGCGTTTAATTTGTGAGGGCCTCCCTACCTATATGTACGAAGTCACGTGACCAGCAGTATCCTGGCCCCTTGGCTTCGTTACAAAGTAATAAAATCGAGAAGTGGCATTAATTTTTTTGCCACAAATTTAAATTATACAAATGAAATAATAATATAATAAGTTTTTTTTTTTTTTTACAACTTATCAAACATTTATTAAGTACATAATTATTAAAAATACAAATCATTAAATTCTAAATTAAACCTAAATTAAAAACTAAATTAAAAACTGAAAACTACACATTAAAAATATCATCTATCCCGCTGCAATGAGGCAGTGTGCCCAGAACGCTGGCTGCGTTACCCCGCTGAATAGCCAAACTTATATGTTGGCCGAGGTAACTGCCAGCCCTCCGGTCACCTGTGGACTCTGTGAGACGAGAAGATAAATCCTTAAAACAGGATCTAGCATCTTCGCCCCACGACCCCAGGGTTTCAACACCAAAAGGCACAAAAATGAAATTATTTTCAATAATTTCATACTTGCGCCTCTTGGCTCTTTCTGCATGTAAAGTATATTTAAATGTATTTTTTATTATTCCATTTTTTAGTAAGTAATTTAAAATAAAAATTAATGTAATTAATAAAAAAAGACGTGTGGCACTCGGAGACTGCCGCGGTAAAGCTATTGCAATTTGCATAGCCTGTAGCCCTGGTAGTCAGGGGGCGGTGCGGGTAGGGCTAAGCTAAGCTTAACCCGCTTGTCCTCCTGATTTGCATATTATCTATGTAATATTTTTTTCGTTACGGAATTTCTAGATTCGGTCTCCCCGCTCAAGGCCCGCGATAGAATAGCTATGCAATAGCTTAAAATAGTTAAATTTTTGAATGGTAAAAAACGACTTGTGATTGGTCGTGACGTCATAATATCCGTTGAGGCTGTGAGCCAATCGCAATCATACCGTGTGGATAACCCTACGTGAGCGACAAACGCGACTCGATACGACAGTATCAATCAGTAGCTTCACGTGGCCTACGTTGTCGCTCATTCAAGTTTGTCATTTTCCATGGCGTCATATCGGGTCGCGTCGCTTCTGTCGCTCACCTAGGACACCGGGAAAAACGGGCAATACATACCCGTCAGAGCCTTGATCTCAGCCGTCGCGTTCGCATACAGATATATATGCGCAACACTGCGCTCAGTGTGTCCAGGGTGAGCTCGGCCAGGCGCAGCGCGTGGCCCAGTAACGTAGTGTGCCGACCCGGATGTGGATAACACGGATAATACATACCCGTCAGAGCCTTGATCTCAGCCGTCGCGTTCGCATACAGATATATGCGCAACACTTCGCTCAGTGTGTCCGGGGTGAGCTCGGCCAGGCGCAGCGCGTGGCCCAGTAACGTAGTGTGCCGACCCGGATGTGGATAACACGGATAATACATACCCGTCAGAGCCTTGATCTCAGCCGTCGCGTTCGCATACAGATATATGCGCAACACTTCGCTCAGTGTGTCCGGGGTGAGCTCGGCCAGGCGCAGCGCGTGGCCCAGTAACGTAGTGTGCCGACCCGGATGTGGAATGCCCGGTTCCTCTGTGAACAACACCGGACTGTGACAGAATCTTGTTCAAAAACTATTCAAAAATATAATCAAAGTAAATATATGTTTATTCAAAATTAGTACCCAGTACACTTTATGACCGTCGAGTATACAAAGTATAAGACGAGATGGTGATAATTAACGACGGAATCTTTAAACTGAAGCTACGCGGGTTCCAAATACAAACGCACCCTATCTAACTCTTCCAAAGCATGTTCGTGCCTTTTCATACGTTCGCACGAACGGAATACGTACGAGAACGCACGCGGAGCGTGCGCGATCTAACGCCTGCTTATTTTATCTCCACCACCACCACCACTACAGCCTATTAACGTCCCACTGCTGGGCACAGGCCTCCACTCTCATAGGAGAGAGGGAATTAGAGCTTAGACCCACCACGCTGCTCCAATGCGGGTTGGCGGGCTTTAACGACTATTATCATGTTAGTGATAATAACCGGGACCGACGGCTTAACGTTCTCTCCGAGGCACGGGGGTGAAACACCGCCAACTTCCAAATCCGGGCTGGCACTGAGAATTTCTTAATTGAAAAACCAATACCTAACAATTTTTATGCCCGACCGGGAATCGAACCCAGGACCTCGTGATCCGCAGTCGACTATGCTAACCAACGAGGCAGTCTCGAGGCTTATTTTATCTCATAATCTTTTTTTTTAAACCCGACTGAGTTTACAAATTTAGTTTAATTGATTATCACTATCATGTTTTATACGTTTCGGACGTCAATAAGTGTACAGTGTACCTACATTTAATAAACAAATATTGATTGATTGATTGATTGACTGACCAATAGCGATGGATAGCAGCCTCGACAATACACTGAGGAGTTCGTCTTCCGCCTCTTGACTGCAATTGGGTATGAGGCCCATTTGCAGCGAGCTCAAAGTTGGAAGTGTCTCCACTTCTGTAAAAAAAAAATACAATCTAGATACTAATAATACTAATAATATATTATAAATGCGAAAGTTTGGATGGATGTTTGTTACTCAATCACGCCAGAACGGTTGAACGGATCAGGATTAAAATTTGGCACAGAGATATATTTTAGTCTAATATTTTCACACATAGGCTACTTTTTATCACGGAAAAACAAAGATTTCCCCCGGGATCAAAAAACCTCAATCCGCACGGACGAAGTCGCGTAGTTACGAAATATCGGATAAAAGGGAACGTCTCTTCACTATTGGAAAAAACTGCGTCTATGAAGCCTTTTATGTGGATGGTTGCCTGTCAATAATTATGAAACTTCATAGGCGTGCTTCTGTCAAAAGTATAATAAATGGTTGGACAGATATATATTGAGTAGGTCAATAAAGATTTATTCAATTATTATGATTTCTTTAAGTAAACACAATATGATCCGAAAACAACTATTTCTTACCGAAACCAAGGGCTTGTCCGAAGTTATACAGGAATTCGAAGACTTGCAATAAGTCCGCCATGGCTTGTCCGGGCAGTTTCAGTTCGGGTATCCTGTCCAAAGACGGTAGGGGCTTCTGGTCAGAGAGAGAGGAGTCTTCTTGTGGTCGTCTGCAAAATTACACAAGACTTATTAATCATGAATTTAGAAAAAGTACTTAACTCTATCTTTTTGTACCTATTCTTCCTTCACAAGCCTTTCTCACAGCCAAGGGTCACTGACAGAGATTTCTTATAGAGATAAGTGTTTCCATGTCCACTATGTTTCTGTTTGTCTACATATTTAGTAACTTATTGGTAGAAAATAAATTAAAAAAAAAAAACTTCCAGAAGAGATATTGGAGATGTCTCTCAACAAGTGAATCCCCCCCAGCGCATGTGTTAACTTAAATCCCTTCAAGGCAAGAGAGAATAGGCATCTTCTAGGAAAGTGTGTCTGTCTGTCTGCTATGCTTTCACGGCCCATCTTTTCTATTAATTTTGATGAAATTTGTTATTTGATATAGAGTTACTTGATATATGTTATTTGATATATGGTTACATGCCAGGGGAGGACTTAGGCTTACTTTTTATCCTGGAAAATTCAGGAGTTTCCCATGGTATCAAATAACTTAATCCACGTGGACGAAGTCGCGGACATCATCTAGTATTTGAATTTTAATTCCTTGAAGAATTTTTTTATTGTTACCTAAGTTCAGTCAGTAGCTCCATCTCTTTCCGCCTTTGCTGCAACTTTTTCTCTTTCACCAGCAATCGATCTAGAAGGTTCTGGTGTTTTCTTCTCTCCCTCTCTTCCCATCTCCTTCTAGAGTCTAATTGGCGGATAAACGTAGTATGTTGTCTTCTCCTTTCGCGCTCCTAGTGAAAGAGAATAAAATCTTAAAGCCTTTATAGTTATTGTATCTTACATGCATAAACATGCATAATGTTTTGGCAGGTGTAAGCTCGGATCAATTGTTTTCCCAACTCTTTATTATATTTATTTTGTACCAAACTTAAAAACTACAAGGACATGCACAAGGACATAACTAGTGAAGTTCTAGTGTAACTTTTCAAGTTCTCTTAACTAAGAACACTCAAAATTACCATTTTAATTAGGCGATCGTATATTGATATTTGATATAACTAGAAACCCAAGTAGCATGTTTACATTTTTAAGAAAAATAAATAATTCGGAGTAAATTTGTCGTGTACATGTTATAATTTGAAAAATTAAGATTAATATTAGGTGAGATCGCAGTCAAGGGCTAACTTGTGGAAGATTAAAAAAATGTTATTTGATTAACATGAAAAGTTACACTAAGGCTTGTTTCTAATAATGTAAAAAAACCGGGCAAGTGCGAGTCGGACTCGCGCACGAAGGGTTCCGTACCATTATTAATAAATAATTACCTTTGTTAATGAACCGCAAGACTAACTTTGTTTGTAGAGGTTTATTGTTAATATCAAAAAAACTATGCTAGTTAGAGCATTGGCTATAGTTTTCCTGTAAAGTATACGTAAATTCCTATTGACCATAATTATTTCAAATTTTTCGATTGGTAAACTCCGGAGATAAGGGGGGGGGGAACGGTATTTTTTTAGACATTTTCCCCGATAAATCAAAAACTGTCATAACTAAAAATAATTAAAAATCTGTTTTAGAATGTACAAAGTAAACCCTTTCATATGATACCCCACACAGTACAGTTATCTCACTTTTAAATTTCAACCCTCAGATTTTCCCCCCTTTTTAAATAAGAACAAAAATAATTTCCAATTTTTTTTAATTCCTGTGTTTTTGGGCCACTAATATACACAACTATTCCAAATTTCATGTCGATAGCTTCGGTAGTTACTGAAATAATCGAGTGTGACGGACGGACAGACGGACAGACGGACAGACAGACGGAGAAAGTCGCACCATAAGGGTTCCATTTTACCATTTTGGTACGGAACCCTAAAAATTAGATCCTTGTCAATGGTTCTGGAGTTAATTTAAAATCGTCAGTATTTTCCCAACAACCTGAAGTTAATTTTGTTGTTATTTTAATTGTTTAGTAAAACATACCTAACTAAATTGCCTTAAACATAAGGCTTTTACATGCAAATGTAAAAATTATTTTTAGCAAAAGGAATGTTACTTAATGTAACAAGGAAGAATATATATAGCCTTAAAACGAAAACTTGAGGAGAGATTTTGTAAGATAATTTACTAAAGTTTTAGAATTAAGTAATGTAGGAAAATAAACAGAGAGGGAGAAAATTAAGAGTTGATAAAAGAAATAATTAAAAAGAAGAAACCTAATACAAGGCGAAGAATAGTAATGTTTTCCAGAATGTTTTAATTACCTCTGTTATATACTTTTGCTGTAGGAGCGATGATGATTCCCAATTGAAAGAAAAAAGACAAAGTTGATTAGACATGGGGCAACTATGACCGAAACGCAGATGTTAATGACATAAGAACATAAGCAGGATTATGTAGCTATTAAAGGAAAAAGTAGACGGTTCAGATTTGTATGGGGCGTAGGCCAAGTCTTGTACAAGCAGAAAAATGAAGGAAAATAAAATACTAGACCCGTTTTTATTGGTCAAATCTACGAATTCGTCGTAATTTCAGTGGTTTTTTTTTAATCTTTCCAAGCTATGGAACACTAAACATGGGTGGGTAACAATGGCGGATTCATATTTTATGTTTTTAACGTTTTCAAAAGAAAACACGTTATTTTGACAGTGACTGTCAGAAATGACATTAGATACATTTCGCGCCTACTGACTTCTCTATGGCTGAAGGTTGCCATCTTGAAAACGTATCGAAAACTTGAAATACATTTTTATTTTTTGCTCGTTATTTACTTTACTGTTCTAAATTATTATATTTTTAATACAATCTATGTTTTTTCCTCTATTCATTGTAGAGTGTACAAGAGTAGGCCTAAAATGAACCTTTTCCTTTAACACGTTTTTATTATTAACAGCCATATTATGCATGTGTGAATCTTATTGAATACTCATTACACTGTTAAATTAGTATCGTTTATTAATGAGATAAGTACGATTTCATAATTTATTACAATAATAATTAAATGATTTGCATAATATTTTGAATTATAAGAAACAGACAAGGCAATACTCATTTACCAATAAATGGGGCATTACCATCTGGGGGAATACTACCTTCGCTTAAAGCCGTATTGTTTTAATATTTTTAACGTTTGTGATTTAGAATTATAATCCTTTTTTTAGGGATGATAGGGTTCTCGACATAAAACTGTCATTATGAAATAATTGGTAGTAAGCCCCCTGCTTGGTATTGTGTGAAACGAAAGGAGAAATTGACTGAAGTAGAGATCTAACATATAGTTCTAACTGCTGGGTCTAGAAACTTTGTTGAAAAAACTGTATTTTATGGATAGGTTTATCCTATAACGTTGTCTCCAACTATGAAAGGATTCAAAAAAACACACAGGATCCACGCGGACGAAATTGCGATAAAGAGATATTTATGTCATAAAAAACCAAAACGGCTTACCTGTTCTTTAAGTAGCATAGATTGTTGTCGTTTTATTTCTCTCTCCTGTAACAAATGAGTTAAAATTAAGATCATCATTTCAGGAAAACATAATTTTATCAACCTAAAAAACCCCCCAGAGGAAAAACTACTTTTTAGACTTTTCAAATAGTAGATTAGGTTTTCATTCAGTTTTTCTGTACAATCAATAGGAGTACTTTATTTTATGATGATTACGACTACGAGATACGCTTGCGCTTGACAACCGTCAAGCTTATGAGAAGCAATGACGTTCTCCAACCTAGACCTACATTCCGCGCGCGAGTTGAATGCAGAGTAAATGTACCACCATACATGTGTCACCACACATTTACTCTGCATTCAACTCGCGCGCAAACTATAGGTTGGAGAACGCTTGGAATAGATGTAATACGTTTTCAACTACCAAACAGTGGTAGCATTAACATTTGTGTAGATGTTATCTTCTCTACAAACCTGTTGCCTTTTCAACTGCTCTTCTATTCTCTGCTTCTCTAACTCCTCCTGTTTCCTCTTTTTAGCCTTCACATAGCCAAACACAACATCGAAAGCGGCCGAGCAAATAATATTACAGCAAACATGAAACAAAAGTGAAACGAAAACAAAATCAGTGAGTAATACCACGCGTGCGTTTATTTTTTGTTAACATAAAATGTCTGTTTGTACATTAATAACCACTTAAGTACTTTATAATACTTAATAAATCCAAGTTTGTCTGTCTGTTACACTTTCGACCGATTTTTACGAAGCTTGCTACACAGATAGCTGTTATCTCCTGATGTAGTTTATAGTAAAAGATGATAAGGCGACAATGGTGCCGATTCACAAATGTCACATCTCTAAACTAAACTAAATTTTAAATTCGCTAATTTAGTTTCTCTATCTCCGCTATTCCGTATATGCTTCCATCTAAATTTAAAATGTCTAAAATTCTCTCTAAGCGGAAGTCTTAGTTGAATTGCGAGTGATATACAGAACACAAACATATACAGAAACACAAATTGTACAATTTGTCTTTGTTTTTGCACAATAATCGTAATAATACTATTTGCGACTAAAATCAAATTAAATGACTTTTTATATGAATAAAATTTATTTTATATTAGTAAATTTGATGTTCCTTGCACCAACAACGTAATAAACTGCCAAAAAGAGACATTTTGTCAATGCTACTTAGGCAGATGCGCTAACCCATAAAGGTTATTAAAACCCTTAGCCCAATTTGAAAGTTAAATCGCTTGGCGGTACGCCAATTTATAAATGCCTGTCAACCCTGAAAGGCTTTTACTTAAGATGGAAATCAGTATAATTTAAGGGAAGTTCGAAAAACAAGAACAAATTTAAAAAATAACAGTAATAATTGGTGCAAAAGCGTGCAAACTAAAAATGAAGAAGTATAGGAGTAAGGCTGAAGACTTACTGGCGCAATCGTAGCGAAGCAACGGGACTCTTCCAGAATTTTCGGAAATATACATAACTACAGATGATGCCAGCGAATTCGTCCGCGTGGATTAAGGCCTTAGCATTTGTCCTTCCCCGGGATACAATCTATCCCTGCACCAAATTTCATCAAAATCGGTTGAAAAGATCGGCCGTGAAAGCGTAGCAGACAGACAGACACTTTCACATTTATATATATTAGTATGGACTTTATTTCCTCTAGTGTAATCTTACTAAGTGTAAAGCAAAATAAAAAGTACAAAGCGAATGCGTTCGCGGAGATTTACTACATTTACATTAGTTGTTAACCGACCTCAAAAAAGGAGCAGTTTCTCAATTCGCATGTATGTTGTTTTTCTTTTGTATGTATGTTACGCAATCATTCCACCAAATATGAAAGAATTTTGGTGTTTTTTTTGTGTGTTTTAGATGAAAGCGAATAATTATTATTAATTACTCAATGAACGTAAAGTTAACTTTAAAAAGTGAACTTAAAGTAAGCTACTTTAAAACAGTTTAGAAAATACGCGTAACTTCGCTTCGCTGCCGCAATTTGCCATCAACCTTTAGTTTTGAAGAGATCCTTCAATGATGTTCAACCTTTTATCAGATTCAAAAGTGCACAAAAAGTGATATGAAAACACATAGGGATAGAGCTAGAAAAATGTCGATGTTTTAATTTTTTTTAGATTTTAGAATACAGCCTTTCATATGTTGTGTTAAAAGTGTTAATTTGCAACATATAACACCAAAGTATAGAACAGTAACATTGTTAGTGAAAACCCCACATGGCAAGAATTGTGTTAGTTCAACCCGAAATGTTAGTCTTAACTCCAAAACGTACCGGACTAACGTCCTTCCCCATCGGTTGGACCGATATTGATAACGCTCCATCTTTTCCGACATTAAAAGTTCCTTTGCTAATCTTTTTTGCTATAATATCGGTTAGTATATCATCATCGCCACTCAAGTCTATCACATCTTTTAGAACCGATTTTTTTGTATCTTTAGGAATCAACATTAAATTTTGGGTCATAAATTCATTTTTCGCATCTAGATACTTCTGCTCCAAGCTTTTCGGGTCCTCTTTTTTGGCGTCCTCAATTTTGGACCAATTGCAGCCATTTATAAATTCGGATATTCTAGAATAAGATTCTATTAATTTCTCTAGATTGTTCTCTTTTTCCGGTTTTCTTTTGTCCGGTTGTTTTGTTAACGAGAAGTCGAAGTATTTTTCAGTTTGTCTTTTCGGGAGGTCAAAGGCAGCTTTCTCGGCGAAATCTTTCATTTTATCTAGTGCGTTGTATTCCTCGGTTTCTTTCCAGTTTTGGTCTAAATTCACTGTTTTAATTGGGGTGTTTTCTTTGAGACCACTGACAGGGATGAGGGATAGACTTATTTGTGGCATAGTTCTGTCTTTACTCGTTTTAGTGGCTGGTCCCATGACTATTTCGGGCATTTTCCAGTCGTCACAACCTTTCGGGGTAGGCAACGCCTCGATCGTGAGCTGCGACCGGCTCTTGTTGATTTGCTGTTTCGAATTTTCTCTTGTTAGTTTTCGTATGTCACTTGTTTTATTATCAATTGGATTTCTGACAACATTGTCAAGGTTTTTTTTTATTTTTTGTTAGAAATAAACATTGTATATACCCCAGAGAAGTGAAATATAAATTTACATATATACGACAGTTATATTTTGGCATCTACCTCATAACACACAAAACTACTGGATAAAATAAAAGCTTAGAGTTCGAATGCAATAACTATTACTACGGAAAAGCAAAAAGTGGCATTAAAATTGAAACTTTACAATCAAATCTATAGAGTCCATTTTTGCTTTTTAAGATATTCTACTTGTGAGCACAATGTTGCCAAGCGAATCAAATTGATAATAAAATAAAACAAACACAAGCACATGTATTGAGAAAAAAAAACACATAAATATAAAAACAGTAAATAGTAAATTAGTTCCCATATTATAGACACAAATTTTTGTAAACAGAGTGTAAAGAAAATAATGTTAGGTCAGAGATACAATCATAAAAATAAAAATATCCATTACAAATTTTAGAAAAATTATATATTTTTTTGTACATGCATAATACACGTACAGTGAAGTACATCTCACTCTTAGGTTCAACACAGACTGGCGGAGTGGTGGTAATGCGCCAATACCATTACAATAAAATTGAACTTTATCTGTAATAGTCTCTAATTGATGTGGCTCGTACAGACTTTTGGAAGCTTGAGCTTGTAATTGAAACCGTGTGTGAACTTAACTACAGTCGAGTTTTAATAAGTTAATAATATTAAGTAATACAATAAGTAATTGTTATCAATTAAGCTTCGATTTCCGCCACTACGTCCGCCTGTGTTTCTAAACTTGATCATAGAAATTATTCCCACACCCAGGGTATAATATTTTTTTTTTTTAAATATTATAGAAAAGTAGAACAGGATACACATATAAGTACTATATTATATCGTATTTATATTTTTAACCTTCAACCTAGACGCCAGAAATATTAGACTGATTGGCCTTTTTCATCATTCTTCATAAGTCGCTACGTGGTGGAGATTTTGAATTTACTTTGTAATATTTTAGAAGACTCGCCACTTCGCTTCTGAAGCAATGTGCTTTGAGCATTTGATATCTATCAAAAAAAACTGCATCCATCATTGCTACAATCTCAATTCTTGTGATTACTTGAATTTTTGTTATTCTCCACACATACATTGGTTTCGTGTAACTTTAAATATTAATACAGCGCACGTGGCGTAAGCTCTCAGATGAGACGATTTTTTCCAACATAATTCACATTATTGCAGCTTTCGCAAGGATTTCTATTTAAAAAAAAAATATAGCCTATGTTACTCGCTGATAATGTAGATTTCAATAGGTGAAAGAATTTTTAAAATCGGTTGAGTAGTTTTTGAGTTTATCTATTACAAACAAACTAATCTTTCCTCTTTACAATATTTACTACACGATATAAATAATTTCTGAAATTTTCCTGAGCAATAAATTCAAATGAACCTCAAAATCTATTATTTTCTGGCGTCCTATAATATGGGTACATACACACAAGTAAAGTACAGTTAACTAACTAACCCTAAAGCAGCCAAACATACCTCTAGCAACTGTTGATTCCGCGCCTCCTTCTCACGCTTGACGTATTCCGCCTTTTCTGATCTTTCCAGATCACGGACTAGTCTTGCCTGGAAAAGATTTAAAACAAAGTTTTAATGATTGCATTGTTATAGTTAAATCATGAATCTATATTAATATTATAAATGCGAAACTTTGGATGAATGGATGGATGGATGAATGTTTGTTACTCAACCCCGGCTGAACGGCTGTAAGGATCTGGATGAAATTTGGCACAGAGGTAGATTATAGTCTGGAATAACACATAGGCTACTTTTATCCCGGAAAATTAAAGAGTTCCTGCGGGAACCAAAAAAAAAAATCTACGCGGACAAAGCCGCGGGCATCAGCTAGTTATTTCTAAATCTGTTGCACACAATCACAATTTATATGATACGATGTCAAGATCGACAAAATTATGTGAATGATTTTCTTGAATTTATAATAGGTATAATGCCTATATCAAAAATAAATTATTTCTAAATAATTAATAAATAGAGGGTCTTCCAAAAGACGTAAAATTCATTTCCTCCGTTAGATTTAAATTTCAGCATCAACCTGCTTTTAAGGATGTAATATTAACCTGGTCTCTCCCCCGCACTCCGGAGTCTTTCCTGGCGTCCCTGGCCGCTTGTTGTCTCCTCGCCAGCTCCATGCGATGCTCTAGGGGCGGCGGCGTTGGTCGGCCGCTGAGGGCCGCTAACGCTCTCGCTTCTTCTAACCTGAAGACAAAACAGCTTTTTGAATCCATATTTAAAAGGACATTAAAAATCTAGAATTTAAAAGAAACAAAAAATTGTTTTGTTTAACAAGATAGAACATTTTACTCTAACGGTGTTAAAATACACTATTAGAGTAAAATTAAAACTAGTGAGCAAAAGTAATTTTTCCTCACTGAATGACCAAAAACTACTTTTGCTCACTGGTTTGAAATTCAACATACTTTCCTCGCTGAGTGAGCATAAACTACTTTTGCCCACTGGTTTGATATTCAAACTTTTCTCACTGAGTGAGTAAAAACTACTTTTGCTCACTGGTTTTAAGCAGCAAAGGCGCCCTTTTTGAGCAAGTGAGGTAAAAAGAATTGTTCTTAAGTAAAAGATCTTATCTTTCGAGTCATTTGTAAGGTTCAAGCTTCAGTAGTAAGAAAAGTTTTTCAGACAATGGTTAATCAGAGTTCCGTAATGTTTCACTCACCGTTTAGTGATCTCAGCCTCGTTGAACACGAGTGGTTCTGTATTGTCCGGGGACGGCTGTATGTATTCTCCCAGGAGCGTCCGCGCGCTCAGGCTGAAGTTATCCCGGCATAAGGGCGGACTGGGGTTTGCTTCTAGGAACTGAAAAAACGATATAATAAATTATTTTTATTCCACTACAAGTTAGCCCTTGACTGCGATCTCACCTGATGGTAAGTGATGATGCAGTCCAAGGTGGTAGTAACCTGTTAGGGGGTATGGCAGTTATATTACAACCATACGCCTAGTCGGTTTCTACACGGCATCGTACGGAACGCAAAATCGCGTAGCGGCACGTCGTCTTTGCCGGTAGGGTATAGCCACGGCCGAAGCCTCCCACCAGTTGCGCACTGTGGTCGTCAAAGCTATAATAACTGCGACAAAAATCCTCCCGGGTTAGTTCTTTTGAGAGTTGGCAACCCTAATGAAGACTTACTTTGTGCA